>CM077015.1:74002225-74721629 GCA_039090855.1 Macrothele yani | reverse complement strand
AACCGTCGTCCAACCGTGTGTCGTCCGCAGCTCATTGATGGCATGGAGTTTTGGAACAACGATCTCGGGAACGCCGTGGCTTGTGGGTTGTTCACGTGCCGCTGTAGTGAGTACGTATCAAAACAAAAGTGCTGCACAGATGGCCAAACGACGAACCGTCGTCCAACCGTGTGCCGTCCGCAGCTCATTGATGGCATAGAGTCTTGGAATTACGATCTCGGGAACGCCGTATCTTGTGGGTTGTTCACATGCCGCTGTAGTGAGTACGTATCAAAACAAAAGTGCTGCACAGATGGCCAAACGACGAACCGTCGTCCAACCGTGTGTCGTCCGCAGCTCATTGATGGCATGGAGTCTTGGAACTACGATCTCGGGAACGCCGTGGCTTGTGGGTTGTTCACGTGCCGCTGTAGTGAGTACGTATCAAAACAAAAGTGGTGCACAGATGGCCAAACGACGAACCGCCGTCCAACCGTGTGTCGTCCACAGCTCATTGATGGCATGGAGTCTTGGAACTACGATCTCGGGAACGCCGTGGATTGTGGGTTGTTCACGTGGCGCTGTAGTGAGTACGTATCAAAACAAAAGTGGTGCACAGATGGCCAAACGACGAACCGTCGTCCAACCGTGTGTCGTCCGCAGCTCATTGATGCCAGAGGGGAACGGAAACTGTTGTACATTGGTCACAGCGACTGCAGGGCCATAGTGCGACAAATCACCTCAACCCGAGGACCAGATTTTAGTAGAGTGTTCAGAGTCAGAATGGGAAAAGCTGCCGATTTATCGGAGTTTGATAAAGGACAAATTGTGATGGCATGGAGTCTTGGAACTACGATTTAGGGAACGCAGTGGCTTGTGGGTTGTTCACGTGCGGCTGTAGTGAGTACGTATCAAAACAAAAGTGGTGCACAGATGGCCAAACGACGAACCGTCGTCCAACCGTGTGTCGTCCGCAGCTCATTGATGGCATGGAGTCTTGGAACTACGATCTCGGCAACGCCGTGGCTTGTGGGTTGTTCACGTGCCGCTGTAGTGAGTACGTATCAAAACAAAAGTGCTGCACAGATGGCCAAACGACGAACCGTCGTCCAACCGTGTGCCGTCCGCAGCTCATTGATGGCATGGAGTCTTGGAACTACGATCTCGGGAACGCCGTATCTTGTGGGTTGTTCACGTGCCGCTGTAGTGAGTACGTATCAAAACAAAAGTGCTGCACAGATGGCCAAACGACGAACCGTCGTCCAACCGTGTGTCGTCCGCAGCTCATTGATGGCATGGAGTCTTGGAACTACGATCTCAGGAACGCCGTAACTTGTGGGTTGTTCGCGTGCCGCTCTAGTGAGTACGTATCAAAACAAAAGTGCTGCACAGATGGCGAAACGACGAACCGTCGTCCAACCGTGTGTCGTCCACAGCTCATTGATGGCATGGAGTCTTGGAACTACGATCTCGGGAACGTCATGGCTTGTGGGTTGTTCACGTGCCGCTGTAGTGAGTACGTATCAAAACAAAAGTGCTGCACAGATGGCCAAACGACGAACCGTCGTCCAACCGTGTGTCGTCCGCAGCTCATTGATGGCATGGAGTTTTGGAACTACGATCTCGGGAACGCCGTGGCTTGTGGGTTGTTCACGTGCCGCTGTAGTGAGTACGTATCAAAACAAAAGTGCTGCACAGATGGCCAAACGACGAACCGTCGTCCAACCGTGTGTCGTCCGCAGCTCATTGATGGCATGGAGTCTTGGAACTACGATCTCGGGAACGCCGTGGCTTGTGGGTTGTTCACGTGCCGCTGTAGTGAGTACGTATCAAAACAAAAGTGGTGCACAGATGGCCAAACGACGAACCGTCGTCCAACCGTGTGTCGTCCACAGCTCATTGATGGAATGGAGTCTTGGAACTACGATCTCGGGAACGCCGTGGATTGTGGGTTGTTCACGTGGCGCTGTAGTGAGTACGTATCAAAACAAAAGTGGTGCACAGATGGCCAAACGACGAACCGTCGTCCACCCGTGTTGTCCGCAGCTCATTGATGCCAGAGGGGAACGGAAACTGTTGTGCATTGGTCACAGCGACTGCAGGGCCATAGTGCGACAAATCACCTCAACCCGAGGACCAGATTTTAGTAGAGTGTTCAGAGTCAGAATGGGAAAAGCTGCCGATTTATCGGAGTTTGATAAAGGACAAATTGTGATGGCATGGAGTCTTGGAACTACGATTTAGGGAACGCAGTGGCTTGTGGGTTGTTCACGTGCGGCTGTAGTGAGTACGTATCAAAACAAAAGTGGTGCACAGATGGCCAAACGACGAACCGTCGTCCAACCGTGTGTCGTCCGCAGCTCATTGATGGCATGGAGTCTTGGAACTACGATCTCGGCAACGCCGTGGCTTGTGGGTTGTTCACGTGCCGCTGTAGTGAGTACGTATCAAAACAAAAGTGCTGCACAGATGGCCAAACGACGAACCGTCGTCCAACCGTGTGTCGTCCGCAGCTCATTGATGGCATAGAGTCTTGGAACTACGATCTCAGGAACGCCGTAACTTGTGGGTTGTTCGCGTGCCGCTCTAGTGAGTACGTATCAAAACAAAAGTTCTGCACAGATGGCGAAACGACGAACCGTCGTCCAACCGTGTGTCGTCCACAGCTCATTGATGGCATGGAGTCCTGGAACTACGATCTCGGGAACGTCATGGCTTGTGGGTTGTTCACGTGCCGCTGTAGTGAGTACGTATCAAAACAAAAGTGCTGCACAGATGGCCAAACGACGAACCGTCGTCCAACCGTGTGTCGTCCGCAGCTCATTGATGGCATGGAGTCTTGGAACTACGATCTCGGGAACGCCGTGGCTTGTGGGTTGTTCACGTGCCGCTGTAGTGAGTACGTATCAAAACAAAAGTGCTGCACAGATGGCCAAACGACGAACCGTCGTCCAACCGTGTGTCGTCCGCAGCTCATTGATGCCAGAGGGGAACGGAAACTGTTGTGCATTGGTCACAGCGACTGCAGGGCCATAGTGCGACAAATCACCTCAACCCGAGGACCAGATTTTAGTAGAGTGTTCAGAGTCAGAATGGGAAAAGCTGCCGATTTATCGGAGTTTGATAAAGGACAAATTGTGATGGCATGGAGTCTTGGAACTACGATTTAGGGAACGCAGTGGCTTGTATGTTGTTCACGTGCCGCTGTAGTGAGTACGTATCAAAACAAAAGTGGTGCACAGATGGCCAAACGACGAACCGTCGTCCAACCGTGTGTCGTCCGCAGCTCATTGATGGCATGGAGTCTTGGAACTACGATCTCGGGAACGCCGTATCTTGTGGGTTGTTCACGTGCCGCTGTAGTGAGTACGTATCAAAACAAAAGTGCTGCACAGATGGCCAAACGACGAACCGTCGTCCAACCGTGTGTCGTCCGCAGCTCATTGATGGCATGGAGTCTTGGAACTACGATCTCGGGAACGCCGTGGCTTGTGGGTTGTTCACGTGCCGCTGTAGTGAGTACGTATCAAAACAAAAGTGGTGCACAGATGGCCAAACGACGAACCGTCGTCCAACCGTGTGTCGTCCACAGCTCATTGATGGCATGGAGTCTTGGAACTACGATCTCGGGAACGCCGTGGCTTGTGGGTTGTTCACGTGCCGCTGTAGTGAGTACGTATCAAAACAAAAGTGCTGCACAGATTGCCAAACGAAGAACCGTCGTCCAACCGTGTGCCGTCCGCAGCTCATTGATGGCAGAGTCTTGGAAACTACGATCTCGGGAACGCCATGGCTTGTGGGTTGTTCACGTGCCGCTGTAGTGAGTACGTATCAAAACAAAAGTGGTGCACAGATGGCCAAACGACGAACCGATTTATCGGAGTTTCGTCCGCAGCTCATTGATGGCATGGAGTCTTGGAACTACGATCTCGGGAACGCTGTGGCTTGTGGGTTGTTCACGTGCCGCTGTAGTGAGTACGTATCAAAACAAAAGTGCTGCACAGATGGCCAAACGACGAACCGTCGTCCAACCGTGTGTCGTCCGCAGCTCATTGATGGCATGGAGTTTTGGAACGACGACCTCGGGAACACCATGGCTTGTGGGTTGTTCACGTGCCGATGTAGTGAGTACGTATCAAAACAAAAGTGCTGCACAGATTGCCAAACGAAGAACCGTCGTCCAACCGTGTGCCGTCCGCAGCTCATTGATGGCATAGAGTCTTGGAATTACGATCTCGGGAACGCCATGGCTTGTGGGTTGTTCACGTGCCGCTGTAGTGAGTACGTATCAAAACAAAAGTGGTGCACAGATGGCCAAACGACGAACCGTCGTCCAAACGTGTGTCGTCCGCAGCTCATTGATGGCATGGAGTCTTGGAACTACGATCTCGGGAACGTCATGGCTTGTGGGTTGTTCACGTGCCGCTGTAGTGAGTACGTATCAAAACAAAAGTGCTGCACAGATGGCCAAACGACGAACCGTCGTCCAAACCGTGTGTCGTCCGCAGCTCATTGATGGCATGGAGTTTTGGAACTGCGATCTCGGGAACGCCGTGGCTTGTGGGTTGTTCACGTGCCGCTGTAGTGAGTACGTATCAAAACAAAAGTGCTGCACAGATGGCCAAACGACGAACCGTCGTCCAACCGTGTGTCGTCCGCAGCTCATTGATGGCATGGAGTTTTGGAACTACGATCTCGGGAACGCCGTGGCTTGTGGGTTGTTCACGTGCCGTTGTAGTGAGTACGTATCAAAACAAAAGTGGTGCACAGATGGCCAAACGACGAACCGTCGTCCAACCGTGTGTCGTCCACAGCTCATTGATGGCATGGAGTCTTGGAACTACGATCTCGGGAACGCCGTGGATTGTGGGTTGTTCACGTGCCGCTGTAGTGAGTACGTATCAAAACAAAAGTGGTGCACAGATGGCCAAACGACGAACCGTCGTCCAACCGTGTGTCGTCCGCAGCTCATTGATGCCAGAGGGGAACGGAAACTGTTGTGCATTGGTCACAGCGACTGCAGGGCCATAGTGCGACAAATCACCTCAACCCGAGGACCAGATTTTAGTAGAGTGTTCAGAGTCAGAATGGGAAAAGCTGCCGATTTATCGGAGTTTGATAAAGGACAAATTGTGATGGCATGGGGTCTTGGAACTACGATTTAGGGAACGGAGTGGCTTGTGGGTTGTTCACGTGCCGCTGTAGTGAGTACGTATCAAAACAAAAGTGGTGCACAGATGGCCAAACGACGAACCGTCGTCCAACCGTGTGTCGTCCGCAGCTCATTGATGGCATGGAGTCTTGGAACTACGATCTCGGGAACGCTGTAGCTTGTGGGTTGTTCACGTGCCGGTGTAGTGAGTACGTATCAAAACAAAAGTGCTGCACAGATGGCCAAACGACGAACCGTCGTCCAACCGTGTGTCGTCCGCAGCTCATTGAAGGCATGGAGTTTTGGAACTACGATCTCGGGAACGCCATGGCTTGTGGGTTGTTCTCGTGCCGCTGTAGTGAGTACGTATCAAAACAAAAGTGCTGCACAGATTGCCAAACGACGAACCGTCGTCCAACCGTGTCCCGTCCGCAGCTCATTGATGGCATGGAGTCTTGGAACTACGATCTCGGGAACGCCGTGGTTTGTGGGTTGTTCACGTGCCGCTGTAAAGAGTACGTATCAAAACAAAAGTGGTGCACAGATGGCCAAACGACGAACCGTCGTCCAACCGTGTGTCGTCCGCAGCTCATTGATGGCATGGAGTCTTGGAACTACGATCTCGGGAACGCCGTGGATTGTGGGTTGTTCACGTGCCGCTGTAGTGAGTACGTATGAAAACAAAAGTGGTGCACAGATGGCCAAACGACGAACCGTCGTCCAACCGTGTGTCGTCCGCAGCTCATTGATGCCAGAGGGGAACGGAAACTGTTGTGCATTGGTCACAGCGACTGCAGGGCCATAGTGCGACAAATCACCTCAACCCGAGGACCAGATTTTAGTAGAGTGTTCAGAGTCAGAATGGGAAAAGCTGCCGATTTATCGGAGTTTGATAAAGGACAAATTGTGATGGCATGGAGTCTTGGAACTACGATTTAGGGAACGCAGTGGCTTGTGGGTTGTTCACGTGCCGCTGTAGTGAGTACGTATCAAAACAAAAGTGGTGCACAGATGGCCAAACGACGAACCGTCGTCCAACCGTGTGTCGTCCGCAGCTCATTGATGGCATGGAGTCTTGGAACTACGATCTCGGGAACGACATATCTTGTGGGTTGTTCACGTGCCGCTGTAGTGAGTACGTATCAAAACAAAAGTGCTGCACAGATGGCCAAACGACGAACCGTCGTCCAACCGGGTGTCGTCCGCAGCTCATTGATGGCATGGAGTCTTGGAACTACGATCTCGGGAACGCCGTGGCTTGTGGGTTGTTCACGTGCCGCTGTAGTGAGTACGTATCAAAACAAAAGTGGTGCACAGATGGCCAAACGACGAACCGTCGTCCAACCGTGTGTCGTCCACAGCTCATTGATGCCAGAGGGGAACGGAAACTGTTGTGCATTGGTCACAGCGACTGCAGGGCCATAGTGCGACAAATCACCTCAACCCGAGGACCAGCTTTTAGTAGAGTGTTCAGAGTCAGAATGGGAAAAGCTGCCGATTTATCGGAGTTTGATAAAGGACAAATTGTGATGGCATGGAGTCTTGGAACTACGATCTCGGGAACGTCATGGCTTGTGGGTTGTTCACGTGCCGCTGTAGTGAGTACGTATCAAAACAAAAGTGCTGCACAGATGGCCAAACGACGAACCGTCGTCCAACCGTGTGTCGTCCGCAGCTCATTGATGGCATGGAGTTTTGGAACTACGATCTTGGGAACGCCGTGGCTTGTGGGTTGTTCACGTGCCGCTGTAGTGAGTACGTATCAAAACAAAAGTGCTGCACAGATGGCCAATCGACGAACCGTCGTCCAACCGTGTGTCGTCCGCAGCTCATTGATGGCATGGAGTCTTGGAACTACGATCTCGGGAACGCCGTGGCTTGTGGGTTGTTCACGTGCCGCTGTAGTGAGTACGTATCAAAACAAAAGTGGTGCACAGATGGTTAAACGACGAACCGTCGTCCAACCGTGTGTCGTCCACAGCTCATTGATGGCATGGAGTCTTGGAACTACGATCTCGGGAACGCTGTGGATTGTGGGTAGTTCACGTGCCGCTGTAGTGAGTACGTATCAAAACAAAAGTGGTGCACAGATGGCCAAACGACGAACCGTCGTCCAACCGTGTGTCGTCCGCAGCTCATTGATGCCAGAGGGGAACGGAAACTGTTGTGCATTGGTCACAGCGACTGCAGGGCCATAGTGCGACAAATCACCTCAACCCGAGGACCAGATTTTAGTAGAGTGTTCAGAGTCAGAATGGGAAAAGCTGCCGATTTATCGGAGTTTGATAAAGGACAAATTGTGATGGCATGGAGTCTTGGAACTACGATTTCGGGAACGGAGTGGCTTGTGGGTTGTTCACGTGCCGCTGTAGTGAGTACGTATCAAAACAAAAGTGGTGCACAGATGGCCAAACGACGAACCGTCGTCCAACCGTGTGTCGTCCGCAGCTCATTGATGCCAGAGGGGAACGGACACTGTTGTGCATTGGTCACAGAGACTGCAGGGCCATAGTGCGACAATTCACCTCAACCCGAGGACCAGCTTTTAGTAGAGTGTTCAGAGTCAGAATGGGAAAAGCTGCCGATTTATCGGAGTTTGATAAAGGACAAATTGTGATGGCATGGAGTCTTGGAACTACGATCTCGGGAACTCCGTGGCTTGTGGGTTGTTCACGTGCCGCTGTAGTGAGTACGTATCAAAACAAAAGTAGTGCACAGATTGCCAAACGACGAACCGTCGTCCAACCGTGTGTCGTCCGCAGCTCATTGATGGCATGGAGTCTTGGAACTACGATCTCGGGAACGCCGTGGCTTGTGGGTTGTTCACGTGCCGCTGTAGTGAGTACGTATCAAAACAAAAGTGGTGCACAGATGGCCAAACGACGAACCGTCGTCCAACCGTGTGTCGTCCGCAGCTCATTGATGGCATGGCGTCTTGGAACTACGATTTTGGGAACGCCGTGGCTTGTGGGTTGTTCACGTGCCGCTGTAGTGAGTACGTATCAAAACAAAAGTGGTGCACAGATGGCCAAACGACGAACCGTCGTCCAACCGTGTGCCGTCCGCAGCTCATTGATGGCATGGAGTCTTGGAACTACGATCTCGGGAACGCCGTATCTTGTGGGTTGTTCACGTGCCGCTGTAGTGAGTACGTATCAAAACAAAAGTGCTGCACAGATGGCCAAACGACGAACCGTCGTCCAACCGTGTGTCGTCCGCAGCTCATTGATGGCATGGAGTCTTGGAACTACGATCTCGAGAACGCCGTGGCTTGTGGGTTGTTCACGTGCCGCTGTAGTGAGTACGTATCAAAACAAAAGTGGTGCACAGATGGCCAAACGACGAACCGTCGTCCAACCGTGTGTCGTCCGCAGCTCATTGATGGCATGGAGTCTTGGAACTACGATCTCGGGAACGCCGTGGCTTGTGGGTTGTTCACGTGCCGCTGTAGTGAGTACGTATCAAAACAAAAGTGGTGCACAGATGGCCAAACGACGAACCGTCGTCCAACCGTGTGTCGTCCGCAGCTCATTGATGGCATGGCGTCTTGGAACTACGATCTCGGGAACGCCGTGGATTGTGGGTTGTTCACGTGGCGCTGTAGTGAGTACGTATCAAAACAAAAGTGGTGCACAGATGGCCAAACGACGAACCGTCGTCCACCCGTGTTGTCCGCAGCTCATTGATGCCAGAGGGGAACGGAAACTGTTGTGCATTGGTCACAGCGACTGCAGGGCCATAGTGCGACAAATCACCTCAACCCGAGGACCAGATTTTAGTAGAGTGTTCAGAGTCAGAATGGGAAAAGCTGCCGATTTATCGGAGTTTGATAAAGGACAAATTGTGATGGCATGGAGTCTTGGAACTACGATTTAGGGAACGCCGTGGCTTGTGGGTTGTTCACGTGCCGCTGTAGTGAGTACGTATCAAAACAAAAGTGGTGCACAGATGGCCAAACGACGAACCGTCGTCCAACCGTGTGTCGTCCGCAGCTCATTGATGGCATGGAGTCTTGGAACTACGATCTCGGCAACGCCGTGGCTTGTGGGTTGTTCACGTGCCGCTGTAGTGAGTACGTATCAAAACAAAAGTGGTGCACAGATGGCCAAACGACGAACCGTCGTCCAAACGTGTGTCGTCCGCATCTCATTGATGGCATGGAGTCTTGGAACTACGATCTCGGGAACGCCATGGCTTGTGGGTTGTTCACGTGCCGCTGTAGTGAGTACGTATCAAAACAAAAGTGGTGCACAGATGGCCAAACGGCGAACCGTCGTCCAACCGTGTGTCGTCCGCAGATCATTGATGGCATGGAGTCTTGGAACTACGATCTCGGGAACGCCGTGGCTTGTGGGTTGTTCACGTGCCGCTGTAGTGAGTACGTATCAAAACAAAAGTGGTGCACAGATGGCCAAACGATGAACCGTCGTCCAACCGTGTGTCGTCCGCAGCTCATTGATGGCATGGAGTCTTGGAACTACGATCTCGGGAACGCTGTGGCTTGTGGGTTGTTCACGTGCCGGTGTAGTGAGTACGTATCAAAACAAAAGTGCTGCACAGATGGCCAAACGACGAACCGTCGTCCAACCGTGTGTCGTCCGCAGCTCATTGATGGCATGGAGTTTTGGAACTACGATCTCGGGAACGCCATGGCTTGTGGGTTGTTCACGTGCCGCTGTAGTGAGTACGTATCAAAACAAAAGTGCTGCACAGATTGCCAAACGACGAACCGTCGTCCAACCGTGTGCCGTCCGCAGCTCATTGATGGCATGGAGTCTTGGAACTACGATCTCGGGAACGCCGTGGTTTGTGGGTTGTTCACGTGCCGCTGTAAAGAGTACGTATCAAAACAAAAGTGGTGCACAGATGGCCAAACGACGAACCGTCGTCCAACCGTGTGTCGTCCGCAGCTCATTGATGGCATGGAGTCTTGGAACTACGATCTCGGGAACGCCGTGGCTTGTGGGTTGTTCACGTGCCGCTGTAGTGAGTACGTATCAAAACAAAAGTGCTGCACAGATGGCCAAACGACGAACCGTCGTCCAACCGTGTGTCGTCCGCAGCTCATTGATGCCAGAGGGGAACGGAAACTGTTGTGCATTGGTCACAGCGACTGCAGGGCCATAGTGCGACAAATCACCTCAACCCGAGGACCAGATTTTAGTAGAGTGTTCAGAGTCAGAATGGGAAAAGCTGCCGATTTATCGGAGTTTGATAAAGGACAAATTGTGATGGCATGGAGTCTTGGAACTACGATCTCGGGAACGCCGTGGCTTGTGGGTTGTTCACGTGCCGCTGTAGTGAGTACGTATCAAAACAAAAGTGGTGCACAGATGGCCAAACGACGAACCGTCGTCCAACCGTGTGTCGTCCGCAGCTCATTGATGGCATGGAGTCTTGGAACTACGATCTCGGGAACGCCGTGGCTTGTGGGTTGTTCACGTGCCGCTGTAGTGAGTACGTATCAAAACAAAAGGACCAGCTTTTAGTAGAGTGTTCAGAGTCAGAATGGGAACAAGCTGCCGATTTATCGTGTGTTTGATAAAGGCAGCTCAAATTGTGATGGCATGGAGTCTTGGAACTACGATCTCGGGAACGCCGTGGCTTGTGGGTTGTTCACGTGCCGCTGTAGTGAGTACGTATCAAAACAAAAGTGGTGCACAGATGGCCAAACGACGAACCGTCGTCCAACCGTGTGTCGTCCGCAGCTCATTGATGCCAGAGGGGAACGGAAACTGTTGTGCATTGGTCACAGCGACTGCAGGGCCATAGTGCGACAAATCACCTCAACCCGAGGACCAGCTTTTAGTAGAGTGTTCAGAGTCAGAATGGGAAAAGCTGCCGATTTATCGGAGTTTGATAAAGGACAAATTGTGATGGCATGGAGTCTTGGAACTACGATCTCGGGAACGCCGTGGCTTGTGGGTTGTTCACGTGCCGCTGTAGTGAGTACGTATCAAAACAAAAGTGGTGCACAGATGGCCAAACGACGAACCGTCGTCCAACCGTGTGTCGTCCGCAGCTCATTGATGGCATGGAGGGAACTACGATCTCGGGAACTGTTGTGGGCATTGGTCACAGAGACTGCCAGGGCCTGTAGTGCGACAAATTACCTCAACCCGAGGACCAGCTTTTAGTAGAGTGTTCAGATGTCAGAATGGGAAAAGCTGCCGATTTATCGTGTGTTTCGATAAAGGACAAATTGTGATGGCATGGAGTCTTGGAACTACGATCTCGGGAACGCCGTGGCTTGTGGGTTGTTCACGTGCCGCTGTAGTGAGTACGTATCAAAACAAAAGTGGTGCACAGATGGCCAAACGACGAACCGTCGTCCAACCGTGTGTCGTCCGCAGCTCATTGATGGCATGGAGTCTTGGAACTACGATCTCGGGAACGCCGTGGCTTGTGGGTTGTTCACGTGCCGCTGTAGTGAGTACGTATCAAATCAAAAGTGCTGCACAGATGGCCAAACGACGAACCGTCGTCCAACCGTGTGTCGTCCGCAGCTCATTGATGGCATGGAGTCTTGGAACTACGATCTCGGGAACGCCGTGGCTTGTGGGTTGTTCACGTGCCGCTGTAGTGAGTACGTATCAAATCAAAAGTGCTGCACAGATGGCCAAACGACGAACCGTCGTCCAACCGTGTGTCGTCCGCAGCTCATTGATGCCAGAGGGGAACGGAAACTGTTGTGCATTGGTCACAGAGACTGCAGGGCCATAGTGCGACAAATCACCTCAACCCGAGGACCAGCTTTTAGTAGAGTGTTCAGAGTCAGAATGGGAAAAGCTGCCGATTTATCGGAGTTTGATAAAGGACAAATTGTGATGGCATGGAGTCTTGGAACTACGATCTCGGGAACGCCGTGGCTTGTGGGTTGTTCACGTGCCGCTGTAGTGAGTACGTATCAAAACAAAAGTGGTGCACAGATGGCCAAACGACGAACCGTCGTCCAACCGTGTGTCGTCCGCAGCTCATTGATGCCAGAGGGGAACGGAAACTGTTGTGCATTGGTCACAGCGACTGCAGGGCCATAGTGCGACAAATCACCTCAACCCGAGGACCAGCTTTTAGTAGAGTGTTCAGAGTCAGAATGGGAAAAGCTGCCGATTTATCGGAGTTTGATAAAGGACAAATTGTGATGGCATGGAGTCTTGGAACTACGATCTCGGGAACGCCGTGGCTTGTGGGTTGTTCACGTGCCGCTGTAGTGAGTACGTATCAAAACAAAAGTGGTGCACAGATGGCCAAACGACGAACCGTCGTCCAACCGTGTGTCGTCCGCAGCTCATTGATGGCATGGAGTCTTGGTACTACGATCTCGGGAACGCCGTGGCTTGTGGGTTGTTCACGTGCCGCTGTAGTGAGTACGTATCAAAACAAAAGTGCTGCACAGATGGCCAAACGACGAACCGTCGTCCAACCGTGTGTCGTCCGCAGCTCATTGATGCCAGAGGGGAACGGAAACTGTTGTGCATTGGTCACAGCGACTGCAGGGCCATAGTGCGACAAATCACCTCAACCCGAGGACCAGCTTTTAGTAGAGTGTTCAGAGTCAGAATGGGAAAAGCTGCCGATTTATCGGAGTTTGATAAAGGACAAATTGTGATGGCATGGAGTCTTGGAACTACGATCTCGGGAACGCCGTGGCTTGTGGGTTGTTCACGTGCCGCTGTAGTGAGTACGTATCAAAACAAAAGTGGTGCACAGATGGCCAAACGACGAACCGTCGTCCAACCGTGTGTCGTCCGCAGCTCATTGATGCCAGAGGGGAACGGAAACTGTTGTGCATTGGTCACAGCGACTGCAGGGCCATAGTGCGACAAATCACCTCAACCCGAGGACCAGCTTTTAGTAGAGTGTTCAGAGTCAGAATGGGAAAAGCTGCCGATTTATCGGAGTTTGATAAAGGACAAATTGTGATGGCATGGAGTCTTGGAACTACGATCTCGGGAACGCCGTGGCTTGTGGGTTGTTCACGTGCCGCTGTAGTGAGTACGTATCAAAACAAAAGTGGTGCACAGATGGCCAAACGACGAACCGTCGTCCAACCGTGTGTCGTCCGCAGCTCATTGATGGCATGGAGTCTTGGAACTACGATCTCGGGAACGCCGTGGCTTGTGGGTTGTTCACGTGCCGCTGTAGTGAGTACGTATCAAAACAAAAGTGGTGCACAGATGGCCAAACGACGAACCGTCGTCCAACCGTGTGTCGTCCGCAGCTCATTGATGGCATGGAGTCTTGGAACTACGATCTCGGGAACGCCGTGGCTTGTGGGTTGTTCACGTGCCGCTGTAGTGAGTACGTATGAAAACAAAAGTAGTGCACAGATGTCCAAACGACGAACCGTCGTCTAACCGTGTGTCGTCCGCAGCTCATTGATGGCATGGAGTCTTGGAACTACGATCTCGGGAACGCCGTGGCTTGTGGGTTGTTCACGTGCCGCTGTAGTGAGTACGTATCAAAACAAAAGTGGTGCACAGATGGCCAAACGACGAACCGTCGTCCAACCGTGTGTCGTCCGCAGCTCATTGATGGCATGGAGTCTTGGAACTACGATCTCGGGAACGCCGTGGCTTGTGGGTTGTTCACGTGCCGCTGTAGTGAGTACGTATCAAAACAAAAGTGGTGCACAGATGGCCAAACGACGAACCGTCGTCCAACCGTGTGTCGTCCGCAGCTCATTGATGGCATGGAGTCTTGGAACTACGATCTCGGGAACGCCGTGGCTTGTGGGTTGTTCACGTGCCGCTGTAGTGAGTACGTATCAAAACAAAAGTGGTGCACAGATGGCCAAACGACGAACCGTCGTCCAACCGTGTGTCGTCCGCAATTCATTGATGCCAGAGGGGAACGGAAACTGTTGTGCATTGGTCACAGCGACTGCAGGGCCATAGTGCGACAAATCACCTCAACCCGAGGACCAGCTTTTAGTAGAGTGTTCAGAGTCAGAATGGGAAAAGCTGCCGATTTATCGGAGTTTGATAAAGGACAAATTGTGATGGCATGGAGTCTTGGAACTACGATCTCGGGAACGCCGTGGCTTGTGGGTTGTTCACGTGCCGCTGTAGTGAGTACGTATCAAAACAAAAGTGGTGCACAGATGGCCAAACGACGAACCGTCGTCCAACCGTGTGTCGTCCGCAGCTCATTGATGCCAGAGGGGAACGGAAACTGTTGTGCATTGGTCACAGAACTGCCAGGGCCTTAGTGCGACAAATCACCTCAACCCGAGGACCAGCTTTTAGTAGAGTGTTGAAAACAAAAGAGTGCACAGATGTGGGAAACGAGCTGCCGATTCTATCGGAGTTTGATAAAGCTCATTGTGATGGCATGGAGTCTTGGAACTACGATCTCGGGAACGCCGTGGCTTGTGGGTTGTTCACGTGCCGCTGTAGTGAGTACGTATCAAAACAAAAGTGGTGCACAGATGGCCAAACGACGAACCGTCGTCCAACCGTGTGTCGTCCGCAGCTCATTGATGGCATGGAGTCTTGGAACTACGATCTCGGGAACGCCGTGGCTTGTGGGTTGTTCACGTGCCGCTGTAGTGAGTACGTATCAAAACAAAAGTGGTGCACAGATGGCCAAACGACGAACCGTCGTCCAACCGTGTGTCGTCCGCAGCTCAAATTTGTGATGGCATGGAGTCTTGGAACTACGATCTCGGGAACGCCGTGGCTTGTGGGTTGTTCACGTGCCGCTGTAGTGAGTACGTATCAAAACAAAAGTGGTGCACAGATGGCCAAACGACGAACCGTCGTCCAACCGTGTGTCGTCCGCAGCTCATTGATGGCATAGAGTCTTGGAACTACGATCTCGGGAACGCCGTGGCTTGTGGGTTGTTCACGTGCCGCTGTAGTGAGTACGTATCAAAACAAAAGTGGTGCACAGATGGCCAAACGACGAACCGTCGTCCAACCGTGTGTCGTCCGCAGCTCATTGATGGCATGGAGTCTTGGAACTACGATCTCGGGAACGCCGTGGCTTGTGGGTTGTTCACGTGCCGCTGTAGTGAGTACGTATCAAAACAAAAGTGGTGCACAGATGGCCAAACGACGAACCGTCGTCCAACCGTGTGTCGTCCGCAGCTCATTGATGCCAGAGGGGAACGGAAACTGTTGTGCATTGGTCACAGCGACTGCAGGGCCATAGTACGACAAATCACCTCAACCCGAGGACCAGCTTTTAGTAGAGTGTTCAGAGTCAGAATGGGAAAAGCTGCCGATTTATCGGAGTTTGATAAAGGACAAATTGTGATGGCATGGAGTCTTGGAACTACGATCTCGGGAACGCCGTGGCTTGTGGGTTGTTCACGTGCCGCTGTAGTGAGTACGTATCAAAACAAAAGTGCTGCACAGATGGCCAAACGACGAACCGTCGTCCAACCGTGTGTCATCCGCAGCTCATTGATGGCATGGAGTCTTGGAACTCCGATCTCGGGAACGCCGTGGCTTGTGGGTTGTTCACGTGCCGCTGTAGTGAGTACGTATCAAAACAAAAGTGGTGCACAGATGGCCAAACGATGAACCGTCGTCCAACCGTGTGTCGTCCGCAGCTCATTGATGGCATGGAGTCTTGGAACTACGATCTCGGGAACGCTGTGGCTTGTGGGTTGTTCACGTGCCGCTGTAGTGAGTACGTATCAAAACAAAAGTGCTGCACAGATGGCCAAACGACGAACCGTCGTCCAACCGTGTGTCGTCCGCAGCTCATTGATGGCATGGAGTCTTGGAACTACGATCTCGGGAACGCCGTGGCTTGTGGGTTGTTCACGTGCCGCTGTAGTGAGTACGTATCAAAACAAAAGTGCTGCACAGATGGCCAAACGACGAACCGTCGTCCAACCGTGTGTCGTCCGCAGCTCATTGATGACATAGAGTCTTGGAATTACGATCTCGGGAACGCCGTATCTTGAGGGTTGTTCACGTGCCGCTGTAGTTAGTACGTATCAAAACAAAAGTGCTGCACAGATGGCCAAACGACGAACCGTCGTCCAACCGTGTGTGGTCCGCAGCTCATTGATGGCATGGAGTCTTGGAACTACGATCTCGGGAACGCCGTGGCTTGTGGGTTGTTCACGTGCCGCTGTAGTGAGTACGTATCAAAACAAAAGTGGTGCACAGATGGCCAAACGACGAACCGCCGTCCAACCGTGTGTCGTCCACAGCTCATTGATGGCATGGAGTCTTGGAACTACGATCTCGGGAACGCCGTGGATTGTGGGTTGTTCACGTGCCGCTGTAGTGAGTACGTATCAAAACAAAAGTGCTGCACAGATGGCCAAACGACGAACCGTCGTCCAACCGTGTGTCGTCCGCAGCTCATTGATGGCATGGAGTCTTGGAACTACGATCTCGGGAACGCCGTGGCTTGTGGGTTGTTCACGTGCCGCTGTAGTGAGTACGTATCAAAACAAAAGTGGTGCACAGATGGCCAAACGACGAACCGTCGTCCAACCGTGTGTCGTCCGCAGCTCATTGATGCCAGAGGGGAACGGAAACTGTTGTGCATTGGTCACAGCAACTGCAGGGCCATAGTGCGACAAATCACCTCAACCCGAGGACCAGCTTTTAGTAGAGTGTTCAGAGTCAGAATGGGAAAAGCTGCCGATTTATCGGAGTTTGATAAAGGACAAATTGTGATGGCATGGAGTCTTGGAACTACGATCTCGGGAACGCCGTGGCTTGTGGGTTGTTCACGTGCCGCTGCAGTGAGTACGTATCAAAACAAAAGTGCTGCACAGATGGCCAAACGACGAACCGTCGTCCAACCATGTGTCATCCGCAGCTCATTGATGGCATGGAGTCTTGGAACTACGATCTCGGGAACGCCGTGGCTTGTGGGTTGTTCACGTGCCGCTGTAGTGAGTACGTATCAAAACAAAAGTGGTGCACAGATGGCCAAACGATGAACCGTCGTCCAACCGTGTGTCGTCCGCAGCTCATTGATGGCATGGAGTCTTGGAACTACGATCTCGGGAACGCCGTGGCTTGTGGGTTGTTCACGTGCCGCTGTAGTGAGTACGTATCAAAACAAAAGTGCTGCACAGATGGCCAAACGACGAACCGTCGTCCAACCGTGTGTCGTCCGCAGCTCATTGATGGCATGGAGTCTTGGAACTACGATCTCGGGAACGCCGTGGCTTGTGGGTTGTTCACGTGCCGCTGTAGTGAGTACGTATCAAAACAAAAGTGCTGCACAGATGGCCAAACGACGAACCGTCGTCCAACCGTGTGTCGTCCGCAGCTCATTGATGCCAGAGGGGAACGGAAACTGTTGTGCATTGGTCACAGAGACTGCAGGGCCATAGTGCGACAAATCACCTCAACCCGAGGACCAGCTTTTAGTAGAGTGTTCAGAGTCAGAATGGGAAAAGCTGCCGATTTATCGGAGTTTGATAAAGGACAAATTGTGATGGCATGGGGTCTTGGAACTACGATCTCGGGAACGCCGTGGCTTGTGGGTTGTTCACGTGCCGCTGTAGTGAGTACGTATCAAAACAAAAGTGGTGCACAGATGGCCAAACGACGAACCGTCGTCCAACCGTGTGTCTTCCGCAGCTCATTGATGCCAGAGGGAACGGAAACTGTTGTGCATTGGTCACAGAGAGTGCAGGGCCATAGTGCGACAAATCACCTCAACCCGAGGACCAGCTTTTAGTAGAGTGTTCAGAGTCAGAATGGGAAAAGCTGCCGATTTATCGGAGTTTGATAAAATACAAATTGTGATGGCATGGAGTCTTGGAACTACGATCTCGGGAACGCCGTGGCTTGTGGGTTGTTCACGTGCCGCTGTAGTGAGTACGTATCAAAACAAAAGTGGTGCACAGATGGCCAAACGACGAACCGTCGTCCAACCGTGTGTCGTCCGCAGCTCATTGATGCCAGAGGGGAACGGAAACTGTTGTGCATTGGTCACAGCAACTGCAGGGCCATAGTGCGACAAATCACCTCAACCCGAGGACCAGCTTTTAGTAGAGTGTTCAGAGTCAGAATGGGAAAAGCTGCCGATTTATCGGAGTTTGATAAAGGACAAATTGTGATGGCATGGAGTCTTGGAACTACGATCTCGGGAACGCCGTGGCTTGTGGGTTGTTCACGTGCCGCTGTAGTGAGTACGTATGAAAACAAAAGTGGTGCACAGATGGCCAAACGACGAACCGTCGTCCAACCGTGTGTCGTCCGCAGCTCATTGATGGCATGGAGTCTTGGAACTACGATCTCGGGAACGCCGTGGCTTGTGGGTTGTTCACGTGCCGCTGTAGTGAGTACGTATCAAAACAAAAGTGGTGCACAGATGGCCAAACGACGAACCGTCGTCCAACCGTGTGTCGTCCGCAGCTCATTGATGGCATGGAGTCTTGGAACTACGATCTCAGGAACGCCGTGGCTTGTGGGTTGTTCACGTGCCGCTGTAGTGAGTACGTATCAAAACAAAAGTGGTGCACAGATGGCCAAACGACGAACCGTCGTCCAACCGTGTGTCGTCCGCAGCTCATTGATGGCATGGAGTCTTGGAACTACGATCTCGGGAACGCCGTGGCTTGTGGGTTGTTCACGTGCCGCTGTAGTGAGTACGTATCAAAACAAAAGTGGTGCACAGATGGCCAAACGACGAACCGTCGTCCAACCGTGTGTCTTCCGCAGCTCATTGATGCCAGAGGGGAACGGAAACTGTTGTGCATTGGTCACAGAGACTGCAGGGCCATAGTGCGACAAATCACCTCAACCCGAGGACCAGCTTTTAGTAGAGTGTTCAGAGTCAGAATGGGAAAAGCTGCCGATTTATCGGAGTTTGATAAAGGACAAATTGTGATGGCATGGAGTCTTGGAACTACGATCTCGGGAACGCCGTGGCTTGTGGGTTGTTCACGTGCCGCTGTAGTGAGTACGTATCAAAACAAAAGTGGTGCACAGATGGCCAAACGACGAACCGTCGTCCAACCGTGTGTCGTCCGCAGCTCATTGATGCCAGAGGGAGCGGAAACTGTTGTGCATTGCTCACAGCGACTGCAGGGCCATAGTACGACAAATCACCTGAAACCGAGGACCAGCTTTTAGTAGAGTGTTCAGAGTCAGAATGCGAAAAGCTGCCGATTTATCGGAGTTTGATAAAGGACAAATTGTGATGGCATGGAGTCTTGGAACTACGATCTCGGGAACGCCGTGGCTTGTGGGTTGTTCACGTGCCGCTGTAGTGAGTAGGTATCAAAACAAAAGTGCTGCACAGATGGCCAAACGACGAACCGTCGTCCAACCGTGTGTCGTCCGCAGCTCATTGATGCCAGAGGGGAAAGGAAACTGTTGTGCATTGCTCACAGCGACTGCAGGGCCATAGTACGACAAATCACCTCAACCCGAGGACCAGCTTTTAGTAGAGTGTTCAGAGTCAGAATGGGAAAAGCTGCCGATTTATCGGAGTTTGATAAAGGACAAATTGTGATGGCATGGAGTCTTGGAACTACGATCTCGGGAACGCCGTGGCATGTGGGTTGTTCACGTGCCGCTGTAGTGAGTACGTATCAAAACAAAAGTGGTGCACAGATGGCCAAACGACTAACCGTCGTCCAACCGTGTGTCGTCCGCAGCTCAGTGATGCCAGAGGGGAACGAAAACTGTTGTGCATTGGTCATAGCAACTGCAGGGCCATAGTGCGACAAATCACCTCAACCCGAGGACCAGCTTTTAGTAGAGTGTTCAGAGTCAGAATGGGAAAAGCTGCCGATTTATCGGAGTTTGATAAAGGACAAATTGTGATGGCATGGAGTCTTGGAACTACGATCTCGGGAACGCCGTGGCTTGTGGGTTGTTCACGTGCCGCTGTAGTGAGAACGTATCAAAACAAAAGTGGTGCACAGATGGCCAAACGACGAACCGTCGTCCAACCGTGTGTCGTCCGCAGCTCATTGATGGCATGGAGTCTTGGAACTACGATCTCGGGAACGCCATGGCTTGTGGGTTGTTCACCTGCCGCTGTAGTGAGAACGTATCAAAACAAAAGTGGTGCACAGATGGCCAAACGACGAACCGTCGTCCAACCGTGTGTCGTCCGCAGCTCATTGATGGCATGGAGTCTTGGAACTACGATCTCGGGAACGCCGTGGCTTGTGGGTTGTTCACGTGCCGCTGTAGTGAGTACGTATCAAAACAAAAGTGGAGCACAGATGGCCAAACGACGAACCGTCGTCCAACCGTGTGTCGTCCGCAGCTCATTGATGGCATGGAGTCTTGGAACTACGATCTCGGGAACGCCGTGGCTTGTGGGTTGTTCACGTGCCGCTGTAGTGAGTACGTATCAAAACAAAAGTGGTGCACAGATGGTCAAACGACTAACCGTCGTCCAACCGTGTGTCTTCCGCAGCTCTTTGATGCCAGAGGGGAACGGAAACTGTTGTGCATTGGTCACAGCGACTGCAGGGCCATAGTGCGACAAATCACCTTAACCCGCGGACCAGGTTTTAGTAGAGTGTTCAGAGTCAAAATGGGAAAAGCTGCCGATTTATCGGAGTTTGATAAAGGACAAATCGTGATGGCACGGCTCCTCGGAACTACGATCTCGGAAACGGCGCGGGTTGTTCACGGGTATCTGAAACTCGTTGCGTACCAAGTTCACCCATTCATGGCAACTGTGTTCCCTGCTGGTGATGACCATTACCAACAGGATAATGCGCGATGCCATACTGCCAGGATCGTCAAGGAGTGGCTGGAGGAACATGCTGGAGACATTCTGTTAATGCCCTGGTCTCAACATTCACCTGATATGAACCCAATCGATCATTTGTGGTTCGACTTGGAAAAGCGGGTTCACGCTAAATCACCACTACGCCGAAATGTACGGGAACTGGAAGACCTACTGTTGACATTATGATATCAGATAACCCAGGATACCCATCGCTACCACATCGAATCGACGCCTCGCCAGTTGCCGCCGTTTTGCGGGCTAAACGGGGTCCTACAGCTTATTATGTAGGTGATCATAATGTCATGGCACATCGGTGTATGTTTGAATTAATCTCAGTGAGTTACGGTTTTCAAATTGCACGTGTGATTTGAAGAGAATTTCCATTTCGCACCACCGTTGTGCGGTTTGTAAAGTAGTAGTCTGCTCCCAGCTATACCATACTGAAGGCGCCACTAAATCCCATTTCTCGTTCAGCTATTTTTCTTCGAATGATAAAACAACGCAAAGTTGTCTTCATATCTACAATGCTGGCCACCCAAGATGCAACACCAAGGAAGCATCCAATTGTCCTAAAATTCGCAGCATGCGTCGCCCGCGAGAGGACATGCAAACGATTAGCAATGCAGGGCATATGCAAATAATGTGCGGCCGGCATGCCACCGAGAAGCACTATAAGAACGGTGCACAGAAGGCGAGGTGTAGGAAGTGGAAGTGTGTTGTGCTGCCGGACCTGCGCGTGGGAAGTTTCCTGATGCCTCGTCGCAGAATACGGCAGTCATTCCAGCACGTTTCAGAGTTCGACAGAGGACGAATAGTGGCCCATCGTGACAGCAGTTTACCGTACCGAGACATCGGCGCCCGTGCGGGATGACATCCAGCCACAGTGAGGCGAGTATGGATTCGGTGGGTGCAGGAGGGACTGACGTGAGCGATTGCCGCAGCCGCAGCACACCACCGAACGAGAGGACTGGCATGTTGTGCGGCGTTCATTGACGGCTCGCACCGCCCATTCACGAGCGTTAGCCCAGGAATTAGGGTGTGTTGCGCAACAACCTGTGTCAGCACGTACCGTTCGACGTCGTCTGCAGGAGCGGGGACTTGTCGCACGGCACCCATTGCTTCGATTACCATTGACGTTACACCACCGGTGAGTGCGGAGGCGGTGAGCCGTTGAACGCCACACCTGGACTACGGAATGGCACGAGATTGTCTTCTCGAACGAATCCCGCTTCTGCCGGCAACACCACGATGGTCGGATCCGCGTGTGGCGGCACCGCTGCGAGAGACTGTATGACGCCTGCATTATGCATCGCCATATCGGTCCGTCGCCTGGCGTTATGGTTTGGGGCGCAATTGGATATGACACACGCACCCCTCTGGTGCGCATCGCCGGTACACTGAACAGCCACCGCTACATCTTTGACGTTTTGGAGCCTGTAGGCTTTGCTTACCCGCAGGACCTTCCAGCCGCCATTTTCCAACAGGACAATGCGTACCCGCTCGTGGCACGCATCGTGCAGCAATTCTTAACGGCCCACTAGGTGTCACTGCTGCCGTGGTCCGCCTGTCCTCCTGATATGTCGCCCATCGAACAGGTCTAGTCGCTGATCGGCAACCGAGTGTCCCGGTAAGCACCATCCGCGTCTACGCCTGATGAACTGTGGCTACGTGTGGAAGCAGCCTGGACCGACATACCCCAATCATACATCCAAAGCCTCTTTCGTTCGATGCCGCGGCGTGTAGCGGCCGTTATTGCCAGCCATGAGTCCACATGAACTAGTGATGTCTGCGTGTTCCGCAAGTCCCACGGGCCTGTAAGCTTAATCGTTTCATCTTTGTATCTGTTGTTATGTGTCCAGTAAATCTCGCTTTGCTATCTCGTGTCCTTCTTGGTGTTGCATTTTGGGTGGCCAGCAGTGTATTTTTATTGAAGTGTCATTTGTCTGATCTAATGTTTCGATTTTCTAGGCGTGTTTCTGATATATGCATTTCTTTATTGGATTTCCCAAATTCTCCTGGCAATCAAGGCATGTTTCATTCGGCCTTATTTCTATTTCCTTGTGACGTTATTATGACAGATTCAAGTTTCATAGTTCCGCTACTCTTTTTACTCACAACCTTGACTGTTGGAATCCTTATCTTCCAAAAACGACAACGGATGTCATAACGACAATTTGCATAAAATTACATACTGGTCCTGATGAACTGTCTACTCACTCTATGGTCTGCTTTTTTTGTGTGCTTTTTCACGCAAAGTATCGCCGGAATTGCGGTTTTTTGTTTTTTACAAATTGGAAACATTTCTATTAAATTTTCTTCTCAAACCGGATATGATAAAGCTCTTGGAGTTGTTCTATATTTAAGTTTGGTCTGAACGAAATGCTTCAGCTAGGAGACAGGGTGGTACATCATATTTCAAAAGAATGTATGATGTCCATTTGTAGAGTTCCATTGCCGAGGTTGTGTGTGGTACTGTGATTTTGTGTAGCTTATTTTATTGCTCAAAAAGTGCTACCACTGCACTCGGGGCTTTGGTGGTCTAACCCAGTTTTAGGAGATTTTCTGGTCGCTAAAAGAGCTAGGTTTGATCTTTTCCTTTCATTAAAGAATCAATAAAATATGGTATTATCTTTTGAAGGATTATTTAATCATGCAATTTTTATCTTCACGACTTGGTGAGAAGAAACGTAATTCCAAACATAAATGTCACACATTTATTACACATTTTAATTTACCATACCTATAGCGGAAGCAAGTAATTTTGCGTAACGTAAATATTAAATCTGCTTTATAGATGATACCCAAAACTATGTTACGGTGGTTCACAAGTGCTGCAAAGGAGTATGCTCGATGTAGACAGACGGTGAATTGTAACTATCAGAGCTTGTACAAAAAAATGCAAAAAGAATTACAGAAAAACAAAGGCTTAAATTAGAAATGGCCTTCAAAATTCACAATAATGAGTAACTGGGCTAACGAAGACATGTTGAAATGCAAAAAATATAATTTGCTCTTTATCCAACCAGGCTACTTGTCATTTCATCTGCAGTAAAAGTTCAGTTATCCGTCACTTCATCCATTAACAAAACTCTTCGGTGGAGTATTTATTAACGCTGAAGTAGTAAAGTATTAGGGCTACCTACATAATACCCAATGCAGAGTTGGGCTCCTTGGCCTTCAAAATGACCTCAATTTGATGTGACACGGATTCAACATGGAGCGGATATTTTTTCATAGGTATGTTAAAGTGGTTTCACCTAAAATGGGTGCCTCATGTTTCCAATGGTAAAACGTATTCCCAAGGATGAAAATTTGCACATCGATACAACTAACTTTAAGTTATAGCATGGGATACCTAATACGTACTCAAACATAACCATAAGTAAACAATCCAACATTTGTTTATCTACTGACGTCATCAATGTACACGTCGCGCCATCTATTAACAGGTCTGAACATTAAACAGAGGTCATCGCTGTTTCCGCGTTTATAAGTGACTCACGGAATATTTATCATTGTCCGCCACCGGGAATCCGAAGTCGGTGTCTTCCAGTTACACGCCAGATATGCTTCCACTGCACTGCAGCGGCCTTGAATTCCTCCAGATTCACATATACTAACTGCCAAGCCAAGGCAGTTAGTGTATGTGAGTCTGGAGGAATGTGAGTCTGAGGAATTGTTTGCACTCGAGGTCGCTGTGGTGCAGTGTAAACATATCCGGCGCTTAACTAGAAGACCCTGGGTTCGATTCCCGGTGGCGGCCGATGATAATTTTTCCGTGACTCACTTATAAACGTGGAATGAGCGATGGCCCCTTTTTGTTGTTCCTGGTCCACGCCAGATGTCTGTATTAAAGGTCTGAACATTACTCAAAGAAAAGTGATTGATTTTTATTATAATAATGGTTATGTTTTAGCAAGTATTAAGTACCCCATGCTATAACTTAAAGTTAGTTTTATGGACGTGCATTTCTTTTTTTTGGAGGTTTAACGACTACCGTGAGCAACTCAATGGGCTATAAGCAGTCGCCCGTCCCTAACTTAGGGTCACTGGCTCCAGGGAAGAGGGAAAGCCAGTGCCGTAAGACAAACACAACATCCATGCCTCAACGGGATGCGAACCCGGACCCCTTTCGGACGAATGATCAAAAGACATCGCTTAGACCACTGTGCCACCAGCGTCGTGCCAATTTTCATCCTTGGGAATACATTAATTGCGAAGAAAGTATGAGGCAGAGATTTTAGGTGGAACCACCTTAAGCAAAGTGAATGCGATGGCATCCGTCAATTGCTGAATATTTGCTGAATAACAGTCTCGGTCTTGAATGCTTCTCCCATCTCATCCCACTGATGTTCAACTGGATAAAGATCTGGGGGCTGTGTGTGGGAGATGGAGAATCTAAGCACTTTAAAACTTCTGTCGTGATTCTGGAACTATTGTAAGACGATCCGAGCCTTATGGAACTACCCATTATCTACTGGACGCTTCCCTCTTTATCAGGAAAGACCATGCATACTACGAGTGTGACTGGTCCGCTATTATGTTACGTTACCTCATGGCATTCAAGTAGTATTCCAGAGGTATTAAAGAACCTAACTCTTGCCATGAAAACTGACATCAGACTATTTCATCGTTTCAACCAGCCTGCACAGTTAACACTGCGTAGCTGGGGTGCGTTAATTCCTGCTGTTTAAGCAATATTGTTTCCCGTCCATCGGCGTGTATTAACTAGTAACCTGATTCGTAGGAGCAGCAGACCTTTTTGTAGCCCATATGGATCCAGTTTTATTGCTTCCCTGAACACTGCTGACAAAGTTCATCCTCACGTACCCAACTGCGACGTGAAAACCATCTCAAGCCCAAAGTTGCGCACTCTAGAGAGAATGACCTTAGGTGATTTTCCTTGAGTATTCCTAATAATTACACTGCTGGCCACACAAAATGCAACACCAAGAAGGAAGCATCCGATTGGCCTGAAATTCGCAGCATGCGTCGCGCGCGAGAGGACATGCAAACGATTAGCATTTCAAGGCATATGCAAATCATGTGCGCCCGGCATGCCACCGAGAAGCACTATAAGAAGGGTGCACAGAGCGGAAGTGTGTTGTGCTGCCGGACCTGTATGTGGGAAGCTTCCTGATGCCTCGTCGCAGAATACGGCAGTCATTCCAGCACGTTTCAGAGTTCGACAGAGGACGAATAGTAGTTTATCACGACAGCGGTTATCGTACCGAGACATCTGCGCCCGTGTGAGACGACATCCAGCCACAGTGGGGCGAATATGGATTCGGTGGGTGCAGGAGTGACGGACGGACATCCGCGGCACACCACCAAACGAGAAGACTGGCATTTTGTGCGGAGGACATTGACAGCTCGCACTGCCACATCACGAACCTTAGCCTAGGAATTAGGGTGTGTTGCGCAACAACCTATGTCAGCACTTACCGTTCAACGTCGTCTGCCGAAGCGGGGACTTGTCGCACGGCGCCTATTGCTCCAATGACCATTGACGTTACACCACCGGCGAGTGCGGCGGCAGTGGGCCGTTGAACACCGCACCTGGACTACGGAATGGCACGACATTGTCTTCTCCGACGAATCACGCTTCTGCCTGCAACACCACGATGGTCGGATCCGCGTGCGGCGGCACCGCGGCGAGAGACTGTATGTCGCCTGTATTATGCATGGCCATACCGGTCCGTCGCTTGGCGTTATGGTTCGTGGCGCAATTGGATATGACACCCGCAAACCTCTGGTACGCATCGCCGGTACACTCAATAGCCACCGCTATATCTCCGACGTTTTGGAGCCTGTAGTCCTACCTTACCTGCAGGACCGGCCAGCGGCCACCTTTCAACAGGACAATGCGCTCCCGCACGTGGCATGCATCGTGCAACAATTCTTCACGGCCTACCAGGTGTCACTGCTGCCGCAATTTTTCACGGCCCACTAGGTGTCACTGCTGCCGTGGCCCGCCTGTTATCCCGATATGTCGCCCATCGAACACGTCTGGTCGCTGATCGGCAACCGAGTGGCCTGGCAAGCATCTCCCGCGGCTACGTCTGATGAACTGTGGCAACGTGTGGAAGCAGCCTGGACCGACAAACTCCAAGCCCACATCCAAAGCCTCTTTCGTTCGATGCCGCTGCGTGTAGCGGCCGTTATTGCCAGTCATGGGGGCCACACGAACTATTGACGTCTGCGTGTTCCGCAAGTCGCACGGGCCTGTAAGCTCAATCATTTCATCTTTGTATCTGCTGTTATCTGTGCAGTAAATCTGGCTTTGCTATATCGTGTCCATCTTGGTGTTGCATTTTGGGTGGCGAGCAGTGTAGCTTTTTCAGTGTACAAACCATTGACGACTGCCTGTGTTTCCAGCGATATATTTTTGCAGCTCTCTCACCCCTTGTGTTGCCTCCACAGCAGTTTCTCATGTCTCAGGTTTTTCAAACTGAAAGTCACAGTTATTAATAATTTTTTTGATGATTCTCTCTTCAAATTTACCTGGAAACACGAGAATGTTAGCCAAATAAAAAACAAGTGCCTTTCTGACAAGCAACACTAGGCCTAATATTACAGCCTGATGAACGCCAATCAGCTCTTCTAAGAAGCAAAAATATTTTTGCTGCTGCCCTCGCTGACATTATATCTCTTGTAATTTTTTGGAAAAATCTTTAAAGAACTTTCATTGCTGTTATTTTTACAGAATTTAATTCAAATTTTCATGTATCAGAAGATGTCTGTAAGTCTATTTTACAACAATTACAGCTAAATAATTTAGAACGTTTAGAAGAGAAAAATTTTGCACAGCTCTAGAATCGTAATCAGTTATCTCCAGTAACATGAGGAATCTATGATATAAATGTCATTTGAATAGAGCGATCCTTTCTTGGTGTTGCAATTTTCAAAAGCATTAGTGTATATATTAGGTGTGCAACTCAATTCTCGGCAACAAGCAGGACACGTTGACAGCAAATTATAGCAAATCGAATACGTACAAATCGCAAATCGAATTATAGCAAATCGAATACGTCGTGTTGGATACATTTGAGCAATCGGTCAGGGAGCTGCTGAATGCCACTCCGGGAAAAAAGGACTGTTTCGAGTTGATAAAATCATCAATACTCGTGTGGACCTCCTCGACAGAAGTGAAATGCATGTCACTCGGATGATGTTGCAGGGAACGAAAGTGGTTGGAATTCGACGGGGCGAAGTCTGGAAAATACGCCGGGTGGGATAAAATCTCCTATCCCAGGTCGGTGATCGTATTTAAGGTCGTTTTCTTGGTGTGAGGATGCGCTTTATCCTGAAACAACAGGACCGACCTTCTGCTCTTGCCGGTATATGGCCTTTTCGCCTCCATTGCGTCACTGACACGAATGAGTTGCTGACAATAACACCCAGCATTGATCGTTTCACCAGGTTTAAACACCTCATAGTGTACGACACCGCGCTGATCCCACCATATGCACAGCAACAACTTCCTGACATGGATATTCGGTTTGGCGGTACTGGTGGTAGGCTGACCTGGATAAACCCACGATTTGCATCGCTTGATTATCGTAGAGGATCCACTTCTCATCACAGGTCAAAATCTTGTGGAGGAAATCCTTCTTCTTGAATCTGGAGGGTAAGGACACAGCAACATCGAAGCTCCTAGACTTGTTCGCAGCTGTGAGTTCGTGTGGAACCCAACGGCCCTCCTTGTGAATCCGTCCAAGCTTATGCAGGCGCTTTGCAATGGCTTGCCGTGTTACTCCGAGTTCCTGGGCGATCTCTGACTGTGTGCGACAGGGATCGGCGTCCAACAGTTGTTCCAGCTCCTCACCATCAACTTTCTGTGGCTGTCCCAGACGTTCTGCATCACGGAGATCAAAATTCCCCTGCTTAAACCGCTGGAGCCACTTCTTACACGTACTGTAGGACACAGCAGCCTCACCCTAAGCAGCACAAATCATTTGCTGGGCTTCCGTGGCACATGTTTTCAGCTGAAACGCAAACAGGAGGTAGTGCCTCAAATGTTGCTTCTCGGACGCCATTGCTTTCACCGTCAACTTTCGTCCCTTCTCTCACTACAGCTGTGCGTGGTTACGGTTGCCTGGAAAGCTGTTGAACGGCGCTGCTGCAATCAGCCATTATCGCACACAGCTATTTGCATTTGCCGACGTTCTATGATCGCTTGTGGTTAGGGGCCGAGAATTGAGTTGCACACCTAATATTTAAATTGCTCAAATGAATATATTGTTTTGAGAAGGAGTGCGAAAAAAAACAATTAGAGAACTTTTTTGGAAAAGGCAAGGAGGGGACGGAGGGGAAACAGTTGCACATATCAATTGTAAGTGATGCTTTTTTGAAGTGGAAATTCATAGGAGGAACAACGAAGAAATCACCACCTGGTAGGCTACGCAAATAATGACGGAGCAGGAAAATCGAGTGCTAAAGAGGGTTGTGCGATAAAAAACCTGTCCTCGATTGACATACTCACTACCGAGTTCCTAAATGCCTCTGAAAACAACGACAGACCCATGACAGTCCATCGAAAGCTGAAGCGAATGGGTTTTCATGGCCGAGGAGCAGACGTGCACAAGACAAACATTAGCAAAATCAATGCCTAGCGTAGGATGGAATGGTGCAGATCTCAGCGCCAGTGGACTTTGGATAGATATAGCGATAGAAACGCGTTCACTGAAGCGTTGAATCACGCTTCACTATCTGACGGCATGACTAAAGAGTCCGCGTGTGGAGGATGTTAGGTCCATGCTGTCTGCTCGAAGGTGTTCTGCCAACTGCGAAGTCTGCTGGAGGAGGTATCATACTCTTTTCCAGTTTTACATGCTTTGGGTTGGAGTCCCTGGTTCCACCGCCCAGAAATATTAGCGCTGCTTCCTATAATGACATTCTCTACAATTATCTGCTCCTAAAATTTAGGCAACCTTTCCATTATCAACAGCACAATGCCCCAGTCCACAGAGCGAGGTCCGTGCGGGAATAGTTTGATGAAGTGGGTGTCAAATATCTTAACTGACCTGCATACTGTCTTGATCAGAAACCATTGAGCACCTTTACAGTGAATTGGAACGCCGTTCGCGAGCCAGACAAAATCTCACGTACATCGGTGACCGACCAGACTAATGCTCTTGTGGCAGAATGGAAATCGATTTCTGCAGCAAAATACCAAAATTTAGTGGAAATCCTTCCCAGCAGGGTGGAGGTCGTGTAGCAGTAAAGGGTATACCAATTCTATATTAATTCATTCCCTATTACAGGGAGTTTCTTGATTGGCCAGTATCCGGATGCGATTGATCTGATAGTGTATTTTAAATGGAACACCAAACAGGTCATTTTTTTGCAAGATTTTCTTAAACTTTTGCAGCTCTGAATTTTTTTCAATTATTTTCTTAAGCGCGGCAAGTCCACTGCTACATAATTGTTTCTAAATATTCTTTAAATTATTATCCCAGTAACACCTTTGATGGCTTCGCCTCATTCACCATTAGTAATAACATGTACCAATCTCCATCATGCACGATTAATAACTGATATTTTTTCCTGAGCGTTTCGAATGTGTGTTTTTCACAATTGTTAGTTATTGTGGGCAGTCATTTGGACTGTGCTGTTATCTACAGTTTGCATGCCTTCCTGATTAACATTTTGCAGGATTTCTCGCATCTGGATTCTGGGTTCTCTGCAATTCATATCCCTGAAAATTATTCTCTGTTTTCTTTTTTATGAGGTCTCTAGACTGTTTAATTGTGAAACTATGCACTGACAATCGCTCCCAGTTAGATTCTTAGCAGCTTCTTAGTTTTTTTATTTTATTTAGTGCATAGCATTTTTGAAGGCTTAGATCACCCCAACTTCCTTCTCTGCAGCAAGAATACGTTTCACGGAGCTATAATATAAGCATATGATTTTTAATATACGTATGCACGTAAGAAGCCTAACTGAAGAGTCAATAATATTTAAAGAGCTGACTAACTCCGTGGCATGTTTTTATGGACACATCTCCTAAATTCTTCTGACCGAGGCTACCTCAGTTGCCGGCTTAGCCACTAATAAACCGCCGTTGAGAAACAATGCAGGATTTAAAAGAAAGGAAAAAAGTATGAGAGCAGATTTTTTTTCAAACACAGTAGCGCTACGAATGTTTTGTTATAAATTTCTGAAGTGAAATAATTTCATTAGAAAAACGAATATATTTTTTCATCAAAAATTCCTCTAGCTAATCACAAAATGAACAAAGCTGCTTCTACGAAATTCAGTTAATTAAGTTCTTTCCTGTTTTTTTAATATATGATTTTGATTTTCTTTGAAGAAAATCCCATTTTCTTTTACAGCAAATACTTCTTCGTGATTTTCAAGAACACGGAAATATTTTTTCATTCCTTTCAATTTCGTTTGCACCAAAGGAATCCATATAGTTCTACCACATCGGAAAAGTAACTGTGTGATTAATGCTTTTAATGACAAAGCGAAAACTAAAGCATAAGCTTGGGTGCCGAATTTATCCCCATGACAAACATATTGTCTTACCATACGATTTTATTTCAAATTGTTTATTTCTTGTAAAAACAAGTTTTAGAATTGTTGATGGTAATGCCACAGCTTCTGAGTCACACTCTGACATTTTGGGTTGCGCATAATTCTTAATTCTACGAAATCGCGATGTAGACCCAAAGCACAATTTGTGAGAAAAGATAGAAACGAGTCAGAGAAACAAATGCGGTCAAGATTTATGTCTGCATTTGCTCAAAAGTTTGATCAACAGATTTTTATCCGTTTTATTGACATCATATTTCTGAAATGAAATAAATCGTTGTAAAGAAAGAAATGAGGAACTGCATAATTTCTGTCGACGCTTTCCCTGCGACATACGATCAACCACGCTTCTCCGGCTTCATCATTAGTCAATTATTTGATGTAGGTGAGTTGTTGTTTTTTTTTTTTTTGAAAGCTTAACTACCACCGTAAGCAACTTGATAGACTATAAGTAGCTGCCTGCCCCTAATGTAGGGCCGCTGCTTCCAGGGAAGAGAGAGAGACAATGCCGTAAGACAAACACAAAATTTATGCCTTACTGAGATTCGAAGCCGGACCCATCTAGGGTCAGAAGCCAGGGCATAGACCTTTCTTTTTTTTTTTTTGATTGGAGGTTTAACGACCACCGTGAGCAACTCAATGGGCTATAAGCAGTCGCCCGTCCCTAATTTAGGGTCACTGGTTCCAGGGAAGGGAGAGAGCCAGTGCCGTAAGACAAACACAACATCCATGCATCACCGGGATTCGAACCCGGATCCCTTTCGGACGAATGATCAGAGACCATCGCCTTAGACCACTGCGCCACCGGGGCGGCGGCATAGACTTCTGCGCTGCCTGGTCGGCTGAGTAAAGTCCATTTCATGAGTAGTTTCATAACATTCAACAGTTTATTCAGCTCCGTTAAGTAGATCCGTTTTCTACCTTTTTGTGAGGAAAGCGAACTGAGACCACTTGGAAATATTCTGGTAACACTAACAAGAAAATAACACTAACTAATCAGATAAAGACTCAGCATTTAGAGAGAAATTTACCGAAAAAGATAGGGAAGAATAATCTAGAAATTTAAACGCAATTTTTTACTCTTGTCTTCAAATTTAATAGTAAGAGTACTAATAAATAAATATACATCGATGAGCGATTACATTTTGACCACCTACCTAATAAGCTAGGTCCCCCTTTAGCCCACAGAACGGCGGCTACTCCGAGAGGCATCGATTCGATAAGGTGTCGACTGTCGATAGGTATGCTGGGGTATCTGGTACTATAATGTCAACGGCAGATCCTCCAGTTCCCGTACATTTCGGTGTGCTGGTGATTTAGCGCGAACCCGCTTTTCCAAGTCGAATCACAAATGTTCGATTGGGATCATTTCAGGTGAATTTTTTTTTTTTTTGAGGTTTAACGACCACCGTGAGCAACTCAATGGGCTATAAGCAGTCGCCCGTCCCTAATTTAGGGTCACTGGTTCCAGGGAAGGGAGAGAGCCAGTGCCGTAAGACGAACACAACATCCATGCCTGACTGGGATTCGAACCCGGACCCCTTACGGACGAATGATCAGAGGCCAGCGTCTTAGACCACTGCGCCACCGGGGCGGCCAGGTAAATTTGGAGGCCAGGGCATTAACAGAAAGTCGCCAGTATGTTCCTCAAACCACTCTTTGGCGATTCTGGCAGTGTGGCATGGCGCATTATCCTGTTGGTAATGGTCATAACCAGCAGGGAACACAGTTGCCATGAATGGGTGAACGTGGTCCGCAACGATGTTCAGATACCTGACAGCTGTCAGCGATTGTGCTATTGGGATAATGGTGCCCAACGTATCCCAAGAAAACATCGCCCACAGCATAAAACCACCGCCCCCCCCCCCAACAGTGCATCCAGGTGTCATAGCCTCCCTTGGTAATCGGCGAATCCGCGCGCGGCCGCCTACGTGATGCACCAGGAATCTTGATTCGTCAGGCCAGGCCTCTTTCTTCCAATCAACCACGGTCCAATCTCGATGATCTTGGGCCCATTTCATGTGTTAATAGCGATTACTTGCAGTGAGCATTGGGACCCAGCAGTGTATCCCCTGAGGCGAATACTCAACGATAATCTTTGGTCATTATTTTAATTCACGTTACTTTTGCTGAGACAGCAATATCCTTTTTTACGCTTTCCAACCGTTGGTTGAAGAGGCGTATATGCCCCAGCTTTGTCCGTCTGTCTGTCCGTCCCCAAGATAACTCGCGTAGAAATGGTTCGATTTCGATGAAACTTTAGTATGCGGTAGGGGAGCCCCTAGGGACGAACCCTATTGAAAATGGATGAAATGGGATCAAAGGTCAGGACATAGAGGGGGGATTCCTTCTATTGCCCTTATGCGTCACAACATGTGCAAAAAAAGTTCGATTTCAATGAAATTTTATAACATAGTAGGGGAATACCTGGGGACGAACAGTATTTAAAATGGGCGAAATGGAGTCAAATATCACGACATAGCAGCGGGATCCATTCCATTGCCTGTATGCATCATAACTTGAGTAAAAATGGTTCGATTGAGACAAAACTTTAGTATGTTGTTCCGTAGGTATACTGAACCGGTTCTGTTGAATATAGCCGAAATGGGGTCAAAGGTCAGGACACAGGAGCGAGATTTATCCCACAGCCATTATCCTCATAACTTGACTAAAAATGCTTCTATTGCGACAAAACTTTAGGTTTTTGTTCCGGAGGTATACGGAACCGGTTTCCGTTGAATATCATGGACATCGGGTCAAAGGTCAGGACACAGAAGCGAGTTTATTCCACAGCCATTATCCTCATAACTTGAGTATTGATTTCTGGTATGTTGGAAAGCGTATCATAATCAATGCATTGCATGATTTTACTAACTTGTTTTTTTCACTTTGAGTGAGTTTATACACAATGCAGCAATTAAGTAATGATTCGGAATTTTTTTAATGGAAAAGCAGGAAAACGTACGTGAATAAATATATTTTATTCGAAGTACTTTCTTCCTGTGTTAATACAAGAATTGGCACGATCATCCAACGAAAGGAAGGACTTGCAGAGGTCATCTTTTGGTATGGAGGGAAGACCTCATGTCAAGGTTCTTTGTATGTCTTAAATGTCTTGAAAAACCTTTCCTCTTAAAAGCAGGCTTAATTTAGGAAATAGCAAATAATCACACGGTGACAAATCAGGAGAATCAAAGTTATGGGTGAGTACACACACTTGTCTTCGTGCCAAAAATTGCTGCACACTGACTTCTCTGTGTGCAGTTGCGTTATTGTGAAGATGGAGCTATTGCCCGTTTTTGTACTCAGGCCTGACACGAACAATCCTGTTCCACAATGTTTCCAAAAACGATGTGTAAGCATTGCCAGTAACCAGTGAACGTTCTGGAATGAACTCAAACTGAATTCCCTTGCCGTCTTAAACGCACACACGCATTTTCTTGATTTTGGACTTCTGTAGCGTGATCTTATTTTCTTTGGGTAACTGTGGCGACTTCCACTGAACACTCCTACGCTGCGTTTCAGGATCACAAAGAAAACATCATGTATTGACACCTGCCGTAAAGCTTTGGAGTAAATTTTGCATTGTAAAGAGTGGAAGAAATATTCTTCTCATAACACGCGGCAAATACGTCATTATAATTAGCACAGCCATCAGACATAGGTGAATTAACTGTAATCACACGTGTTAAACAGTAATTACAGTCACTTCGGCGATGTCTGATTGCTGTGTTAATTATCATGACGTATTTGCCACGTATTATGAGAAGAATATTTCTTCCACTTTTTATAACTGAACAACTGGATATGTACTTTACAACGCTAGATGGCAGCACAATTCGCTTTGATTAAGAGTGCGGTCAGAGAATATTCCGATACTTTTAACACTCAGATACTTGCGAACTCACCGTCGTGGGTGGTGCAACGCATAGCATGCTCGAACGGTTATCGGGAGTGTGGTTTCGATTCCCGCTCGACGGCGATGGAATTTTCAAATTTTCTGATGTGTTGGTTTACGTGTGAAACAGTAATTACAGTCAATTCAGCGATGTGTGATTGCTGTGTTAATTATCATAATACATTTTGCATTGTTTTGCAGTCTGCAGGATGTCCTTTGGGTACTTCACTCGTACATGTTCCTGGCCGTCTAACAAAGCATGCGAAACAAAACAGGCATAAACTCTGCGTCCCCCACGCCCCAAATCTTGCACTAATATTTCGTGAGTCGTCGCGATATTAACACCGAGCTTACATTCCAGCATTCTCAAAGTCACACAATGGTCAGTTTTTATCCTTTCGCGAACGTTCTCTATGAGTTTAAGCGTGCGCACTGAAATCGAGCGTCCGGGCCTTTCGTCATTTTCCAGATCTTCCTGTCGATTCTTGAGACGTTCACACCTTCGGATTATTTGTGCACGATATACGTAATTAGATCACAAATATCGCAAAACAAGTCAACTGTCTCAGATGCAGTTTTGCCGATTTTCTAACAGCACCAGATGTTCGTTTTCTGCTCCAGGGCAGAGCTGTGTCAATGTTATTCCACTGAATGACGGCATGCGCAGCGTAAATAATCATCTCTAGAATTCTGAAGCAAACGCTGCTGCCACTGCATAACTGATAAATGACCTATCAAAGAACCATGCCGACGCCGTTTGTTTTACCAAGATTTTTTTTTTTTAGATCGGTCTCATTAATTAATAGCCGACCGCGTGTATTACGTTTTCCCGTTTTCCTCTCTATTGGACCATCCATCGTTCCAAAAACTACGTCGTTTTTCAGTTTCTTCAACTCAAGTTATTACTCAAATTATGAGGATAATGGCTGTGGAATAAATCTCACTCCTGTGCCCTGACCTTTGACCCCATTTCGAATATATTAAACAGAATTGGTTCAGTATACCTCCGGAACAACATACTAAAGTTTTGTCGCAATAGAAGCATTTTAGTCAAGTTATGGGGATAATGGATATGAAATATATCTCGCTCCTGTGCCCTGATCTTTGACTCCATTTCGATGACATTCAACAGAACTGGTTCAGTATATCTTCGGAACAACATGATAACGTTTTGTCGTAATTGGAGCATATTTACGTAAGTTATGACGCATAAGGGCGATGGAACTGATCCCGCTTCTATGTCCTGACCTTTGACCCCGTTTCGCCCATTTTCAGTAGGGTTCGTCCCCAATTTGTGTCCCCTACCACATACCAAAATTTCATCGAAATCGAACTATTTTTACGCTAGTTATCGTGAGGACAGGGAGACAAACAAAACTGGAACATATACTCTTCTTCAAACTACGGTTGAAAAAGGTAAACAAGGAAGATGACACCGAATCTTCGCTTGTAATGAGCCCGTCTTTTGATTTTTTTCTACACGAATGTAATATATTTCAAAGTTATTCACAGTCAGTAGAACCCATTACAAAAAAAAAAAATCAACCACATTTCTACAGTCGATATAAACATGTAAAAATAGTTACTTTTTTACATGTTTATATCGACAGCGGTTCAGAAGTTTGTAACATAAATTAGCAAATTGTGCACAAAAAGTTACTCTTAGCTGAAGGAAGGTATCAATGATAAAGCGATTTTCAAATCAAATAGTTAAAAGAATATATGTAGAGGAAAATATGAGATAACTTTATGCCTTCTAGCGGAAGAATTTTAAATAATGGAAAAGTAAGAAATATGTGAAAATTATTTCTCATATTAAAAGCTATGCTAAGGAAACGAATATTTCAAATAAGTCTCCTAGAAGCAGATATAGCGAGAAAAAGGGATTTAGCATTTCTGTCCCTAGCGGGTAAACTGTGCGTGATTTAAAAAAGAAAATAGTCCCCATATTTATTGTAGCGAATAGCATAGAGTAAAATAACAAATTTTTCAATAGGAGTTTTTGAAGCCAACATACAGTATCAAACAGAAATACGTATTACCACCACCTTTCGCCAGAAATGTGAAATGCAAACCCCGCAAATGCAAACGATGAAATTCACAAAGTGAATGGTATATGGCGTTCAAAAAATTCTTAATTCAGAGTTTTATAAGAAGAAATATTGACAAAAAGCGATTAGATATTTGCCTATCCCAGCGGGGAAATTGTGCCCTAGTTTTGGCAATAAATTTACACAAAATGTTTTCGCAGATCATGGTATCTGGCCGATAATGAATTTTTACAATCGGATTTTTAGAAGGGCAGATGCTGCTCCCAATAAGCTGCCAACGAAAAAGTGAACTTATGCTCTCTAGTGGCACACTTGTACGTTCAGAGAATTTTCAAATTATATGCAAAACATTTACCACCAGAAACGTTTTCGGACAAAGAAGGAAGTTTTTAAATCGGACTTTTAGAAGCAGAGACATCTACAAAAACAAGATATACTACGTATAACTACGCCTCATGGCAGAAAAAACTCTCCTGTATATTAAATAGAAGGTTTTCGCAAATTATTTGTGGTGGTGAGTGGTATCTGACCGTGAAATACATTTTTTAAGTCGAATTTCCGGAAGGGCAGATATTGCTGCAAATTCTTCAGAAATAATATTATACACTTGCGCTCTCTAGTGGCACACTTGTACGTTCAGAGAATTTTCAAATTATATGCAAAACATTTACCACCAGAAACGCTTTCGGACAAAGAAGGAAGTTTTTAAATCGGACTTTTAGAAGCAGAGACATCTACAAAAGCAAGATATACTACGTATAACTACGCCTCATGGCAGAAAAAACTCTCCTGTATATTAAATAGAAGGTTTTCGCAAATTATTTGTGGTGGTGAGTAGTATCTGACCGTGAAATACATTTTTTAAGTCGAATTTCCGGAAGGGCAAATATTGCTGCAAATTCTTCAGAAAAAATATTATACACTTGCGCTCTCTAGTGGCCAAACGATTATTAACAACAAATTCGGAAATATATTCAGAACACTTCCCACCAAGAGGTCTATCCGATGCAGAAATAATTTTCCGAATAGAACTTTTACAAGCACAGATATTCAGGAAACAGCAATATAACCTTACGTCCCCAAGCGGATAAACTATGCATTACTTAAAAAAGAAACTGTACCCAAAATAGTATTCGTTGCAAGTGGTATCGAATGGAAGAAAGAATGTTTTGAACGGTATATTCAGAATAAATTCTATGGAGCAAAATGTATTTTGAATTTGATAGCATGTTCTTTTACGCCCTATAGCTGCGAATTTTAGCATCATAGATAAACCGGAAAGCAGGCATCTTCGTTCTTACATTCCAAACTTTCCATTTCAAAAAGAATTTTTCAAATCGTGATAATAATTGCAGAGATATGGTATCCAATGGCGGACGGACGTACAACGTGATAACATAATAAGCACGTACCTTTTTTTACAACAGCACGTGCTGAAAACTGAATTTCCTAAAAGTACCAACTTTCCTGACATACCTACTAGCAAACGTACGTCAATGATGATGGACAAAAGATTCCTTTCCTTGTATTCGCACACTGAAATTAAAGCCTTGAGCTGGGTTAGGTATCATACTTTCTAGTGTGCTAACATAACTGATTATCCGAAGAAGATATTATTACACAGATGTAGATGGTTCTTCCTGTTTCACAAACAGTATATGTGTGCTCTGGATCGAAAAGACAGTCCCATTTCTAAATGCGTGTTTTTGCATAATCTCTTAGCTCTTTAAGAAGTGAAAAATGCCTTTCGTAAAATAGAAAAGAACACCTAATTAATATACACTGCTGGCTACCCAAAATGCAACAACAAGAAGGACACGAGATAGCAAAGCCAGATTTACTGGACACGAGATAGCAAAGCCAGATTTACTGGACACGAGATAGCAAAGCCAGATTTACTGGACACAAAACAACAGATACAAAGATGAAACCATTGAGCTTACACGCCCGTGCGACTTGCAGAACACGCAGACATCAACAGTTCGTGTAGCCCACATGACTGACAATAACGGCCGCTACACGCCGAGGCATCGAACGAAAGAGGCTTTGGATGTGGCTTGGGGTATGTCGGACCAGGCTGCTTCTACACGTTGCCACAGTTCATCAGGCGTAACCGCGGGTGGTGCTTGCCAGGCCACTCGGTTGCGGATCAAAAACCAGACGTGTTAAATGGGAGTCATATCGGGAGAACAGGTGGGCCACGGCAGCAGTGACACATGGGGGCCGTGAAGAATTGTTGCACGATGCGTGCCACGTGCGGGCGCACATTGTCCTGTTGAAACATGGCCGCTGGCAGGTCCTACAGGTAAGAGAGGACTACAGGCTCCTAAACTTCGGAGATGTAGCGGTGGCTGTTGAGTGTACCGGCGATGCGTACCAGAGGGGTGCGGGTGTCATATCCAATCGCGCCACAAACCATAACGCCAGGCGACGGACCGGTATGACGATGCATAATGCAGGCATCATACAGTCTCTCGCCGCGGTGCCGCCACACACGGATCCGACCATCGTGGTGTTGCAGGCAGAAGTGGGATTCGTCAGATAAGACAATGTCGTGCCATTCCGTAGTCCATGTGCGGCGTTCAACGGCCCATTGCCGCCGCACTCGCCGGTAGTGTAACGTCAATGGTGGTCGGAGCAATGAGCGCCGTGCGACAAGTCCCCGCTCCTGCAGACGACGTCGAACGGTACGTGCTGACACATGTTGTTGCGCAACACACCCTAATTCATGCGCTAACGTTTGTGATGTGGAGGTGTGAGCCGTCAACGCCCGACGCACAACATGCCGGTCCTCTCGTTCGGTGGTGTGCCGCAGCTGCGACAATCGCTCACTTCGGTCCGTCCGTTCCTCCTGCACCCACCGAATCCATACTCGCCTCACTGTTTCTGGATGTCGTCTCACACAGGCGCCGATGTCTCGGTACGATAAACTGCTGTCACGATAAGCCACTATTCGTCCTCTGTTGAACTCCGAAACTTGCTGGAATGACTGCCGTATTCTGCGACGAGGCATCAGGATGCTTCCCACGCACAGGTCTGGCAGCACAACACGCTTCCACTACTTACACTCCGCCTTATGTGCACCCTTTATATAGTGCTTCTCGGTGGCGGGCCGAGCGCACATGATATGCATATGCCCTGCAATGCTAATCGTTTGCATGTCCTCTCGCGGGCGACGCATGCTGCGAATTTCAGGCCTATCGGTTGCTTCCTTCTTGGTATTGCATTTTCGGTGGCCAGCAGTGTATACACCAGTTAATTTAATGCTCTTTAATTCATTGCCATTGTTCATTAGATGACAAGGTCTACGGATAAATTGTATCAACTTATGGTAAGAAAAAGACGTTGATGAAATCACGAGTTGAATTTAAACAAAACACTATTATTTTAGTGTCTGTTGTCCGTACAGTTCATTATGTAGTGAGACCGTTTCTTGGAGAAGATCTGAAAAGTATTAAGAGTGCTTTGAAAATTCGACACCTATTCGATGTGCATGGACCATGGGTTTCTTCAAATTCAGCTTTATACACAGGGGTCTTTTTTTTTTTTTGATTGGAGGTTTAACGACCACCGTGAGCAACTCAATGGGCTATAAGCAGTCGCCCGTCCCTAATTAAGGGTCACTGGTTCCAGGGAAGGGAGAGAGCCAGTGCCGTAAGACAAACACAACATCCATGCCTCCCCGGGATTCCAACCCGGACCCCGTTCGGACGAATGATCAGAGGCCATCGCCTAGACCACTGCGCCAAAGGGGCGGCACACCGGTGTCCAAAATTAAAATGACAAACACCAAATCATGAATTACACAAAACTCGCAAAGAGAAAATTTTGTGAATATCGATAACGCAGCAATACACAACCTAAAAGGAATGTCATCACCGCATGGGGAGGAAGTCTGCTCATAAACGCATGGCAACCTTAGGTGATGCTGCAAGTGGCGCGGATTTCGAGGGTCTAATGGGGAGCGTGATTACCCCGAAGAACGAGACAGCTCTCATAGCTTGCCATCATGCAGTTTATAAAGCTATAAACGAGAGTTTGGCACAATAAGGGCAACTCCCCCCCCGCAAAGAGTGTCGTAGCCCCGGTAGGGTGCTGCCGGTTTGCCATTGCTCTTCCCAGGGCATCCCAGACATGCTCTATCCGGTTCAGATCCGGAGATCTCGTGGGCCATTCCATCCTATGAATATCCTCACTCTCCAAAAGTATCTATCGACTAGCCGTGCCCTAAGGAGATGGCGTTATCTTTCATAAAAATGAACTGGGTGCCAACTGCTCCATTGAAAAGCCGTACATAAGTCTCTAAGCTGTCTCTCTGCAGCGTGCAGAAAACATTGTACCTCTTGAAAACAAATACAGCGGTGCGTTCCATCAAACGTGATACAGCCCGAACCAGGAGTTCTCTACTGCTGCAGTGATTAATTTCCCTAATGTTGGAGGAAAGATTTCGGCTTTCCGCCTCTCTCCAAATGTACACACGTCGAGAATCCGTGTTTAGGATGTACCGCGGCTCATCACCGAAGGCAATACAGTCCCATTAATCAGGGGTCTAAGGGTCATGTTGTCGTGCCCAATTCGGATGGGCACTTCTTTGCAATGCGGCGAGTGTGATACATACCATTAGCCTTCTTGCATGCAGCCTCAATTTCGCGGTTCTCGTAGGAGAGGAGAGCTCCTGCAAGAGTTATCTGGCTATCGACTCCATATGCTGGCGATTTGTTACAGACTGGTGGTCTTGACTTGTCGTGGCTCGTGGGCCTCCTTGGATTGGCCTTCTGGTTATTGTTCCGGTTCCCTGGAACTGTCTCCAGAGTTTAGAAACCACTGGCCTCGACACGTTCAGCCATCTTGCTACCTCCGCTTGCGATTGTCCTACTTCTAATCTGCTGAACGCTCTCCAAGGTAAAAAGGCTTCAAAGCAATGGTGAGGAGTCCGCCTTCCACTAAAAGTCCAACTCAAGCTTCAATTGCAGCATTCCTCTCAGAACAACGTTTATCAAAGTCGCGTGCCTACCTCCCCGATGACGTATATGGTCCTCATTAACATATTTCTATAGGAAATGGCTATATGTTGCTTTGGTACGTCGAGTTAGAGGCGTTTACCCTAGCTCATGTACCTGAAAAATCTTTACAATCGGTCGTCTCGTTTTGATCATATTCTCGAAGTTGTATTTGCATGTTAATTTTGGACACCACTTTAGTTAAACGACAATATTAAGTAGGTGAAGGAACGCCAAAGTGGGAATTCAATAATAAATGTTTTGTATGTAATTTTATACAATTGAAAGGCGTGCAATAAATTTTTAAACAAAATATAGGTACCGCAGAAACAAAGGATCGAATGTACGTGAAGAAACCGTATGCGTTTAATGGTGAAAAACATAGAATGTAGAATGCCAAACAGACTGTGAGGTGCCTGCGCCGCAGGACGCCTACGACATAAAGGCAGATAGCAGCTAGAACGAACGTCTGCGTAGCTCAGTTGGCAGAGCGACTTGTTCCGGAAAAGTGGACTTGGATTCGATCCCCGGCGTGGACCAAAAATGACGGAGAAACTTACTTCGTTATAATGGCGCCCGAACTTCCCGGATGACTCGGCCATTAAAGATCTCGCAATCGCGTGATGTTCTTTTCACACCGCGAGCCACGAAAAATAAGAGAATCCCTTTTTTTTTTTTTTTTTTTGATTGGAGGTTTAACGACCACCGTGAGCAACTCCATGGGCTACAAGCAGTCGCCCGTCCCTAATTTAAGGTCACTGGTTCCAGGGAAGGGCGAGAGCCAGTGCCGTAAGAAAAACACAACATCCATGCCTCACGGGATTCGAACCCGTTCCCCTTTCGGACGATTGATCAGAGGCCATCGCTTAGACCACTGCGCCACCGAAGCGGCAATCCCTTCTTCAGCGCTTCGAAAAATAAAAAATGTGTGATGTTGCATTCCACACACTAGATTGACTGGAAGTTCTCAAGTGTACGTTCTACAGCGGATGGCTGCCTGCAACAATTTATGGTTACGGCTGACCCGTGGGCCATGGCCCCGGCCCTGTTTCCGGGGAGGGAGATGTGACGTGCCTGCCCCGCAGGACGCACGCGACATAAAGGCACATATCAGCGATAACGAAAGTCTGCGTAGCTGAGTTGTTAGAGCGAATTGTTCCGGAATAAGTGGACTCGGGTTCGAACCCCGGCATGGACCAAAAATGACGGAGAAATTTGCTTCGTTATAAGACATGAAATTATGAGTTAAAGAGGATCGTGGTACCTTCGGTTTCAAACAGGAGAGCACCTTGTCAATCCAGAAGAAATGAGAAGATCTCGATGCGTACTCTGTTTATTCAGTACTTTGTGATGCCAACTCGGTTGCTCAAAAACGCTTGGCACAGCCATTCCATATTACCGATGAGATGATTCTGCTGCCTTTGGCATAGTGCCACAGACGAGGAAAATCGTTATAAGATCCTGCAAATGGCTCGTAAAGCTCCTCTTCAGGGTATCCCATACGTGCTCATTTGTATTCAAGACGCATTGACGACAGAGGTGAAAGTGGAGTACCGTGATCCTCGAGCTCTCCAACCACGGTTGTACTCCTCGATGTATTGCATTGTCGCTCACAAAGAGGAAACTATGGCCTTTTTCACCGCGCAAAAGGGTCTCAGTACACTTTACGCGGTGGAACAGACCATAGTTTCCTCTTTCGATATGGTGTGATATCGGAGCATTCTAACGCTCATTTACTTTCAACTAACATACAGATATCTGAGACCTTCAAAACATATACCTGCCGCACCATAACTAACCCCCCGCGAAACAAATACTCAGTGTGGAACAGTTGCTGGCTGCAACGTGTGACTGAGGTTTTCCAGACACGAAGTGGTAGACTATCGAAATCAGTTCCAAATCTGGATTGATAGATGTTTTCTCGCTTGCTCACATCTTACTTGCACATTTGCCGCAGTAAGTAGCGTTCGGCACAACGGACATTTCGACTATACGTAGAACTTCGGGATGATGGAGTCGCTTACGGATAGTTCGATCACTTACGTCATCGCAGGTTTCACTTCTTAGAGCGTAATGGATGTGCTGGGCTCACACTTTGGATTACCTGCACGAGCTGAATGTGAGATTCTGATATCTGACGACCATGGTTGTCCTCGGACGACCACTTCTCGACGTTCTGAGATATGGTCTTACATCCGACAGTGCTCATGGAGTCGACCTATCACACTTAGGGATGTATAAAGTCTGTCTGAGGCTGGCTTACAGTATTCTAATGGCCAACTGAATTCTCTGACCGTCAGGTGTCTCCACTGTATATTTTACCGTCTGGAAGTAGTGTTTACGTTCGGTAATAATTAAGACACATTTTAGCACATTGACTGCTTAGAAGTCCAGCCGTAAGGAGACGCGTGTTTTTGTTCTATGTCCTTTTGGGCTTTCCTCTATTTGTAGAAAATGTACCGAGATCCTGTTCAGTTTCACCGCTCTGTAAAATATTGTGGAAGCTTTTCGTTAAGTTTACATTCAGTTTTCAGCATCACTTCGTACACTCGGTGTTTGTTGCGTGCTTCAACTAATGATTAATATTAAAGATGGCTGTCGTGATTACAGAAGCATACAGTCGCGGTTACATTAGCGTCTGACAGGCCATGCCGGAGCTTGCAACTCTGACGTCTCCAGAGGTGATTCCTCTTGGGGCACGTATGCGACGATGTAGGAAACTTCTACTATTACTTCCACGGGGCAATCTTCATTGCACGTGCAGACTCTGGTTTTCAACGTCTTCTTTTTTCCTTGATAGAAATTCAAATCATGATACGCGTGACGTATTATCGATGACATTTATTACCCCTGATGTTGTGCGTTGCCCATCATATGCTATTTTCTTCTTCCACACCGAGTGGTTACCCTTAGATCGGTTTTCTGATTTCCTTGCTCTAACAAAAATGCCAAACTCTAAAAGCTACTAAATCCCAACATATATTTTCATTGTAAGTAAACTTTCTGAAGAAGATTATAACAAAGCTCCTGAATTTCAAATATGGTGTACACATCCCCTTTCAAAGCAGAAGCGGGAATTTCTAAAATTATTGGTATTTCGGAAACTCATTTCCCATTATTCACTTTACCCATTCAGAATTCTGAGGGCTCAGCATATCTTTCCACTTACCGGCTGTGATTTAAATGCCACAAAATCCTAGAAAACCATCATATAATAATATAACTATAGTACAACATTTTATCCATTCAGCATGTAAAGGAATTTTTACTTTTGATACAGAACCGGTTGACATTTCGCATTATTGCTGTGGAATTATAAAACGAATGAAATGTTGCCTTAATCGGATTAAAACATACTTTGCAATGGATCGAGATTACAGGATAGGGGTAGTTAATTCAAGCCGACATGGAGAATTACTTTAAGGACTACAAAGAAAGATTTGTGCAAATTTAAATTGTGAGATCATTTTATAAGGTGGAAATGGAATTGCTACAGCAGAAGATTAAAACAAACCTTCTTAAGCTTGAACGTCGGAAACATTTTTAGAAGTTGTTGGATTTACCATCGAAGCATGTGGGGATACTAATCCTTTTACGTAAACTTTTATTTGGATGGTTTTTTTGATTACGGAAGAATGAAAAATATTATTTGAATGCAGTTATTTTTTACGATATGTTTTTTTAAGTGTGAGATTTTCAGCTGGTATTGTTCTACACATTCTTCAAAAAATGTTAAACTAAAATTTGGGAGACAGACTTCCCGAAAGCCGCATAGCCAAAATCTTTTTATTTTCTTCTTTTTCTGATAATATTCTTAGAGTTAGAAGAAGAAATTAAAGCCTGCCAGCAGTGTGTGCTTAAGGTATTAAATGAACACAATCTATTATTTGGTTTCTGAAATACATTTGATTTAGTCAATAGATGATAACGGACAATTAGTTACAAGAAATGAGAAAATAAAAAAATAAATAAATTGATAATAATTGCAAAAACATTATAAATGTAAGGAACAGTGCTGCTATAAATAGAATTTCCTTTTTGTTTTGTTGTTGAAGGTTTAACGACCACCGTGAGCAATTCAGTGGTCTATAAGCAGTGGCCCGTCCCTAATTTAGAGCCACTGGTTCCAGAGAAGGGAGAGAGTAAGACGTAAGGCAAACACAATATCATGCCTCACCAGGATACTTTACAACTTAAAAATAATTCAAAGTAGCCCATGTTGCCATAAGATCAGAGCTTCACCAAGACCGTAACGACCGGTAGCCCATCCTGTTCGCCGAAATAACAAATTTAATGCAAAAACGTAGCATAGAAAGAATAAACAAAATTAACTGTGACAAATTTAAATATAATAAGAATACATAAATTCATTTGAAAAACCTACGAAGGGATAACCTATTATCTTGAAGCAGTTAAATAGACATAACACCAAAAACAGCAGGAAAGAGATAAAATTAGATTTTAAACTCACCATTTTGTTATCCTTAAATTGTTTAACACTCTAAATGCAGAAGAATATCCATAGTACAGACAGTAGCAACCAATTCATCTCGAATTAATTGTTATGAATTTGCCCCTGTAAACCCTTGCTTTTCAACATACAAATTTTAGACTAATTCTGTTTCAGATATTTTTAAGTTTTAATTTTTTTATTTTACAGGTGTTTTTCTGCTAAACCGGTTTTTGGACATTTCATCGTTTTGGTTAGAAAAGCTAAATTACTTCCGAATTATCTATGTTTCGATTTTGATGTAGGAATAAACATTCACTTAAGAACGCCCTAAGTATAATTTTTGAAAAACTAAACAGTCCAAATTCTTACTACTGCCGCCGCTATATATTAGCAAATATTTACTTTTATGACACACATGTTTCCTTTCATTAGTGTTACGATAATAACATTTATTAATACAACTATATACGTACCGCTCACTATCAGGAATTAATAAAACCTTATTGTTAGTTGTTCTGATTTAATTCCACTTCGTACACTGGCGTGCAAAAATTAAGGACGAGACGGTTTTTCGTATGTAACGTCGTGCAAAAGTGCTCCACATCGACTCAAATCATACCATAAGATCACCAAGATGTAAGAATATGGGACAAGTGAGCAAAACCGTCAAACAAGGAATCCAAAGGATACAAAGGCACTTTATTGAGAAGTTAGCTTTGAGCACAACTCCAAAGAAGACACAAAGGGGATATCATCACCCCTGACTGCGTTGCAGGATTTACAACGTCTTTCCATGCTGAGGACGAGGTTGTCAAGGAGCTGTTGAAGCATCGCGGCCCATTCCTCTTGTAGCGTGAATTACAGCTGCGGAATCGTTGCTCTCGGCTGGTGACGTGCTGCCAAGCATCTCTCGAGAACGTCCCACACGTGTTCGATTGTATTTAGGTCCGGGGACCTTGCGGGCCAAACCATGCGTTGAATATTTTCACTCTCCAACAGCTCTGCGACAGCCATTGTACGATGAGGTGCAGCATTGTCGTCCATGAAGAGGAACTCAAGACACACAGCACCTCTAAACAGACGCACGTGAGGCAGGAGAACCCCGGTACAATAGCGGCCACCAGTGACTGAACCTCCTTGGAAGATGTGGAGGTCAGTACGGCTACCAAGCATGATACCGCCTCCAAACGAGAACTCCGCCACCTCCAAACCAGTCCCTTTTGATGATGTTGGTGGTGTGATTGCGTGTTCCCTGCTCTCTACAGATCTGTATACGTCCAGAATCACTCGTAAGACTAAATCGGCTCTCATCCATTAAGAGAACTCGACCCCATTGCTGATGTGTCCAGTTCTTGTGTTCCTGGCACCACAGAAACTGCCGTCTCCGATGAGCAGGCGTTAATGGCAAACACCGTACTGGCCGTCGTGCAAATAGACCACCTTCGTGCAGCCTCCTGGCCACGGTAAAACGCGATAACGGACGTCCAGTTGTCTGTTGCATGTGCCATGCGATTTCTCCCGCTGTCTGCCGTCTGTCTCTTCTCGCCTGTAGGACAATATACAGGTCGTACGCCGCCGTGGTTGCTCGTGGACGACCACTTCTAAACTCTCGGACAGCTGTTCCTGTCGTTTGAAATGCTCTCCAAGCTCGTGAAACAATGCTGTGAGCGATCCTGAACTCCTCGGCCACACTAGTCCCACTTCGACCTTCTTCCAATTTCCCAACGATGCGACCTCGGGTAAAGTGCTCCAGATGTCGTTTACTGGATTGCCTGTTGGCCATATCTCACGGTGGCAGCAACTCGACGTCGTTCAAACCAATGTACACCGTGCAATAGCTTTCACCGAATTGCTGAGCGTACACCGCCCGTGTGCTTTATACCCTTCCGACATTCCCTGCTACGGCATGCTGCACATATGCGCATGCCCTACCGTACCGGACCCTAGTCTATCTCCTGAGTGGTCTCTCGGTCCGTTCTGCCTGCTCGTTCTGCTGTTATGCTAATTTCTCCTTTTCGTCTTTAATTTTTGCACACCAGTGTATGCACTAGACTGTGGCGTGGTGTGGTCGTGAGTCACCCGAAGAATTGCAATGTGTAAATGAATGTAAACTCTCCATCTCTCGTTTAATTTCACATCCGCAAAATCTTGCATGCGAAAAATGCATAGCATACATTATCTACAAAGTGTACCAGGATAGACTCTGGGTTTGTTGTTGTTGTTGTTAACTCGCAGGTCTTTAATTCAGACGATTGCCTTCTGAAAGATGTTTAGGAAAACCAAATGAATGTGTGCAATAATTTGGTGTGTATTAAATTTATTATGCTCGTTTTTCAACATATATAACGAAGATCAACAGTGAAAGTTATAATATTAACGCAGAGTCAATTCATTTGCACAATAAAGTATAAATCCGTTCAAATGATACTAAAGTTGGTTTCGGAAGCTTGGACATTTTCATGTGATGCACTTTCTGATCAAACTATATTCCCTGATGGATCCTTAAGGTGGTTCCACCTAAAATCTCTGCCTTATGTTTCCAATGGTAAAATTTCTTTACATATTTTCTTCGTAATTAATGTATTCCCAAGGATCAAAATTTGCACATCGATAAAACTAACTTTAAATTATAGCATGGGATACTTAATACTTGCTGAAACAGAGCCATAATTATATTAAAAATCAATCATTTTTCTTTATGTAATGTTAGACCTTTTAACAGATGGCGCGGCCTGTACATTGATAACGTCAGTAGACAAACAAATGTTGGATTGCTTAATAATGGTTTTGTTTTAGCAAGTATTAAGTATCCCATGCTATAACTTAAAGTCAGTTTTATCGATGTGCTAATTTTCATCCATGGGAATACATTAATTTGCGAAGAAAATACGTAAATATGTTTTACCATTGGAAACATAAGGCAGAGATTTTAGGTGGAACCACCTTAAAAAATCATACTCAGTATCACCTGGAACTTGAAGAACGATCATCTGTCATGATCTTTAATAATTTAATGCAATTAGGCGGTCTTTTTAATGCCACGGAACCAAGTGTATCTCGAATGCAGACAAACATTTCAAACGTAACAAAAGAAAGTATGTGAGCAAAATCCGACGCCTTAATTATAACAAGAATTGCACTCATGGCAACTCATTCAAATTTGCAATTCAAGAGAGCATACATTTTGGTAAAATATCACAAGTTTCTGTGTCAAGTCACGGCAAATAATATAGTGAATATACACTGCTGGCTACCCAAAATGCAACACCAAGAAGGACACGAGATACCTAAGCCAGATTTACTGGACACATAACAACAGATACAAAAATGAAACGATTGAGCTTACAGGCCCGTTCGACTTGCGGAACACGCAGACATCAGAAGTTCGTGTGGCCCCCGTGGCTGGCAAAAACAGCCGCTACATGCCGCGGCATCGAACGAAAGAGGCTTTGAATGTTGGCTTGGTGTATGTCAGTCCATGCTGCTTCCACACGTTGCCACAGTTCATCAGGCTTAGCCGCGGGTGGTGCTTGCCGGGCCACTCGTTGCCGATCAGCGACCAGACGTGTTAAATGGGCGACATATCGGGAGAACAGGTGGGCCACGGCAGCAGTGACACCTGGTGGGCCGAGAAGAATTGTTGCACTATGCGTGCCACGTGCGGGCGGACATTGTCCTCTTGAAAGGTGGCCGCTGGCAGGTTCTGCAGGTAAGGGAGGACTACAGGCTCCAAAACGTCGGAGATGTAGCTTTGGCTGTTGAGTGTAACGGCGATGCGTACCACTGGGGAGCTGGTGTCATATCCAATTGCCCTCCAAACCATAATGCCAGGCGACGGACCATTATAGCGATTCATAATGCTGGCGTCATACAGTCTCTCGCCGTGGTGCCGCCTCACGCGAATCTGACCATCGTGGTGTTGTAGGCAGAAGCGGGATTCGTCGGAGAAGACCACGTCGTGCCATTCCGTAGTCCAGGTGTGGCGTTCAACGGCCAACAGCCTCCGCATTTTCCGGTGGTGTAACGTCAATGGTAATCAGAGCAATGGGCGCCGTTCGACAAGTTCCCGCTCCTACATACGACGTCGAATGGTACGTGCTGACACAGGTTGTTGCGCAACACACTCTAATTCCTGCGCTAACGTTCGTGATGTGGCGCTGCGAGCCGTCAATGCTCGCCGCAAAACATGCCGGTCCTCTCATTTGGTGGTGTGCCGTGGCTGCGGCAATCGCTCACGTCGGTCCGTCCGTCCCTCCAGCCCCCACCGAATCCATACTCGCCTCACTGTGGCTGGATGTCGTCCCACACGGGCGCCGATGTCTCGGTAGGATAAACCGCTGTCGCGATAAGTCACTATTCTTCCTCTGTCGAACTCCGAAACGTGCTGGAATGACTGCCGTATTCTATGATGAGGCATCAGGAAGCTTCCCACGCACAGGTCCGGCAGCACAACACAGTTCCACTACGTACACCCCGCCTTCTTTGCACCCATCTTATAGTGTTTGTGGGTGGCGAGCTGGGCGCACATGATTTGCATATGCCCTGCAATGCTAATTGTTTGCATGTTCTCTCGCGGGCGACGCATGCTGCGAGTTTCAGGCCAATCGGATGCTTCCTTCTTGGTGTTGCGTTTTGCGTGGCCAGCTGTGTAATTTGGCTAATTATAACATACCGAAAATTCCTTGTTTAGACACGGCGAATTTTTTAGTTCTCTTTCATCTTTATAATCATTTTGGTCACCTGTGGTAATGTCCAAGAAGAGATCCGAAACAGAAAACTGTTTAAACTTTGATTAAGAGATGTGAGATCTAAAAAATCATATGTTACTCTTTAGTTTAGGAGTTTTTAACACTGCTAAATAAATTCGCTGTGACCCAAATTATAAAAGCTTTTGACATAAATATATGTGCGTTACTCTCGACAATGTTAGAACTTAGTTGACAAAATATGACCGAGTGCGAATATGTTTTCAGTTCGGAAAAGCTTATCAACTATAATTTGTACTTTGTGACGTATATTATAAACTAACTTTCATTTGTAGTTCCTTTTCCTATGTAAATTTGAGTTTGTTCTCCTTTACACTTTCCAAACTTAACGTGATATCTTCTCTCTCACAAGAATGTGGTTTGCAACACAATTGAGGTCAGAGTGAGTGACGTATGAATGTGATAAGAACAATAGATAAGAAGGACGATACAGCAGTTGCTCAGGGTATGTGTGTGTGTCTGGAGATGTTCGATCGCTGTTAAGATAAATGTGAAATTTACAACTTGTAGTGTCATGTTGTGGAGTTCTTTAAATATTGCTGGACCAATAAGAGGTTATCGTAAGTTTGACTTCTGTGTATGTTTCGTTCGGCCGTAAATGTTTAATTAGGAACTATTGCATCGTATTCTCATTTAGTGTAACATTTCCTTAGTTATGATTTTAGACATAGCGTGACACCAATCTCGCACACGAGAAAGGGTTACGTTATAACTTCTTTTGACTGGGTCACTTTGTCTGGGGCAGTTGTCGGAAAAAATACTTTACCACTTCTGTCTAAATCCGAGAGATTTTGTGGAAAAAATGGAATATTTCTGGAAGAAACATTTTACAGGGTGTGTGTTTTATTGAATGTATTCAACTTTCAATTCACTGGAAACTATGTTGTTCACGTTATGACTAGAAAGGGCCACCTTGGTTTGCCCAGATATATGTGTATCGTTTTTATCTTTTCTTTTTGTCCACCATGGGCACCTTGTAGAGCTATGAGCAGTCGCTCATCCCTAATTTGGTGCCACTGTGGCTCCAGGAAAGGGAGAGTGCCAGCCCTTTTCGATAAGTGTGCCGCCTAAGCCTCATATGGGACTTGAACCCAGGCCCATCTGGGACGAATGGTCTGAAACCAACGCCTTAGACGACTTGACCAAAGAAGCAGTTTTGTTCTCATCGGAGCATTTGTTCCGATACTGTACGCAGGATATTAATATTTTTTTCGACTGGCGCACTTAAACATGCGTGTTATACAAATTTTATGAACGCCTTTGAGCTTATTCTTATCCCTTTCGAAAGCACCATACAAAAAACGTCAGGAGCAGTAAAATCATGATTCTGACGTTCAAGCATAACGCATTTCTCAAAACATGGATACTGCATTAGACATATTATGTTACAACAGGTAGCAACCCTTACAAAGCTTGCTATTGTCAAAAGCACGGACACGGTCGTTTGGTATTCCTTGAAAAGCTTTAATAAGGATTCAGTAAGAGCACAAGATGGGTACTTTACGATCCAAATCTACACATCAAACAGGAAGCATTGATAAAATAGCACTTGTGCAAAATAGTGGATGTGTGTTTTGAATCTGTGTTAGTGCCTCCTTCATGACAGCACACATTTTTTCATGGACAAAATTACACTGGTGTGCAACATGAAAAGATAATGTACAAAATCCTACATTCCTCACGATCGACGAAAAGAAATGCAATGAAATTTGTCAGAAGTTTTAAATGAGACATATTACATGGTTTACGTATTGAAGAACTTCGCAATTAAATCATAAACCTCGGATATTTCGGATGGGAACGAAAGGAGCAAAATAGGACTTCTCCATTGTCGTTTTCCGGAACAATTTGTTAGGCATATGATTGCGTCTATCAGACATGCAGCGCTCACAACGGCTTCCCGTACTCTTCATGAGACTGTCAATTAAGGCTTGTGTAATAAGCCGCCACCCATCTAAAAGGGCTACTCTGAGTTCCTGGAGGGTCCTAGGTGGGTTCTAGTGTTCTGTAACTCGCTTCCCAAAGTATCATAAACATGCTCAATAGGATTCATGTCCAGCAAATATGCTGGCCTATCCATTCGAGCAATATTTTCTGCTTCCAGATACACATCCACCAGTTGAACTCAATGCGGTCTGGAGTCATCGTCCAGCAAAAGAAATATGGGACAACTCCACCCCTCAACAGCCTAATGTAGGGGTTCAAAATATCATCTCTATATTTCGGGCCATTCACCAAGCCACTCTTAAAGATGTGCAGGTTGGTGCGACTGTTTGTAATGATGCCTCGCTAGACAAGAAAACCACCGTCATGAAAACTGGACATTTCACCAATATTTCAGGCGCTGTCGTGAGTAGTTGGCTCTCGCCAGATGAGAGTACGTCGGGAATTTGTATTTAAATGGTATCGTGACTCATCCGTAAAACGCACACATGCCCAATTGTCTTGGCTCTACATGCAATGTTGGCGACTCCGCCTTAAACGTGGCCCTTTCAACGAGGGTGTTACGGGGACACCAATCATAGGTGTTCTCGCATTGATACCTCTCTCATTCAGCATACGATAAACTGTAAATCGAGTTATTTTCTTACCAGTGGCTGTTGCGAGCTCCACAGTCAGTTGCCTGCTTTTTATCTGCCAATGTCTTCTTGCTGTTCGAGCCATATAATGTCCTCGGCAGTAGTGGTAGTCCTATGACGTCCTTGTCCATGACGAAACTCTCCTGTGCTAAGGAACCGCCTCCCGAGTTTTGAGATGACATTTTGTGGTATATTTATCGCTTTGGACATATTCAACTGGAACTGACCTGCTTTCATCCAACCAATCATGCACCACCGTGGTAAGTCGTCCAAATGCTGTCTTCGAGGGATTTTCAACTCATATTAACACCGCAGAATTGTGCAGCGTACTTCGAAAAGTAACACGAGATCAGATAAAGAGCTTCCCGATATATGACTTTTATCATGCGTTCCTGATTTGCCTATTTTGCGCTAACAGAGACGTAGGTGCCCATGGTTTCTTCTTCGGTATCACTATATTTGCATATTCATCCGCATTTATTTTATTTCTGTCCATGCACCTCATGTTTAGTGCGGTTTTCTCTATTATCCTTTAATTTTGCGCACCAGTGTGCATTGAAGCAGTAGTTTACTTATTCTCATTCATAAAGGAAAAAGAAAATATTTCTAAAGAAGTTGTTTGTCATAAAAAATCAGATGTGATACTTGATATTTTATCTTTGTTATATATAATGACAGTTAAGAACATTATATATATTTTTTGAAGTACACTTATTGATTCAATTTAAATTTGGGCCTTGAATCAGTCATCATGGATTCAGGCCCATCTATAAATGACTGGTATGCTAGTTTCATTAAAGATAAAATTTTGCTTTCGTTATTATTTTGGCATCGTGCCTTTTCTCTTTCCGAAAAAAATACATCTTTCGAAAAGGAGATGTAATGCTTTCTAGTTGAAGTTAGGAGTATTATGCACTTTTGAGCTCTTCATGCCGAAAGCAGGGAAGCATTTATTTTCCTCACAATATCCGAAATATATCGAAAGAAAATTTCATTCTACATTTTATACTACGCATCACTTTAATCCATCAATGTCACGTTTTTTCTGTTCCGTTGTTGGGATCTCTTTTTCTTCTTATTTATCAGTTATGAGCCAGCTATACCCAGAAAATGTGCCTGCTTTTTTCAAGTGGAGAGAAACAGGTTTAGCAAACATAAAATTCCCGAGACATGCACCACGTTGTATTTAACTTTCTCAGGCTGCTGTTGCTCGGACCTGCCAATTTTTTTTTATATGGCTAAATCACTAAAAAAGAGCTGTGAAATATTTGCTGCCTCACATTTTCATGAAGCTACATAATATTCCATTGGCGAATGGAATGTTTAAGATGTATAAATGCGGAAGATTTTTCTATTGTCGTTTCCTTTTTCTTCCCATCTTCTCTAGTACATTTTTGTCAGATCCGTAAAGAATCACCTTATTGATCTAACTCGATACCGAGCTCCGTATATGTTGCGTTTTGAAATGAGGTATAAATGGTTCCTCTTTGAAAGCGTATAAACGGAATGGCTACTTTTAGGAATCTCCCGCTATCGATCAAGTGTTGCACTGATTGGTTAGATGGGTGCGCCAATGAGGCCCGGTTTTACACTTAACGTCCTCTACGTGTTACTTGAATGAAATGGTTACATTTTCACCTTTTTGGAGCTTCATTGTCTTAACATTCGGTCTTTGGCTAATTGGTTGATCATTCGGATTTAAGGGCGCAAGTGTCTCAGTGTCCAAAGAGAGCCATGGACCACGAAAAGGTAGGAAGAGCCAACGCATAAACTGCAAAACACTGATACAGCAAAGTAAAGAAAGCACAAAAGAATCATTAACTGATATCTTGAACAGCGACCCAAGGTTTGGTAATTCTGAACGGCGAGCCGAGGTTTCGGAGTAGTCTTGTACAGTAGATTAAAGACGAAAACCAGCACGATCACGTGAAAACCGATGACACATACACAAAACAACAACAACGCTGAGAGGTGAACTATGTACCGGGTGCTTCACAGGCTACTGACAACTTTTTTCTTGAATATCGCTTGAAGCTTTCGCTAGGTGGCGCCAGATATATCGTGAGACAAAAGGAATTCATGTAGAACTCGTTTGATCACGGACGCGTTAGTTTCAAAATTGAGCGATATACAACTGCCGAGAGAGTTTTTATTGTCAAAAATTGGTATATACAGTATGCGGACAAAACTCGACAAACGTGTTACGAAAGTGGAGTAGTGCGTTTAAGAATCGTCGCAAGCAGTCTCGTGCCACAGTGAATGCCTTGATGAGAAAAATTCGAACGAACTGGGAGTTTTGCTGATGAAATGGTGGCTGTGGCCATGAAACATAACACTGTGCGGACGCAAGAGAACGTTGAAGTTGCCCGCGATATTCTGCAGCAAGGGCCTGGAACTTCAGTGAAGAGTCTTGCTCAGGAACTGTAGGTTAGTGCAGCTTCGGCATGCCGCATTACAAAATCCTATTTGCAGATGTTTCCCTACAAGATTTAGGTGCATTAACCTTTGACCGAAGCGGCCGTGTTAAAGCGAGAGGAGTTTGCCAACTCAGTCTGTTCAATGATCGATGGAGTAGACTTTGATGCGAAAACCGTTGTCTCCAGCGATGAGGCGCATTTCTGGTTAGATGGTTACGTGAACCGTCAGAATTATCACATGTAGGGATGCGAGAAACCTGAGTTCACAATTGTGAAGCCGCTTCATCCACAGAGGGTGACTGTTTGGTGTGCCATGTGTACTGACAGCGTTATTGATCCATTTTTAATTAATTGATTCATCTGCGAACGCTGCTGTCTATCGCGGCCATCTGCGGAACCGGTTTTTTCCTCCTGCATACCGAAAAAATTGGATCCAAAACCACACTTTTCAACAGGACGGAGCGCCGTTGCACACAACTGGTGCCATCCTTGATTTGAGTAAGCAGCACCATGGGACAGGAGTCATCGCTACAGGTTTCCTTTCCACAGCCGTTTTCTGCTGGTCTCTCTTGGCTTCCTTATAGCCCTGATTTATCGGTACTGGATTTCTTTTTGTGGGGTTATCTGAAAGATACAGTGTATCGTGACAGGCCAACAACACTGCTACACTTTTGACATGTCATCAAACGTAAAATTCAAGCAATTCCGGATCACATGTTTTAGTTAAGAATCGATGATTTTGTGTTACGAATTCGTGACGTAGTGACAGCAAATGGCGAACATTTCGAACAACTTATTCCATAATATCCCTTTGACCCCTCTTAACGGTAATGTAGTTTATTTTTGTTCTACTACAATGAAACTGAATTTATTGATTATTTAAGATGTCAGTACCCTGTAAAACACCCTGTGTATGTCTCGCACAGAGAGGCAGTGCTTCCACACAATAAGTATCGGTGGGTGAAACGATATTGCCCAGTGTTGGGATTTCCTCCCTACAGTCGTGGGGAAAGCTGAAAGACGAGAATATAAGAACTGACTTTATACCATTCATTTAGTTTGTCCCCTCCCTGTTTATTCCACGCAGCCTGCCTGCTACGTAAGCTTAATATGTTCACAAACAACAGAGCACAAGTCTCCGTTGTACAGTAGGGTGGGTCACGAATGACTGGGAAATGTTTTTTTGCCCAATATCGGTTTGTAATAGGGATAAAATGGTGTTAAATGATGTCTTAAAATCTCGTATAAAATTTTGTAACAATTGCATATCATCTTCTGTCTCGGATTGACCTTGAAATTTCACAAAATTGAGAAACATCGTCTGTCGTTAAAACCTAATGGGGAGTTTTAAAAACTATTTAAAATGCACTGACAATGGAATAAAACACTAATTTGCCATAAATCATAAAATACTCTCAACATATTGTATTTACACTGCTGACCACCCAAAATGCAACAACAAGAAGGACACGAGATAGCAAAGCCAGATTTACTGGACACATAACAACAGATACAAAGATGAAACGATTGAGTTTACAAGCCCGTGCGACTTGCGGAACACGCAGACATCAAAAGTTCATGTGGCCCCCATGGCTGGCAATAACAGCCGGTACACGCCGCGGCATCTAACGAAAGAGGCTTTGGATGTGGGCTTGGGGTATGTCGGTCCAGGCTGCTTCCACACGTTGCCACAGTTCATCAGACGTAGCCGTGGTTGGCGCTTGCCGGGCCACTCGGTTGCCGATCAGCGACCAGACGTGTTCGATGGGTGACATATCGGAAGAACAGGCGGGTCACGGCAGCAGTGACACCTGGTGGGCCGTGAAAAAATGTTGCACGATGCGTGCCACGTGCGGGCGCGCATTGTCCTGTTGAAACGTGGCCGCTGGCAGGTCCTGCAGTTAAGGGAGGACTACTAGTTCCAAAACATGGGATATGGTGCGGTGGCTGTTGAGTGTACCGGCGATGCGTACCAGACGGGTGCAGGTTGAAATATCCAATTGCGCCCCAAACCATAACGCCCCGGCGACGGACCGGTATGGTGATGCATAATGCAGGCGTCATACAGTCTTTCGCCACGGTGCCGCCACACGCGGATACGACCATCGTAGTGCGGCAGGCAGAAGCGGGATTCGTCGGAGAAAACAATGTCGTGCCATTCCGTAGTCCAGGTGCGGCGTTCAACGGCCCACTGCCGCCGCATTCACTGGTGGTGTGACGTCAATGGTAATCGAAGCAATGGGTGCCGTGCGACAAGTCCCCGCTCCTGCAGACGACGTCGAACGGTAAGTGCTGACACAGGTAGTTGCGCAACACACCCTATTTCCGGCGCTAACGTTCGTGATGTGGCGGTGCGAGCCATCAATGCCCGCCACACAACATGCCGGATTTCTCGTTCGGTGGTGTGCTGTGGCTGCAGTAATCGCTCACGTCGGTCCGTCCGTCCCTCCTACACCCACTGAATCCGTACTCGCCTCACTGTATCCTATATGTCGTCCAACATGGGCGCCGATGTCTCGGTGCTATAAACCGCTGTCGCGATTAGCCACTATTCGTCCTCTGTCGAACTCCGAAACTTGCTGGAATGACTGCCGTATTCTGCGACGAGGCATCAGAATGCCTCCTACGAACAGGTCCGGCAGCACAACACACTTCCGCAATTACACCCGCCTTCTGTGCACCCTTTTTATAGTGCTTCTCGGTGGCGTTGCGGGCGAAAATGATTTGCTTATGCCCTGCAATGCTAATCGTTTCCATGTCTTCTTGCGGGCGACGCATGTTGCGCATTTCAGGCCAATCGGATGCTTCCTTCTTGGTGTTGAATTTTGGATGGCCAGCAGTGTAATTAGCAGCAAAATCTTTCTTACTCTCAAATTTCGACATTACTATCCGCGACTTTATCTTCGCTTTAATAAAACCTTCTCTTTCTGATTTTGACTATAAAGTACTAAAGGCTTCTGTCACAGTCTTTACAACTCTCTCTTTGCTTGTGTATAACATGGCAGACGTAGAAGTAGTAGAGGCAATTCACCTTCCCATCGTTGTAAGACAATTGATTGAAAAACTTCATCAGATGCATTCTTCAGTATTGGTAGTTCGGTTACATTTTGTTGATAATTAATGAGATCATAGTAAGCTGATGCATCAAGGTTTATATTTGGAAGTTCGAAGAGCCTGGTTTTACGTGGTCTCATGCTGCGAGCTTTCAGAATATGACGCTCAGCTATTTCTCTGATAAGCTTTTGGGGGTCAGTTAACATTGCCAGCAACAAATTATCGGGATGTGCGATGTAACTATTTCTTTCTGTGACAGGATCGATTATGGTTTTGAGTTCGGCTGGCAGGTATCTAAACGGTGAGATTAATTTCCATAGGGGTCGTGCTCCATCTATACAAGTGGGATGAGTTTTAATGCTGAACCAAGGCGGAGCATAAACTGTAACAACGTAAGTTGCTAAAATAATCTGGTGTTCTGAAGGAGCTTCCGTCGAAACACAAAGACGAAGAATTCAGTTAGCGCGCGTCAGCCATCCAACATGCGACATTTTCACTGGTGATTTGTTTCCTTAGTCTTCAGGAAATACCCTCGTCGTAATTTCACAGACTATTCTGTAGAGATATAATTGATCTGTATTCAAATATTGAGTTGATAGCTGGTGTAAATCTAAGTTAATTTTCTGAAACTGAACAACAGGCTTTTTTTTCACAGTTTTCTAAAGCGTTTCCTATTGTTCCCAAAAATGTCTGAGGTCCGATATGGTACTGTCAACACATCCAAACAAATGTCGAAACGGTAACTCATTCATGTGCAGCAAGCAAATTATCCATTCTAAGGGTTTCTCTAATATATTTTCAAGCAAACGTATGATACATCCATATTTTCCACAATTCACATTTGTTCCGTCGCATTTAACAGCCAACAAATGTTCAAATCATAGTTCTTCCGTCAAATATTATTTGGCAATTGCTTTTTCTATGACTTCTGAAGTGCCCGGGATTGCTTTAATATAACCCAAAAACGTGGCGTATGGTTTTTTATCAGTGAAAGATGTTCTTCTATGATTAGTTCTCTGTAATTTCCCCCTTTCATCCCTTATAACTAACGTTTTGTCTTTCCGCCCATAAAAATACAATGCGGGTAATTTGTGAAACTCTGTCATGTGAACCTTTCGTTTTAAAGATTATTCCTGTCACTTACTAATTTATTCTTTTGGAATACATTAGACTGCTTCATTCCTCGGAAATGTTGTAACAAGATTTTACACACGTCGTTCTGACTTAATTCTGAATTTCAAAGTCAATCCGGAGGCAGAAGATTATATGCAATTGTTACAGATTTTTTACGTGATGTTAAAACATTGTTTAGCACTCTTTTATCACTACTAAAAACCGATATTGGGCAAAAAAAAAAATCCCTAGCGTTCGTGACCAACAGACGAATTTTCTCAAATTCATGAAATTTCAAGTTCAATCCGAAGGTAGAAGATGGCATTGTTACAAATTTTATTACACGATTTTAAGGCATCATTTAGCACCTTTTTATTACTGTTAGAATCAAAGAATAGATAAAATGTACCCATCCTATTGTACAGTGGCAAGCTTGTAACACAAATGAGAAAACAGATCTTGGAGCAGCATCAGCCATCTCGTTCCACTAGATTCCAAAATGGCTGGGATTCAGCTGAAACTGGACCTTAAAACCGGCAATATGTGAAAATTTTCAAAGTACGCAGTATGCACCTCTGATAAAAACATAATGGCATTCCGTGAATTTGGCTTTTTGCCTGCACGACAACAAATTTTGCGGAGGTGATTGACTCTTGGAGACTCTCAATCATTGAATCGACTTATTTCCTTCACATTATTCCCTTTTTTGTCTCTACTTAGCCAGCCACTTTATAGACAGTATGGTCACCTCTGACCTTTGAAAAATTTCACTCTTCCCCTTTGTGATAAAATCCTACAACTTATTCAACTGAACGTTAGCAGGATATTTCGCATTTAGCAGCAAGAGACGATATTCCTTAAGTGTTTTACATAGACATCGTGATTTGTTAGTGACCAGGGAGATCAACCCATGGTAAACTTTATAGTGTAGATTAAAACTTCAACATGGAAGGAATTCGGAGCTTGTACCAAAAGTTTCACCTATTAGCTTATGACTTTCTTACTATAACGGACTATAATACTTCACTTAGGGGCAATTATTGTTCCATTGCACAAAGCAGTCTTTTACAGTAATCGCTGGCACACGCGATGCCTTTGTTTCCGTTGCTAATTTCAAGGTAGGGATCACGTTCGGAAAGCCAGAAGAGCAGTGTGTGATCCATGAGATCAAGGGGCTTTTTGAGGCTTTCGCGTCATCGAATTTTTGCGCTCTGTAATGTTCTTCTTCAAGACGGATAGGTGAAAGTCCGCCGGCACCTAGTCCAGGTTGCAAAGAGACATCCTAGACTTGGGTATTTTCCAACTGCCTTCTTTGTGGCAAAGGGCACGTTACCTCAGATGTCGTCATGGATGACATCCTACTTTTCAACGTGTTTACCCATCTTCCAATATTATTGAAGTCGGTGTCTCGTTAATTCGCCACCTACGCCAATTTGTCGCGGAAAAAATATGAGTCTCAATCCCAACTTTTAGTTACATGTGAGTCATACGTAGGAAAACATACGTTTAGGTTGTATTTCTTATCATCTGTCTGCTCCACGAGAACGATACTTCCGTTTCGAAATGCTAATTTGTTGAAAGAACTGGGCAAAATCTCAAACATCCCTCCTACATTCCTCTCCACGACCAATTGATCTGCCTGTAAGGCCGCTGAAACTGTACTTCCGCTTCTAACGGCCAGGTTAAAGAAACACTTTCTAGGCCTTACAGTAGTGGCCACAATTGTGGAAACCTTTCGAAAAAAGTGTATTTTCGAGGTTTGATGGCTCATAACACCACATTTTGTTAAAGTAATACCATAAAATTATATATCGATGGAAAGATAATTTCATCAAGAATGTAATGCAATAACGTTTATGAAGGATTTTGTGTTAGAACAGCAGTTATAAAAAAGAAAAGTGAAACACATAGAAAAAATGAGATATGCAAAATTTTTCACCATGTCAGTTATTACTTAGTTGGGTAACTTTTAGCGTTAATTACGGCCTTACAACGCCTTCCCATAGAGTGAACCAAGTTTTTTAGTTCTGCAGCTGTTATAATGTGAAACCAAGATTGAATTATTGCTCCTATTAAGTGGGTTTTATTTCTGGGTTGCACCTGACTAACAAGTTTATTTTGTCGGCTCCATAGATTTTTGATGGGGTTATGGTCTGGGCTATTCCCAGGCCAACTGAATCCTGTTGAAATATAAATGCTACATTATCTTGGAAACGATCATCTGCGGAAGGCTTTAGTTTGGGCTCAAGTATTTCATTAATGTATTTTTGGCCATTTATATTCCCATTAATCACGCAAATTCTGCCCACACCTTTTGATGTCGTACAACCCCAGATCGTAACACTAACTGGGTGTTTCACGGTACATGTAATGCAATCAGGATGCAAATCTTCTCCGATTCTTCTCCTTACGTATTTATGCCATCACTACTTAACAGGGAAATTTTGGCCTCATCACTCCAAATAACACTGCCCCATTGTTACGCTGACCGGTTATCATGGGTTTCGCCCAGTTTCATCTTTTCAACCTTAGCTTGAGAGATAAAAATGGCATTTTTCGTGGAATTCTAGCTTTTAGACCAACTTCCTGAAGTCTGCGCCAACCAGTCCGTGCAATCAACTTCACATTGCATTGCGCCATTTCATCTCGCATACACCCAGATGATTTTCTTCTGTAACCTAGGCACAGTCCCTTAATTCTTCTCTCATCACTTGCTGTTGTGCACCTTTTCCTGCCTTTACCAGTCTGGTTTTTGTAGTGACTGAGTCTCTTTATACCTCTTCAAAAATTTAGAAATGCCACCTTTCGTTATGTTTCCACCAATTTTTCTCCTAATTTCTTCATAATTGAAGCCTTGTTCACTTAATAGTACTATTTTACATCGCTTTCTGGGTGACCAGTCAACTCTTTGCGCCATTTCTTTAATTTTATTACGTTTTACAAGCTCACTAAATGAAACAACACACGCACAAAAAATCCCCAACCAACTTGATAGCAATCACATAACATACTGATAAATGTCCTCCTCTCAGCTCAAATATGTACATGACATCAATAGCTGAATCCTACTGTGACCTGATTGGCTCATTGCCAAAACAAGATGACACCTGATTGGCTCTCTAAACAATCATGCTCATTGGTTACATTCAAATGAAGGAAAGCTACTTCAAAGCAACCTAAGCAAGTTGTGCTTCCTTTTTCTGGTTATTTGGCTATAACTTTTCATAAAAAACAGATAATTGAAGAAACTGTGTTGCATTACATTCTTGATGAAATTACCTTTCCATTGATATACAGGGTGATTAGAATCTACAGTACAATAAACCCACCGGTCGATTCGTTGTGGAGGAAGAAGCCGAAAACCGTTGTCCGTTGCCGTCACGTTCCGGAGATATACGCGCCGAAAGTTTCGTTACGTCACATCTTGTAACGCACATGCTCGTTGAAGAGTGACGTGGATATTTATACAGACACACGTATCATAAAGCAATCAAGCTTCCCCGGTGGCGCAGTGGTCTAAGGCGATGTATTCTGATCATTTGTCTAAATGGGGTCCGGGTTTGAATCCCGGGGAGACATGGATTTCGTGTTTGTCCTATGGCACTGACTCTCTCTCTCTCTTCCCTGGAACCAGTGGTCCTAAATTCAGGACGGGAAACTATTTCTAGCCCGCTGAGTTGCTCACGGTGGTCGTTAAACCTCCAATTAAAAAAATAAAAAATAAAAAGGCAATCAACATTTAAAAATGTGGCACGGTGTGGGTATGCAAATTTGAAGGACGTGGTGGCGTGAAACCATCAGCTGTACACCTGCGCGATACGGCAGGTAGGAATAAAAAGGGTTCGCGACGGTAGTAAGGAAGCTTATACTGCTTTGGTACATTTGCCAATAGTGTGGGTAGCGATATGTCGTACAGTTTGAGAGTGTATTGTGACATGAATCTCCTATTGGGGGAATGCCATGGTTCAGCATTGCTTTCATCAAGGGCCTACAGCGATCGACCCCCAGAACGACGGCACCCAGACTCCCAGGTCATACGGAGCTTTACGCTCGAATGCGCGACACAGGCAATTTCGCACCACTTCCAAGTGTAAACAGTGGCGCTGGACCCACTGGGAGAACACCATCTCTCGAGAACGCCATACTAGAGTTCATTGAGGAGGATCCAACGACTAGCAGCAGTGCGATCGCGCGACAGTTCAGTGTACACCAAAGTACCGTACTTGAAGTTCTACACGACGAAGACCTGCATCCATATCGCATCACATGGGTGCAAGGCCTATTACCACAGGATTATCCTCGAAGACAGGCATATTGTGAGTGGCTGTTACAGCAACATGCTGCCGTTAATAGTTTCATCCGCCGGACCTTGTGGACTGATGAAGCAAGGTTTACACGGTAGGGTATCTGCAACACCCCTAATAGTCATGTTTGGGCATTGGACAATTCGCACGCAATACCTGAACACGCTGACCAGGTCCGTTGGGGTGTTAATATCTGTTGTGTTATTGTGGGTGATATCGCAGTGGGGCCATATCTTCTTCCCGAACGTGTCACAGCTGCCAACTACATGGTTTTCCTGTGTGATGTTCTGCCAGACTTACTGGAAAACGTACCACTGGCTGTTCTCAGCAATCTATTTTTCCAGCATGATAGAGCACCGGCGCATTACGCTGGAAATGTTCGCCAGTGACTGGATACAGAATACCCCGGACGATGGCTTGGCTGTGGTGGTCCTGTTGCATGGCCCGCTAGATCGCCGGAACTTAACCAATTGGATTTCTTCCTCTAGGGTCATCTAAGAGGAACTGGTATATCGACGGCCGGTCAACCGCTTGCACGACCTAGTGGCCACCTTACACGCGGCCCTCACAACTGTAACCCCTGCTATGCTGCAACGCGTGCAGATGTCGATTCCTCGGCGGGCTGCCGCCTGTTCCTCACTACAAGGTCGTCATTTTTAACACATGTTGTAATCTGACACGAATCCACGTGTTTTATCATTTGTGTTAGTGTGGTACACATCAATAAATTACATGTTTTCTGTCAAAGTAATTGGGTAAGTTATTTTTAATGTCTGTATTCTTACCCGATGTGACGTCACGAACTTTCGGTGCGTATATCTCCGGAATGCGACATCCGATCGGACAACGGACAACAGTTTTCGGCTTCTTTCTCCACGTGGAATCGTCCAGTAGGTTTATTGGGCGGTCGATTCTGATCACCCTGTGTAATTTTATGGTATTACTCCAAACAAAAGTGGTGTTTGGGCCAACAAACGTCAAAAATACACTTTTTCCAAAAGGTTTCCACAATTTTGGCCACTATTGTATATAGGCAAGCATGCGTACAAGATTGTCTACGCCTGCTCTTCCTTTCATACATCTATCCGTCCTCCTACAGAAACGATATCTTCGCTTCTAATGATCTTATTAAAGCATTTTTTCTCTGACGGGTAAATAAAGGCATGTCCACAAAGTTATCGATGTCTGTTCTTCGTTTCATATGTCGGTCTGATCGTTAGCAGATATTGTACTTCGGTTTTAAAATGTCATATTGATACAATTCTTTCTCTGAGAAAAGCATGAGCATAAGGTTTCAGACATCTCTCCGTTAGTCCATTTAATTATCAGCTCATCTGTTTGTCCGTACGTCCGCAAAAATTATGTTTCCGTTTCTAACTGCTTAATACCGTTTCTGCACACTAGCAGACATAGAAGAAAGAAACAGCAAACCTTGATACTTTGTACATTCCTGTCTCTATCAAACACAGGAAGAATTTCTTCAGTCTGACAACTGCAAGCGGAGATACTGTTTCTGCCGATGGACAGAAAGCGAAGATGAGGAAGTAGTTAATCGATCGAAAGGTATATAAAATCTTATTTTATTGTCTTGTTTTTACCTACAAGGCAGAGAAAGATTTTTAACAATCCGACGTTTTGAAACAGAAATATCGTTTCTTCAGACGAAGGGAGGTAAGGACAGACATTAATGATCTCGTGCGTGTGTATGTCACTATCATTTACATAACGAATTTCTTCGATCCGACATTTAGAACAGAAAGTATGGTCTCTGAGGACGGTCAGACGAATGAGACATTGATGGGCGGAAGTGAGAGAGAGAGAGAGAGAGGTCTGAGGTCTGAATTTTTATACGCCTGCTTTCACCACCGAACAGAAAAAAACTTAGCAATCTGTCCTTTTAGAAGTGGAATATAAGTTCTGCAGGGGGACAGGCAGACAGAGAAACTGACGAGTGGATGGACGGTTAAAAGATGTCTGAATTCATATTTTTTCCCTGTAAAGAAGAAAATGTAAGACAGAGAGGGAGGTTTTACAATCGGACATCTCTAAGAAGTAGCATCGTTTCTACAGAAACGAACTATGCAATTATTTTTTTTTTTTTACAGACAGGCACGCAGGTGAACTAAAGAACATATATCGATACCTTTGTGCAGATGTCTGTCTCTATCAGACCCAGTAATATTTCTCCAATGTGGTTATAAGAAACAAAAATTTAATGTCGGTGGACTGACAGTTGGACTTATTCTCTTTTTTTAACAAATTTTATGAGACAATCTTGAAACTTGAGCCAAAATACATTAAAAAATACCTCCATTTAGGGTTTTAATTTCCTTCTTAACGAACTCCTTCACAAACATTCCTTTCAATTTGTTTCCCCTTGTTGTACTCGAATGTGACAAAGAGTTTGCTATTGCTGATCATGTTACTGACGATAATTTTCTGCATAGTATTCAGAAAGGTTTTGAGATTGCTGATGACTCTCAAGATGGAGACTGCAAATATGAATCAAAAGCAACTTAAGATGATATGATAAAATATTTCAGACAATTCGAAATGGGCTTCATTGAGAATGAACCAGAAAAGGTTTTTCGGTGTGTTAATAGATGCCCCACTTACGGTGAAGATACATCTTGCGCTAAAGTTCAGCAAAAAATTATTGGTTTCCACAGATTTGAAAGATGAACTATGCAATTATTTTTTTATTGGAGGTTTAACGACCACCGTGAGAATCCTCAATGGGCTATAAGCAGTCGCCCGTCCCTAATTTAGGGTCACTGGTTTCAGGGAAGGAAAAGAGCCATTGCCGTAAGACAAACACAACATCCATGCATCACCGGGATTCCAACCCGGACCCCTTTCGGACGAAAGATCAGAGGCCATCGGAATAGACCACTGCCCCACCGGGGCGACACCAATTTTTTAAGGTAGTACCGTTTCATATTTATAAAACTAAAGTTTAAGTTCGTATAATTGTATATTTCGCACATTTTATAACTGTACTTGGGTTAAATTTTCTTTCAATTCTAAATTTACTAAATGGAATCTAATGAATATTCATAGGGTGAGTCGACATTTTGCATAATTTGGATCACTTTATGTCTTCATACCTACCTTTACGACGAAAGCTGACTGGCATTCAAAGTATAGGACATCGTGTTGCACCGTTTTTAGTCATCTGTCTTCCAGTTCTTTGATTCTTCGGCGGTACCAGTTCTTTTCCTTCGAGGCGAAGAACTCCTTTACCCAGCTGTCAGCTCCTCCTGGTTGTTAAATTCCCGCTCGCGAAGGAAGTGGGCCATGGACCGGAACGAGTAATAATCCAACGGGGCAAAGTCAGGACTATGTGCTGAGTGTAGCATCAGTTGGATGCCCTCAAGTTCCTGCAGTTTTGCATGGGTCGTGCGCGCGCTATATGGCCGAGCGTTATCCTGCTATAAGAGAGCGTGTTTTCTGTTCACCAGAACCGGGTACGTCTTCTCCAAAACAGCATACATCCGCTCCAGCTGAAGGCAACAGAGTAGAGATTGGCGTTGATGACCCGACCGTCTGGAACAAATTCGTAATGGATTATCCCTTCGAAATTCCACCAGACGCAGAGCATCACCTTGTGCTCGAGGCGCTCACGTTGACAACATGTTCGGGAAGCTGTCCCCTGCCCAACCACAAGCGTTGTGTGTTAGGATTGCGGAAATAGATCCACTTTTCATCGCACGTAAAGATTCTCTTGATGAAATATACATCGCGCGGGTTTTCTAGGAGTTTCGTGTACACTTTCACTCGGCGGTTTATTTCAGCTGGCGTCAGTTAGTGAGGGCTAATGCAGCAGCACCTGTAGACCTAGCCGAGGTCCTGAAGGTGACGAACTACGGTGGTCTGTGATCAGCATAGCTTGCCTGATAATCTTCAAGTGCTGGTTGTTGGATTTGCCACTACAGCCAAGCGCATGGCGTCCGAATCCACTGCTTGAGCACTTCCTGACCTTGGCTGATCGTCGAGGTTTCTGTCACCTGAGCGAAATTTTTTGAACCTATCTGGTGGCGGTGCTGCGGTCCACGAAACCTTTCCCTTGCGCATGACAAATGTTTCGTGTTGTTTAAGCAGCGTTATGGCCTAGTCCTAACTCCTAAATCAAAAGTCCCCTAATTAGCCGGTTGTGGCTGTTCATCCTTTAGGCGTTCCAACAGCAGACAGAACGATGACATGCAATGCTGTTCACAGCAACGACTACCACTTTATATCCATTTCGACTGACTGCAGTGCGCGACTTGAACTAGTTTAAACACATGACATACCCGCCGCAGCACATGCGTTTATATAAATATTGCTGAACTTTCGACTCACGCTCTGTGGTATGTAATTGGAATACCCCAGTAATACAATTTAAACAAATTTTAATTGGGCATTATCTATTTTTCTGTTAAAGCCTTTAACAAAGATTAAATTTATTAGTGATAAAAATTTTAACAAATTAAAAGTGGTACACCAACTGCAAGTTGATTTATCACGGGCATTCGGTTCATTCTGTATTGCTGTTAAAAAAAAGATTTATTCTATACTGCGAATGTTTTACAAGGGGAATTTTGATCTTCACCATGCAACATCGTTAAATACAGTATCTACCAACAAGTAATTGGACACCCCTGCAATCGACGATATCTGCGGTTCTGATACACGTCACGGCCGCCACCGTTAAATATCGTGTGGGAAACAACAACGCAACCAGTCGCAAGCAAGATGTCACGCAGTTCGGAGCTCTCTGTTTTCGAGAAAGGTGTAATCGTCGGGTATCACAGAAATGGCCGATCCATACGTGACACATCCAGCGAGCTGAAGTACCCAAAATCGACAGAGGCCTACGTAATTGGCAAGTGCAACATGAGAGGTGACTGTCGGAATGTGCCTCGACCCGGAGATCCACAAAACTGGGAGTTAGAGACCGGCGGGTGCTGGTCAGAGGAATTCGGAAGAACCGTACCAAATTGATGGGCCACATCCACGAGGAGTTTCAACAGGCATCCGGGAGTGTTCTTTCGATGAATACCATCCGTAAGGAAGCCAATCTACTCGGTTATCATGGACGTGCTGCTGCCCACAAGCCTTTGATCACCAAGTCCAATAGCGCTGCTCGGCTAACGTGGTGCAAAGAACGTCAACAGTGGACCGTTGAACAGTGAAAACCGGTTCTCTGGAGCGACGAATCAATGTTCACCCTCTAACGTTCGGATGGCAGGGTCTGGGTTTGGCGTCTGCCTGGAGAACGCCTCCTGCCGGAATGTATTGTGCCAACTGTGAATTTCGGAGGCGGTGGAATTATGTTATGTGGGTGTTTCTCCTGGTGTCTGGTGTAGCACGGGACCCTTGGTCACAATTCCTGGTAGACTCAACGCCGAGACCTACTGCACCATTTTGGATGACCATGCGTTTCCTACCTTGTGGCAGTTTTACGGGGTGGACTCATGTTATTTTCAGGATGACAATGCCACCTGTCATGTTGCGAGGTCCACCATGGCTTGGTATGGTGACAATGGGGTTAATCGAATGGACTGGCCTGCGCAGAGCCCAGACCTTAACCCTATCGAGCACCTCTGGGATGAGTTGGAGCGTCGACTTGAGGGGTGACCCCACCGTCTGAAATCGGTGAAGGAATTGACCTGTCTTCTCCAAGCCGAGTGGAAGAAAATACCGCTAGCCGTCGTACAACGCCTGGTTGAGAGTATGACCCGGAGGGTCGCAGCTGTAATCGCCGCTCATGGAGGCTCCACCAAATATTGAAGGTGAATAAAATCCGTTTTCCTTTGCTATCACAGGTGTCCAATTACTTGTTGGTAGATAGTGTTGATATTCCACTGTCTTTTCATCAGTCAAGGCATAACCCTTGCCAAATATTTCCAGAAATAAGTGACTCTGATGGAGAGCTGATGAAGATACAAATTACAGTTTTAGGACTATATGGATACGAATGATACAGAGTTAATTAATACAGACATTTGACGTGGACTAGGAACATCAAACATATAAACGTGGAATGAGCGAACATCTTTTTTTGATGATACAGAGTTGCAATTTTGGATCATTCCCATGAACAAATTGTTAACTTTGTCGTTTTGTTTTCTTATTATTTCCCGCTGCATACACAATATGGACTAATAGAAAATACTCGACGGTGCAAAATTTTCCATGGTCGTCCAAGCGAAGGGACATCGTTGGCAAATCTTGCTTTCCTCTTCGAGTCACAGGAGCTGTACAGCAAATAGTTTGCAAGATTAAGGATTTCTCCCTCCTTTTACCTAAAGTTTTTTCATCCCTCACCCCTGCATCTAAACTCCAAACTAATATATGTAGTGTAACGTGTACTCTAATTTAACTTTCCTTTGTGGTTCCTGTTATGTTATATACATTTTGGTTCATTATCTTTAAGCAGGTTCTAAACTTAACGTTACATTTTCTCTCTCGGGAAATGTTGGTTTGACAGCCTGAAGCTAAGTCAAACGTAAATGACGTATGTGAGCATAACTGATGAGATTTCTGTTTAGGATTGTATCAGAGAGAGTTGGAGCGAGTTCAGAGAGATTTCTATCGAACAGAGAGCTCGGAGAGATTTTACGGAAACATTGGTTATACAAGAGATTTCTTACGAGAGATATTATTTCAGCTTGATTGAATCGTATACGTCGATGATTTTGAAGTTTCAAATTGTTGTTGATTTTATGCGACTTTGCAGTTATTCTGTGTAACGAGTGCTTTCTTACTCAGATATTAAAAAAAAACATCTATTGATTACAAGTCGGAACTACACTGCTGTCCACCCAAAATGCAACACCAATAAGGACACGAGATAGCAAAGCCAGATTTACTAGACACATAACAACAGATACAAAGAGGAAACGATTGAGCTTACAGGCCCGTTCGACTTGCGGATCACGCAGGCATCAATAGTTCGTGGGGCCCCCATAGCTGGCAATAACGGCCGCTACACGCCGCGGCATCGAACAAAAGAGGCTTTGGATGTGGGCTTGGGGTATGTCGGTCCAGGCTGCTTCCACACGTTGCCACAGTTCATCAGGCGTAGCCGCGGGTGATGCTTGCCGGGCCACTCGGTTGCCGATCAGCGACCAGACGTATTCGATGGGCGACATATCAGGAGAACAGGCGGACCACGGCAGCAGTGACACCTAATGGGCCGTGAAGAATTGTTGCACGATGAGTGACCCGTGCGGGAGCGCATTGTCCTGTTGAAACTTGGCCGCTGGCAGGTCCTGCAGGTACCGGAGGACTTCAGGCCCCAAAAAGTTGGAGATGTAGCGGTGGCTGTTGAGTGTACCGGCGATGCGCACAAGAGGGGTGCGGGTGTCATATCCAATTGTGCCCCACACCATAACACCAGGCGACGGACCGGTATGGCGTCATACAGGCTCTCGCCGCGGTGCCACCTCACGCGGATCTGATCATCGTGGTGTTGAAGGCAGAAGCGGGATTCGTCGGAGAAGACAAATTCGTGCCATTCCGTAGTCCAAGTGCGGCGTTCAACGGCCCACTACCGCCGCACTCTCCGGTGCTGTAACGTCAATGGTAATCGGAGAAATGGGCGCCGTGCGACAAGTCTCCGCTCCTGCAGACGACGTCGAACGGTACGTGCTGACACAAGTTGTTGCGCAACACACCCTAATTCCAGCGCTAACGTTCGTGATGTGGCGGTGCGAGCCGTCAATGCCTGCCGCACCACGTGCCGGTCCTCTCGTTCGGTGGTGTTTCGCGACTGCGGCAATCGCTCACGTCGGTCCGTTCGTCCCTCCTGCACCCACCGAATCCATACTCCCCTCCCTGTTGCTGGATGGCGTCCCACACGGGCGCCGATGTTTCGGTACGATAAACCGGTGTCGCAATAAGCCACAAATCGTCCTCTGTCGAACTCGGAAACGTGCTGGAATGACTGCCGTATTTTGCGGCGAGGCATCTGGAAACTTCCCACGCACAAGTCCGACAGCACAACACACTTCCACTACTAACATCCCGCCTTCTGGCCACCCTTCTTTCAGTGCTTCTCGGTGGCCTGCCGGGCGCACATGATTTGCATGTTCCCTGCAATGCATATCGTTTGCTTGATCTCTCGCGGGCGACACATGCTGCGAATTTCAGGCCAGTCGGATGCTTCCTTCTTGGTGTTGAATTTTGGGTGGCCAGCAGTGTATATTCTGTGATGTTGTGCTGACTGATGCATAACTACCATTTAACTTACGCTCTTCGTTGACAAAACTAGAAATTGTGTTCAAAACAGTTTCCACTATTAACACTATCTGATAAAATGTTTCAAATCGAGATCTTAGTAGAGATATCGGGGAAATGCTATGTAAACTTACCCCCCAGCGGGAAAACTGGGTATCACCTAAAAAGCAACAATGCTCCAAATAGTGTTCGTTGTAAAAGGTATCGAGGACAAGAAAAATATTTTTTCAGTTGTATATTTAAAAGCAATTATATGAAATAAAATGTTTTTTGAATTCGTTAGTACCTGCCGTTAACGTCCTCTAGTGGCGAAATTATGCATCAGGACCAAGACCAAAAATCAAGGATTATCATCCCACGTTTTTCGTGCTTTTAAATGTATTAATAGAAAAAGATTGCCACATCGTTCTAGTATGTGCAGAGATGGGCTTTCAACAGGGAAGGAGTGAAAACATTAGCACTCCCTTTGTTTTCAAAGGACGTACCAAAAGCCGAACATTTATTTTGTTCACTATTTTCATGATGTGCAGCAAAAAGAGAAGTCTTCTCATTCTTTACATTTTATGTCATTGTCATGGTAAGGCATGAAACGAGCACGTAGTGAAATTTATTCTCGAAATCCCACTGAGGCAGGAGTCTCCGTTATCATGTCAACTGCGATTCACAATTGATCTTTCCACGTCATGTTCTTTTCACGCATAACTCACAGATATGTATATAAAATTCTCATGAATAAGGGCATCGAATTGACGCAATCAGCTTTCGAACAGCTTATCTTCTGAAAATAGAAATAAAAAAATAAAAGGCTCCAAGGATATAAAATTATTTTGCTACTTAAAATCAAAGGGATTAGTTGCATCTAACGTTATGCTGCTGCATTGGATCAAAGAATGGGACTTCCTAACAATAACCCTTTGTCAAGTGAAGCAAAATCCATCGATACAATTCCGATGACTCATCAAAAGGCAGTGAATTATCAATTCGAGATCAACGATTTGATGCAAAAGGATATTTACTAAGAACGAAATCGGTATCTTCTTCAATCTAATTCGGGACAACACAAACACTGTTCGACATAGAAAATGCCATAACAGCAAATATTTGTCGTACTGCCACGCCAATGGGTAGGTACGTGTACACAGTTGGGTTATGTAAATGGTTGTAGTTGCGAAACAATCACGTTGCACGTGAGGGTGATAAAAAAACAAAACGCCACGGCGTAACTACGTTAGATTTTCCCTACCTGGGCAAGTGGACCACTGCATTGGAATGATCTCGGTGGCGAAGGCACGCGTGTAAGTAGTGAAATGCCTAGGCGTTGTCAGAGGGAAACCCCTATCACCTGCTTCATCATAAGGCTACGTAGATCCCTGTATAGCATCACGGCAGAAACGCATCGGGATGCAACTACTGTTGTCCGAATGGGGCTTTAGTGTTTAGAGGAAGGAAACGTGAATCGCTGTATTGGTATTGGTGCACGTCGGAAGACGTCTGAACGCCTCGATCGCTGTATTGGACGACGTGCCATAGCAGCCCCACAATCCGCATCGAACGACACTGACGACGTGTAGAGCCATATATGGGCATCCCCTTATCCACACAGAGTGGAAAGTTTGCGTGTTCTGCAGCCAGTCATGCATGGCTGGATTAATGGAATTATACCTTACCAGTCATGCATGTCTGGATTAATGGAATTATACCTTACCAGTCATGCATGGCTGGATTAATGGAATTATACCTTACCAGTCATGCATGGCTGGATTAATGGAATTATACCTTACCAGTCATGCATGGCTGGATTAATGGAATTATACCTTACCAGTCATGCATGTCTGGATTAATGGAATTATACCTTACCAGTCATGCATGGCTGGATTAATGGAATTATACCTTACCAGTCATGCATGGCTGGATTAATGGAATTATACCTTACCAGTCATGCATGGCTGGATTAATGGAATTATACCTTACCAGTCATGCATGGCTGGATTAATGGAATTATACCTTACCAGTCATGCATGGCTGGATTAATGGAATTATACCTTACCAGTCATGCATGGCTGGATTAATGGAATTATACCTTACCAGTCATGCATGGCTGGTGTCTTGGTTTTGGGTGCTATCACGTACAGCAGTTGTTCACCGCTCGGACGTATAGACGACGGTATGCCAATGAAGTGCTGCAGCCCGTTTTGTTGACGTATCTCCGTGATGCCGACCTCTCGTACACTGCCAATACCAGAAGACAATGCCTTCAAGTTGTCCAGGTGCCCATTTTTCTTCCCAATAGAAGACATGTGGAACATCAGAGGCAGAAGACTTCCAGGGCTATATAAGAGGAAGACTTCACGCTTTTGCACGACCCCTCGCACGGTGTATGAATTGCGGGCACAGACCAACGACGCATGGTCAGCAATACCTCAGGACACCATCAAGGGGACTACTGATCCCGATGCCATGCCGTGTTGCCTCATGAATAGCCCAGCATTGAGGTCATACGATCTGCTGACTCAGGCCACATTATACTGTCTCCCTGAACGTCGCACTAATGTGATGTCTCAGAAATGAAATCACTTCTTTCCCACCTACTTGTTTACCATGCATGCTTTCATGGTATGACATTACCTACGTCGAGCAGCGTAACTGGAAACAGCTGAAAGGGTAGAAATTAAACCAGGAAACTTACATTAACTCACATTATAGAATCGGAAATCCATATAGGAGCATGTGTTGAAACATGAAAAGACTCGCAAAACGAAAATAACAGAAATGGTTTATTACATATACCATGTTGAATTAATTGAACAAAATATCCTATAAAATTAATTTCAAACGACATAAAAGGTATGAATGGCCCACATAACGAACAACAAGCAGAATAAGAGGTTTCCAGAAAACCCTCGAAATGTTTAAAACTGTCGTTCCAACGAAGATGGTGTTATAGGCAAGAGTTTCGGTGTGATTATATTCTGTAGAAGTCTGCGATAAATCGAACAGCGTTGCACCAATTCATATTTTTGTCAAAGAACGGAATGTGAATAGCACGTATCGAGTGCAAAATAAACGAAAGAGTATTACAACGAAAAGGCATGCAAATTAGCAAGAGAAGCGATTGAAAGATAAACTTATTTAAACAACAGCTCTATATGAACATTTTGACCGCCCATCTCGCCGTAGGATTGATTTAGCCTGAAGCTTGATAAGGGCATTCTGATAACCTATTAGTAACACTCTGATGAAGCAGTATGGAACGCGCTGCAGTATCAAGTGAGAATAGATAATTCTTAAAGAACCATATTTGAAAAGAGATATTCGTTGGTGGTTTGGTGCTGACATCTACGAACTACGTAAAAAAATGTCGAAATAGGATAGTGTTAGTTAGTGGTATTGCTATCCCAATGAAGTCGTATTTCCTGCAAGCTTGCCGCAGATTTTTTCTCATCGAAGTAACTGATTATCAACGCTTTTTTCATACGTCAAGAGACAGCAACTGGTGCAAAAAAAAATCCCGTATCGTTTTTAAACGTTTAAGGCATATCACAGAACTTCGGCTGGACATATACAATATTATCAAAAGCATTCGGACACCAAAATGTTTTGGGACAAATGGCTTTATTATCACAATTAGTAGTTAATCGGTCCACCTTTTGCTTGTATGACAGCGTCAACACTTCGAGGCATACTATCAACCAATTTCCGGTAGGTCTCGACAGATATGTCTCCCCATTAGTCCTTTAAAGCTGCCTTCAGAGTGGAGAGCGAAGCCGGTCGTTGTGGTCGATTTCATACCCGCCACTGCAGTTCATCCTAGAGGCATTCTATGGGACTAAAATCAGGACTCTAAGCAGGCCAGTCTAACAATTCCACCTCATTTTCAAGAAACAAGTCCTGCACACGGCGTGTAGTGTGGCAGGGAGCTCGATCGTATTGGAAGAGACAATGGTCATTTCCATAATACTCTCACATTGTTGGTAGGGAAGAATTATCAATAAAGTCGAGGTACACATCAGAGTTCATGGTTTGTGTTATACACTGAAGAGCAATTGAATTAGGGACAGCTGGCGTTATGCAAATGTGGCGCTGTGGGCAGCCCTGTAATCGGAAATGACATGACGTATGCAGCGATCCGACAATATAAGGAGTGATGCGACGGGTGTACCTGTCCCCGTTTTCGACCAGGATTAGAAACATTCCTGTAACATCAGCTACGATCAATAATCACATTTTCTAACTTTTTTTAGGTACACGGCTTTCCCGCTAGGTGCGTACACTCCAATATTTAGCCCGGCGATAGCATCAGATCAGAGAGTTTTGTTACCACCAACTTACCGTAAGTGTGATTCACATGTTTTCTGATTTTGGCTATTCACAATTTACTTGCTACTTAAAATAACAGCATATCAGCATTTCGGAAAATGTAGTTCGGTTCCTAGATATCCAATTTAGAAAGTACTTTTGGCAACTAACTGCTCTAGGCAAAATAAAAGTCCCCGCTTTGTTTTCTAACTTCCTGATGCGAAATACACTGAAGAGCATTGGAATTAGAAACAGGTGGCGTTATGCAAATGTGGCGCTGTGGGCAGCCCTGTAATCGGAAATGACATGACGTATGCAGCGATCCGACAATATAAGGAGTGATGCGACGGGAATCAGTAAGAGTCGGACGCAGTATGGGTAAGACGAAGAAACTAAGCACATTTGATCGTGGGCAAATTGTCGGGGCCCGACGATTGGGTCACTCCATCTCGGAAGTCGTGCAGGGACTGGGATTTTCACGAGCCACTGTGTCACGGATGCACCGTACGTGAGTACATCGAATCCGTTAAAACAATCCCTACAAGAGCCAACTGCAGTGGACAACAGCGTGTGGATGAGCGGGGTCATCGTCGGTTAGCTCGCATTGTAAGAGCTGATCGACGGGCGACAGTGCAAGAAATCACTCGGCAATTTAACGCTGGTGCACAAAAACGTGTAAGCAGCCACACCATCCAGAACCATCTCCTCGCTATGGGGTACAGAAGCCATCGTCCCACGAGGGTACCGCTGCTGACCGCACATCACAGGGTGCAAAGATCAGCATTGGCGCGGGAACATCGCCACTGGACCCTAGACATGTGGAAACATGTTGACTGGACTGATGAGTCGAGATTCACGCTGGTACATGCTGATGGCAGGATACGAGTACGGCGCAAACCACATGAAGCGATGGATCCTTCTTTCTGGGGACTGTTTACGTGGACTGAAATGGGACCTTTGGTACGTCTGACATCGTCCCTCACAGGTCAACGTTACCGGGATATCCTGGACGGCCATTTGCTCCCGTTTGTGCGTCTTCAACGTCCCCCTGGGGACCTCATCTTGCAACAAGACAATGCACCGTGCCATCGCTCCTGAATTGAATCCAAATCGTTAGATGAACACTCCAACGACGTTACCTTGCTTCTTTGGCCAGCTAGGTCACCTGACCTCAATCCCATCGAGCACAGCTGGGATGCCATCGAGATAGATGTTCGAGGCTCTGACCCCCCTCTATCAAATATTCGTGAACTGTGGGAGCATGTTCAGGGGTCGTGGATCCGTATGGCTTACCAACGCTTCCGATATCTTGTCGAGTCTATGCCGAGACGAATCGCCGCCGTCATCAGGGCGAAAGGTGGCGCAACACGTTACTAGACAGATACTTCTAATTCAATTGCTCTTCAGTGTAATGACCAACAGGCCGAGACCCATCCACGAAAAACAACTCCATACGATAATGGAGTCTCTGCCAAACATAACAGATTAAAGAACATAGTCCGACGAAAGTCGTTTGAAGTGTTGTCGTGAAATCCAAGCACACTCATCAGATTAGAAGGGGGAAAGCTTGACTCATCGCTTTCAAGAACAACTTTCCCGTCGCCCACAGTCCAGAAACAACAGGAGACATACCACTTTAAACGGGGCTTGACATTCTAGGCAGTGATATGTGGCTTCTGTGCCGCTGCTCTACCGTAGTAACTACTCTGTGCAACTCTCTGCGAATAGTTATGGCACTAACCGAGCCATTGCACGCAGTTTCCACTTCAGCAGCGATGGAAACGGCAGAGGAAGAACGGGATTTCTTAACATTTCTTACCATGGCTCTTCTGCCATGTTCCGTCAGTTAGCGCGGCCTTAATGAACATTTATTTGCTGTAGTGGCAGAGTCCGGCTTCCATCTCTTCACGACATCACTTACAGTCGATTTTGATTTGTTTAGTTTAGGTGCAATGCTCCATATGGAAACGTTACTCAAATGACATCCTATGACCAGATTAGGCTAAAACTCGGAAAGTTCACATTCACGCGGCATATTCGCTTCGAAGTTACTAATAACACGGCAGAAGTTCTCAGATTTATATACGCACCTCACCACTCACAGAGCAGTTTCATGTGTAACCGTTGTTTGCAATTATGCAAAAAACTTGGTAGTTTCCCAGTACTTTTAATATATTGTGCATAATCATATATTTATTCTCAATACCCATGCATTGCGTTTGTTTTGGGACATTTTTCTGTTTTAAATTATACACTGAGTGGCCACTTTATAATGACCACCTGACAGTTTTAAGCAAATGAGCTATGGCTGCACGCTGTTGCCACCAGAAGGCGAGGCTAGTATAAAAAGGGAAACCTTAGTGCTTGCGACAGTAGTAGAAGTGGTTTTGGGGTGACGAGATGGGTAAATAATGTGATTTGACGGACTTTTAACGTGGGATGATTGTAGGCGCTCGGAGCTATGGAGCGAGTATCACCGAAACCGCCGCACTCGTGAAATGTTCCAGAGCAGCTGTTGTTGAAGTGTTTAAAGACTGGACTGTCAGCCAAAAAACTGGGTCTCTACGTGCAACGTGTGGTCGTCATCGACTAGTGACTGCTCGGGCGGAACGGAGAGTGTCCAGACTGGTAACAGACAACAGAAGGGCAACATTGCAGTAAATTACAGACCATCTTATTCAACGATCCCCTTAAATGATTTCTGCACGCAATGTTCGCCGTTCACTGTATCGGATGGGCTATGGTAGCCGAAGGCCTGTTCGAACACCTTTGCTGTCTGCAGTTAACAAGAGAAAATGTCTCCAGTTAGCACAGAAGCAGAAGGATTGGACCGTCGATAATTGGAAACAAATTATGTGGTCCGATGAATAACATTTACAGTTGCACCATGCCGATGGCCGAGTGAGAATTTGGCGGACACAGCACGAAAGCATCGACCCCAAATGCATTGCTACAACCCTTCAAGCTGGTGGAGGCAAAGTTATGGTTTAGGGAATGTTTTCCTGGAATGCTTTGGGCCCTTTAATTCATGTTGATCAACGTCTGACTGGCACATCATATCTAAACATCGTTGCGGACCAAGTGCATCCTGGCATGTGGGTATTTAACCCAATGGCGATGAGTACTTTTAACAAGATAATGTGTCCTGCTTTAATGCTCGTATTGTACAGGATTCGTCTCAGGAACATGCCGGTGAGTTTACTTTGCTTAGGTGGCCCCCACAATCTCCAGATCTCAACCCCATTGAGAATTTGTGAGATGAAGTTAAACACAAGCCATCAGACAGCTCGATTCACAACCCTGCAATCTCATACTCCTGGAAAGTGATATTCATGAAGCATGGTCTAAGATTCCACAAACCACCTATCAATATCTCGTGGAGTCCATGCCACGAAGAATCGACGCAGTATTAATGGCAAAAGGTGGCCCAACGAAGTACTGAGGGGTGGTCATAATAAAGTTGCTACTCAGTGTATATCAATGAATAATGCAGAAATATTGTGTTCTCATTCATACTGATTTAGAAAAGAAACTGAAGATATTTTTTAATGTAACGATTCCATCGATGAAGTCAATCACAAGCTGATACAAATGAGAAATTACTTCTTTTCCGTCTTCTTCCTAAGGCGATATTTTCTTTGCTCTCGATCAGTAAGTTAAGCACAATATTACCGTCCTTTTTCGTTTGGTAAAATGTTTTTATTCTGCATTCTGCTGAAAAGAATTGGGAGAAACGAAAATACAGTGTCAAAATACGAAGACTTCGCTTAAGGGCATCCAACTAATCAAGACAGTTGCGTATTTTTTCAGGAACAGCAGATGATCTTCAGATCGCAGAATAAAACTTCAACTACGACGTACATTTGTTCATGCCACTCCTTTTCCTGCTTTTAAGATCATCTAATTAAAATTTCGTTTCTTGTAAGATGCCGTTTCTACGTGCGTGATCAAGAGTTAATTCATTTTTTGTACTGTGCATATACACTGAGTTCTTTCTTAAGGAATTGTGAGCACCCATAAGGATACTCACTTTATTCACAAGTAGGCATACAGACTTAATGTTAAAGGAACAGCAGGTACAGCATATGGAAAAGGTAAGAAAACGTAGTACAAAGTTGAATATAGGCTGATGATGACATGAACATTTTCACACGAGGCATGTAAATAAAAGTTTAAATATCTCATTTATGTGTGCGCACCAGACAAACGCTGTAGTGAAAATCGACGAATGATGTAAAAAACGTGCTTACACGAGATACGTAAATTAAAATATACGCATGACAGTAACAAGTGAGCTCAAGGCAACACCACTACGAACATGACATTAACGTGCTCACACATGACACGAAAATAAAAGTATATGCCTTACATGAACAAGTGAGTTCAAGAAAAACGCGTAAGTGAACAAACGTAGAAACAAAATGTAAATACAGGAATCCACAATAGAAGGGAATATGAGCGCAGACCATCATGCAGAATAACAGGCAAACATAGAAAACTTTAAAATGAGGAGCGAGGGATAAAATGTTCGGTGCATTGAAAAAAGAAAAAGACGGAGAAGTACTGAAGGGAAGGGTCAACGATGATGTGTGGTGTCTCCTGTTACTTCGCTTTTGAGAGAGAGAGTGTGGACATCATTAAGATTTAGTTTTATCCTTTTCTCTGGTCAGCTACGCTAACCCCCAGTGTAATGCTCCGCTTGTTCACTTTAACTTCCGCAACGGTGGTTACACCGAGCTCTATACTCTGTCAGAGACTTGCGATTGGCATGATTTGTATAAACAAACTGATAGCGTATATGCGTTGAAATGCCTTTAGGACAAGTAATACAGTATCTTCAATGCATTTATTTCCAAATGTAAAGCTTCCAGGAATAAGTACCCCTGTGGTTCATTGGGCAGATTATACAATATCTTGCCCTGAAAAACTACTACAAAAGAAAATGCACGAAACATAAGAATATTGATGACTACAGACAGTATAAAGATTTTCAGGCCGAAATTAAACAAGAAAAATGACACCGAATTTTCGGATGTAATAAGCACGTCTTTTGAATCGGTTCTCACGTGAATTAAATTTATCAAAGCACTTTAAAATCCAGGGAACCGCTTTGGGAAAATAATCAACTGGTTCCCACAGTCGATGAAACATCCAGAAATAGAAACATCTACTTAGTTCCACCAGAGGCTTAAAAGCATGTTACGAAAACTAAAAAATGGGGAATAAAAAGTTACTCATACTACATATTAAACAGCTAAAAGGAGAAATATAGAAGGAAACATGATATAAGTCTACATCTGTTAGGGGAAAAAATTTGCATAAAGGAACATTTGAAAATTGGTGGAAAAAGCATGGACCTTAAAAAGCAAAAAAAACAAACTTTAAAAAGTGTTCGACCTTTACGCAGCTAGTGGGAAATCTTTGCGTTACTTACTTAAAGTAGATACTGCTCCACATCTCTGTTGTAGCGAACGGCATACGGTGAAGAAGAAATTTCTCAATAGCGTTTTTAGAAGCTGCGATATAGCTACACACTGCCGAAACGCCAACTACTGAAAAAAAATGTGAACTATAAAATTATTCATATATTAGCCTTAAATGTTCTACAAGGTTAATGGATCCGGTGTTGAAAGAATTTTTTAAATCGCACATTTAAAGCAGTAATATTGAGAAGAACAGAAGAAGCATATGCGTCCCTAGCGGCAAAATTGAGCACTATTTTGGAAAGAAAATATACACACAGTTTGCATAGTTAATAGTATCTGACCAAAGAAAAAAGTTTTTCAGTCGGGTTTTGTAGACCCCTCTAGATATTGATGTAAAAGGAAAGGTGACTTACGCCCTCTGGTGGCGGACTTGAGAGCACAGAAAGTTTTAAACTTATATGAGAAGCAATTCCCCACGGAAACGCTCTCCAACAAAGAAGGAATTTTTCAAATCGGACTATTAGAAGCAGAGATATCGACAAAAATACGATATGCCTTTACGCCCCCTGGCGTAAAAACCATGCATTATTTTAAGAAGAAGATATTTTCAAAAGGTTTTTCGATGTGAGCAATATTGGTCAACGAAAAAAAATTTTCCGTCGGGTTTTCAGGAGCTCAGATTTTGCTACAAATTCATCAGACGTAGAAATTAAAGCTTATGCCCCCTGGTGGCCAAACCATTCTTTATCAAACCTTAGAAATTCTTCCTATCAGCAGCTGTATCCGGCGAAGAAAGAATTTTTCTAATAGTAATTTTACAAAACCAGATGTTGGGGAAAATGCAATTTACCATAACGGCCCCTAACGGAAAGTCTATGTATTACAAAAAATTTGAAATTATATGAGAGCATTTTACACCGGAAACACTATCTAACAAAGAAGGGATTTGGGAAATCCGTCTCTTACGAGCAGAGATAATGGTAGTAAAAGGACATACATCTACGCCCCCTGGCGGAGAAACCATGCATTATTTTAAAAAAGAAAATAATCTCAAATGTTTATCCATATGAGCGGTATCGGTCCACGAAAGATTTTTTTAATCGAGTTTCTAGAAGCTCAGTTTTTGCTGGAAATACCTACGAAACATAAATTAAGACTTACGCCCTCTGGTGGCCAAACTATATTTTATAAAAAAAAATAGAAATTACAATCAAAGCGTTTCCCACTTGGAGCTGTATCCCGTGCAGAAAGAATTTTTCAAATCGGAGTTTTAGATGCAGATATATAGGGGAAAGCGCAATTTACATTTACTCCCGCTAACTGAAAGTCAATGAATTACTTGAAAATTTCGAAATTCTGTGAAAAACATGTCGCACCGGAAACTTTCTAACAAAGAAGAAATGTTTAAATCCGACTTTTAGAAGCAGAGATATTGACAAAAATAAGATATACATCTACGTCCCCTGGCGGAGAAACCATGTATTATTTTAAGAAGAAAACATTCGGAAAAGGTTTGTCGACGTAGATAGTAGTATCGGTTCAGCAAAAAAAAAATTTAAATCGAGGTTTTAGAAGCTCATATTTTGCTGCAAATACATCAGAAGCGGAAATTAACACTTACACCCCCTGGTGGTCAAACCATTTTACACCAAACATTATAAATTGTGTGCAAAATGTTTCCCGTCGGGAGCTGTATCCGGTGCAGAAAGAATGTTTCAGATCGGAGTTTTAGAAGCAGAGATATCGGGGGAAACGCAATTTACTTTTACGTATCCTAGCGGAAAATCTATGCGTAACTTGAAAAAGTGACTATACCTAAAGTAATCTTAGCCATGAGTGGAATTGAAAGGCAAAATAATTTTTGGAATCAGATGCTTAGAAGCAAATATATGGAATAAAATGTATTTTAAATTCGATTCCATCTGCATTTACGCTCTCTAGTGGCGAAATTGTTCACCGTAAAAAAGAAACAAAATAAAGGGTCATCATTCGCACATTTCAAGCTATCTAATGCAAAAATATTTTTTTGAAATTGGACAATTAGTTGCAAAGATATCGTGTCTACAGGCGGACGGACAGACGGACGGACAAACCGATAACATAAGCACGATATTTATTTACAAAAGACGTGCTAAAAAGCGCTAAAAGCAGCGCATATCACGTTTGCGAAAGGAGCTGAAGAAGTAATCACTCACAATCCAACAAGACTATGGGACTTTAGAATTCTTAAGAAGAAGCGATGCGTCCCACTCAATATACTTAATCGCAATAAGACCAAGATTGAGCGTGGCCAGAACATCGCTAATGACTTTGCAGATTTTTTCCGTTCTGCCTTCATTATAGAGAATTCTTTTCTCCACCAACCTGATGTTTTACCTGTAATTGCCGAAGGTCTTTACGAACAGCTTGACATTGTTAACTTTGACTACATCCCTGAGAATGAGATCCTACACGCAATCAAGAGACTGAAAGGAAGTAGAGTTGTTGGTCCTGATATGATTCCTTCGTACATTGTCAAATGATGTGGCGAGATACGCAGCAAGCCGCTGTTACATATCTATATATAATTGCCATTACTGGTATTTTCCTTCCAGATCTGAAAAAAGGGAAAATTATTCCTGTTTTCAAAAAAAGGTAGCCGAGACTCTATTGAGAATTATCGACCTATTACAATCATTTCTGTCCTAGCGAAAATATGAAGTTGAGTCTCTTACTTATTCTAAGCTATGTGATCATTTCAAACGGGTCCTCAGCTCTGCATAGCACTGTTTACTAAAGAAACGCTCAATTCTTACCAACTTATTCCACAACACAGAAGATATTTCTTAATCATAAGTTGATCTTATTTACACTGACTTTGCTAAAGCAAAGTTCATCATGGCATTTACTCAGGAAATTGAATTGTATAGGCCTCAGTGCTAATCTGCTGTCCTTGATTAAGTCCTATCATTCTAACCAATCCCACTCTGTTATTTATAACAACCATGTTTTTGATCATTATGTTTCCACGTCTGGTATACCCCAAGGCTCTAATTTAAGACCATAGACATTAATGGCATTCCTTTTACATTGATTTATTTTCCATATACTTTAATGACATTCCTTTTTACATCGATGAACCTCGTCCTTGTTCGCGGGTGATCTCAAACTTTATCGCAATGACAGTCTTACTTTTGAAATCCTGATGACAGTCTTACTTTTCAAATCCTGATGACAGTCTTGCTTTTCACACTGACGTCAATAATCTGCTTCAGTGGTGTATCTTAAACCATCTTCAACTCAACAGCTCCAAGTGCCATGCCGTTTACTTTTCGCAGAAAAGAATACCAATTATTTCTGTCTACAAAACTAGCGACTATTTTCTTAGCCGAACAAACGATGTCCAGGATCTGGGAGTCACTTTTAATTCGATTTTGAACTTTAAAAGTCCTATAAAATTAACTGTACGTACAGCGTATAGAAATCATGGATTCAATATGCGATATTCCCAGTTTTTTCGAATCCTCAGACACTTATTCGCATTTTTAGCACGTCTTTTGTAAAAAAAAAATCGTGCTTATGTTACCGGTTTGTCCGTCCGTCCGTCAGTCCGTCCGCTCGTCAGTCGGTACACACGATATCTCTGCTATTATTAGTCCGATTTGAAAAATTCTTTTTGCATTGGGAAGCTTGAAAAATGCGAATGATGATCCTTCATTTCGTTTTTTTTTTACGATGTATAATTTCACCGCTAGAGGGCGTAGATGCAGATGATGTCGAATTCAAAAAAACGTTTTATTCCACATGTTTGCTTCTAAACATCCGATTGAAAAAATTATTTTATCTTTCGATTCCATTTATGTCGAAGAATATTTTAGATATAGTTACTTTTTCAAATTACGCATGTATTTTCCTCAAGGGGGCGTAAAATAAATTACAGTTTTCATGATAAATCTTCTTTTAAAACTCTGATTTGAAAAACAATTTCTTCAGCGGATACACCTCCAGATGGAAAATCTTTTGTATATAATTTCAAATTTTTGGTAAATAATACATTGGCCCCCAAGAATACTTTGGTAAGTGTAAATTTTTGCTTCTGATGTATTTGCCATAAAATCTAAGCTTCTAAAATATCGATTGAAAAAATTCTTTCGTGAACTGATGCCACTTACATTGATAAACCTTTTCGGAATATTTTATTCTTAAAATATTGTATAGTTTCTCCGCCAGGAGGCGTAGATATGTATTTTATTTTCGTCAATATCTCTACTTCTAGGAGTCCGATTTGAAAAATTTCTTCTTTGTTGGAGAGTGTTTTCAGTGTGACATGTTTTTCATATAATTTCAAAATGTTCAAGTAATTCATAGACTTTTCGCTAGGGGGCGTAGAGGTAAATAACGTTTCCCCTTATATCTCTGCTTTTAAATCTCCGATTTAAAAAATTCTTTCTGCACCGGATACAGCTCCTGATGGAAAATCGCTTGCACATAATACCTCATTTTTGTAAGAAAATGGTTTGGCCACAAGGAGGCGTAAATCTTAATTTCCGCTTCTGATGTATTTGCAGCAAAATATGAGCTTCTAAATTCTCGATTGAAGAAAACGTCGTTTGTAGGCTGATACTACTCATGTCGACAAGCCTTTTAGAAACATTTTCTTCTTAAAATAATGCATGGTTTTTGCGCCAGGGTGCGTAGATGTATATCTTTTTTTTATCAATATCTCTACTTCTAGGTGTCCGTTTTGAAAAATTCCTTCTTTGTTGGATAGTGTTTCCAGAGTGACATGTGTTTCATATAGTTTGAAAATTTTAAAGTAATTCATAGACTTTCCTCTAGGGGGCGTAAAGGTAAATTACTTTCCTCCCTATATCTCTCCTTCTAAATCTCCGATTTGAAAAATTATTCCTGCAACGGATACAGCTCCTGATGGTAACTCCTTTGCACATAATTTCTAATTTTTGTAAAAAATGGTTTGGCCACCAGGTGGCGTAAGTCCTAATTTCCGCTTCTGATGTATTTGCAGTAAAATATGAGCTTCTAAAATCTCGATTAAAAAAAGCCGTATGTTGACCGATACTACTTATGTCCACAAACCTTTTAGGAACATTTTCTTCTTGAAATAATGCATGATTTCTACGCCAGGGGGCTAGATGTATATCTTATTTTTGTCAATATATCTACTTTTAGGAGTCCGATTTGAAAAATTCCTTCTTTGTTGGATAGTGTTTCCGATGCGAAATGTTTTTCATATAAATTCAAAATTTTCAAGTAAATCATAGAATTTTCCTTAGGGGCACAAAGGTAAATTGCGTTTTCTGAGTTATTTCTGCTTCTAAAACTCTGATTTGAAAATTTCTTCCTGTATCGCATACAAGACCTGATGGAAAATATGTTTCATATAATTTCTAATGTTTGGTAAGGAATGGTTTGGCTACCAGGGGGCATAAGTGTTAATTTCTGCTTCTGATGTATTTGTAGCAAAATCTGGGCTCCAGAAAACTCGACTAATTTGTTTTTTCTTGGACACATACCGCTCATATGGAAAAACCTTTTGAGAAAACTTTCTTCCTACAATAATGCATGATTTTCCCACCAGGAGACGTAAAGTCACATCTCATTTTGTTTCTAGGAGTCGGATTTGAAAAATTCTTTCTGTATTGGAGAGCGTTTCCAGTGCGAAATGTTTCTCATATAAATTCATGTTTTTCTTTACGCACAAGTCTGCAACCAGAGGGCGTGAGCTCACGATTCCGTTTACAGCAATATCTGAGGGATTAAAAACCCGAGTGAAACACTTCTGTCTTCCGTCAGATACTATTGTTTTCCATACCGGTTCCATTGACTTTGAATAGCTTTGATAAATTTAATTCGCGTCAGAACGGATTCAAAAAACGTGCTTATTACACCCTAAAATTCGGTGTCATCCTTCTTGTTGAGACTACGGTCAGATCCTCACTGGAATATGAGGCGGTTATTTTTAGCCATAGCCTCGTAAGTCTAGTAAATGAAATCTATAAAGTTCAAAAAAATAATTCTTTGGCACCACTTTTACCAATCAACTGGTGTTTATATGGCAGATATCCCTACGGCTGACCTATCATTCTTCAAAATGACCTCTCTACAATCGAAAAAGAAGGCTCTCCAACTAAAGTTTATGTATGGTATCATTAATGTAGAGATACTTTAGATGATATTCAAAGTGTAAACCAATTTAAGTTTCCGTGTGCCACGTTCACCCAGGACAAAATGTGAAGTATTTGCAGTGCCATTCTGCAGGACTGATGCTGGAAAAAGAATCTCCGTTATGCAAAATGTATAGACTTCACAACTCATATGAAAATCGTCCCAATATTATTAATGTAAATCATAATTTCTTCGTAAAGGATGTTTCGAAAGATTGTAATTACCATGTTTAATCACTATTAACGCACAATAATGTTATAGTAATTCCTATAACTAGATCTACCATCTGTAGGGATGTGCTTTACAAATATACACTATATTGACAAATGTCACCGGACACCCCTTCAAAAGCAAATGAACGGTTCCTCTGCGTTGTTAAGATGCGCGGTACAGCTGCAAACGATACAAAAACAAGCCTGCAGCTGGCCGCGATCGTATCGCACTAGGAGGTTCAGTGAAAGTGTCGAGGCGGGAGAGAACTGATTTTGAGAAAGGAAAGATTGTTGGGTGTTATATTAGTGGGTTGTCCATACGAGAAACCGAGAGGCGTTTAAACATAACCAAGTGAACTGTTTTACATGTACTGAATAAGTTGAGACACATGGCGTGCCTGAAGCAGCAAAACGTACCGACAGACCAAAGAAAATCAGTGATAGAGGACGTCGAATCCTCAGGAGAGTCGTTACAGCTAATCGACGGAGTACTGCACAAGACCTCAGTAAGCAAAATTGCTGGAACCTCGGTATGTACACGTACCCTTCGCAGAGAACTTCATTCCATGGGTTACCGTGGTCGTGCGGCTGCTCATAAGCCTTTCATATCCACTCGAATGCTACTCGTCGTTTAGCATGGTGTAAAGAACATTTATCGTGGACCGCAGATCAATGGAAACGGATCCTACGGAGTGATGAATCCAGATACACGATCCATCAGTCTGATGGCCGTGTGTGGGTGTGGCGGCAGCCGATGGAACGTTATTTACCACAGTGTACTGTTCCTACTGTCAAGTTTGGAGCTGGCAGTTTACTGGTGTGGGTGGGTTTTCCGTGGTATGGTCCCGGCACATTGGTTATCGTGGACAAACCTGTTACCCAGCACGTCTACCTCAATATTCTGGACAATTATGCCCTACCAACTGTGTGGCAATACTATGGACCTGAGCCTTGTTAGTACCAGAAGAATAATGCACCGAGTCATAAAGCAAGGACTGTCACGCCGTGGTTTGACGATAATTCCGTATCGTGTGGGGACTGGCCAGCACAGTGCCCTGATCTTAATATCATAGAGCAGTTATGGGATGAATTAGAGCTCCGCATAAGAAGTTTAGAACCAAGGCCTACTACTAAGCAACAGTTAGCGGCAGCATTTTGTACTGAATGGAAGCTCATACCTATCGCTGCATTCCAAAACCTTGTCAAAAGCATGTCTGGGAGGGTCAGTGCATGTATTAAGGCCAAAGGTGGACTGACACCGTACTAATGTATGTCAATAAATGCTATGTTGTGTTTCCCTTTTAGGTGTCCGGTGACCTTTGTCAATATAGTGTATGTGACGTACCTACCTCAGACATGACGCACATGTCAAGATGATAAAGTTGCAAACACGTTGGTGTAGTTTAACTTTGAAAGCATTGGGCTCTGGAGGAGAAAGATGCAAGTTCGATTCCTGGCAAAATAACATTTACACTATAAACTCATTCCTTAGAAAGACAAAATTGTGGATTCGGTCCACGGATCCTTGGAAGCCTTCATTTCTCCTGCCCGGTGGACGAGTGGTACGAGGCGCTGGTGTCTAAGCATTCGTGTGCGATGGGAGGAGTGGAAGATGGATGATGTGTTGTCTTACTCCACTGGCTCTCTACCACCGTAAGCAACTTCATAGGTTTTAAGTGCTTTTATAAGTCGCCGTCCATAGCTCTAAATTAAGGACGGCGACTTATAACAACACTTAAAGCCTATGAAGTTGCTTACGGTGGTGTTGAAATGCACAAAAAAGAACTCCCCAAGACATCAGGTTCTCGTGCGGGATGAGTCAATCATAAAAGTTTGAGGTAGCAGTTTTAAAAGCACGATAATTAAAACAGTACGCAATTATCCGATGATTTAATCTTTTAATTTATACGTTAAATACGTTATTCACTTCATCAGAAGCTTGCGTACTGTTTTAATAATCGTGTTTTTAAGACTGCTACCTTAAACTTTTATGATTGACTTTTTGCGCACGAGAACCTGATGTCTTGGTATGTGTTTTTATCCTTACCTATTACAATTATTTTATCTACTTAACTGTGGGTGAGACATTTAAGACTCTTAAAACTGCACGTCTACGACTTGCCATGGAAGAGATACATCTGACTTTTTTACTGTATTGTCCGGACCTACATATCATTCTGTAGTTCCTAACCCTGAGAATTAAACCTAGATCAAATCCTAAGGAATATTGAAGAAAGAAGACTTCGTGCTGAAATTCGTGTTAAACGAAATCTACTTGACCACCTACATAAAAAAGCTTATACAGCTTACAGTCAACTAGAGAGTGAGGTTCATGATATTGTATTTAACCATTATCTTATTGTCGTCATGGCTATAATTGATACAGAAGTTAACTACACACAAGGAAGACATATCCATAAACTACATAACCTTGTTGCTGAAGATGTTGCTATTAATATTAAAAATCGAAGTTCTACACGCCGGAAATCTGAAACCCGACAACAGCTTGCCTCTGTGGGATTCATCAACTTCAGTGACATTCAACTTAATCAATTACAACTGTCAGCTTTATATAACGGCCCAACAATTTCCATTCTGCAAACAAGCACGGGTTTTGAAAAACCTTGTAGGAGTCTATGAATAGTCGCCGTTCTTCAGAATTGTGCAGGATGTTTATTGATAAGATCAGTGAGTTCACCTATTTTGTTTCGAAGAACTTCAAATATTTTGTAGGAAGCGAAAGACAGACACCTTCAGAGTGTCCTCAAGGAGATTTTAGTGCTGCTACCTAAGGCTACTAGTTCTGCATTATTCTTTTGCAGTTGGAAATCTCTGATGAGATCATAAATGTCGTTCTTTGTGATCTTTTGTCTTTCAGCACAGGTCGCGTTCGAATGAACTTCTTGATCTCTTTAAGTAGATGCCAGCGGTGTTTCTCCTTGCATATGATAAAGTTCAATACCTCAGTTTATAGAAAAACTCTCTGACGGTGCGGGAACTGAAGCGCTGGTAGAAGGAAAAAGAGAATACGTATATTTAGGTGCGCGACCGAGCACTCTTTCTTCTTGGTACTCCTTTTCCAAATTAAAGGCATCATGCAGAAATACGTTGACTTTTAAGATGTAAATTAAAATTATAAAAATCGCGATAACTAAAAAAAAAAACATGATGAAAGGTTATGAAAATTGGTGAAAATCTGTATCATATCGTACGTCAGAGAAACACTCCAAAACATTTTCTATGAAGTACTTCATTCCGACAAAAATGACCACATACAGAGCCGGCTGAAAAATAAGGTGTCAAACTGAAATAGCCAAAGTACCTCAATGGGGAATATAGTCACCCCTAACAAAAATGCAGGCCTCACAGCGATGTTATGTAATGTTGATGGTGATGTACAGGAACGCAGTAGGTAGCAACGACCATTGTTTGAGCAAAGCATGTCAAGGCTACTCCAGGTTTTGCGGAGTGGGTTTGAGGGCAGGGAAATATCTTCTTAGAGCACCCATGACATGTTCGGTTGGAAGGTAGGGAGACATGGCTGGCCAGTGTATGCCAAAAATGGTATCAGCTTGATGATATCATTCTACCAGCCTCAATCGGTGGGGCGAGTGTTATCGTCTTGTAGGAGAAATTTATCTCCTAGGGCACCTGAATAGCGAACATAAGAACACACGACATCATACTTTTGCGCCAGGAAGTCATAGTTCCCCTTGGAAGCGTTTAGAGGTCTGTGCGTCATCTGTGAAGAGTACTGACCTCCATTTGTATTTAATTCAACTGACTTGAAGTCTTGCCGAATTCAAGCATCCCTCCTAGTGACAGGGAATAACGTGCAAGCAGAGTGCTGGTCCCCTAGCGTAAAACCATGCTTTGTGAAACTTTCTGCTCACACTGAGTAGAGATACCACTGTTCCGGTTGCCGCAGCAAGAATATATCTGAGCTGTGTCGTGATAAACGCCTTGCTCTTCCGCGCTGTTAATCGGAGATATTTCGTCAACCACGGATGTAGTAACTCAAGGCTTTCCTTCCCTGAACGTTCGTGAAGTTGACTGCATATTTTGGAATTGTTTCCATGGTCTGTGGACCACAGGACGACTTACATGCAGCCATCTTGTAACTTCCACTTGAATTTGGCCTACCTTTAGTTTTCCTATCGCTCTTCACCTCAGGTCATCTGCTAAATGATGTCTCTCAGCCATTACAAGAAACCGTCTCCTTACACTCCGCAAATGATGTGGCGCACATGTCTAAAAATGACGCTTTTATGCTATGGCTCATTTACATAAACCGGTGACATTGCCACTGATTTACACAAAGTTCCCTGACTGTGCATTACATTTCCCGTCATATACTCCAGTTTCGTGTATTTCCAACCCTTCTTTCAGAAATAATCGCGATTTTTCTGTTTTTTCCCTTAATTTAAGGGAACCAGTGTAGCTGCTTGTGACGTGACTTCACTGTTCCCTTCTATCCATGTACTCAGTAAATAGCATGGAACGTTCCTTGCCATTGACCCACGCAACGAGATTTAATGAGAATGACGCGAGGAACTCCACCGGAGTGCAGCTTTTGCCCTCTAGCCTTCTTCGCAGCCAAACGAAAGTAGGTTATTTAATATTAGGTTGATGCCAATGAAATGTCCGGCGCGAGTGTGCAGTGGAGACAGCCCCCCCTTCCCCCAGCGCAATGGAACCACCCACAGGTGTTGCTGGTATTACGTCACAGAGTTATTATAAATAGCTAGCATGTGTGTGAAGAAGAATATTCAGGCGTGGTTTGTTTAGACGTCACGTGGCTTGCAAAGGGAACATGCAGACTCCGAAGTTGAGAGTCCCCTTCCTGCATGAATTTAAACTGACCTGTTCTGCAGGAATTGCCACTCGAAACTTCAACAAAGCGTTTGGGGAGAATACAGCCAACGAACAAACCATTGGGCGACGGTTTGTAAAGTTTCGAGTCGGGATACGGACCTGCAAAACGATGCACGTGGCCACCGACCTGTTGCTGTTTCTGACGATGTTATATTACGTGTGGTTGAAGCGGACCCCCGAAAAACGTGTCGTGAGATAGCGGCAGAGGTAGATATCCATCACACGACAGTTGGTTGGCGTCGGTCTGTGCTGGCTAAGGTCAAAAAGCTGGACATGTGGCTGCCGCATAAGTTGACAACTGCCAACAAGACTATGTGTTTGGAAGTCTGCACGTCGTTTCTTGCCAGGAATAAATGGAAACCTGTACTGTATCGCATCGTCACCTGCGACGAGAAGTGGGTCCTTTATGATAATCGGAAAAGATCTGCACAATGGTTAAGTAAGGCACAGCCTGCTGGACGGCATCCTGAGCCACCCCTACACACCAAGAAGATGATGCTCCTTGTCTGGTGGTCATCGGAGTTTCTTGGCAAGAGGCCAAACCATCTCTGCAGAACGTTATTGTGCTGAATTACACGGGATGCACCAGAAATTGCTGCAAAAACAACTGGCTTTGGTCAACAGACATGGTGTTCTTCTGCTCCAGGACAACACTCGCCCTCATGTCGTACAACGAACGATGCTGACACCAAGTGCCTTGGTCTATGAAGCACTTCCTCATCCTGCCTAATTTCCGGACTTGTTTCGTCGCCTGGATCACTTGCAGTCCGGGAAACAGTTCACGACAGACAACGAGGTTCAACGTGCAGTTGATGACTTCTTTGGGTCCCAGCCGCAATACTTCTTTCGTTCCGGGATCATGACCTTGTCGGACAGATGGCAACTATGTATCGATACTGAGGGGGATTATTTTGCCTAGGTAAGTTGTCCTGCTTTTTCGTTCTCGCCGTCCACGTGTGTTGGTCCTGTGCCGGACATTTCATTCGCACCAACCCAATATCTGGGATTAAAGCACCCTTCCTTGAAGCAAAAGTGACTTCTCCACTTGTATTGCAAAATGATCCGCACTGTTACAGCACTCATGGGATGAACGTATCCCGCGTAGAAGAAAGGTTAACAGAGGCTTAAAAAGCGGAGCCGAAAAGAGAGCACCTGCACACACGAGCTATGGAATTAGAAACCTTTATGCAGATGTACGTAAACGTCATATACGCAGCCTATGTGCAAAATACATGATCATTTGTTTTACCACACGATCAGGGCAACTATTGAGACTGCTGCTCGTTAGTAATCATCAGTAGTGTTGATACAATGAGAAAAACAAAGGTTCTTTCGGAGTTAGGTAATTGGCTTATTGTAGGTGCCCATCAAGTTAAGGTGACGACTCTAAAAACAGCAGAGCTGACTGGTTTCTCAAAACGTGAGATGTCCCGGGTCTTTAATTAGCTAAAACATAAGCCACATTGTTTGTCTTACAGGAATAACTGTTGCGCTACCATAATCTGTCAGGAACGAGGTCGCCGTCGTCTTAGAAGGCTTGTATGCAGAAACTAGACTTCCTGTGCGCAACAATTGACCGAAGCATTCAATGAAGGCTGTTCCCGACACATATATGAGTAAACTGTGCTCAGGGTATTGAAGGCGATCAGTATTGGCTGTTGCATGCCTATACGGAAACCACTAATTTCTGCAAAGAACCGGAAAGTTAGTCTACAATGGTATCAGGAACACCGTGACAGAACACTGGATGAATGGAAAATAGTTAATTTGGTCTAACGTGAAGAGGTACACCTTGTTCTTTACCGACTGTTTAATGGCATCTGATCTGACACGTTTGAATAAAAATCACCTGTTAAAAATACACTGAAATGCCAAAGGTTATGGGTTATGTACCAAGTATCGTGTAGGACCTCCTCTAGCCAGGCGAAGTGCAGCGACTCGACGTGGCATCGATTCCACAAGTGGCCGGATGACTTCTGGAGAGATGTTGAGCCATGCAGTCTGAAAAGCCGCCCACAATTCCCTGGTAATTTTAGTTGCAGGATCTTGGGTGCGTATGGACCTTTCCACGACGTCCCATAAGTGTCTCATTGGATTCATGTCGGGCGAACGTGGTGGCCACAGCATCCGGAAAGCTCCACAAATCTATTTTGGGCAACTTGGTCCCGATGACATGGTGCATTGTCCGCCTGGAAACTCCCATCGTTGTTGGGGTCCATTAAGGGTTATAAATGGTCACCCAGCGGAGCAACAAAGCGGTTAACGGTTAATGTCGTGGTTACAAGGACCAGCGGATCCGTATGTGTGGGTGTCTTTACGAGGCTGCGCCTCGTAAAGACACCTTACACATAACCGCCACCAGTGTGCACAATGCTTTGTTGGCCGATTGCGTCCATGGCCTCATGGGGTTTGAGCTACACCCGAAACCTACCATTAGCAAGTAACAATTGGTAGCGTGACTCATCGGACCACGCCACATGTGGCCAGTCTTCCAGCGTCCTATTACCGTGTTCACGAACCCAGATAAAGCGCTGTGTCCAATGTTGTTGTGTTAACAAAGGCACTTTGGTGGGTCTTCTGCTCACATACTCCATGGAAGCTAACTTACGCTGCACTGACCTAATGGATATGTCTCTGATACCTCCTGTTATTTGAGCCAGTGTCGCTTGTCTGTTAGCATGGACAATCCTAGTCTGACGTCGCTGGTCACGGTCATTCAGCACCCGTGGTCGGCCACTGCGCCGTCCACGGTGGGTGGTAATGCCTTCCACGAGGTATTCTTGTTGCACACATGACACGGAAGAGCGAGGAGTGTTGAATGCTCGCACAAGTTCGGAAATTGAATGTGCCATTCGTCTGGCTCCCACTAACACGCCTCATTCAAACTCTGGTAATTCACGTCGGCTTACCCTAACCCTACTGGTGGTTGTTCAGCCTGACTCCCGAGATTACAACTCGCAACTGATGGCGAGCGTCGAAGCCTTTTACACGACGGCAGCGCCAGTTAAAAATGTGCGTATAGCTATCCCATGACTTTTGGCACTGCTGTGTAGTTGTGATACGTTATATCATTTGTCAGGGATCCGGTATGAGATGCTTACCAGCCCCGAATGAGAAAGAAAAGCCTACTCACCATTTCCTTAGAGACGAATAGCAACGGTTGTTGGACAAATGGTACTAACCACATATTAATGCATATATTGCTATTCTCCTTCTTCGTCTTGGCGCCATTTCTTTGTTCTATTGCGTGATACCTTTCAATGTGACGGGAAGTTCTATCTTTATTTCTTGACAGAAGCGGTTGCTCACTTATTGTAGGAAGTTCATCTTTCTCCTCTCCGTTCTCCAGACTAATATATATATATATATATATATATATATATATATATATATATATATATATGATTTGAAAGGGATTAGGACTCTCTATAGTGGAACATCTGGACGTCTGAGATGTCGTTATGCACTACTCCCATATTAAACCCAGTCATGACGACTTCGAAATATTCGGATTCAGATGAAGTATGCGATGAAGGAATTTCATTTATATTCAGCCAAGTGTTCTGTGAATCGACTTCTAGAAGTGCGAAATCGAAGTTTTGTATAGCATTCAGCTCTTAATGTTAAAACGCAATGAGACATATAAGCGTCTGAAATATATGTGTGTGTGCGGAAATCACGAATTTTATATTGCACTCCATATTATTTAATGCTGACGTTTCCTGTCTCAGTAGGCAATCAGAAGTATTTATATACGAGAATCGCTGAAAATATTTCAGAGTTATAAATAATTTCAGGTAGTTAAGAGTAGAAATATCTGCACACAAAGGGGGATTGTTAGTACTTTTGTATAATGCACAAGGTATGTAAACATGAGACTTGAATTTTAACTCAGCTTATACAGTAAGAAATAAAGTGTTCATGATTTTCCGAATTTTAGCCTTTCATTTTCCTATCGTGATTAACACGAGTATAATTCCTTTCGTAATTGTACTTCATTGTATAAAACGGATTTTTTTTCGGCGATTAAATTTTCTTAAATTTCTTAAAATAATATCACTAGGAGTTGAGGAGCTCTTTAAAGAGTTTAAATATAGCAGATACTCCTAAATAAATTTAAAGTTTGTGAGCGAGAGCAGTTTATCATTTAGACAACAATTTGCGTATATTCGACCATAAAAAGTGGAAACAGAAGATACACTTTTTGAATATGTTTGTATTTAATAATGCTAACTATTATATACATATATATATATATATATATATATATATATATCAATATTTTGGACATTTGTCCATCTTAGAACGCAAATAAGATAATATACGGCTAAAAACTAAGAAATATTCGTTTTCTTTAAATTCGAGACTCTGGTTCCAGGTAATGGTTAGACCGAATTGATCCACATATATTCGAAAGCGTATAGCCCTTCCAGGAGAGATACGGAACCTACTACATAAAGCTTTCCATACGAATATCGTTCATGCACTGCGCAAGGTTCGAAATTCTCAAACACCGCTATCTTCCTACTTACAGATTGATAAGTACACTGTTGAAAGAGCGATGACATCGTCCATTTACATTATCTCCACGTATTTGATATATATTAACCATTTCTATCGCCCTTTGAATTTATCAGCTACAATTAAATAGCTGTTGCGTTAAATGCCACCAGAAGACGCCATCTCAGTTTCTGAGACCATCAATACGTATTCGTGTAGTCAGATGCTGACTGATAAACCACGCATGGCGCTGATAATTGTTGGCGCCATGCGTGGTAAATTCGAACGCACTCGACTAGTTATCGAGAGTTCTGGGGTTCGATCCCAGCGGTGCCGGAATACAATTTTTCAGTCGCTATGCGTTGTTTAAAAAATAACGTGGAAAGAGCGATGACATCGTCCAATTTACATTGGTGTCACTCAATTCTGAAAGCATTTTTTGGGGGAAAATAATATCGCTGAACGAAATTTAATATGAGTTACGTAACTTATTGGATGTAACATGATGTGTCCAATTCGGCACCAAAATTTTCATATCACAGATCATAAAGCTGCCCTGTATGCAAATGAAGTGACCAACTTAAATCTGTCTGCGGACCGAAACCGTCAGTTCTCGTAGGCAGCGCGTGTAAAAACGTCTCTTTCTGAACGAAAATTCATTCCCGGTGTCCAATACACGTTTTTTTGACTCCCTAAGGTGAAGAGACAGACGAAGACTCGGAGCAGATCAGTAGCAGCCCCATGTAACAAGATATTTGAATATCCACTCAAAATTCCTTTCGAGATTCAAGGCTTGGCCAGAGTAACAGACTATTACCACACCTCGCGATTTCCATCATCTTCGTTTAACAGCAAGGCGATATAGAGAATATACAGCCCGGAAATCTACTGCAGAGCTATCCGCAGATACATGGACAATGCATACCAGACATCGACAGCTAAATGGGAGCAGCCTTTATGGGTCTGGTTCACTTCGTCGGAAACTCATTTCGTCGACGCCACTTCGTCGACAGGTACATTTTGTCGACACTCACCTCGTCGACAATGTACAATATATGAAAACAATCGATTCCTAAAAAACGAAAAAACTTTCAGAACCACCAAATTTGGTATATTGTCTCATGGTACTGTAACTCAGATCGTAGACGGTTTTTGGAAGAGGTCGGGCTCGGCTTGAAAGGGGCCCCTTACAAAATTTTCGTAAAATCTATAGGTTTCAATTTAGAACCACCAAATTTGGTATGCTCTTTCATGGCACTCAAACTTGCACCGTACACGGTTTTTGGAAGGGGTCGGGGCCCGTGGTCAAGGGGGCCCCGTACAACATTTTCGTAAAATCTGTAGTTTTCAATTTAGAACTACCAAATTCGGTATACTATCTCATGGTACTCTGTATTAGACCGTACACGGTTTTTGAAAAGGGTCGGGGACCGGGATCAAGGGGGCCCCATACAACATTTTTATAAAATCTATAGTTTTCAATTTAGAGCCACCAAATTTGGTATACTATATCATGGTACTCTAACTTAGACCGTACACGGTCTCTGGAAGGGTCGGGGCCCGGGGTCAAGCGGGCACCATAGAACATTTTCGCAAAATCTACAGTTTTCAATTTAGAACCACAAAATGTGGTATAATATCTCATTGTACCCTTACACCAATTTAGAATATAGAAGGAAGGGGTCGGGGCCCGGGGTCAAGGGGCACCCCATACAAAATTTTCGTAAAATCTACCAATTTCAATTTAGAACCACCAAATTCGGTATACTATCTCATGGTACTCTAACTTAGCTCGCAGGTAGGGTATTAGAGTGCAGAATTGTGTTGCAGTTCTTAAGTAAAAAATGGAAATTTTTGAGAAAATTGTGTATGGGGCTCCTTTTGCCCTGTGCCCGACCCCTTGGGAAAACCGTGTAAAGTCTAAGTTAGAGTACCATGAGATAGTATACCAAATTTGGTGGTTCTAAATTCGAAACTGTAGATTTTACAAAAATTGTGTATGGGGCCCCCTAGACCCCGCGTACCGACTCCTTCCGTCTATGGTCTAAGTTTGTGTAAGAGTACATCGAGATAGTATACCAAATTTGGTGGTTCTAAATTGAAAACTGTAGATTTTACGAAAATGTTGTATGGGACCCTTTGACCCCGGGCTCCGACCTGTTCCGTTTATGGTCTAAATTGGTGTATAAGTACAATGAGATAGTACACCAAATTTGGTGGCCCTAAATTGGAAACTGTAGATTTTGCGAAAATTTTGTATGAGGGCCCCCTTGACCCAGGGCCCCAACTCATTCCGTCTAAGTTGGTGTAAGAGTACAATGAGATAGTATACCAAATTTGGTGGTTCCAAATTGAAAACTGTAGATTTTATGAAAATGTTGTATGGGGCCCCCTTGACCCCGGGCCCCGACCCCTTCCAAAAACCGTGTACGGTGTAAGTTAGAGTACCATGAGATAGTATACCAAATTTGATGGTTCTAAATTGAAAATTGTAGATTTCACGAAAATGTTGTATCGAGCACCCTTGATCCCGGGCCCCGGCTCCTTCCGTCTATGATCTAAGTTGGTGTAAGAGTACAATGAGATAGTATACCAAATTCGGTGGTTCTAAATTGAAAACTGTAGATTTTACGAAAATGTTGTATGGGGCCCCCTTGACCCAGGCCCCGACTCATTCCGTCTATGGTATAAATTGTTGTAAGGGTACAATGAGATAGTATACCAAATTTGGTGGTTTTAAATTGAAAACTGTAGATTTTACGAAAATGTTGTATGGGGCCCCCTTGACCCCGGGCTCCGACCTGTTCCGTTTATGGTCTAAATTGGTGTAAGAGTACAATGAGATAGTATACCAAATTTGGTGGTCCTAAATTAGAAACTGAAGATTTTGCGAAAATTTTGTATGGGGCCTCCTTGACCCCGGTCCCCGAACCCTTCCAAAAACCGTGTACGGTGTACGTTAGAGTACCATGAGATAGTGATGTGATGTGTGTTTTTTGAGCTCTGTCTTTTACGTGCTTTCGAGTAGTTAATCGAGTGGTGTACTTTTTCTTTTCGCGTGCATCTTGCAGTTGAAGATCAGTGCTTTCGTTTCGTTTGTCTCACGAGGTGGTGAGTGAATTACTTTATTCTTTATCGTTAGTTATATTTTTCGAACGAGTTGGTCTTGTTCTTCGGTAAGCCTCGCCATTGACATGGCGGCATTAGATAAGGGTGAAGCTCACGCCCTTATCTTGGAAGAGAAGCCATCTTCCTCCTCTTCTTCCAACCCAGCTGCTGACACAGCTTCGTTGGTGGCAGAGATCTCTAACTGCCTTACTGACGTCATGAGTTCCTCTGCCTTGCCTGCGCCTACGGCCTGCCTTCCCACTGAGGGTACTGCCGTTACAGGTCTACTCTCTGTCCCTGTCGCGGATGCTATGGAGGTGTCGGGTGACGTCGCTTCTACGGCCACCACTTCATCTCAACTGCCAGATTCCCCTATAACAGCTGGAGTTTCGCCCTCTACATCTAGTAAAAGTACTGTTCCTCCATCATATGCGACTGCCATGTCTAGTGGCTCTACGTCACTCCTATCGTCTGATACTCTCCTTCCCGATTCGTATCTTCATGTCGTGGGATCCACAGCAACGATAGATATTCCCGAAGACTCACCAGCCGGCCGTCAACTGCAATCAACGATGGACCTCGGCGTATGTTTTGATGCGCTGCCGGATACAAAGCTTCAGCTCTATAGCCGAGCTCTTAAATCCATTTTACCGGCGGATGCGATAGATTATGTTGCCCGAAAACCACGATCAGTGCTGGTTTACTTCAAGAAAAAGGAACATGCTGACCTTGTCTTGACAGCAGGACTGACCATTAATGATGTACATCTACTACCACAACCAGTCGCGCACCGCCCCGTGCAGGTGACTTTCTACCCTGTCCCGCCAGAGGTATCTGATACAATTCTTTGCACGTTACTCAGTAAGTTCGGCCGAGTAGTCGGTCCCATAACAACCCTCTCGGCGGCACCCAGAGACCCAGAAGACAAAGCCATTCGTGGCTTCCGTCGCACCGCTCGTGTGCTCTTTCCGTCTGATACTCATCTTCAGGCCTGTCCAACTGTCCTTCACGTGCGCTGTGGGCAACAGCGACGTCGTATCGAGATCATCACTTCTCAGCATTGCACCCTTTGTCAAAGTGAGAGTCATGTGCGAGCCAATTGCACTCGTGCTGTTTCCATAACCGTGCCAAGTGCTGTGGCACCTTCTGTCCCTCCTGTTACTGCTGTGTCAACGTCTCCACACGAGTGGAAGGTTGCAGGACCCAGATCTTCCCGACGTCGGCCTGCAGACGTTGGTCGACAAACGTCTTTGGCAGACTCACTTTCAGTTACAGATCGGAATTTTCCCACGCTTCCTACGGCACCCCCGCAGCGTATACTTTCTGCTCCTACAGATTTACCTGCTGATATGTCGTCGGTGTTTACCGTTGGCGCTGCAGATCCAGCAGCCGAAACCCTTTCCAGCACAGAAACTTCTATACCAGCTGGTTCCTCCACGATTTTTGGCAAACGCAGTGTCTCCTCACGGAAGAAGTTGAAGAAGTCTAAAACGTCCTCATCCCCGCACTTGCTCACTAGGCGGTCTAATCGCCCGGTTACTCGCGCAATCTTCTCTCGACGTGGCATTTCGTCTTCTCAAGTACAAGCCTGGACTGAACCAGAGACGGAGGATGTTTTTCTCCCTCGTTAGAGGACTTCACTAATCTCCTTCAAGAGAATGCTTTCCCCGCTGAGCCGCTGCCTTACGTAGATCTTCTTGAATATTTAGTGAGTCCCACCAGCACGGCCACTGCCCGTGCTTTTTTACTAAAGTATGAAGCTGCCCTACCTCGGGTTCTCAGTCAACTTGATTCTCTTTTGCACACTCTTCGGCGGAACGTCGATGACATTCCGTGGGGTCTGGGTTTTATCCAGCGCCTACATGTTCTCGCTACTGCAAGTCAACACATCTTACATCCGCCGACGGACCTAAAAGTTCAAGGTCACGTCACTTAATTGTCGCGGTTTTGCGACACCACTTGCGAACGCCTTAGCCTATGAGGACCTTTCCCCACTGAGTGCGGACGTGCTACTTTTACAAGAGACGAACTGTCATCCTACCACTTTGTTTACCCGCTGGCGATCATGGAATTTTGCTTTCCACCACGCATTCAGCTGTTCATCATATGGTGGTATTGCTGTCGGGGTACGCTCGACTTTTCGCTCTACGATGACTCTCTTCTCTGTAAAAAATCTCTGTCGTGATCTCTTACAACAAGTCACGTTCACTATTCAAACGGAGAGGTTTCATATCTTTAACATCTACGTGCCAAACACCTCCACTTATGTGTCGGAGCTTTTTCTGTGCTTTCGCGGTGCTCTCTCTGGTATACCTGCCACCGACCGAGTTCTCGTTGGTGGCGACTTTAATTGTACTCTACACCCTCAACTTGATCGTTCCCCGCCTTCACGCGAACATCGTGCAGACCTTGTACAGCAGCTACAGTCCCTCGTTTTTGATTTCTCACTGATAGATGTCCATCGATACTTATATCCGACTACACCCTCCCATACCTGGCGTGCATCTGGTGCAATAAACCCGGCCACGGCCAGACTTGACAGATTTTATACCACGCCCATACTTCTTCCAGCGATCTCTGCATCCTGCTGCCAACCCACTGCGTCGTCCGACCATTGCGCCATCACTCTCACAGTGTTCCACACTCATGCACAGCACAGGACAACCCGGCCGTGGACATTTGGTGCCGCTCTTTTGGATGACGCCGGTTTTTGCTCTTCAGTCCGCCATTTCCTCTCCGAATGGCGCACGCAATTGCAGTCTGCGCCGTGTGCCCTGACTTTCTGGCTGGAGGTAAAACATCGCCTCTTGCTTCATGTGCGAAATCAGGCTTTTACGATCACGACGCTACAGAGGATGCGTTTGGATCACATCCGTACGATGCTTTCCCTTATAAATATGGCTGACCCTCTTTTTGCTGTGTATAAGGCTGAACTGAATTCTCTCCTAGTCCCACTCGCGCAACAGGTCATTCGGCGGCTGAGATTACAGCATCTCGCGCCCGATGCCTGCACTTATGAGTTTCTTTCCAATCTTGAATCTAAGCGTCATGCCTCTGCTTCAATTCGCCATCTCCGCCTCTCTACTGGCGAGGTATCCTCTGACCCAGTTACTCTTTGCTCTGTTGCCCGCAGCTATTTTACAACGAAGTTTTGTGAGACTCCTCCTCCTTCCAGCACTGCCTTATCTGGTCTACACTCTGCTTTACCTCAAGTCCCCTCTTATTTTTCTGATTCTCTCCTCCGGCCTCCCACGCTAACAGAGATTTCTGAGACGTTTTCTTCTCTAAACTCCAAGGCTGCACCTGGCCCAGATGGACTTCCTTTCTGTTTCTACAAAGCTTTCCTCCCAGCCCTCCTTCCTTTTCTGCTTAGTGCTTTCTCCGCTGCTTTCCACCTATCCACCCTTCCGAGGAGTTTCACAATTGCCCATATAGTCCTCTTCCCAAAGAAGGGTGATCTCCTAGACTTGGGGAACTGGCGTCCCATCTCACTTCTGAATCTTGATTACAAGCTTTATTCTAAACTACTCTCGCGCCGTATTAATCCAATCCTCCCCCACATCCTGTCCTCTAACCAGACCTACACTGTCCCAGGGCGCTCCATCTCGCATAACATTCAACTTCTCAGTGACCTAATCCATCTCGCTCGATCTCGCTCTGAACCTCTTGCTCTGCTGTCTCTCGATCAACAATCCGCCTTTGATAATATTTCTCACGCTTACCTCTCGTCTACACTTTATAGTTTCGGGTTTCCACCTCCTTTTGTTTCTGTTCTCCTCTCCCTCTATCAGGACGCCACTTTCCACGTCAGGTTGCCCACCCTTCTCACAGCGCCAATTCCTTTCCGTCGCGGCGTCCAGCAAGGCTGCCCCTTGTCCGGACAGCTCTTTGCTCTTGCGATCGAACCTTTTCTCCGCTCCGTTCACAGATCCTTCTATGCTTCTCTGCCTCCAGTGGTCGCCAGCACTCGCCATCATAGTGTCACCTATGTTGCCTATGCTGATGACGTGACTTTTTGTGTTCGACAAGATGCACAATTCTGCAAACTTCGCCACTCTACGCTCGGTATGCCTCTTGTTCTAGTGCCACGCTAAACGAGTCAAAAAGCACTGGCTTGTGGTGTGGGTCGTGGGCTAGTCGAACCGACTCTCCATGGGGAGCCGAATGGTCCACATCCTCACAGCGTTTTCTAGGAGTGCACCTGGGCAAACCTCCTACAGCCTCGGCGATAACGTGGAATGCACTGCACCCCCGCCTGCTGCGTACGGCTGCCAACTGGAGACAAGCACAGTTCTGCACTTCTCTGTACCAGCGTGCCCAGATCACTCGAACATATTTGTTATCCATGTGCACGTTCTCTTGGCTTGCGTCCAAACAACCTGTCTATCGTCTTCTTGCAATCACCCAGTGCCAAACCAATATCGTGTGGGCTGGTCATCATTGGGTTAATGCTTCACTTCTCAGCTTGTCTCCTCAAAATGGCGGTATTGGACTGCTTGACGTGCGGTTATACTATCAGGCATTCCGAGTGTCTGCATTTCTTCGCCTTCTTGCTTCACCTGTTCTGCCTGCGGAGACAACCCGGGACGTCACTGTCTCCCCGCGTAATCCCCACCTTACTTTTCTTTCCTATCTATTAATGGATCACTGCCCCCTCCTTTCCAACTTACCTCCTGTCTATCGGGAGGCTATCACCTTGCTTCGCTCTTTCCCTCTGTCTCGCTCTCCACCAGCTACAACCTCCGAACTACTCTCAGAACCTCTATTTTTCTCCTCCGTCATTCATCCTCCGCACCTCCCCTGTTTTGCTTTCCCCACCTGGCTCCGCGCCGGAGTAGTCACAGTCCGAGACCTTGTCACCCCTGATTTTCTCTGGCGCTCCTTCTCCGACTTTCCTCCTGCTATTCGTGCTCTACCCCATGCTCTTCAGGTTCACACCTCCTTACTCTCATCCCTTGTTTCTCTCTTTCCCGATCTTGCTTCCCCCGCCGGTCTCGTTCCCGTTCTATCCGCGTCTCTCCCCCTCCCCTTTTTCTTGTCGGCTCACGGCATAGATCTTCCGATTTTCTCCTTCTCCACATCCGCTCTTTACAGATTTCTCTCTCTCTCCCGCTCTTCTACGCCTACACCTATCCCTGATATCCCGTCTTCCGCTCTCTCTGCTGTGTGGTCTGCCACCCTCTCTCCTCTATCTACACCCCCAGAGATCAACACCCACTGGTTCTTCTTACATAACCGTCTTCCCGTACACTCAATCTTGCACCGGATGACCCTTCTTTCCTCCCCACTCTGCCCTTTCTGCGCCGGGGAGGCAGATGTGAGTCATGTCTATCAATATTGCACTATACTGCTACCAATGCTGAATCTTGCCTTTTCGATTGCGCAAAGATCCTGTACAACTGATCTTTCCTTCAGTGCTTACCGAACGCTGTTGCTCAACCTTGTGCCTCCAATCAGACTCCCTGTAGTCTGCACCTACATTTTTGTCCTAGTGAAACACGTTATATACGTCTATCATCAACAGTGTCGTGCTCGGGAGGTGCCTCCTACGGTACTTCACGCAAGTGCCGCGTTGCTCAGTTTTTTTCGGGAATGTCTCCTTTCTCGATTACGCCTTGAGTACCACACCGCCGTTGCTCGACAAAGTGAACCAAGCTTCTTCTCTACATGGTCCCCAGCGGCCCCATGGTTCGCTGGGACACCGACTTCATTGCATCTTACAGTTGATGCTTGTATGACTATTTAACAGTTAACTCAGTGACTCTTTATCCGAACCTTCGTCACACCTGCTCATCAAGGTATGTCTTATCTCCACGAGATTACTGAACATCTATTTCCATCTAAATGTCATGCAACTATAATGTCTCTTTGTTTCTACAGTCATCTGTACATATCCCATTTCTATGTCACAATTATCGGTCATTCTACTTTTGCTCGTCTCATGTACATGTACTTATCTTGTTTTCATAACGGTGCCGTTGCGTCTTCAAGTGAACCCAGCTTCTTCTCTCCATGGTCCCCAGAGGCCTTGGGGTTGTCGGGACTCCACCTTCGCTGCACAGTACAGTTTGTGCTCATAAGACTATATTATAACATTTTACTCTGTGCTGCTCTACCTGAACCCTTGCCATATCTACTCAACCTAGTGTGTACGATCTACTCAAGATTTGTTTACATCTCAATGTCATGTATATATTGTAAATAGGTTTCTACTGTCATCTGTAAATAGTGCATTCATGTGTCACTGTTTATTTTTTGAGACGTTTTTCTCTTGCTCGTCTCATGTACATTCCTTGAATAAATACTTTGTGAACACCATGAGATAGTATACCAAATTTGGTGGTTCTAAATTGAAAACTGTAGATTTCACGAAAATGTTGTATCGAGCACCCTTGATCCCGGGCCCCGGCTCCTTCCGTCTATGATCTAAGTTGGTGTAAGAGTACAATGAGATAGTATACCAAATTTAGTGGTTCTAAACTGAAAACTGTAGATTTTACGAAAATATTGTATGAAGCCCACTTGACCCAGGGCCCCGACCCTTCCAAAAACCGTGTACGGTCTAAGTTAGAGTACCATGAGATAGTATACCAAATTTGGTACTTCTAAATTGAAAACTATAGATTTTACAAAAATTTTGAGAAATCGACTGTTTGCATATACGTATAGTGTCAACGAAGTGAGTGTAGACGAAGTGTGTGTCGACGAAATGAGTCGTCGACGAAGTGATTGTCGACGAAATGAACGAGACCGGCTTTTATGAATAAAGACCAAGGTTTGTGTCTGTGTGGGTGTGTGCTTATTTTTTTCTGCACCTCATTTCACAAGGGATCTCCTTTTAACTGGAGCAGACAACATTGTATCTGAAGCCAAGACCAACGGAATATATGCGTTCTTTTTGCTGATGATTCATAATTCAGTTAGAAAACAGATTCTGTGCATCATATCATCTGAAGAGGACAAGGAACCAGTAATTATTCTTCTAACATCAGAGAACCAGAAACGTTTTTGTACTTTAACGACCACCATGAGCAACTCGTTCACCCACCCGGTCGTAACTTAGGCTCTCTGGTTCTTGGTACAGAACAGAGCCAGCGTTACAGCAGAAGTACATCATCCATATCTCTTCCGGGACTTGAACCCGGGGGAAATTTCGTAAAATAGTCAGAAGGAAGCACCTTAGACCACTCGGCAACCTTCGCGGCCACACGTTATGTAAAGGTGGTTACCTAAAGTGTGCGGTCCACCATTCCACGTGTGAGAAGGCGGAGATCTCGTTTATCAAAACTACAAGAAAGACATCCTCGCACCCTATCACAAGATTTTTTAGGGCGCTGTTCGGCATCAATTTCTTTTTACAGACGATAATGCACGCCCACATAGCCGAAGATTTCAATGTGAACGAGAAAATTTGAAGGATGGATTGGCCAACCACCTCTGCGGAACTGAAACTTTTAGCGCAGGGCTGAGATGCTTTAGAAAGACAATTATCAGCTCATTAGCTTTTTCCCAAAACCCTCTGTGAGATACGTACTGCCGTCTTTCGAATTGGATTAATTTTCTCCAGGACACATCAGCAACCTTACCGCTAGCATGAATCCTCGTTGTCAAGCTTGTCTGTCCGTAAGTGGGGATCAAATTGCTTATTAACAATTTTATCGGAGGAAATTTGACATGCCGCTAAGGATACCTATATGCTTGCAATTATACATATTCAAAATCTGCATATATTCTTATATTTCAATAAATCTTTTTTGAACCTTATGATTTTGTGTGTTTACGTTCCAAGTTTGCTTACATTCTGCTACATAGTTTTAATTTTTTTTTCCAAAAAGTGACTTTCGAGATTTAATTTTCGACTCTAGTGCGGTTCATGTCATTTGCGGCTTACTGGAGTTACAGATTTCGACAACAAATAGTTCACCGTTGGACACTATGCGACAAACCTGAAGAGTAACTTAGTTTAATTGCAGTTCACTATGCTGATACTACTCATTTCAACATTACTTTTGGAATGGGAATTGCACTCAGTTTCAAAAATAGGTAATACCAGGAAGGAATGTACTTGTACGAAAATGTATGCAACGTGACACACCGTTAGCTACTTAAGAGATATGCAAATCATAAAAAATTCGGACCAATCGCTCGTTGCTGTCGATGGATAAAAACGGGTGAACATCTGTCCGAAGCATCAAAGTTGAAGCGACTGTCTTGGGGTTAAAATCTACTTTGGTCTACAAAAGTGATTTAAAGAACCGTACAGTGTAGAAAGTACCCAGGAGACGAAAAGGACAACCATATATGGTTGTCCTTTTCGTCTCCTGGGTACAGTGAGTTGAATGACATTGCAAGAAGGCAGATTGTGGCCTTTTTGCGAGCTAGACGGTCACTACGGCGTATTGCTGATGGCCTTTTTGCGAGCTAGACGGTAACTGGATCGAAATTCCTCAACGGTGCACCGATGTTTGCATCGGTACATCAGGCAAACATCTCATGGCCGGGAACCTGGACCGGGAAGACCGAGAATGAGGTCAACTCGGGAAAATCATGTGCTTCGACGACAAGCGATTCAAGCGATTTCCAGTCCTACAACTAGCCTGTCCGTGATACGAAATGATGTACACGGTGCTCTAAATGGTTCTATTAATCGGCCAATCATTTTTCGACGATTAGCAGATGTTGGAATTCATGCACACAATCCGATTCGCAAACTACTCACAAATGATCATCGTCGTCATAGTTTACAGTCGTGTCGTGAACGTATGTCCGAAATAACGGACTGCCGACATGTGATCTTTAAGGATGAATATTGCTTCCGTTTGGTATAAGATAATCGCCGCATGCATCAGTGGCGGCGTAGTGGAGAGTGAAAAAAACACACGTGTTATTTTTCGCCGCAACACAGCTCGAATGTCTCGTGAAATTGTCTGGAGAGCGATCAGCTACGAAAACATTTCCACTTTACTTTTTGTATATGGCAAGTTGACAGCTGAGCAATACGTGGATCACGTTCTGCATCCTGTCGCAATCCCTTTCATAGAACATGAACCTGGACTAAACCACCTCACGATAATGCACGTTCATACATAGCAGGCATCGCCAGACAGCGTCTATATACTCCCAGTGTTTTAGATTTGCCAGGGCGATTGCTGGACTTGTTTCCAGTTGAATATGTACGGGGCATGGTTGGACGTCAGCTTCAGGATCATCTCCACCCAATCCAAAATATGGTCGCACTAGGACAACAGATGCAAGCCACTTGGTCAGCAGGACCGCAGAAGAATATTCGATATCTGTATCATTCAATACCCTACCACATTGTCGAATGCATCGCAAATGGTGGTAACTGCACGTCATACTAATGTAAGTGAAGTTTGGGAAATAAAAGAGTTCAATCCATGTCGAGTGGTTCCATTCCATGATCATTTGCTTACCATTTACGTACTGAACTGCTCACTAATTTATACAGATTTTCGCGCATTTCTTCCTGGTGTTGCAATTCTTTTTCGGAACTCAATATATAATTACAAAGCTGCTTCAAGTCGCGCTTATACACTAAAAGGACTATTTATTATACACACCCACCAGATAACGTGTAGACATATGTTTTGACATATCCACAACAGCAGCACGTTTCTGCATGTACTTCAACCAGGTGATGGACATTTCGGATGGTATTGCAAATCATCGTACCAAGACAGCTTTCTGCAAAGCGCAGAAAGTTGCCAGTGGCTGCAAAGATGCACAATAGGGCTCAAATCCAGAGTGTAAGAGAGCCTATCTATGGTGGCGAACTTACTGTAATTTTCCTACTAGCAGTTCTTCGCCAATCGGGAGAGATGGAATGGGACGTTGTCTTGTTGAAAGAATGAATTTTGGTGTGGTAAATGGATAGCCATGAACGGGTATAGGTTGTCGGTGATCAAGTCAACGTAGTCTTGTGCGGTAATAGTAGATACAAGAGTCCGCAAGACATTCCACCTAACCACATAACGTGTTATTACACCTTCTTTACTAGACTGTAACCCTACCACTCGACAGATGGACCATTGGTGATCTTCATGTCTACAATACACACGTACTCTTCCGTCGATGCGTTGTGGTTGGAACTTCGATTAGTAATTGCATTAAGCTACCAATTCCCAGTCTGTACACTGGCAATGCCCCTATGCCCACTGCAGCCTCGTAACCGCGTGACATGCTATGAAAAAAGTACTCGAGGTGCGCCTAGGCTGCTTTAGCTTAGTCGTGCCATCGTATCTCAAATGGTCTTTGAACAAACCGTAAGTGCTCGTTGTTGAACTCCAACAGTATGCTCTGCATTCTAGACTTCCGTTTCACGTTTGATTAAGGACAGAGGTTACAGAACTCAAACATCAACGGCCGATTTGTGGACAAAATCTCTCCGATAGCTTTCATTTCTTTCGGGCTTGATGTAGTTCTGGCACACACGTGCTACAGCCGCAAGCGGAAATCAAAGACGTTCTTGTGTCGTTGAGATAGAACTCCCTAGCTTCCTTGTAGCAACTGTCTGACTACGACCGAGCTATCTCAGGTCGCCATGCTTAGTCATCATCACAGTCACTGGGGCGCTATACAAGTGGTAGGTATCTGACCTATTTTTAATCATCAGGGTGTTTCGGCTGGCTGCATTATTGTGGAGCGGTAGGGCATGTTTGTGGATAGAGTTTCAGTGCATAATAACACATAATCACATATAGAATTCGTTAAATAGCCAAAGCGATTTAAGCGTCGATATACCCCTCTTCGACAAATAAATCACCTTAAATCAAGATCAATATATGCACTGTATTGAGAACCAAAGTTACTGTTAATCGTTATGCATCATGTTATAATTCAGCGTGTATACCGTCTGAAAAAAACTAGTGTCAAAATTAGTAGCGTTTAACTCGCAATTTGATAAATACTAGAGGGGTCCCAAACCCTCTTGACCCGACCATGAAGGAACGGAATATGTAATAGGACTGTTTATGTACATATAGGGTGGGCAAAATGAAAGTGAGGCTCGTGTAGTAGCATCGCTGTATAATTACACAGAGCCGTGTATTTGCGCAGGTAGATGGCGCGTCATGTCAGGAACCACAATGTTATCGGCGGCACGTGCCAATGTGCTGTTTGCACGTGGGGCGGCAAGTTGATTACTTAAGGTCGTGACATGGATTCATCCAAACAGGCCCAGCGGATAGTTTTGCATTTTTTAATGGCAGAAGGCATTAGTGGAGCCGAACTTTATCGTCGTATGAAGGATGTGTATGGGAATGAGTGTCAGTTATGGTGTACAGTGTTCCGCTGGTGTAGTGAATTTCGTAAAGGACGTGTGAGCACGGAGGACATACCGAGACCTGGGCATGCACACATGGCCATCCCCATGGAATCGATTGCTGCCGTGGATAACCTTGTGAAGGAGAATCGCCGAGTCACCACCCGCGAGCTTGCGGCAATATTGACCGTGAGTAAGGGAACTGTTAACACCATTCTCTATCGCCGATTGGGATACAGCAGGGTTTGCACACAATGGGTCCCCAAGCATCTCCAGAAGTAGCAGAAGACTCGGCGAATCGAACTTGCTTGGAGCATCTGCATCGTTACCACGCAAAGAAGGGGTAGTTTCTTTCCAAGATTGTGGTCGCAGATAAAACTTGGGGCCACTTCTTCGATCTGACCACAAAACGAATGAGTATGGAATGGTGGCATTCCTACTCTCCACTCCCAAAAGAAGCTCAGTCCTCCTTAAGAGCTGGAATAGTGATGCTCACGTTTTTCTTCAATAAGAATGGCCCATTGCTGTTGGATTTGCTGGACGCAGGCAGCACATTCAAGGCATACTGCAATACATTGCACAACCTCAAAACGGCCATCAAGCGTAAGCGACCCGGTATGTTGTTAAATGGGGTTATTCTGCTGCACGACAACGCACGACCGAGTGTTGCGACAGTGTGCCAAGAGTTGCTGCAGAGTTCTGCTGCGAGGTCCTCGACCATCCTCCCTATAGCCTCGATCTGTCGCCTTCCGACTACCACATCTTAGGGCCACTGAACAAAGCTCTCAAGAACCGATGGTTCGCCAACGACGCAAACGCCTTTGAAGACTGGTTCCACAGCGAACCACGGACGTTCTTCGCTCAGGGTATCCACAAAATCCTGCCGCGCTGGGACACTTGCTTTAACAGACAAGGCGACTATGTGTAGCTGGTATATAGCCCACGTATCACTCTTACTTCCTGTATGTTCACATATTCCAACCTATAAACCCTTACGGCAAAGCACCGATAGACTGACTCTCATTTGGGCGACCCTTATAGTTCCTTCGAAGGTCCACACACTTTTTCCAGCAGAACTTCACGCCTTTGTGCTCTAAGTTTGCATTAGGGCAATTATAATATTCGAACTAGAGAAAAATATCCCTTCAGTTTTTAGAAAGCTCGTGATCACACATTTTATAAACGTTTTCAAACACATTTCAAAAGGCAGCTTTCAGATTTTTTGTATCAGGAGAAGTGATTTTTACATTTGAGGCTGGAGATCTTGTTTATATTTTTGCACTTCTAACGTAAACATGTTCCTCTTTTCGCATATGACACGCATCAATCATTTTGATCCGCCTCGGTGGCAGAGTGGTCAGAAGGGTAGTTTTTTGGCTAGTCGTTTGATCTCGGCCCAGGTTATATTCCCAAATGAGGTACAAGGGGTTACTTCTCTACTGATGCTAAGCGTCTCCTTTCCTGGAAACAGGGTGCCAAAATTAGGGTCGTGCGTCTACTTATAACCTTCATACAGTAGTCGCTCATGGTGGTCGTTAAACAACCTTCGAATCAAACGAAAATGCGCTTTAGATTCGTCATTTACCAGGGTGAAATTCAGATCTTCAAACATTAACATAAAGACAACGTCTTCTTCGTGAGCTTTTTATTTTTTTTTATTTTTTGATTGAAGGTTTAACGACCACCGTGAGCAACTCAATGGGCTATAAGCAGTCGCCCGTCCCTAATTTAGGGTCACTGGTTCCAGGGAAGGGAGAGAGCCATTGCCGTAAGACAAACACAACATCCATGCCTCACCGGGACTCGAACCCGGACCCCTTTCGGACGAATGATCAGATGCCATCGCTTAGACCACTGCGCCACCGGGGCGGCTCGTGAGCTTTGGAAGCGATGAAGTTGGTAACAGTTCAGGTGAATTGAAATAAATCGAACAGAAGTACATTTGTATCATTTTTCAGCATTCAAGAACTTTAACTGACATATTTTTTTATTTCCATTGGCATTGATAATGAGCTTCAAAACGCGTTCTTTCCACTCTACGTTAACATAGCTACAGTTACTTTTGCTTTTCACTATTCACCAGTAACATTTTGCATCAACTCTTGTTAAAATGCATTTATGATTAAGAAAAAGAAGAATATATTTTATTTTTAAAAACGAATGCTAAGGGAAGTCGAAATAATTCTGGAAACGAATAAAGGGTACGCCGTTTCCTCCAAATTCCTTTTTATTTTCCTTTTTCTTTTTTTTACTCCGCTGTCTAATAAAATGCGAGCTACAGCTTTACCAGCAAAATGAAAATAAAAACGAAAAAAGAAACAGAAGCTGCAATTCTAGCAGGATCAGAAGGGCCGATGGGTTTTTCATTAGGCAATCAATCATGGCAACAGCGACATTTTGAAATTAAGGATTTGTTTCTATTCTCAAAAAATTTCTTTTCTGTTGCTTGTAAGATTTACCTCACGTATCAGTTTTCACGTCCGAAATTCCAAATGATTCTTGAAATTCAGTAGGTTTACGCATAACACAAGTTTAATTCAGTGATTTATGCTTAGAATTCCCGACAGCAGATGAATGTGCCACAACTTCCGCATAAAAATATGAGGCATGATGTATTATTCATTTTTTCATCCGATAACTCGGAATGATTAAAATGTCATCGAATAAAGTATCGTTACTGAAGGCAGTTATGAAGGATTTTATCACCTTTATTCTGGAAACCACGATACGGGTTTTTCAGATTTCTAATGCTCCTTATTCGAGAGCTTTAAAATACTTTTTATCCAATATAAAAGAAACTTCCTCCATAGCTGAAGTTTTACGACAAATTGCTCAAAAACAACTGAAACACAACAGTTTTCTTCTCTTTATGTTCAATGTTACATACATCTCACCCCTTATTCTTCCAGAATAGCAATTCAAGCTATAAATACGAGAGTGGTGAACAAAAAAAATGTTCAGATTAAGTATTTATGCGCCTACAATTCAGTCACTAAAAATCTAAAGAAATATTTGCCACGTAAAAATAACACCTGAGAGATGCATTTATTAGTTTTCAGAGAGATGTGCGATGACTAATTAATCACTTATTCTCAATTCATGCAGCCTTTTTCTGCATTTTTAAAATATATTTGAACTAGATAATACCGCAAAATCATCAGTTATTAATGATCAATTAATTTTTTATGACACAACTCTCGGAAGTAGGATTTTTGCCATAATAAAAACAAATGTTGGAGCTTTGAAAAAAATAATGCTCCTCACATATTAATATTGTTGACAAAGAAATAAATGTTCGACATGATCACGAATTGTACTTACAAAAATGAAATTTATAATGTTCACCTATAATTATGCATCGCGTGGAATCTTTACCTCACCGATAGATACATTTTTAATACGAACACGCTATTTATTGTTGTATGGATGTCTTATCGAGTTCTTCAAAACATTTTTTTGTTCTGGTTCTGATTCTTTCTAATTTCAACTACCTTCCTCTCATGAGGTCGTTTTCCATACTTCTACTGGTCTTTTGCTATACAGAGAGATATTTCTGTGCCAATAATTTGCATTTTCTTCTAGCAATACGCAATTATAGCATGAATATCTTCACATCGGTGCTGATACCTGTAGCCTGTACATTTATTCTGATTTAAGAGATTGTTGGCGTTACTTCCTGCATGTTTAGAAACTTTTTGACGTATAATTTAACTTAACCTCCTTATTTAATTCCTATGCTCTTAGGAAAATTTTGGTTTATTCTCATTAAGCATATTTCTGTCTGTGGGATACATTTTCTCTCTCAACCAGTTTGTGTTTTGGCAACTCTGAAAGCAGGTCAAAGGGAAAGTACCTAATCTGAAGCAAGAAATAAGAACGAAGGTGTTGAGTCTTCGGGAGGCAATGTTTCCAGTCTTGACAGGCAATATTTTCAGTCTTGACATGCAATGTTATCAGTCTTGAGAGGCAATGTAATTATTCGTATAAAAAACAGTCTACTCGATAATCATAGAGGAACAACACATATGTAATCTGTTATGAGTTACAGGTAGTCTTTCCGCGGATTCTTTATGGGCTAGTATTCAATGTACGAGACGCTATGGAGATACGATTATTGTATTGCATAAACGGTCACGTATGTGGTGGCTGAAGTTATATGGACCGAACACATCTTGTTGTATGCTAATCACTTGTTAAAAAAGTGGCATGCTGACAGATGTAAGTAAAGTGGAAATCTGTAAGTATACCTTCTTTTCACTGAATTCCTGAACGTATTCTTGAAGCGTCTTGTAACGTACCAGGAGATGTGACGTACCTGCCAGAAGGACGCACACGACATAAAGGCAGATAGGAATCAGAATAAAACGTCCGCGTAGCTCAATTGGTAGAGTGACTTATTCCGGAATGAGGGGATCCGGGTTCGAATCCTGGCGTGGACTGAAATGACGGAGAAATTTACTTCGTTATAATGGCGCCCGAACTATCCGGATGACCCGACCGTTCAAAATCTCGCAATGGTGTGATGTTATTTCCACACCGCGAGATAGGAAAAATAAGAGAATCCCTTCTCCAGCATTTCGAAAAAAAAATAATAATAAAAATGAAGGGGAGATGATGTAACGTACTAGGAGATGTGACGTACCTGCCAGAAGGACGCACACGACATAAAAGCAGATAGGAATCAGAATAAAACGTCCGCGTAGCTCAATTGGTAGAGTGACTTATTCCGGAATGAGGGGATCCGGGTCGAATCCTGGCGTGGACAGAAATGACGGAGAAATTTACTTCGTTATAGTATCTTTTTTTGTTCAGTCAAAGATTTTCAGCTATTCAGTTTTAAACTATCCGGGATTCAACTAAAGCTGTTCAATTTGATAACGAGGAACAGCACACCAAATTAAGTACTAAATAGTAACACTGTACTAGTGATCTGATAACAGCCATCTTCCGTTCTGGAATTAGAAGAGCCTTCGCCATTTCCTCCGATACCCATTCTAGTCAACACGAAATTGAAAGCTTCATCAAGTTAGCCACTGATGCAGGATATTCGTTGAATCAGATACGTAACTTTATCCAAAAAGCCAGGGTCAAACATTCTAATCTTCCTGTGCCGCAGATACGTTATTTAGGCTCAATTCCCTACATACCAAATGTGTCTTACAAACTCAAAAATGCCCTGAAAAAGATGAACTACGGCGTAGGCATAAGGTCTCCTGCATCTTTATATACTATGCTGAAGGGAAGTAGTGAAAAGCTGCCTCTCTCCTCCCGAAGCAGGTGTTTATGCAATCCCCCACAGTATTCGGACGGCTCTAAATGATACTACATTGGAATGGCCAAGCGTTCGTTTGGAATCAGAGTCAACGAACATAAAAGAGTCACAAAATACGGTAAAGTGGCCACGGCACTACCTAGAGAAGAGAAATTCAAGTCCGCTACTCCTATGTGGGACGATATAAAGAAATTAGCTACCTACTCTACCCCTAACCGTACAGCCATTCGGGAAACCTTGGGAATCATTACCAACAGCGATACTTGCAATGATTGCGTGTCACTCGAGTTGCCACGAATTTGGAACCAATTTTTCAAGTAAAGTCTTTTGCCTACCAGGATACTGCGCGTGCAACCAACATGATGCGTCATATCTTTAACTGAATAAAACGTCGTATCTATTGTTGTCAAGTCAAGTTTCCGCGTTCAAATTGTTAATGCGTTCTATTTTTTAGTTGCAGTTTCTGTCTAACTTCCTTGAAAAAGCCATCTGGTTGATGTGCGAAAGCTTGGAAACGCTAATGTGTGTACTTCCTTCGCCAATCAATCGGATCACTAGTGCAGTGTTACTATTTAGTAAAACAGTTCAGTTAAGAAAATTCAACAAACGTTACGGTAAAGCCATTTAGTCAGCTGGTTTTAAGCTTTAGCCTGTAAGCAGATTACTGCTTTACAGTGAAGTTTATGTTGTGGATTTAGTTTGAAACATAAAAATTGTCAAGCAAATCAAATATTATACAACTTTCAACTAATATCCCACAAATTCTTTGAGTTGTGTGTGCTACTCTTTTGCTTTAGGCATATTCTCCTGATCCCTATGTGTGTACCGAAAGAACAAAGGCACATATACAAATGAAGAACAAAGAACCATAGGTTAAATTATTTCCTTTCGAGAAATAAAGCGATGTGATCTGAAAAATCACATCATTTGTTTTACGGGCATTATGGTCCCACTTTATGTTCCAGTTAACTCTCTTCCTTGAGGTTTACTATTCTTAACAGGACATTTCTTGGTCATTACTTGGCCAATAGTTTTCTTAATGTCATGCAAAGAGATGCCGATTTCAACTATTTCTTATTTCATATAATGGCTTCTTCGTCTTCTTAAAGGCATTTTTGACTAACACCAACACACTGCGTCGAACTCAATGATAACTAACGCTCACGAACGTTACAGAGCGTATTTGCAGCAAACCTGCTTTGCATGTTCCGAGAGGCGCTACTAGCTCCACACGTATGCGCCGAGCGCGAAATTTGCATAGACGTTATCTTACAGATGTACTCTCACCGCCTACCAACTGTCGTTTATCTAACACAACCCCTTCTTGGTGTTAGGATTTTTTTCCGTCAGTGTATTTACAAATCAACTTTTCCTGTGACAGTGTTGACCGTGAATTTTGTATCCTCTGTAAGGCTGAAACAGCAAAACACTGAAGGAAGAATCGAAAGCGCTTGCTGATCAGAAGGTGCCGAAATTGAGCCAACATATGCACAAGATTAGTGTATCGGACCAGTCCGATTGAACCATTTGTCGGTTTAAGCGTAAACGCTTCTGTTGTAAATGAGACTGATTTTATCATGAGAAAAGGGCAGCTTCTGTCTGCGATTTTTAGGCGGAAGTGAAACTTTGTACAGAATGTAATCTCACCAAATTTGCTGTCAATACGCCAGCTGAGTGCATTTGAGAGGAAACGGATTATTGGTCTGAGAGGGGGGTGGATGGTCTACTCGCCTAATTACGCAATATTTCGGCAGTGACGAAATACTGTCATGTGATCTGTGACCAATCTAACTTTTGCTTCGGATCCCGTGATGGCCGGGTTCTTTTATGGAAACGACGTGGATAGCAGAAAAATGCAGTAGTAATTGTCCAATGGCATGCAGCGCAAAGAGCAGGAGTCTTGGTCTGGGCAGCAATCAGCTATGACAGTCAAGAATCTCTGGTGTTCATTGCAAGCAGTTTAACAGACTGGCGGTTCATGGACAGTATCCTAGAGAGATACTGTTGTGCTCACCGTTTCGTAAGGGGGACACCTGACATTTTGTCTCAACAAGATAAGGCGCGTTCGGTTATTGTAAACATCTCCAGATATCATCTAAGCGCCGTCAACGTCCTTGAACCACCAGTAGGTTACCCTGATGTGTTCTCAAAAAAATAAGTATGTTATACGGTTGGAAAGCATCACGACACACACCTTTAACCAGACGAAACAATTGCCTCCCTGCGAGATCGCTATCACCAAGTATGGTGGCCGTTGCCTCAGGAGAGGATCCATATACGGCTGAGTGTCATGATGCGTTGCTGAATGCATTTCCAACAGAGGTTGTTCCACTTCCTGATGATGTTCCTTATTTTATGGCAATACAATTGTCAATTATTTTTGAAAACTTAATCATGACTGTCTCGTCACCTATACTACTCCATCCGTGAACATCAGTTGAAATTTCCCACGGCATCTAAGTGTTTCAATTTTAAAGTTACCGAGTGGGTTTTGTTGGTTAATCAGCATTCAGGTTTATTTATCCTGTTTCTTACCTCACTTTTTTTTTATTTTTTTTTTTACATTTAATGTGATGTGTTATTTGCAAATCAGAGCAATGTACACATAAACTTTGTATCTTTGTTTTTTCAGTTTATTGACTTGAAAATATTTCCAAAGCCAAGCGCTGAAATGAATTCGGTGGATGGCAAGTTCTGAACCAATCGATTCTTATTTCTCGTATTTTGTGTACTCAAATAAATTGCTCTTACTTTCCAGTAGAGGTTTTTAATGGTACGAAGACTGACTAATCAGTAACATGCTAGGACTCGTGGCGGAAGTCAATTAGCATTGGGTAGAGAGAAGCAGTTACGATGCAGTTTGAAAAAGAAAATAAATTACAAACAAAACAAGCCTGGCGCAGAAAAGATGATGTTCAAATAGTGACAACCTTGAATGATCTCAACTGGTGTGACGCCGGTCATTAAGATGTTCTATACACCGAAAACAACATCTGCGGAGATTCGTTAAAAACTGCAAAAAGTGTGGCATAATTAAGTCAGGAATATACAGAATCTGCCAGAATGGTGGGCGTAACTTTTACATCAGCTCAGTAAGTTCACTGATGTAAAACGCAGTAGCAGAACTTCGACAGGAGAGAAGTGCCTCGCGTCTGTGAAGATTCGGACGCAAGAAGCAAAATGATGACTGTGCATCAGAATACTTCGTGTCAAGTGTAATGTTAGACGTTGCACGCCAAATCATCTACGATCCCTTAGGGATTCCAAAGTTTTTATCTACACTGCTGGCCACCCAAAATGCAACACCAAGAAGGAAGCATCCGATTGGCCTGAAATTCGCAGCATGCGTCGCACGCGAAAGGACATGCAAACGATTAGCATTGCAGGGCATATGTAAATCATGTGCGCCCGGCACGTCACCGAGAAGCACTATAAGAAGAGTGCACAGAAGACGGGGTGTAAGTAGTGAAAGTGTGTTGTGCTGCCGGACCTGTGCGTAGGAAGCTTCCTGATGCCTCGTCGCAGAATACGGCAGTCATTCCAGCACGTTTCGGAGTTCCACAGAGGACAAATAATGGCTTATCGCGACAGCGGTTTATCGTACCAAGACATTGGCGCTCGTGTGGGACGACATGCAGCCTCAGTGAGGCGAGTATGGATTCGGTGGAAGCAGGAGGGACGAACGGACCCACGTGAGCGATTGCCGCAGCCGCGGCACACCACCGAACGAGAGGACCAGCATGTTGTGCGGCGGGCATTGACGGCTCGCACCGCCACATCACGAACGCTAGCGCAGGAATTAGTGTGTGTTGCGCAACAACCTGAGTAAGCACGTAATGTTCGACGTCGTCTGCAGGAGCAGGAGCTGGCGCACGGCGCCCATTACTCCGATTACCATTGACGTTACACCACCAGCGAGTGCGGTGGCAGTGGGCCGTTGAGCGTCGCACCTGGACTACAGAACGACACGACATTGTCTTCTCCGACGAATCCCGCTTCTGTCTGGAACACCATGATGGTCAGATCCTTGTGTGGCGGCACCGCAGCGAGAGACTGTATGACGCCTGCATTATGCTTCGCTTTACTGGTCCGTCGCTTGACGTTATGGTTTGGGGCGCAATTGAATATGACACCCCCACCCCTCTGGTACACATCGCCGGTACACTCAACAGCCACCACTGCATCTCCGACGTTTTGGAGCTTGTTGTCCTCCCTTATATGCAGGACCTGCCAGCGGCCACGTTTCAACAGGACAATGCGCGCCCGCACGTGGCTCGCATCGTGCAACAATTCTTCATGGCCCACCAGGTGTTACTGCTGCCGTGGCCGGCCTGTTCTCCCGATATGTCGCCCATCGAACACGTCTGGTCGCTGATCGGCAACCACCACCCGCGGCTACGCTTGATAAACTGTGGCAACGTGGTCAAGCAGCCTGGAACGACATACCCCAAGCCCACATCCAAAGCCTCTTTCGTTCGAAGGCTTGGCGTGTAGCGGCTGTTATTGCCAGCCATGGGGGCCACACGAACTATTGATGTCTACGTGTTCAGTAAGTCTCACGGGCCTGTTAGCTCAATCGTTTCATCTTTGTATCTGCTGTTATGTGTCCAGTAAATCTGGCTTTGCTATCTCGGGTCCTTCTTGGTGTTGCAGTTTGGGTGGCCAGCAGTGTAGATGGTGCTTAAATACCTGTGAGTAGTGCAGAATGCCCTCTGAATGGAATTTACTTTTCTCATTACATTTGCAACGGTACTCAACGAAGCAATCTTTACGCCATATTTCTCAGGGGATAAGACTTAGCCCATACAGCACAAAACGCTTTAGATATGTATCAATAATATTTCAATCTCTCATTTTCGTTACACTTTCAGAGATATCTTACATTTACGTTTCAGCAACATCTATTTTGGAACATAACCCTTTGTACATTACCGTTACGTTAAAAAATAGCATTCACCGATAATATTGTTTTATAGTTTCCATTGTACATAATTGCTACCTTGATGTTACATTTCGGCGAAATTTAATATTTTTGGTTTGGCAACGGCGTCGATGCCCAAGCGCATTTATACCATTTCCCTGAAGCACTCTCGTGGCCGTTCCATGTGTACTGGGATATTCTTTGGTGATACTGTAGTACTCGACTTAGCTAGTTAGTGTACACTTCTCAATAAAAGTAGGTGTTAGTTTGTAAAGTAGAAAAAACATAATGTTGATATATTGAGAAGTTTAACGACTACGCAAGTTTAGAAAAAAATTAGAGTAAGATATGCATTAAAAGGTACATTTTGTTGATTAATCATGAGTAAATTTATGTCATCTGTAGGGGTGGAAGCTCATTATGTTAATTAATGGCTCCTCGGCCAAACACCTACTGGCTTCAAGCGCTGATCAAAATTTCCCCACAGCAGGAAGGAAAACCATTTATAAGGTCCGTTGTCTAGAGACTGTCTATCAACGGTAGTTGAAGACAGCCCGGCGTTCTTACTCTCCCAGCTTTACTATAAATCTGCTATTCAGGAGAGGGGAAGTAAAAATAATGGTAAAACAATTCCAAGCATGAATTCACTCTCAATCTTGTTGCAAACTTAACAAAACATTTAATCAACAGTAAATTGTTTCGGCAGCTATTGTTCCTTGACCTCGAGTTTTTGTAACTGCAGTTCCACGTGAAAAGGATCCGGGTATCTAATTATTCCAGAATACCCTTTCCTGCCAATACTCTTTGCCCGTTCTTTTTCTATCACCGACGTGAAAGGTTTCAATCGTCGTAACCTTCCGTTCGTCTCTTTTCCTTTGTTCCGGAAGCTATGCTTCGTGTTCCGTCCCGAACACGTGTTCTCTCCAAATGCTTTCTCCGAACGTCGTTCCAGACACACGTGTCTGATTCCAACTACGCTGGCTTTCCCCGTGCTCTAACTGGCACGTTCTATCACGAACTTTTCTTTACCCAGTGCTAACTCCCAGCACACCTTCGCTCCCCGTGGACTGTCTCTCACGCTCGCTTCCCGTCGACTGCCTCCTTTTTCCTTCCACTCCTACCCTGAAGATTTCCCCCCTAACTTCACTAGCCTTCTGATTGGCTCCTACCTCACTCGCCTGAGGCTCCCTCTATCTCCCTAGTCGAAGCCCTCCAAGAGCAGGCGCCCTCCTCGCTCTTCTCGGTGAGCCCCCATACTACCTTTCTCTCCTGACACGTGTCTTCTTCGTTGACCTCCACCTAATCCCTTCGTTGACCTCCACCTCACGGTGCCCTGTAGCTTACATTCCCTCTGGCCAGGAACAATAGCTGTGCCTTCTGTGAATACAATAGACCTGTCAAACAGGCGCATCGAAATGTCACCTAGTCTGGTGCATTACCACGTGTTACACTCGTTTCACGTGCATTACCACGTGTTACACTCGTTTCTAAATAATATACATGGAAATATTTATTCTGAAATGTTTATATCCAGAATGATCGATGGGATTTAAAGTCCATCACACAATTTATATAGGGGCGTACTTTCTCGCCCCTACATCATCCTACAAAAAATTAAATTATCTATGGTAAAATATAATGCATTTCTATTAAATAACGTATTCGCAAAGCATTTAGAAAATATTGATTAAGATATACATTAAAAGGTATATTTCGTTGATTAATCATGAAGAAATTTAAGTCATCATACAAAAAATTAAATTATCTGTGGAAAAACGTAATGCATTTCTATTAAATAACGTATTCGCAAAGCATTTAGAAAATATTGATTAAGATATACATTAAAAGGTATATTTCGTAGATTAATCATGGAGAAATTTAAGTCATCCTACAGAAAAATAATATGATCCGTGAAAAAAATAATGCGTTTCTATTAAATAACGTATTCGCAAAGCATTGACCTTCTCGTTCGTTCCTACAGAAAGCTGTAAGAGCGAGGTGACCCGTGGTCGTGTGGAATAATGCATCTGCCTAAGGGGACCCGTGGTCGATTGGAATAATGCATCTGCTTAAGGGTACCCGTGGTCGAGTGAGATAAATAAATACATCGCTCTTTCCACGTTCCAGAAACACACAGCATCCGAAAAAAAATTTTCAGCCGCCGCTGTGGAATTGAACCAACAGAATTCTCGATATCTAGCCGAGCGCGTTACATATACGCTACGGTGGCCAACAATCCACGGTGCTATGTGTATTTTTAAGTCAGCTTCTGACATCATAAATCCGTAAGATGGGCTCAGCTACTGAGACGTCTCCATCTGGTGGGCATGAACGGCACTAGCTATATATGTCTTATAGCAGTTAAATCCAAAGGGCAAGATCCAAAATGAAAATACTCCAAATACGTGGTGACAGGTAATAAATAAATACATCGCTCTTTCCACGTTCCAGAAACACACAGCATCCGAAATATTGTTTTTCAGCGAGATCGTCTAGGGTTTGTATTTCCTAGGAGAGAAAATTTCCCCAGCTACGTGCCGTCACACTGTAAAATTTCCTGATGGGGAAAAACAAATTGGTGTACAAAAGATTTCGGTGAAATCATATGGTGAAGTAAAAAAATGGCGAGCATAACATGTTCGGTAAGATCACGTGGCACACCAAGTGTTATGGGTGAACACAAAGAGAAAACGGTAAGCAAAAGATGGTCGGAGAGATCACGTGGCGAAAAAATGGCTACGACTGATGTCATGATTGACCAGGAGTCGACCACATCCGTCCTTGAGGCAGCACGCGGAAGCTGTGAACGGCTTTCTTTGTTACAGATTATCTCGTAACAGTAATATGATATCATCTCGTAACAGTAATATGATATCATCTCGTAACGGTAATATGATATGTCACAAATATCTTTCAAATATTAATACGTAACAGTAACATGAAATTGGTATATTGAAGTTACAAAGACCTTTCATTTTAACGTATCGGTTATGTTTCAAAGTTATGTAACATTTGAGGACATTTTGACGTAACCCTAAGGTTTCTGAAACATTACTGTTACATTGCGCAACGTATCTGAAAAGTTTCAGTGCTACGTACTTGTAACATATACGAAATGCTGTGTGGGAAATGACCGACATCACACCAATGTCGGAGATAGCAAAACCAAGCGGCAGCACACTTTTATACCGCTCGGTATGGACACTCAACCTTGATTTCTTCAGTAATAAACTCAGCATTTATCTTAGTCCTTGACCTTGACTAAGGTCAAGGACTAGCATTGGCGTAAAAAAGTATATTCGACTTTCAGACATATTACATTTGCCGCTATTGTACAGGAAAATTAGATCTTCCGTAAGGAAAATTCCAATTCTAGAAAACTTTGGATGGAAAAGGTAAGGGGCCGAAATGTTCTTGGGAAACAATTGCTAATCATCAGCTTCTTTCTTGGCGAGAGGAAGGTTTAATCGTAACCGTGAGCAACTTTGACGAAGATAAGCAGTCGCTCGTCCCTAATTTCGGACAACTGGTTTCGGGGAAAGGAGAGACCCAGTGCCGTAAGACAAACGCACCACCCATTCCTCACCCGAACTCCAACACTGGCCCACTCGGACAAGTGGTCATAAGCCTGTGCTTTGTACCACCGGAGCGACAATCAGAAGCTTTAATTTCAGTACAGTACAGTGAGAGCCTCTCTCGGCATTAGCAGTACGATTCATTGCTTACATTAATCGTAGATCGAACCTCTAGTGTTTCACGTGGTGAAAGCACCATTCAAATATCCTGGAATGAGCTCACAAAGTGAAATATTTCACATGCTTCACTGTCCAGAACCGTCAACAAGGTAATTTAGTTGCCCATTGTTCGGAATGATTGAAAACGAACTTCGTCGCAGGCAATTTTTATTAAAATATTATTCGCTGGGATCTTGGAATCTACTAAGAAAAGCTGCGTGGAATTTTTGAAGCAACTGAAAATTCAGTTCCTTGCATATCCATGAATTATTGAGAAAACAACAGTAGTAATAACTTGAATGCTGATCTTATGAAATCATGACCAAAACAGACCAAAATATGACAATGTTAGACATCAACTAGTTAAGACAGAGGTATGATATTCATATTTATTCCTTTTTACCCTTTCCAACCGTAGGTTGAAGAAGCGTATAACGGATATAGTCACGTTCGTTTCGAGCTCTGTCTTTGTGCCCAGTTTTGGAAGTGTATAGTGAGTGTTTGTTCCTATTTTTGTGTTCCCCTTCAAGAAGAAGATCTGTACTTTCTTTTAGCTCAGCTCCCAAGTCGGTGAGTAGCATATTTTGTTTGCATTCAGCGTTTTATTATTTTCGATCAAGCTGATCGGTCCTTTAGTTAGTCCTCGCCATTTACAATGGCGGGCACTGAGAAGGGTGATGTCCACGCACATATCAGTGATGCTCATTCAACCTCCTCCTCCTCTTCACTCTCAGGAGACCAATCAGCATTTATGCACTTCAGAGACGTCATACGCATACCAGATGTGGCGCGCGACTCCTCGGCAAAGGCTCAAGCTGATATCCCTGCCCAGGACAGTGACGTCACCTTGACGCACGTCTCTAATTCATTTGCCGAAGCTATGGATGTGACTGATTGCACGGTTGCGTTGCCTTCAACTGGCTAAACTCAGTTTACCAAGCCGCTACCAGCAATCAGCACTGTGTCGCATCCTTCCTCTTCCAACTCTACTTCTCTCACTTACTCCAAAGTGACCTCCGGAGCAAGAGTTCCTTCCAAGTTTATTGCTCCAGTTTTTCCTGACTCTTACGTCAGTGTAGAGGGCAGTTCTGCCACCATCGATATCCCAGAGGATTTCCCAGCCGGGAAACAATTTTTCTCCACAATGGATTTCGTTGTCTGTTTTGATGCATTACCACACACGAAACTCAGGGAATATAGTATTGTCCTAAAGAAGATGTTCCTACAGGAGCTTATATCACTCATATGGCTCGAAAGCCACGGGCCGTATTAGTGTATTTTGCCCGTAAAGATCATGCAAACATTGTGATGACTGATGGCTTATCCATCAAAGATGTACATCTTCTAGCTGAACCTGTGGCACAGCGACTTATCCAGGTCATTTTCCACCCAGTCGCGCCTGAAGTCTCACATGTCGCTCTATGCACTTTACTCAGCAAATTTGGCCGAGTGGTTGGACCAATAACGACTCTTTCGGCAGCGCCCAGAGATCCCGATGACAAATCCATTGCAGGGTTTCGTCAAAGTGCCCGTGTCATATTTCCATCGGACGATCATCTGCTTGCGTGCCCGAAGAACCTAACCGTACGGTGTGGCCAGCAACGTCGGAGAATCGACGTCATTACCTCCTTGCACTGCACGCTTTGCCATGGAGAAAACCATCTTCGCGTGCACTGCCCACATCAAGTTCCAGCGACTCCGACTGGTGCTCCTGCAGGTACTGTTCCTACCTCGAAGCGTACCACATCATCTACTTCAGCACAGCAGGCCTCGGAGCCAAGATATGAGGAAAAAAGTTCGCTTACAGACGTTGGTCAACGCAACGCTCACACAGCCGCTTCCTCTTTTGCACTAGAGAACTTTCCTACACTTGCCTCCTCACTCCCGCGACGTCGTCGCTCCACTACTGAGTCCCTTTCAGAGGGTTCACAACCAGCTATTACCACTGAAACCTCCGAAACAGCTGATGTGGAGTCCGTTGGTCCAGAGACGCAGTGTGAGGATGAGACGACCGAGCCTCCTCTGAAGCGTCGCGGCTGTGGCCGCAGCAGGCGAGTAGCGAAGAAGCAAAACTCTACTTCACCTCGTTTAACCTCCCTCTCCAGCAGTTCTCTTCGACACACCTCGCCAGCCGAAGTCTCCTTTCCCACGGTCGAAGAGTTCGCTGCATCTCTCCAGACAGCCAATATACCTCCTGTACCACTCTCATACATTGATCTCCATACATACTTAACGAATCCGACCAGCTACGCAATAGCACGTGCCTTAGCAGTCAAGAATCCATCGCTTCGCCAACTTGTGCCGGAACAGATCTTCAATGTGTCGCATTTCTGCCGTCAGAATGTTTCCACCCATCCGTAGGCACAAATCTTCTATAATCTTCTCAAGACTTTTCCTCCAGCTCTGAAAGATCTTCAGCTAGAAGCAAGGAACCCCACAATTCAAGATCGTGTCACTTAATTGCAGGGGATTCGCTTCCCCCTTCAGCAGCTCTCTGGCATATGAAGACCTCAACCCGTTGGGGGATGATATTCTCCTCCTTCAAGAGCCAAATTGCAAACAAACTACCGTCTATTCTCGATGGCGTCAGTGGAACTTTGTGTTTCATCACGCCTATGGACTAACATCTCATAGCGGCCTTGCCATCGGCATTAGTCATACTTACAATTCTGTTATCACTATTATGTCAAGATCTCTTACAGCATGCATCCTTTACCATCGCGTCTTCCAGATACCATTTATTCAATATCTATATTCCAAACACTACAACTCATTTATCGATTCTCTTCACACGTCTTTGCAGAGCACTGGACCGTATCCCACCGTCAGACCATGTTCTCGTTGTTGAGGATTATAACTGTACCCTGGATCCTCTTCTGGATAGGTCTTCTACCAATAGAGAGCGCCGCCATGCCCTGGCGAACCTGCTCCAGACAGTTGTCACCAACAACGCTCTTCATGAAGTACATCGGCATATTCATCCATGGTCAACTAATTACACTTGGCGTTCCTGTCATGCGCAAAATCCTTTTTTAGCCCGCCTTGACAGGTTTTATGCCTAAATTACTCTACTTCCTGCCGTGACAGAATCGAGTGTGCATCCCACGGCCTCGTCTGACCACTGCGCCATTGCCATCATAGTCCATACTGCACCATTCAAACCCAGGATAATACGCCCGTGGACATTTGATGGTGCACTTCTCTCCGACCCGGCATTCTGCTTTTCGGTCCGGTCATTCCTGATTGACAGATGACCGCAGCTTCAATCTGCACTCTGCGGATTAAATTCTTGGATGGAGATCAAGCAACAACCCGTTCTGCATGTCCGAAACTACTCATTCCAATTAAAGACACTCCAGAACATGCGCCTAGACTATGTTCGTTCAATGCTATCCATGCTCAGTCTCAGTGATCCTCTCTTCTCCTCCTTTCAAGAAAAGCTTCGATCTCTTCTCACTCCTCTGGCGCAACAAGCTCTCCGCCGACTTCGTTTGCAACACCTGACGCTGGATGCTCACAACTATGAGTTCCTGACGTCGGTGGAAAACCCCCGACGAGCTTCGACCATACTTCATAATCTACGCGTTTCTTCTGGAGTGGTATCAGATGAGCCAATTGCGCTTTGTTCCCATGTCCATCAGTACTTTTCCATGAAGTTCTGTAAACCTCCTCAACTATCCTCTGCAGCAATGGATTCTCTCATCTCTAATCTACCTCAGCCCCTCCCCCCCCCATCTCGCTTCTTCTCATCTATTTTCCCCCACGCCCTCTGAACTAAACACTACATTATTTTGTCTAAATTCTGGTACCGTTCCGGGGCCGGACGGCCTAACCTTTAGCTTTTATAAAACATTTCTGCCTCTTCTTCTTCCGTTTCTGCTATCCGCTTTCTCTGTTGCCTTTACTTACTCTCCTCTCCCGAGGGGATTTACAACTGCATACGTTGTCCTTTTCCCCAAGAAAGGGGATCTCCTTGACTTGGTGAACTGGCGCCCAATTTGCCTACTGAATCTCGACTACTAACTTTATACCAAGCTTCTTTCACAGCGACTAAATACCATCCTCACTCACATCCTCTCCCCTAACCAGACTTACACAATTCCCGACCGTTCCCTATCTCACAACATCCATCTCCTGACTGATCTAATTCACCTTGTGCGTTCCCGCTCTGAACATCTCGCCCTCCTCTCTTTAGACCAACAGTCCGCCTTTGATAACATCTCCCACACTTATCTCTCTGCCACACTTCTCCGATTTGGATTTCCGCCTCCGTTTATTACTCTCCTCACCTCCCTCTACCAGGATGCCAGTTTCCAAGTCAAGTTGCCCACCTTTCTTACAGCACCAATCCTCTTCCGCCGTGGAGTGAGGCAAGGCTGCCCACTCTCCGGTTAACTTTTCGCCATAGCCTAAGAACCTTTTCTCCGTCCCGTTCAACGCTCCTTTCAAGCCACCCTTCCGCCACTCATCGCCCGCACGAGCCACCATGTCACCACTTCCGTGGCGTATGCAGACGACGTTACCTTCTGTATACGCCTGGATTCACAGTTCTCTTTGCTCCAAAGTCTTTTCGCCGATTACACCTCCTGCTCCGGAGCTGCGATTAATACAACCAAAAGCACAGGCCTGTGGTGCGGCTCATGGGTTGACCGCTTGGATTCCCCATGGGGAGCGCACTGGTCTTCAGCCTCTCAACGTTTCCTTGGCGTACATCTTGGCGTCCCAGGTGAAGCCTCCAGCACAACGTGGAATACCATGCAACCACGTCTTTATCGGCCAACTGCGTTTTTGGCGAAAAGCGCAGTTCTGTACTTCATATTTTTAACGTGTACGTCTTGCGCAAACCTATCTTCTCTCCATGTGAACACATTCCTGGCTTGCTACTAAATCCCCACTTCTTCGTCTCAATGATATCACTCGCTGCTTTACCTCAGTTATCTGGACCGGACACCCCTGGCTCAGTGCCCCCAAGCTCAGCCTTCCTCCTGACCAAGGTGGCACTGGCCTAATTGATACACGACTGTACTATCAAGCTCTCCAGATTACTTCGTTCCTCCATCTTCATACTTCACCTGTTGCCGTCGCCGTTACCGCAAGGAATGTCATCACCTCTTCGAACAACACTAATTTCACTTTCACTCCCTTCATTCTAATGGTCCTCCGAACTACCACTCACTCTCGCCTTCCTCCTGCGTTACAGGAGAATCTTACCTTTTTTTTTTTTTTTTTTTTTTTTGATTGGAGGTTTAACGACCACCGTGAGCAACTCAATGGGCTATAAGCAGTCGCCCGACCCTAATTTAGGGTCACTGGTTCCAGGGAAGGGAGAGAGCCAGTGAGTGCCGTAAGACAAACACAACATCCATGCCTCACCGGGATTCGAACCCGGACCCCGTTCGGACGAATGATCAGAGGCCATCGCTTAGACCACTGCGCCACCGGGGCGGCAATCTTACCTTTCTCCGCTCTCTCCCGCTCACTCGATCCCCGCCCGATTCTACCACGGAACTATTTGCTGAACCCCTGTTCTTCTCCTCTCTTCTTCACCCACCTCATCTTTCATGCTTCGCCTATCCTTCTTGGCTCCGCGTCGGAGTTGTAACCGTCAAAGACCTTGTAACCTCAGATCTGTCCTGGCGACTCTACGCCAGCCTCCCGCCCCCACTGTTCTTTTTTCAACCTCCTCTCGCTCTGTCTATGATTCCCTACTCTCTACCATCATTGCTAAGTTCCCTCATCTCGCAACCCCCACCGGCCTAACCTTTGTTCCTTCCGCCTCCCTTCCCCTTCCTTTCTTTATTTCAGTCGGCAGATCTACATTTCCACTCTCCTCTCTTTCAACCTCAGTTCTCTATCGGTTACTTTTAAAATCCCACTCTCCTTCTCCCCTTCACATCCCTGATGTCTCCCAATCTTCTCTCACCGCTGTCTGGTCTGCCACCCTTTCTCCTCTTTCAGCTCCTCTTGAAATAAACACTCACTGGCTTTTTCTCTACCGCCGTCTTCCCGTTTCATCCATCCTCCACCGCATGACCATTCTTGACTCACCTCTTTGCCCCTTCTGTGCTCAAGAAGCTGATGTCTCTCACGTTTATCTACATTGTGTCATTCTCCTTCCACTACTCCATCTTGCATTTTCCATTGCTCAACGTTCAGCCACAACTGATCTTCCTTTCGATGCCTATAAGACACTCCTCCTGCAGGTCTCTCCGCCAGTCAAGCTTCCACCCATCTGCTCATATATTTTCATCCTGGTGAAACACGTCATCTACGTATTTCATCAGCGCTGCCGAGATATCTCATCTCCTTATACCATCCACCAAGCTTCTGTGGAACTTCTGTGCCACTTTCGGGAGCGCCTCCTCTCAAGACTTCGTCTAGAGAACCTTGTGGCCGTTGCCCAACAGAGAGAACAACATTTCCGTTCCACTTGGTCTCCGGCCGCTTCCTGGTTTGCCGGCATGCCAGCAACGTTGCAACTGACTGTCGGTAATTTATAACGTCGTTGCTCCTAGCTCTGTTGAACTTCAATTCAACGTGTATGCTTACCATTGGTTTTCGGAATCAAACTTCAACATAAAGCTTATATCTTCTAACAAATGTGAATATAATGTGCACCATACTGTACAAATGTATACAGTCTTACTTTTTTTCTCTTTGATTATCATTTTTTCTAAAAGTACTAAGACATCGTAATTCCGTTTGCCTTAGGTTTCACATTGTCTACTTTGTCATCTACAGTTCTCCTTTTGTACAGTGCTTCATTATAATATTATCGTTCTGTTATTTGTCAGCACTATAATATATTTATGCTTCGAGACGAAATGTTTCGACAATCTCTCTTATTGTTCTTGTGCAAAATGCCTGCACCTCTTACCACGAGGCGCCTTTGTGAATCAATACATCATGCTGTATATAATGTACATAGAATTTTAGAGTTTGTACATTTTACCGTAAAATATATGTATCAGGACGCCCATGTTCGCCTCCTGAACATAACCTTGTTAATAAAAATTGTGTTGAACTGAAGAAGCGTATAGTCCCCAGCTTTGTCCGTCCGTCCGCACGATAACTCACGTGAAAATGGTTCGATTTCGACGAAATTTTAGTATGTGGTAGGGGACCACCTGGGGACGAACCCTTTTGAAAATGGGCGAAGCAGGGTCAAATGTCAGGACATAGGAGCGGGATCCATTCCATTGCTCTTATGTGTCATAACTTGCGTAAAAATTGTTCGATTTCAATGAAATTTTAGTATGTGGTAGGAAACCACCTGGAAACGACCCCTACCGAAAATGGGTGATATTGGGTCAAAGGTCAGGACATAGGAGCGGGATACATTCCATTGCTCTTATGCGTCATAACTTGCGTAAAATATGTTCGATTTCGATGAAATTTTAGTATGTGGTAGGGAACCACAAGAGGACGACCCCTATTGAAAATTGGTGATATTGGGTCAAAGGTCAGGACATAGTTGGATCCATTCCATTGCCTTTGTGTGTCATAACATGCGTAAATATGGTTCGATTTAGATGACATTTTAGTATGTGGTAGGAAACCACCTGGGCACGAACCCTATTGGAAATGGACGAAATGGGGTGAAAGGTGAGGCAGGGCATAAGAGCGGGATTTATTCCATTGCCCTTATTCGTCATAACTTGCGTAAACATGGTTCGATTTCGATGAAATTTTAGTATGTGGTAAGGAGCCACATGGGGACGAACCCTATTAAAAATAGGCGAAATGAAATCAAAGGTCAGGACATAAAAGCGGGATCCATTTCATTGCCTTTATGCGTCATAACATGCGTAAATATGGTTCGATTTCGATGAAATTTTAGTATGTGGTAGGGAGCCGCCTGGGCTCGAACCCTATTTAAAATAGGCGAAATGATGTCAAAGGTCAGGCAGGGCATAAGAGCGGGATATATTCCATTGCCCTTATGCGTCATAACGTGCGTAAAAATGGTTCGATTTCGATGAAATTTTAGTATGTGGTAGGGAGCCACTGGGGACGAACCCTATTGAAAATGGGCGAAATGGGGACAAACTTCAGGACACTGGAGTCATTCCATTGCCCTTGTGCATCATAACTTACCTAAAATGCTTGGATTGCGACAAAACTTTACCATGTTGTTCCGGAGGTATAGTGAACCGGTTCTGTTGAATATCATGGAAATGGGGTCAAAAGTCAGGACACAGGAGCGAGACTTATTCCACAGCCATTATCCACATAACTTGAGTAATAATTTCTCGTATGTTTGAAAGCGTATCAAATCAATGCGTTGCATGATTTTACTAACTGGTTTTTATTCTGAGCCTGGCTTGACATTATTATTTATTTTAATTCTGAAATGCAACGCCATATTCTGTCGAAATATCTAATGTAAAATACACATTAGCTGCAAATTAGTGTAAGACAAAACACAACAACAAAATATGAATAAATAAATGTCCTAAAATATCTTATCACAAACAACATGCATGAGCTTAATAATTTCAGAATTATTGTTCTGATATTAACACATGTTCTCGGTGGTAATAGTGTTTGCACCATTTTCCAAAATAATAATACTTTCGGCAGAATGTAGTCTTTACTCCAGAAAAATATTAAATACACTAAGTGGTGTCTAGAGGATTTGAGGTGTGCATTTTGTCTTCTTTCTTTTTGCTATATTTTCACATTAGCCGAACTTCGGTATCAAACACTTCATTAATACGCCAAGTGTTAAATCCAGAACAAAAGCGCGAATGCTGAGTATTAAGTATGTTAACATAATTACTTTTACGCTCTGTGTATAAATCTTTTATGCAAGAAATTAAGTGAAAGTATTTGAAATCTCACGAAGTTTAGGAACATACTTATTTTTACTACAAATTTAATACCAACAATAAAGCATTCGGGGTAAAGATTATGCACAATATCAATTACTGATACATTTGTAATTGTGGGCATATTTAAACAATGACAAGCTAACAGAAGGTGAAAAAGGAAATTATGACATTTCCATTGAATTTTGTGTACATACGTCTGGAACTTCTTACGAGAAGAGCTCTCCTTATCTCAACAAAGTCTATTAAATTCTCATTAATATTTTAAGAGATAATTACCAAATAGCGAAAATTTATAAGTTAAATACTGTATATCATTCGCATTTGTTATGTACTAAAATAAAAAAAGTGCCATTATCTAGTTAGTTCTTTCAATTTACTAAATAATTAATCCAATTTCAAATTTGCCCACTGACATTTCGACTGTTACACTGTTACATTGTAAAGAAGTCTGAATATGTTATCTTTAGTTCTTCACAACGTATCTCTTCAAAACTGCTATTTCATCTTATTTTCGTATTATTCAGAAATGCGCTGTGTATTGCCATAAAAGGAAAACGTTTTGCAACTTTAATATGAATTGTCTGCCTTGCTTTGAAATCGTTTAGTGCTCCGAGTAAAATATTTGACTTACAGCTAAGAAACATCTTCATATTTTTTTTATAAATCGCAATAGTTGCACATATTCATATTTATGGTCCAGTGTGTGAGAAGACCAAAATAACGCTGTTGCCGCTTCAGTCTCAGCTGAGTTTCTGGTAGAGAACTTCAGAAAAACATGTTTTTGAAAATCTATTTTTCATTTGGCAACCCAAAATAATCCAATGATTTGCTTAATTAATGTTGCCTATAACTGAAACCCAAAATTGTTTGGAAAGAATGCGTTCTGTTAAGAATGTGCACTTAATTGCAGTAGTTTCTCAATTATTGAGGTTAAAGTTGCATTTATTTGCTCCACTAGTTTAGCTCGAGAAATTGGCTTTAGAACTTTTTATGTGGTGCCACAATCTCCGTTCGTTCCAGTCAATTTTGAATACATTTTTTTTAAAGTACAATACATACATAGTGGATACTGTGAAGTGCTTTGATCTAGCTCGATTACTCTTAGTTTGGAATTAAAACAGACAAGTTGGAAAGAGAGAGGTGAATTTTATCTGCGTTATCTCTTTAATTTCAAAATAAAGAATAATCGAGCTGTATTAAGACATCTTGCGGTAACCGCTATTTATTATGAAAAATAAATTTTAAAAGAAATTGCTTGCAACAGATAGCCAGTGTAGTATAACAAAGATCACGGTATTCTGCTGCCCTAGTGCCACGTTAGCCTTCCTATCGAGCGTTTGATGAAAGGCACTAGAATAAAACTAGTAACAGAATCTGGCCGCGTTAAAGGTACGAGACAGTAAATGGTAGAATGTCAAACATTCTTGGGAGGGTTTAGAAAATGGGCGACTGTCGAGGGATGGGAAATAAGTAAGTAGGCACATAGAATTTGCTCGTTCGAAAAAGCGAAGCTTCTTTGAATGTAGTACTTCAGTAAGATCAAAAACGAATCAAATTTGCAGGAACGTACTTAATGAGTAAACCATTGAAAAATCTATTGTTTTTGTACCGGTTACAGTATATTTAATCAACTAGATGAACATCCTCATAGTTGCAGATAAGAGATGGGTAGTGCGCCTGGTTTTTGGCTTTGGTTTCCCTTTCCCTTCCTGAAACCAGAGTTGGTAAATGAGGAACACCGACCGCTTATAGCCCTCAGAGTTGCTCATGGAAATTGTGGAATCCAGAATAAATAAAAAATGAAAAAAAAATGAAGATCACGTCATCAAAACGCACATTGTAGTTTCATAAAACAACCTGACGTTTGCTTAAATGTACGAATGTGATATGCTAGTCTAAAAACCTTGTTATGTAATATCACTGAAGGCATCTTAAGAAAAACGCTTGCTTTTGTTTCACCGAAATATCTGCTTTCGTTATCGAATTTAAAAGAAAAGGTTATTCCTGTCTAGTAACGTATAACTTATGTCACGAATAACGCTCGATAAAAATTCGTATGTTGCATTTTACGCCGAATGAAACAAACTAGCGTAAATAGCTGTAAGGTGATCAGTTTTATGAATTTCTGTGCAAAGATTCAGCACATTCTGTTCTGAAATAATGCGACCTAGCTCTAATCAATAAGTTAAAAGTATATGGATCTTCATCCTGAAATAATGTGCGCATTTAAATGTTTGCATTTCGAATGGAATGAATTTAAGTAAAAAATTGCAATGATTTCAAAGATGGAAATCTAATCATCGTGAATAAAACCCATTTCGCAAAACAGTAAGCCGTAACAATGTTATCTCAAACATACCTTTGATTTTCCCTAGAGAATAAAAACAAAAGCCTTTGACATGTTTTTCTGTTGATTTAATTCACTGTCCTTTACCGTTTAGAACATGTATTTAAAAACTAAGTACCTAACTCTTTTTGATTTATTATTTTCGAAATGTATTTGCATTTACATGACTTTTCATGTCCCAGCCCAAGTGCCACCAACAGGTTATGCGTTTTTTATTGTAACGAAATGTGGCACCAAGTTGTACTGACATTTTGCAACACCAGTATATTTTTAATCTAGGGAGACTAATTCATAGATGCCGTTAATTTAGTCCCATTACAATTGAGGCCTGATTATTAGACAAAACAAGATAGTGTGGTCTTGTTTTTTATTTGTTAAGACAACATTTAATGGTGTGCTTAGATATGCAGTCGCGAATTTATCGCATTTAGCATGTATTGTATGTCCAAAGAATATCATATCACAAGAAAATTTGAGCTCAGCAAGATAGGTGCAAATGTTTTTTGCTCTAACTGCGTAAAAGACTATAAGTTAAATAATAGTTTAGAACTACACCGGCTGTTTCGAGTCGTAATCTCTGAAAGTGGTAGGGGAAAACGAGAATTCTGCCTTGCGCATTTATTGTGTTCAGATTGCTCTAGGAAAAGCTATTCCAATTGGTGGTTCGAGCTACGTTTATTGAAGTGTCGAATAACTTAAGGGAGATACTTCATCTATTTGGATTGTAAACATGGTATGAAAGCTTTTGAATTGCCCCTGTCCGTAAATCTTTACTGCAAATTTACATGAGCAGCATGGAACAAAAGCTTCTATGTTCTGACATATGTGCATTGGCTGCTTTTGACAACGTACTAAAATCATAAAGACATTGTGGCTGAGTCCGCATGCAACCCCAATTTCGCGGAGAACCTTCCCCCTGTTCTGCGGGAAGCTATTGGATACAAGAGGGAAACACCGCGTCCTGACGTTAGCTGTAAAACTTTAATTAAATGAATGAAGTGAACGCAGATAAAGACATTTATGATGCGGCTCAAAGTTTGTCGTCCTGATCAAGATTACGGTTCATGCCCAAAGACAAGTAAATGACATTTATATGTCATCTAATTTCCAAGCAATATCGCAGCCACACGATTTATTTCTTAATAAAGGATAACAGAGAGAGAGAGAGAAAGAGAGAGAGAGAGAGAGAGAGAGAGTACGGACAGCGTCTTTCTGAGCAGCCAAGACACAACATTCCCTGTAAAAGTCAGCTGAAATTTCATGGCTTGACAACACCGTAAAATATGATATCGCGTAGGTGATATATGTTATAATGTCGTTAATAATTCCAACAACGTTCATACATAAACAAATTTAAGTATTTCATTAAAAATAGAGCATTTTATTATGTTTCCTTTGGAAATTCCAATGCAATTACTTTTTCTTAATTGCTTTTTCGGCGCATTTGAATTTCTTTACTTTGGAGTCATTTTCCTGAAGTCTCTTTAGCCATCCCGGTAACGCAGCGGTCTATGCTATGCTATGGCTTTTGCCCGTCCGTTCATATGAGACACCTTTCGAGTCCTCGATCAGGCACGGGTGGAATGCTTGTCTTATGTCTCTTATTCTCTCCCTTCTTTGGAACCAGTGGCCTTAAATTACGGACAGGAGACTAGACCGTGGAGTTTCTCAGCGTGGTAATCAAACTTCAAAGCAAAGCAAACAACATAAATCCCTTTGTAACATAATTTTTGTCACACTAAAAAATACCATGCAGTTTCGTTTTTTATTTTTGATGTTATGCATACTTCCCGCCAGCAGTGAACTAAATCCCATGCAAAAAAATGTCGATGTAGCGGAAATGGGTAACGGAAGAAGCCAAAATCCTTGTTCTCTCATTTTTGAATGATGTTCCATGAAGTGACGCAACGATAGTTCACTTCATTATTACTCAACAATATACGTATTTAACTAAATATCGCCGAACATTATTTCATCACGTTTTACATAAACATAGCGATATATCATTGCAATCATCGTAAATTGCCAGAACCTAATGATAAATGTCACAAAATCCATTACACAAATGCATTTTTGATGCTATGAAAACGGTGCGTCGTAGCGAAATTTGACTTCCTTTTGATCCACCAAGGGTCAAGAGGAAGCCAAATTTTGCTACGACACACTCATCAAAAAAATCTCGTCAGGAGCAGATAAGCCTCTGCTCTTGACGAGATTTTTAAAGTTATGTATAACATGACGGATGTTTAACCTACTGTAGACATCATAGACCAAAAGTTACCAATTCCCTTATTAACACACTTGGCGATTGAGCTCATCTTTCAACCTGGAGGTCATATTTTCATTTCTCATGCGCAGATCGACTTTCTAAGCTACATCACTTTTAATTGGTGTGAGGATCGTTTCTTAAGTCATTTGAATAATAATAATAATAATATATGTTGTTTTTGAAAAACTAAAGTGTCGAAATACTTACTATTGCTGCTGTCATAGTTCAGCAAATCATTACTTGTATGACTCAGATATCTTCTTTCATTGGTTTTAAGACACTAACATTTATTAATCCACATACCCATGTACTGCTCAATGTCAGAAATTAGTAAATAAATAAAAAAATACCACTTGAACGGCATGATTTAATTCCACTTAGTATTTACCTGACTGTGGCCGTGAGTGACGCGAATAAATGCATTGTGTTGTGCGTAAATAAATGTATGCTCTCAAAACACTCGTTTTATTTAACATCCACAAAGGCCTTGGCATGTGGAAGATGCATAGCACACATTATTTACAAACAGCAGCAGGTTACTCTTTCGATTTTTCGTTTGTTGTTGCTTTGTTTAGGTGTTTAACGACCACCATAAGCATGTCAATGTGCTATAAGCAGTACCCAGTTCCTACTTTAAGGCCATTTGTTCCAGGGAAGGGAGAAAGTCTGTGTTGTAAGACAAAACATATCACCGGGATTCGAACTCGGATCCATCTTGGACAAGTGATCCAAAGCCAGCGCTTAAGAAACTGTACCACTTGAACGGCATTAGAGTGCTCGACTGCTCATTGTTATTAAACGGATGAAACCTTCATATTATACCATGAAAAATCTGTTATTTTTAGTTTTAATGGATACCTTAAAACGTTCATTTCGAATTTTAAGCTCCTACTTTTCTTCGCATTCGTCAAATTCCAAATACACCCACGAGTGAAAATCTTCCAAATACGTGGAGACAATATGAACAGACAAAGTCATCGCTCTTTCCACGTTTTCCTTTAATTACCACACAACAACCAAACAATTGTTATCCGGACACCACTGGGATCGCACCCAAGATCTCTCGATAACAAGCCGAGTGTGTTCGCCTTACACTACGGTGGCCAACAATCTACGGCGCTATGTGTGTTTATCTGTCAGCATCTGACTTCACAAATCCGTAAGGCGAAAGCACTTAGCTAGTTATCGAAAGATTTGGGGTACGATCCCAGCGGTGTCCGGATAACAATTTTTCGGTAGTTGTGTGTTAATTAAAGGAAAACGCGGAAACAGCGATGCATTTATCTCTTCAATTGTCTCCACGTATTTGGAATATTTTCACTATCACTCTCACCCTTTGGATTTATCAACTATAATTTAATAGCTTGTGCCGTTAAGCCCCACCAGATGGAGACGTCTCAGTTGCTGAGCCCATCCCTACGGATTTGTGAAGCGTAAGGCGAACGCACACGGCTAGTTATCCAGAGATCTAGGGTACGATCCTAGCGGTGTCCGGATAACAATTTTTCGGTTGCTGTGTGTTAATTAAAGGAAAACGTGGAAAGAGCGATGACTTTGTTTATTTACACCCACGAGAGTAGATGTTCTATCAAACAATTTTAATTAACTGCTTAAATATATAGTTATGGTCGTATATTTTTAGAACGATTTTTCAGCAGTATATTTGTTGTTAAAAATAAAATTATTTCTTTCTTAAATATTATTATATGCTTTTCTCTGGACTGCGAAACGACATCTACATCCAAGATAACCGGGCATTGCTTAAAATAGGTAGTGGTAATTTATTCCGCTCCTCGTCCGCTGATTTCCATAGTACAACCATTGTTTAAGGTCTACGTTTAGAAGGCGCTCTTTTTAAGCAGTCCGAAGGCACAATTGTCCATTGGCGATGACGCATCAGGGTACTTTGAAAGAATATGAGCGAAAGGTATAGACTTGATACCCGTCTGTTTTTTTGTTTTTTTTAAGAAATATAGTGGTAAATTTGGATGTATGACTGGTAGCCTTATCCTGATGGAATTCTACTGTTTCAAGACTCTGTGGATTTTTAAATATAGGAGTTAAAACATTATTTTGGTAATATGTAGAATTGATTTTAACATTCTTTTGAACTTTTCTTAACTTTTTTTTCCGATTGCACGAGAAATCACCAGTAAATATGAATCCATTACTGAAACTTTCTTTGGATTCTTGGACCCAAGTTTGTAAATCTTTTGCTCTTTCGCCATAGTAAATCGACCTTTTTTTTTCAGTTGTTTAGGTAGGTCCATACTTCATCAGTAGTCACAATAAATTTCTATCTGTCTCCGGGTAAGTAAGTTTCGTAAAGACGTCTACACCGTGTCCCCTTGCTCTGCCACGTGCTTAGGTAAAAGGCTGTGAACATTATGTTTTTTTTTTTTTTTTTTTTTCAGATTCAAATCTCTGTTTATTATCTTGTTTACAGTTGTTACAGAGTTTTTTAACATCTTAGCGATAGCTCTTTAGGTAGGTGGATTTTCTTTTAAGATAAGACACCTTACACAGTAAAAAATAAGTGCTGTGAATTTACGGAAAATTTCTGAAAATAACGTGCAGCAAAGTTGCCAGTAAATGTTCGTCTTTTAACAAAATTTCCGATTTTAAAAGGCCCCTTTTCTTTTAACTTCCGTATTTTCACAGGTTTTGCGTAGTCATTAATTTCCTTTATTTTAGAAAAGAGAGTTTCAAGTTTTTTCATATTTATACAGAAATTTTATAAAATCGAAGACGCTGAATTGTTCAGCCGTGACGCCAGAGAATCGTTTCATTCTGGTGGCGTGGATCGAACTCAGGTTGGTTTGGTTAGGTTTACACAAAACGTGCGTCTACGACACTGAGCCAGAAAGTCTTATGAACTGCACTCACGTTTAAGGTAAAACTAATCTCGCGATGATGATTTTTTTTTTCCATTAATGCGAGAGATTTAGTCATTTTATTTTCGGTTGGAGTTTCATAGTTTTGAAATATGTTTGCAATAATTTAATTTTCTCTGTAGGAAAGCTTATCACAAATTATGTATTTTTTTCACCGTGATATTTCGAAGAAACGGAATGCTTTGGAACTTCAGATTTTTTTTAGCTAACAATAACTTTGTGTTATCTTTAAGAAATGGTGAAATGTGCTATTTTATAGTATTATTTCACAAAACTTCAAAATATAAAATTTAGTCTTGACAGCTGTAATAGCTTTTGTGTTAAGCAATCCATAGGCTGACACATAGACATCGTACAATCACCTGTACAATAATTTAAATACCCGGTTTCTTACGGTAACACAATATATTATAACAGCAGAAAAGGGGGAGAGGAGAAAAAATATCCTGAGCCACAATAACCAAAATTCATGCGATATGGTATCCACTATATCCGATCTCACTACAGAACGTCAACATCAGATCCTTAGACAGACGATTGGAATTTATCAGTCAATCAAACCTCAAATGTTCCCGCGAATCTCTCCTGTTACCGGAATGTTTTCGTCATACGTATAAGGAAAAAGTGAAAACGGAGTTTTTCCGTTAATATACGAAAGGAATTGTGGAAAGGTTTCTGAAATTTCAGAATGTTTCGTTAACACATCCTAAAAACGGAAATTTGCCGGCAACATAAGAGTGGAATTGCGAAAAAGTTTCTGAAACTTGAGAATTTTCCAGCGGTACAAAAAATCGGTGAAATTAAGGTCATTTAACGGAAAAGGTTGTATGAGAAATATGCTTCGCTAATTCACGAAAGAAATCACGGAAAGTGGCTCGTGAATTTGAGATTTGTTTTTTACATTGTACTTTTGAAATAGTCATAAAAAATACGTACCCCCTTTGGATATTCGTTTCGTGTTCTTTTTTCTGTTAAAAGCAATGCTTGACGATTTTCCACCCTATTGTTAATAAAGTTGCTTATTTTACATTTAGAAGTGCTAGTGCCATGGTTTTCATAGCGTCTTTGTTTTATTACAAAATACGAATATTTCTCTTCGTAAGCAACAAAAACATAAACTTCTATCCACATCTGGTTTACGAGCGCCATTTTCTTAGCAGACGATATTTAACTGCAGCGGATGCTTCTTTCGTGTGCGTCTAATACGCTGTTGTCAGTTTCAATTCTTTGAACTTATTTCTTTTTCTGTAATTTCGTATCAAAAACATTCTAAAAATGTGTGAGAATCCTCTATGTTTCCTTAAAAACTTTGAAATGGGCAGTATGAAATATTGAGAGCACGTTAAAAAAAACTGAGTCAAGCAAAGGTATTCTAAATACTGATGTATTGATAATTACAATTTATTCAAATGCAACTAGTCACGGTGTTCATTTATGTTCAGATCAGGGCTCTGGCTTGGCCTCCACAGTTTTTGAATGGCGTTTTGTTCGTGCCATGTTTGGGTACGTTTTGCCTTATGACATGGAGCGCCTTCCTCCAATGAACAAAGCTTGATATCTGCCCACTGGAGAAAATTGGTAGTAGGCTCCTCTCAAAGATGGTTATGTATTTTTGTGCATTGATGTTGCCTTCACATTCGATGAAGACTAAACGACCAGTCATTCATATGGCTCCCTAGCATGACTGAATGACCGCCATGTCTCACAGTAGGTTGTAGGTGCTTCATGCTCAATTCCTGGCTCGGCAATCGCCACACCAAGGCGCTGCCAATGTCTGAAGATTGTGCAAATCGGGACTCATCCGTAAATATGACAGTGTGCCAAAGTGCTAAGTGTCTCTAAATCATGTCCGTCGCCCATGCCAATCTGCGACGAATATTTGCTTCTCACAGAAGAGATTTACGTCGAGCCGCTTTTCCATGATAGCCAGTCGGTGAGGATACTGCTGAGCAGATCTAGAACTCACTTGGAGATGTTTTGCAATCTCAGTGGTCTGGCTAACGGGATTGGTTTCCACAGAACGTTTCACAGCTCGGAGACACCCCTGTGATGGTCCAGGATGACCCGAACGTGATGTTGGTGATTCCTTGCTTACCTTCTTGATTTCCACTAGCACTCTCTTCCCTAGAACGAATGTCTCCAAATTAGAGATAGGTGACTGCTTATAATCTTTAGAGTTGCTCTCGGTGGTCGTTAAACTCGGAAAGAAGAAAAAAAAAGAAGTGTAGCAAGAGCAATTTCCAGGATTTTAGCCATCTGGCGCTGGCTGTCTCCGAAATCTGCTTGTCCCACGATTCGTCCTCTCTGAAAGTAGCTTATTTCCTTGGCTCCCTTGGGTCAAGGCATGTTCGTTTGGTTTCACCTACTCGCTGACGTTGTACTGCAATGTATATTAAAGAGAATTTTCGAGCATGCAATGCAATATGGACTCCACTACATAGCAAAAATGACATTACGACAGGTGTCTATTTACTCATGCCATGTCTGTGTACAAACTTTCTTATGATCGTTTAACTAGATGATTTGTCTTTCCCACTGGCGCAACGAGCTAATCGCTGGCTTCTGAGTATTCGTCTGGGTCGGGTCCGAGTCTCGGGGATGGTGTGTTTAATTTACGGCATTGCCTTTCTCCTTCCCTGAAACCAGTGATCCCAATCAGAAACGGGCCACGGTTTATAACCCATTCAGTTGCTTTTGGAGGCCGTTAAATATCCTCAAAAACTATATATTTTTTTACACCGGTGTATTTCACAAAAACCCATTTCTCATTTCGTGCTGATCACGTATTCTGTTTTTAAATCCTACGATTGAGTAGTTAAAAGCAAAAAACTTCTAGACGTCCGACTTCAAAAATATAACTCTCTCCACGAAATAATTTCCTTTATAGTTGCTTCGTAATATGCCGTCACAGATAAAAAAATCCGTCTCTTGCTCCTCATGTTCACCACCGTCAGTAGGAATTTTTGCTCTCTTCCTTTTCTGCAAAAGCTGTGAACAACCCGTCGGTCTTACTTTTATAAAGAATCGTTTTCACAATGCCAGAAAACTGGGTAACCTTTTCATGTTGGAAGGCCGCATTAAGTTAGTTGTAATCTAATAAGGCCGCATTCAAGAAGCTTCAATTCTGCATACTTCAAAATGTATATTATTTTGTAAAAATCTAACAACTATGTACCAACTATCTTCAAACAATGAAAAAAAAATATTCTAAAATTAACTAACCTTTTAAGGACTTCTCTGTTACTGCTTTTTGCTGGAAAGTATTGGAATATTTGGTTGCAACATGGAGGACCGCAGTTTCAGCTGATTCTCTAGATGGGTATCCGTCATTTGTGACCTTAAGGGTTTCTTAGTTTGGGCTAGGTAGGAGAATGTAGGTTCGCAGCAATAAGTGATTGAGAAACATCAAAACCTTTTTCGTGCATGTTGCTGCAGGCGTGGGTATTATTCTATTGCATGTTTCCATATTTCAATCGGATCTTTCTTAGCGTCAAATAAAGTCTTTAAAATTACGTCTTCTGAGAGTTCAAAGAATTCCATCTGTTGTTCTTTAGGATCCATGGAGACATCAACTAGGTGAGGTTGAAATGCTAATTTGAGTGTGATGTCATAATTCTCAAAGTCAGTGAACATTTCATTGTATTCTCCAATTAATGAGTCTATAAGAACTGCACTTTCTTCAAATGATTCGTATGAATCCTCCTGCTCATCTATGATTGTTGTTGACTAGGGAAAGTGTTCACCCGAAGTTTTCTTTTGAAAAAGAAGAGTTTTGAAAAAGATAGCTTTTTTGCTTGGATTTTTTACCACATACACTCATCCTCAAAAAAGAGTTGCACCCAGAAGAAATCAACCAACAGTGATGAAACTTGGTGGGTACGTTTGACATCGTGAGAGATGCAACTGATTCAAGTATCACGCACGGCCGCGCATGGGCTGCAAACAAAGAAGGGTCGTAGCACTGTGCCTGACCGGCTACATACACTGGCGTGCAAAAATTAAGGACGAGACGGTTTTTCGAATGTTACGTTGTGCAGAAGTGATCCATATCGACTCAAATCTTACTAAAAGATCCCCAAGATGTAAGAATATGGGACAAGTGAGCAAAACTGTCCAAACAAGGAATCCAAAGGATACAAAGGCACTTTATTGAAAAGGAAGCTTCGAGCACAACTGGACAGAAGACAACAAACGTCCATGTGACAGGCGGCTGCCAAGGAAAATCCAGCCATTAGTAGGGAATATGATCACCCCTGACTGTGTTGCAGGATTTACAACGTCTGTCCATGCTGAGGACGAGGTTGTCAAGGAGCTGTTGGGGAATCGCGGCCCATTCCTCTTGTAGCGCCAATCGCAGATGCGGAATCGTTGCTGGCGGCTGGTGACGTGCTACCAAGCGTCTCCCGAGAAGGTCCCACACGTGTTTGATTGTATTTAGGTCAGGGGACCTTGTGGGCCAATCCATGAGTTGAATATCTTTACTCTCCAACAGCTCTGCGACAGCCACTGTACGATGAGGTGTAGCGTTGTCGTCCATGAAGAGGAACTCAGGACCCACAGCACCTCTAAACAGACGCACGTGAGGCAGGAGAACCTCGGTACAATATCGGACACCAGTGACTGAACCTCCTTGGAAGATGTGGAGGTTAGTACGGCTACCAAGCATGATACCGCCCCAAACGAGAACTTCGCCACCTCCAAACCGGTCCCTTTCGATGATGTTGGAGGTGTGATTGCAGGTTCTCTGCTCTCTCCAGATCTGTATACATCCAGAATGGCTCGTCAGACTAAATCGGCTCTCATCCGTAAAGAGAACTCGATCCCATTGCTGAGCTGTCCAGTTCTTGTGTTCCTGGCACCACAGAAACATCCGTCTTTGGTGAGCAGGCTTCAATGGCACACACCGTACTTGTCGTCGTGCAAATAGACCACCTTTGTGCAGCTTTCTGACTACGGTAAAACGCGATAACGGACGTCCAGTTGTCTGTTGCATGTGCCTTGCGATTTTTCGCGCTGTCTGCCGTCTGTCTCTTCTCGCCTGTAGGACAATATACCGGTCGTCCGCCGCCGTGGTTGCCCGTGGACGACCACTGCTAAACTCTCGGACAGCTGTTCCTGTCGTTTGAAATGCTCTCCAAGCTCGTGAAACGATGCTGTGAGCGATCCCGAACTCCTCGGCCACACTAGTGACACTTCGATCTTCTTCCAATTTCCCAATGACGTGACCTCGGGTAAAGCTATCCAGATGTCGTCTACTGGATTGCCTGTTGGCCATATCACACGGTGGCAGCAACTCGACGTCGTTCAAACCGATGTACACCGTGCAATAGCTTTCACCGAATTGCTGAGCGTATACCGCCGGTGTGCTTTATACCCTTCTGACACACCCCTCCTCCCCCTACGTCATGCTGCATATATGCGCATGCCCTACCGTACCGGACCCTAGTCTATTTCCTGATTGGTCTTTCGGTCCGTTCTGCCAGCTCATTCCGCTGTTATGGTAATTTCTCCTCTTCGTCCTTAATTTTTGCACACTTCTGTAGTAGGGTGGGCCGAAAAAAACTTTTTTTTTAATTTGCATATCGCCTAGTGAGGAAAAGCTGCCATTTGGGCCAACAAGAACAACAAAAGATTTTTTTTTTAAATCGACCAATATCTTACGTCTCTGCACGGCACACTAATTTTGCGTTTTTTCGACCGCATTGGGCTGTAAGCAAAAACGGGTGGAATTTTTTTTGTAATTGAAATCGAGTAGCCCCTAGTGCGGAAAAGTGTCCTTTTGTGTTCCCCATAATAGTGAAAAAAGTTTTGAAGTTGATCAGTAAGCTATGTCTTGGCACTGCACGCTAAGTTCACCATTTTCTTACTGTGTTGGACCAGTGCCAGTAGACAACCCTAGAAAGTCCAAATATATTAGATAATTCATGCTCTTGTGAACGTTCACGGAAAATACCTATTCGAGAAGTTCCTTTTTGATAGATCAAAGAACTGAAAGGAAAATGGTGATTGGAAAAATAGACAAGATAATGTCAGAAAAACTCAGAAAAAGAGAGGAAAGGAACAATAAGCGGAAAAAGGAAAGCGGTGAGTTAGATTCTTATGAGACGGAGGCACGTTTGGGCGATTCTAACGCAGCCTCTTATTCATCTCCTGAAAACATTAGCCGTAGACGTGTTGAAGACTCGACTTTTGATCCAGCAGAACCATCGACATCACGTTCAGATTCACAAATGAGAGCAGCTTTAGCTTAACGTCAGCAGTCTACCATACCGCAGTCCCAAAGAGGAAAGCTGCTCTTATTGCAAACTTTGTTCTAGAAGACATGGGCATCATTACAGTCGATATTCTCGAGAAGGTCATTGATAAAAACAAAATTATCCGTGAAAAAATAAAGCAATCTAAGGATGTAAAAGAAAAAGTCCACACAGACAGAAAAGTTGTTCGCTGACTCTATTTTGATGGAAGGAATGACTCAACTCTGTTCCCAGACCAGAAAATTCATAAATATTATCGCTTCGAGAAGAAAGAGTACATTACTCTCTTGGAGGAGCCTGAATCGAAGTACATCTGCCATGTGACCCCCACTTCTGGTCATAGAATCATCGTAAACAGCATCACTAATTTTTTAGAAGTTAATGGCATTGACTCAAGTTTTCTCATTGTTTTAGGGTGCGATGGAACTGGAATAAATACCGGCCGAAACAATGGTGCTAAACGACAACTGGAACTTCAGTTGCAACGTTCTTTGCAGTGGCTGGTGTGCTCGTTCCACTTCCGTGAAGTTCCATTTCGCCATTTGCTTTCTGAGCTCGATGGTAAATCAACAGGTTCTACAACTCGTTCAAGCGAGATTGGGGCGGCTCTCGACGGCAGGAAAACCTTCCAGTACTTGACTTTGCAGCTATTCGTGTAGAATGGACAGAACACATAAATGAATTGCAGGATGCACGTGAACTTAGTACCGACCAGCAGTATTTACTGTAAATCTGTTGCGCCGTGTCACACGGAGACTGTGATGTCAGCCTTTCTAGAAGAAATCTAGGACTGCTGTCACATTCGTGGTGGCTGAGACAGCTAACAGAGTCATGCGCCTCTATGTCGCCACTCAAAACCCATCGCAAACTTTGATCTGTGTTGCCAACTACATAATGAAGGTATATGCCCCTTTCTGGTTATCCATAAAGAAGAAGCCTTCCTGCTCAGAAGGGGCCAAACACTTTTGGAAACTGATCAACTTATCGCGCTTCGTGGATTTGAAGTGCAAAGTAATCACTGATGTAGTGATATAGAGAAATGCGATCTTCATAGAATATATTGCTAAGTATGATTGCGGACTAACGCACCCACGTCAGAGCTCTTGGATGGCGAAGAATAAAGAAAGCTAGACAACAACAAATGAATGATGTCATAAGAGAATTCGAAGTGCCGCAAATAAATTTGGATGCTAATGAAAATTATAAGATGATCGATTGGACTAAAACCCGTCTTACCGAACCACCCCTGGCAAAACACATGTCAGACAAAGATCTGGATTGACTAATCACAACTTCTGCCGCAGCTGGCGAAGAAATAACCAAGTTTTCCTGTCACGTGCAAGCTGTGGAACGTTGCGTGAAATTGGTGACCGAAGCAGCTGCCTCAGTGTGTGGATTTGAAGCTCGAGATTCGTTCATAAGAGCAACGATTGCATCACGGCAATTAATGCCACACTTTTCGAGTAAAGCGGATTACCGAAAAAGATATACCACGTAGAAATAAAATTCTGAGCTGAAGGGAGGGTGGGCAGAACTCGAAGTGTAGCCACCTCCTCGTGGTGAGTTCTGGGTTGTTTCCATATGTGACATTAGCAAGCGAAGATCTACACGCTCCAAAGTGCAAAGTAAACTGAGTGTAATACACATGCACACGCATGATGCACTCATAACAGTGCAATTTCCTACGGATTTGTACGATGCCCTACATGCCAGGATGCCTTTACCTAGCCTACGCCTACGTGCCAAATGTGAAAAGAAAATGGTGAACTTTGCATGCAGTGCGGAGATATAGCATGTTGATCAACTTCAAAAAACTAAAGGAGCCTTTTCCAGACTAGGCACTACTCAATTTCAATTATAAAAAAATTCCATCCGTTTTTGCTTATGGCCCAATGCGGTCGGAAAAAGGCGAACTTAGTGTGCCGTGCAGAGACATCAGATATTAGTCGATTTCAAAAAAATTCCTTTGTTATTCTTGTTGACGTAAATGGCAACTTTTCCGCACTAGGCGATATGCAAATTAAAAAAAAAACTTTTTTTTCGGCCCACCCTACTATACATAAGGTCGTCCCGTTGCTCGTGCTTTCCATTCTGACTCGTGCTGTTGTGATGGTTGCATCTATTTCAAGTGAAGTAGGCCTTAGAGAATAGTTAGGAAGCAATTCAAGCAGTTGGAGGAGTTCTAGAGGAGCCGCATCTTCTGGCTCCGTGAAGTGGGATGGTCTTATCGCCGTATTGCGCGCCATATCGGTCGTACGGATATCACCATAGCACGCTGTGGGCGGCAGTGGATAGAACAAGGCACGCAGCAACGACAGGAAGGGTCTGGAAGACCTAGACGAATCACGAAGAGAGAGGACCGACAGATTGCCCGACATGCGCGGAATGACCCAACAGCTACGGTTGCTGATATTCAGCGAGCAGTGGTGCCCTGTATGCATCGTCCGATTAGTGCCAGCACCATTGGCAGTCGGCTGCATGACGTAGGACTACACGCCCGCAGTCCGTTACGACGACTGCCCTTAACACCACTACATCGTCGCCAAAGACTGCAATGGTGTTGTCCCAGATTATGTTGGCGCCACTACGAATGGCAGCGGGTGATCTTCAGTGACGACTTTGGGGTTTGTCTTGGATGAGACGTCTAACGAATCCGTGTGTGGAGGCAAAGTGGTGAGCGCCAAGATGAACGGTTTGTTGTCGAGCGTCACACGTTCAGAAGGCCTGGTGTCATGGTGTGGGGTGCAATTGCCTACGATGCCAGATCACATTTTGTGTACCTCCATGAGGTCCTGCAACCAGTGGCCCTATCTTTTCTGAACGCTCACTCCGGTGCGTTTTTCCAACAGGACAACGCTCGTCCGCATACAGCTCCTGTCTCGAGAACTTGCCTTCAAGGTACTGACACTCTGCCATGGTCAGCCGCATCGCCAGACCTATCGCCGATTGAAAACATGTAGGATGCTATTGGACGCACTATCCACACTCCACCCATACCTCAGAATCTGCATGAACAGCGTGAAAAGATTCAAGCTACATGGGATAACTTATCGCAGGACACCATTAGGAACCTGTACAGCTCCATGCCGACACGTCGGGCATGCTGCGTGTGCAAACATGGCTGCCCGATGCCATACTGAGATACACTACATATTGGCGTGTAGCTCAAAAAAGTTTGCCCTTATCAGTCTCAATGTTTCATCATTTATTTTTCCTGGTAACGTTTACCTTCCTCCCAAATAGCATTGCAATCCGACAGAACTTTCTGGGTGCAACTACAGTATTTTTTTGACAAAGAGTGTAAAATATATAAACATATTTGTAGTTTTACCTTGGAAAGTCAAATCATTTTGCTATTATTCAAGTCAATTTGTTTTGATATGATATCGCACGGGAATGCAGAATTGTTATTGACATCGTTCAATAATACCCAACGCTGATTCTGTTCTTCATGAAATTTAAGAATCTCTTCTCGCAAAGGTAAAATTTTGTGCTAACACCTGTCGGTGCAATAGCAAACGCACTTTGGAATGATACGGTAAAAAATACACACTGAATACCTCATTGTCCAACTTTAGCTTGTTACGAAACTGACAATGCCACGTTGCATTTGCACGAATATAGTTAACAATTGGTATAACTTGTTGCAAAATGTCGTTTAAAATAGTAAATTTAGCACAAAGATTTTATTGATTTAAGATATAATGAAAAGAAATCAGAGCATCTGCATCTGATAATATTTTTTCATCTGTGCAGTAAACCCTTCACGCTTTCCTGCCATTGAAGGTACACCGTCTGTACATACACTCAATAAATTAACCAAATTCTGTCCAACTCCATGACATTTATATTGAAAGTTGTTGAAGTACCTTTTCCTCGTGTTCTATCCGTAAGAGTGCACAAAGTTAGTAACTCTTCGTAGCAAAGGATATCTGTTATGGCCCAAATGAAGTATAACACCTGCGCCGAGTCAGTAGTATCAGTTGATTCATCCAACGCGATTGAATTATTTATACTTTTTATTTGGAGTATTGCGTAAGGTTGTTCTGTTACGTTGAGGGCTAATTCATGATGCCGATCAGTTATGGCTATCCTTGAAAGGAGCAAGTATTTGTACTGTGAAACCTTATCGGTGTCTAAGCCTCCTACAACTTCGACAATGCATTCTTTTCCGATTTCTACACCGCTGAATTGCTTCGTTTTTTAACCGAGTATGTAAGCTACTTTATAAGCTGCTTCAGTGGCATTATTTCCGAGTCTTACCGCTGCTTGAAATAACTGTATTTGCTTTTGTTTTTCATCTTTTAATTTCTTCAGTACATACTTTCGCACTCCTCCCTCTAATATGAAATATTTGTTGTCCTTATGAGTGGCATAATTCTGATGCGCATTGAATTTCTTCAGTGTTAACATTGCAGTATCCCAAAGCAAGCAAATCATCTTATCTTTAGCAGAAACAAAATATTATTGCAGTTCCCAATCATCACTAAAAACTTCAGCGTTCTCGTGGTGTTCTTTGACATGACGGACTGCTAATCAGAAAGCATAAAAAAGTACAGGGTGTCCCACTCGCTACTGAACTCGGTATTTCTTTAATAATACTAACACCAATGGAGATATTGCAACGAAACTTGAAAGTGGACTTACCTCATTACGTGCGAAATGTGATGACATCACAACATGTGATGGAAAAACACATGTTGTGTTTTTCCATCACATGTAAATAATGCCACTGAAGCAGCTTATAAAGTAGCTTACATACTCGGTTAAAAATGGAAGCAATTCAGCGGCGCACCATATTGTGGAAAGTCCTTGCCAGTACGTCCGCCGTCACTGTCTGAATTTCTTCGGTGATGTTTACTTTCAAAGCATCTATGGTTCGCGGTTTCTGTTGGTAAACTCTTCCTTTTAGATAGCATCATAAAAAGCAATCAGGAGGTGTCAGATCGGGCGAGCGCGGTAGCCATAGACCCTTCGAAATGACACGGTCACCGAAAAAGGACTGAATTTCGGTCATACTGGTGTGTGATCTGTATGATGATGTCGCTCCATCATGCTGGTAATATCCAATGGAGAGTTCTTCGTCGTCCAATTGATTTACGAAGGTGTTGAAGATTTTCATATATGCAGCTGTTGTGATGGTTGCATCGAAGAAGATCGGACCAATTATGCGGCGCCGGGTCATCCCACACCAAACATCAATTTTCTGTGAATGAAGGGGTTCTTCATGTATCGCGTTGGGATTTTCACTGGCCCAAATACGGAAATTTTGAGAATTCACGTATTCCGGTCAGGTGTAACCGCGCTTCGTCCGAGAACCACGTGTGGTCCAGAATGCCCTGGAGTTTCCTTGAAGAAATGTCTGAAACCATCGACAGGGTGTCACTCGTTTTACGTAGTTAGGCTCTTCCAGATCGTGGACCACGGAGATACTGTACGCATGAAGCTTCGCGTTTTTTACAGCACGTTAACAAGTGCTTTTGGACAACCCTGTTTCTTGTGACAGTCGGCGAAGTGACTTCAGGGTAGACGCAAGTAGTCGTTCGTCTACATTCTGGATCGTTTCCTCAGACATTTGTGAACGACCTCTTGCATGGTCGTCATATAAAGTCTCCTTGGTTTCCAATTTCTTCGACAATGCCCAAATGGTGGACTTGCCCGGCGGATGTCTGCCTGCAAACCTTTCTAAGAATTGCTTTTGACAAGACCTTATCGATTCTGTTTTCCAATAAGTGAGAACAATAAACACTCGCTCCTCCAGAGTACCGATACATTTTCACGCGTACGCGAACAGCCACGAGCACTCACTATCAACAACCGTATTGTGTAGACACGCTCAGCGAAATGGCATAAAAAAACAGTAGAGAGGTACATCCGGCTGGCTGGCGGACAGCGCAGGGTTCAAGGCTGTCTAGACGCAAATGGTGGCCACTTACAGCACATATTGTGATGACATCATATTTTGTACGAAATGAGGTATATCCACTTCAAATTTCGTTGCAATATCTTCATTGGTGTTAATATTATTAAAGAAATGCCTGGTTCGGTAGCTAGTGGGGCACCCTGTACAATCAAACAAATACGCGGATACTGTCAGGTGGTGTAACTATTCTCAAATTCATTTCAAATGGAAAGTCACGTGCACCGTTCCCAAAGGCTGATACCAGACTGCTGTCCTTCGCGGAATTTCCAAGACTTTTTCCCGCTCGCCAACCAGCCATGGGCGGTTCTGACGCCAGTTAGGCGGAGAAGTTAACGTACATTCTAGAATCTCATTAGAACTAAATCATGAGTGTAGCTGGTGTCAAAATAGCCCTTATTTGACACCGCTACACTCATGATTACTAACATTTTATTACTAACATTAATAAAATGTATTACTAACAAATAACTTACTAACATTTTATTTGTAGCCGTCAGTCGGGGAGCATTATTTGTTGAATCAGTCGGGGAGCATTATTTGTTGAATCTTATTTTACTGTTTGGTATTTTAAATACGGTCATTTTAAGATTAATTTAAAAATAATAAAAGACGAACAAAAAATATTAATAAAAATAAAGGGATTTTTTCTGCAAAATTTGGGTTCACTCAAAAGGCCACACTTAATGGCCAAGAAGACCGCAGGTTCTCCACCCTTGCTATAGTCACTTCTTTTGAACGATTTTCATGCTATTACTTAGCTCTTCAAAAGGTTATTCCAAATTTCCGAAAGTAGTATGCTTGCCATGGCGGTTGACCACAACTGCCTCTGTAAAAGCTGAGTTACTATTCATATTTTTATTCACTTCCTCCATAAAATGTGATTTTCAAGAACAATCTATTCCAAAAATGTATTATTCTCATGCATTTGTACTTACGTGATTTAACATTATGCAGATATAGCCTATTTATTGTGAACAAAAGACATACAAACTAAAAATCAATTTTTTTTAGAAAGTTATCATTGCCAAATTTCACGTTTTCATGAGCAGACCTTTTTTCTGGGTATTAGGAGAGACATCTTGTAAAGATATGGTCCAACTGCCTTTAAATTAACATGTTGATTTTAATGGTACACAAATCATACAGTAACGAAATAAGTCAAATCCTTCAGTATGTAAAAGCCAATCAACAATTTCGTTTGACAGATCTTTACAAGATATGTCACATTAAATGGTTTCTTCCACTTTTAACATTAAAACAAATAATAGTTTCTGAGATATTAGACTTGCTGGTCGCGACTTCGTTTTATAAAACTGCAATAGCATTGAATGACATCACATTAAGCTGCTCTGCATCTTCATCGTTACCTTTAGGCAAAATAAATTACAAGCATTATTACTATGTGAGTCTCGAATTCTGTGTAGCAGCTGAGAATCCAAACACACTGGAGTCTATATACACTGACGGAAAAAAAATCCCAACACCACTAAAAAATAGTTGTAGAGGAATGAAATGGCGGCAATACATTCGTATAGGTAACATATTTAATCGATTAAGGTTTCAAGATCACAGCTTATTGTAAGCACGAGAAGAGCCATTTTAGATGTGAAATGCTGGTACATTAATAACTGGTGTAACCACCAGAATGTTGAATGCAAGTACGCAAACGTTCATGCATTGTGTCGTACAGGTGCTGGATGTCAGTTTGTGGGATGGAGTTCCATGCCTGTTGCACTTGGTCGGTCAATACAGGGACGGTTAATGCTGGTTGGGGGTAACGCTGGAGTTGTCGTCAAATGATGTCCCATACGTGCTGGATTGGTGAAAGATCTGGTGATCTAGCAGGCCACGGCAACATGTCGACACTCTGTAGAGCATGTTGGGTTACAACAGCGGTATGCGGGCGAGCGTTATCCTGTTGGAAAACACCCCATGGAATGCTGTTCATGAATGGCAGCACAACAGGTTGAATCACCAGACCGCCGTACAACTGTGCCGTCAGGGTGCGTGGGAATAACCACGAGAGAGCTCCTGCTGTCATAGGAAATTGCTCCCCAGACCATAACTCCAGGTGTAGGTCCAGTGTGTCTCGGCCGCAGACAGGTTGGTCGCAGGCGCACACCTGGCCTCCTTCTAACCAACACACGGCCATCACTGGCACCCAGGCAGAACCGGCTTTCATCAGAAAACACTACAGATCTCCACTCCGTCCTCCAATTAGCTCTAGCTTGACACCACTGACGTCGCAAACGGCAGTGGTTTGGAGTAAGTGGAATGCACGCTACAGGGCGTCCGGCTCGGAGCTGTCCTATCACGTAACCGATTTGTAACAGTTCGTTGTGTCACTGTGGTGGCAACTGTAGCTCGAATTGCTGCCGCAGACGCAGTACGATGCGCCACGGCCATACGCCGTACACGGCGGTCTTCCCTCTCAGTAGTGCCACGTGGCCGGCCGGAACCCGGTCTTCCTGAGGCAGTACCTTCCCTTGACCACCGCTACCAACAATCATGCACAGTGGCTACATTCCTGACAGGTCGTTCTGCAATATTGCGGAAAGAAAATTCACCTTCTCGTAACCCTATTTACAAGACCTCGTTCAAACTCCGTGAGCTGTTGATAATGGCTTCTTCGTCTTCTTAAAGGAATTCTTGACTAACATCAGCACACTACGTCGAATCTCAACGATAACTAGCGCTCACGAACGTTACAGCGCGTATTTACAGCAAACCTGCTTTGCATATTCCGAGGGGCGCTATTAGCGCCACGCGTATGCGCCGAGCGCGAAATTTGCATAGACGTTATCTTACAGATGTACTCTCACCGCCTACCAACTGTCGTTTATCTAACACAACCCGTTCTTGGTGTTGGGATTTTTTTCCGTCAGTGTATCTTATTGACATCTACCATGTGCTGCTGCAATGTCCTTGCATAAATGAGTCCACGACATCCTTAAATCATAATTCTATTAGCCATGAATAACCAAATCCTTCGGAAGATGTGAAAATCAACGAACACTTTATTCCCACTTATAACTACAAACTTTCAAATACGAAGTGCCAAGAGTTTGAGCAAGAGCTTTACACTACCACTCCAATCTTTTTCGTGTGAAAATGTGTCTTTCATTATTTAACGCAAGAATTTTCAGGCATGTTTTTTGCCATATTAAGTTCCTAAAATTTGTTTTGTTCCGCCAAAGTGATGCATCGCAAAACGTGGAATAAGACCACTATTTTTAGCACGCCATTTGAAAAACATGTACGTGCTTATAGTATAACTTGGTCTGTCTTTCCATCTCTGTGGACACCATACCTCTGCAACTATTAGACCAATTTGATAAAATTATTCCTGCATTGGGAAGCAAGAAATATTAGAAAAACATGATTCTTGCTTTCCGATCTTTCGTTCGGCCCATAGCTTTACCGCTAGAAAGCGTAAGCGAAGATGCTATCGAATCCAAAATGTACAAGGAGTGTTCAAATAAAAAGGTACAAAACGACACTGTGGGTATAAATGAAGACTTTATTCAAAGTATACACCATAGGCCGTAGTACAACGATCCCATTGATTAACGAGCCGAATTATTCCTTGTTCCCAGAATTCCTGTGGCCGTGACGAGACCCAGTCCTGCACAGCGTCCTTGAGTTCGTCGTCAGAGTGGAAGCGCTTCCCTTTCAGATGTTTTTTCAGGGGACCAAACACATGGAAATCGCAGGGCGACATGTCCGGGCTGTAGGGCGGATGGTCAAGCTGCTCCCACTGGAACTTGGCCAGTTCCGCGTGTGTGACCCTGGAGACGTGTGGACGCGCGTTATCGTGGAGCAGAACCACACCCTCCGTGAGCAGCCCCGGTCTTTTGTTCTTGATGGACCTGCGTAGGCTTCGGAGTGTCTCACAGTACACATCGGAGTTAATGGTTCGTCTGTGCTGGAGGAATTCAACAAGTAGTGGACCTTGGACGTCGAAAAAGACGGTGAGCAACACCTTGCCTGCGCATGCGGGCGCCCGCGCATGCTCCGATCCACGCCGGCGACTCAAATCACATCCCTAGATGTGTCGCTACGTTCTCCCATAGTGGCATAGGCAAATATGTTAACGGTTACGTTCTTATGACGTTTCGTACCTTTTCATTTGAACACCCCTAGTATTTCATTTTATATCATTGGCTCTACATATCCGGTTAAAAAAACGCCTTTCTTTCTATACCACTAATAATGAAGACTATTTTGGGTACACTTTCTTTTTTAAGAAATGCACAGTTCTTTCAATAAGAGGAGTAAAGATCAATTGCTATTTTCCTTTTGCCTGTGCTTTTAAAATTAGTCCGATTTCAAAATCATTTTTTCGTCAGGCCTGGTAGGAAGTGTATCACCTGGTAGGAAGTGTATTACACAAACTTCCTAAGATTTGGTGAAGAAATGTCTTTTCACTAAGGGCGTGAGTGTATATCTCTGCTGCCGATGTATTTGCAGGAATATCTGCGAGTTCGAAAACTCTATTTAAAAAAAAAATCGTTTCCAGTTAGATAGCGCACACCGTGCAAATCTATTGCGCATATTTTCTGTTAAAAATAATTCGCTGTATTTTCTTCTAGGTTTGTAGATATACGTATTATGTATTATTTTTCTAGATAACTCTGCATCTGAGAGACCGATTTGAATTTTATTTTCTTTGTTGGATAGCGTTTCAAGTGCGGAATGTTTTTCACATAATCACACATTTTTCCTGGTACAAATGTTTGCCACTAGAGGGAATAAGTACACATTTCCGTTTAGAGTACATTTGCAGCAATATATGCGTGTCTAATAACCCGATTGAAGATTTTTTTATGGTCAGATATTTGGATTTTAGGAAGTATCTGACCATAAAAAAATACTTGGATTTTAGGCACATTCCATGTAACGTACATTCTTTCCTTTTGAGTTTCTTTTTCATCTTACCACAAGTCTTAAACAACCCTTAGAAGTAGGAAGCTAAGAGATTTGGAAAGGTAAAAGAAAATCCCACCCCTGCAGTACTCGGTATAGGATTGCGACTTACACGGTAGTTTCAGCTTGCATAAACTATACGATAGCTTCAGCTTGCATAGCAAAATTTTAACGCTTATCGTTTTACTTAAGCACGCCACTGTGCCCACCACAATACAAGTCGTTCTCTTCGAGGTACATATTCTTAAGCAACATTCTTTGTCCACATCTTATTCAGCCGCCGAATTACTGAAGGAGGTAAATAAGATATTCGTATTATGAGGAGAGACAAGAGGTTCATTTGTCTTCCTTCCGGACTGACTGAGGTGTCCGTTGACCGCTGTTAAGAGGTTCTATGATTAGGTGGTGTTTGCTAATGTTAATCTTATTGCAGCTGCACTGTATCTACCAACACTTGCCATTGTTTGAAAGTTGCCGTTTTTCGGAGGTTTCACTGTACATCAATACTAACATGAATTTTCAATATTCAGAAATTTTTCTGTTAACGTGAAGGCTGAGATTCTCTCAATTAGCCCATGTTTGCTACATCTCTAAAATGTTCGCTAATTTTAAAGAACATTTAGCCTCCAGATGCAATTTTTTTCATCTCAAATTGTAATGATATCGTGTTTGCCAATCCAGTTTTGCATAAATTCTGTGCACTGAATCCAGCCCTGTCAGTAAGTAGTTTGCATTCCACTTTTCTTTTCTTTACTTTAAAATGATTGACTGTCGTTTTCAAACCCACTGTTGAAATTATTTTTTTGTTGAAATTATTTTTCAGTAGAAAGTTTCATGAACAGCTCGCTTCCTTACACTAGAGAAAATTTGTTCACATGTTATGAGCTGGAAATCCATATCCTCTCACTGTACAATTTTTGCTATCATGGATCTGAGAGATATAAGAATGTTAATTAAAGATCAGTTCGGAACGAAACTGTACGCCATTTGCTTTAAGCTGCTGCTGAAATTTTAGTACATGTTTTGATAAAAAAATTGTCCAATGTAGAAAATACACGGGTCTTATTGTTTGCTGAACATTCAAATAAAAATTAATTCATGTGCTATTGGAATCGAATTTATTTTTTTCCGTGACAGTAAGTGAAGTAACAAATAAGTCAACCCTGCAAAGTTGAATGCCGATCGTTGATCTGCCAAACTTATATCTGAGAAATTATATATTTTCCTCATTCATAAATCACCAAGATAGTAAATGGAAAGAACACATTCTAAATCAGTTAAAAATTGTTCTGAGAAATTCGAGTTATATTTAACATGTCTGTTAAAAAACCCAATAGTAGCTTTTGATGAGAACTAAACTATATACAAGTTAAAAGATGCAAAAATCAGAGTACCTTACAAACAGAAAAGAATAATATCTGTTAGCAGAAGGCACAAAGCCCATGTAACGTACATTCTATTTTAACTTTACTTTTGAGTTTCTTTTTCATGTAGGTTTGAGTTTGTTCTCTTAGATATTTTCAAACCTAACGTTATGTATTTTCCCTCAAACGAGAATGACGATGGCAACAATCTGTGGTCGGAACGGGAGTGACATATGTATGTGATAAGAACGTTATATAAAAATACCATGCTAAGGTTGCTTTGTGTGTGGAGATGTTAGATCGTTACTGAGGTTTGATTGTAAACCTCTCGACTAAGATATGTGAAGTGGTGTGCATCTCGCCTTGCTATGTTTTGGATTTCGTCTAATATTGCTGGACCAATAAACAGTTGACGTAAGTTGAACTTGTGTATCTGTTTTTGTGGCCTTTGTAAAAGCCTTACTTTAACGTGAGCTATCCGGCATAATTAGTTGCATCGCATATATCCTTAGTTTAACATCTATTCAGCCGGAAATCTTAAATACCGTAAAAACGGTTACGTTATGCACATTACAAGTGGATAGAGGCTACGTGTACACATGACAAGTGCAATGCTTAAACCAGTACATTGGTAAGAGATGTTAGTAGTCAGAGTGCGAGTTGACCAGAGTTCAATTGAGGATCATCGTTTAATACAAAAAATAATACACAGGGATTCCAGGTGGAGGGAAATTCTCAGAGAGTTCTGTGCAACTTGTGCGAGTTACTTTCACTATGAACGGAACACGCAATCTGAAGATAAATTGCTGGCAGGGAGGGCGTTGAGCATGGCGCAGAAGAGAGGATGAGTCCCGGTGAGTCAAGTGATGGGTGAAAATATCAGACTTCATGAGAATAAATGCGTATGTACAGATAGCAGATTGGCATCGTGCTGAACAAGGAAGTTGACAGTCAGATGTAGTGAGTAACAATTGGCAGACTAAGGAAAGGATTTGGAAAAGGGATGGTAGAATGTTGCAGGAGACATAGACATGAGATACAGTACCAGGAACAAAGCAGTAAAGACAGTTAGCGAAGGAATTCTGACGTAAACGTTGCAAGATGGCAGGGACACGTATCTGTCCTTGTAGAGACGTCCACTGAACATTGTACTTGCCACGGAAGTTCAACGAAGAGTACACGGCGTCACGGAAAGGAATGTCATAATAGAAGGTAGGAAGCACAGAGAGCGAGACAGTGTCGCGAAGGAGAAGATGCTGATAGATAGAGCTGTTGGGTAAGGTGCGAGCAATGGGTATCATTAATCTTGAAAGAGGACCATTGGGAGCAGGCGTCCCAAGGATGGGGGGAACTCCCTGATGCACCCGGGTAATCAGGGAGGGAAACAGGGTACATAAAGCTTCTTGGAGGAAACAGAGACAGGAGCTGTGTGGAGGAAGAAGAAAGAGATTTACATTTATGATGAGTAGCAAAGAGTTGGTAAACAACAAACACTCCAGAAGAACGGAAACAGTGTTAAATGGTCGTCTTTCTAGGCATTTCACTCACAACCGTAGCACGTGTTTGCCGAGAATAGTGTGACGCGCAAAAAAATCCAGCAATTGGCTATCCTCAATAGCCACGGTTTTCCGTACTATAAGGTAAACCTAGGTGACTTCCCCTGCGCCGCCATCTATGATGGCTCTGCAGGGAATAACGCGGCTCTTTTATCCAAATAATTGTACGGTGAAGGCGTTGCGAAGCAATTCTGCCCGGATTATCGTGGTGCTTCCTTTCGGACAGGATCTGTCGGGGAACCGACCGGCACGAGCCACCTCCACGGACCACCACCATTCAATCCATTTCAGTCCCCGCCTGTGAGACGTGCAAATAGGCCCGGACTGCAAATATGTTGGAGAGTGAGAGATTCATTCGCGAACGCTTTTTTGTTAGGATCTCGCACGACCTTTGCTAAAACCACAGTACATTTCTCATTTATTACACTGAATACTCATTTTCTCTTTGTATTGCTTAATTTTATTGTTCGAAATATGACGATTTTCACATAGCCTTGAGTATTAAACAGAAATCACAAAAACAGCTATTTACATTATCTACATTTTTCCTTGGCGGTGGGTCGCCGCTAGTCTTCTGACCCTGGGTGGGGATCGTCTTCTGTTTCGTCTTCATCTTCAGTCCCTGATCCGAATTATTTTGCTGGTCTCCTTACTAGTTCGGCGTCTTGGTTTGCTGCTAGTTCCTTTACCATCTCTTCAATACCCTCCTTGGCTTTGGAAACGCCTAAGGGAGGGTAATTTTCTTCGTTTTACTTACCTGTGGGATCAGAGCCTGTCTTCTATCTGAAAGAGGAGAATAACATAAAATCATATGAGCAAGGCCCACTATCAGAGCGCCACAGCGACAGTCACAGTTCTTCACTCAAAACCTCGCGAAATACGCGCGCGAGATACCATGACCCGTCAGGACCTGGTTGAGGAATCCATTCGATTCCCTCCTTTTCACCGATACTTTTCCGAAGATCGTGCGGGTTCTTCTTTCCGTGTCCCCTGCATCTCATCTAGCCTGCCATTGGTGTTAGGTTGAGAACACCAACGCACACTCTGCATTGTTGTTCCCAACCTAACGCGCACATCTTTTTTCCTAGTAGCTTCCTTTCCCAGTTGTTGACACTGGTTCCTGCATGGCTTATAGTCATTTGCAGTTCAATGGAAGGCTAGAATGAAAGGTTTAGCATGTAATTTTCTTTATTAAAATGTACTTTTTAAATGTTGCACAGTTCTTATATTCATAAGGGGAACAGCAAAACTCTGTTGAACTTTATTTGAAAGTTGAGCTGAAGGGGCTAAAAACAATTTCTTTTTTATAATTTTAAAACCAACGCAAAATAGGATTTACCAAGTTACCACAGAGACAGCAGCGTACTTTTTCCACAAATATCTTACTTAAGAAAAATATTGTGACCTCGATGTTGAATTAATATTCTATTAGGAGCAAAATTTTAATAAGAAAGTATTTCGACTTTTAAATAATTACATGATCTGAGTTCAGGCCGGCGTGAGACAGGTCAATTTCTATCACCTTTAATTAACTTGTAGTACGAAATAACTCAAACTAATTTATTCTGAAAACTATTTATGACGAAATTGCAGTAAATTTAGAATTTAAAGAACCTTTATTACTCTTATTTCATTTTCAATTACTATTGTGTCATGATTAATTAGACTAGCATTTTATACATTTCTAGAACGAAACATTTTAGGATACATCAAAATTCGTAAGAGTCCTAATAAGGTTGAAATCCTAGGAATCGTCCAACCATTCAGAGGTGCCACTGAGCTATTCCCTAAATCTTCAGTTACTACAGAAAATGTAATTTTTTTCAGCGTCTTTCCCTGCCTTGGCCCTCTCCATTTTCATTTGAAATATATTAGCATTTTCCATGAACGGAATCGTGGATTCCAACTTCATAATTATCGTATTGAGAAACATGCAAGCCAACAGAGGGACAACAACCTGGCAAATCCCTAGAGAATTCAACATTGGAATGTCAAGGATCATCTCGGACCGCATCACGATCGGACTATATCGCGTGTCTCCTTCGAACTCTTTGCCTCCCCGGTGGCGCAGTGGCTTCTCACCATTCGCCCGAGATGGATCCGGGTTTGGATCCCGGAGAGGCATAGATATTGCGTTAGTCTTAAGGTTCTGTCTATCTCCCTTCCCTGGAACAACTAGCCCTAAATCAGGTGAGGGTGACTGCTTATAGCCCATTGAGTTGTTCACGGTTGTCGTTAAACCTCCAGTTAAATCATATCATTTGTCCCTTTTTGTCCAGAGGATCGGCGACTGTTTGACTTGTGTGTGTGTGTGTGTGTGTGTTTGTGTGTGTAGCACCATTCACTGTAAACCTTTGCTACGGTTGTGAGTGAAAATCCCATGAGGTGGCCGTTTGGGAGGGGATCCAACCGCACGCTTGGTGTCAACCATCATGCCATGATCAAAGTGGACTGGGTCACTCATTTTGTCCCTTTCTAACCTCAATCGAAAACTAACTGATGCTCAACAGGCTGGTATACTGGATTTATACAGCACATACAACTCACGTGCTGTTTTACGTATTGAAGTGAACCATTTCTGCGAAGAGGGCAGGTGTACCTAATAAACTGGCATCTCACTGTATATTTTTTATTAGTACATTTAAGAATCAGCCTCCTGAACAACACCTTCTACGCCTTTCTCTTCGTTTTTGGTCAATAAACAAAAAATAAAGAAACTGTCTGCTGCCACATTCAAATCCATTTAAAACAGAACAAAATGTTGGGAATGAGACTAACACCAACGAACGCACAACATACAGTGAACTTACGCTCTGACTGCTCATTTGGTGTTTTTGCGTCTCCTTCTGCTCGTTTGGAGTAAAATTCTTTAGTGAAGATGCATGTTAAGACATTGAGGAACGATTCTGTCATTGCACATTAGGAGTTTCATCTGAACTGCGATCGAATATCTTATCTTAAAGCTCACTCCCGCTAGTGTTTTCTCTTTCCCCTGAACATGCATTTTAATTTTCAAATCCCGGATGGGGCCTAACGGAAATAAATAGCCAACATTGTATCCTCTATTCACACGCTAGCTTTAATAAATATCTTAATAAATATACAGTAAAATATCACTTACCAGAGGCAGTTAGGAGCGTGACCCCTCTCGGAAAATAATTTTCCGATGCTGAATATCTTAAATTATAACCGCCACATCGATCAGAAGAGAACGATTTACAGGTTTAAGGAACGGCCTTGCTATGTTTTTGCGATGTGTTAGTGGTACAAAACAAGCGGAATCAGGAGGTGGCGCGATGCCATGATACTTTCTTAAGTTGCTATCCATCTCATGCAAAATTAACCTTCGTTCTCGTAACTGTAACGTAATTTAACGCAAGTACTCCCACCCAAAGCAAATGTTCTTTCTTTGCATGAAAAGTGGACTTTTAGTCTTGGCGATTCTGCTCCATAAGGATAATTATTACGAGTTTGTAAAGACAAAAGTGTTATGTTGTGACAATGCGAAAGTTAATTTGAAATACACTATATTGACAGAAGTCACCGGACACCTAGAAAAGAAACACAACATAGCCTTTATTGACATACGGTGTCGGTCCACCTTTGGTTTTAATGCATGCACTGACCCTTCGAGATATGCTTTCGACAACGTTTTGAAACACAGCGATAGGTATGCGCTTCCATTCAGTACATAATGCTCCCGCTAACTGTTGCTTAGTAGTAGGCCTTGGTTCCAAACTTTTTATGCGGCAATCCAATTCATCCCATAGGGGCTCTATGGGATTCAGATCAGGCTCCGTGATGGCCAGTCCACACACGAAACGGGATTAACGTCAAACCACGCTAAAACATTCCTTGTTTTATGGCTCGGTGCATTATCCTGCTGGTACCAACAAGGCTCGGTTCCATAATATTGCCACAGAAGTGGTAGGGCATAATTGTCCAGAATATCGAGGTAGACGTGCTGGTTAACAGGTTTGTCAACGATTACCAATGGGTCGGGACCATACCAGGAAAAACACCCCCTCACGAACACACTGCCAGCTCCAAACTTGACCGTAGGAACAGTACATTGTGTTAAATATCGCTCCACCGCTTGCTGCCATACCTACAGGCGGCCATCAGACTGACGGATCGTGTATCTGGAATCATAAGTCCATAGGACCCGTTTTCATTGATCTACAGTCCACGATAAATGTTCTTTACACCATGCTAAACGACGAGTAGCATTCCGAGTGGAGATCAAAGGCTTATGAGCAGCCGCACGACTACAGTAACCCATGGAATGAAATTCTCTGCGAATGGTACGTGTACATACCGAGGTTCCAGAATTTTTACGCACCTGTACACTGAATTCTTGTGCAGTATCCCGTCGATTAGGTGTAACGGCTCTCCTGAGGCTTCAACGTACTCTATCACTGATTTCCTTTGGTCTGCCGGTACGTTTTGCTACTTCAGGCACGCCATGTGTCTTCCACTTATTCAGTACATCCGAAACAGTTGCCTTGGGTATGTTTAAACGCTTCTCGGTTTCTCTTACGGACAACCCACTTATACAACACCCAACAATCTTTTCTTTCTGAAAGACAGTTCTTTCCCTCCGCGACATTTTCATTCAACCTCACAGTGCGATAGGATCGGGGTCAGCTGCAGGCTTGCTTTTATACCGTTTCCAGCTATACCGCGCATCGTAACAACGCAGCGGATCCGTTCATTTGCATTTGAAGTGGTGTCCGGTGAATATAGTGTAGGTGTTATGTTTATGGGAAGCTGATTTGATCCGCTTGCCGAAGAAAGTACTACGCCATATAAGTGGGAAACGGCCTCTGTTATGATTCAAGACTTTCTAAAATTTGTCGCTATCGGTGAAACTAGAATAATTAGAACTGCATGATAGTTTATTCTTCACACTGTATAGTGAAATCTTCTTTAAATAACAACACAATGAACTTTACACCAACTATGCATAAAATAATAAGGAACACCCTAAATGTGTAAGCAAAGGCTGTTTTTGCACGATAACAAATAGTAGATCAACCCCATTGCAGAACTGTCCTTAAAAATACATTAAAAGACTTTATTTACAATAAAATTGTTAAAATATAGGCGTGAGATCGTTCGCGGTCACTCTGTCCACATCATTAGGCGTGAACAAGACTCGAGCAGGTACTACAGATTTTATATAACACACACTCTCATACATTTACGCAAATAAGTTCCTGATCTTTGCCAGTTCCGAAAGCATCTAAAGAGCCTCCAACTATTGCTAGGTCGTTATGTGAAATCAAAGTTCGCGAGTTCGTTCATCACGACCTAGCAGAAGTTGGAGGCTCTTTAGACGTTTTAGGAACTGGCAACGATCAGGAACTTATTTGCATAAAGTCTTGTTCACGCCTGATGATATGGTCAGAGTGACCGCGAAAGACCTCGCTCCTATGTGTTTAACCTTTTTACTGTAAATAAAATATTTTAAAGTATTTTTAAGGACAGTTCTGCAATGGGGTTGAATTACTATTTGTTATCGTGCAAAAACAGCCTATGCTTGCACCTTTAGGGTGTTCCTTACTACTGTGCGCGCGACAGATATATTAATTAAATAAATACATCGCTCTTTCCACGTTCCAGAACACATAGCAACCGAAAAATGTTTTCAGCCGCCGCGAGGGAATTGAATCCAAGGATCTCTCGATATCTAGCCGACGCGTTAGCTTTACGCATAAGATAGTATAAATCTACTAGTAATCCAAATTTATTGGGGTAGAATAGAGATTTTCAAGTTTCCATGCTTTCGCACATTAACCAGATGGCTTTTTCAAGGAAAGTAGACAGCAACAGTAAAACTACTGTAACTAGTTTGCTGTCTACCTTCCTTAAAAAGACCACCTGGCTGATGTGCGAAAGCTTGGAAACTTTAAAATTTATATTCTACGGCAATAAATTCGGATTACTAGTATAGTTATACTATCTTATGAAATCTTCTTTGTTTTGAGTTCTGTATAACTATTTTTGGTATATAAATAAGTTTTGAGGGATTTCCGTTCGGTGTCGTACTTATCACTGCTCACATGTATTTTAAGGTGGCAACACTGCGATATCGCAGTGAGAGACGCCAGCTGTCAGAGTCAGTATACGACGTTCGATTGAGGTGCGAAGACGTATTTGTTTTATTCGATGGAAAATGGCAACTTTCGTCCCGACAAAACAGCATTTGCGGAAAGTGTTAGTGCATTACTTTATTGTCAAAAAAGGTGCTGCTGACAGCTATCGCTTAATGTCAGAAATCTATGGTGAACATTCGTCATCCATAAAAAACATGTGAGTATTGGTTTAGACGATTCAAAAGGAACGATTTCGATGTCAGTGATAAAGAACGTTTTGGACCACCCAAAAAAAAGTGCTGATGCCGAATTGGAAGCTTTACTCGACGAGGATCCGTACCAGACCTAAAAAAGAACTAGCATCAGCATTAAATGTTAGTCAACCATACATTTCAAAATGTTTAGCTGCCGTGGGAATAGTGCAAAAAGAAGGGAATTGAATTCCAAATGCTTTGCGGGAAAGAGACCTTGAACGTCGAAAAACCATTTGCGAATTGCTGGTTCAAAGGCAAAAAAGGAAGGTTTTTTTGCATCGTATTATTACTGCCGACAAGAAATGGATATGGTATGATAACCCTAAACGGCAGAAAGTATGGGTGAAGCCAGGTGAACCAGGTCCTTCAACGCCAAAACGCAATATCCATCGTTCAAAGGTAATGCTGAGTATCTGGTGGGACCGGAAGGGTGTGATCCACTATGAACTGCTGAAACCGTCAGAAACTATTACTGGTGATCGGTATCAAACCCAATTAATGCATTTAAAACGAGCTCTCACGCAAAAACAGCCGGGATAAGAGAATAGACACAACGGAGTCATCTTACAGCATGACAACGCAAGAGCATATGTTTCTCGACCTGCGAAAAAGTACTTAGAAGGATCCGACTGGGAAGTTCTACCCAACCCGCCATATTTGCCAGATATTGCGCCATCGAATTACCATTTGTTCCGGTCGATGCAGTCAGCACTTTCTGGAGAACGGTTTATTTCTTATGAAGACATCAAAAATTGGCTGGACAACTGGATCTCTTCCAAGGAACCGGAATTCTTTCTTCGGGGCATACGTTCACTGCCCGAAAGATGGGGTAACGTTGTTGCCTCAGACGGAGCATACTTCGATTAATATTAAAATATTGTTTCTGTTCTCCAACAACGTGTTTTGTTCACCTCAAATCCCACAAAACGTATTTATATACCCAATATTATTTTTGTTTTGGTGCTTAACGACCACCGTAAGCAACTTTTAGGGCTATATGCGGTCCCCCGTCCCTACTTTGGTGCCACAAGATCAGGGGAAAGGCTACGGGAACCCCTGCCCAAGACCCAGCACTTTCGGAGTGCAAGACGAAAATAATTGTGGATGACCTGCACAACTAAGCGAATGTTACTTTATTTGTATGGTATAATTCATTGGAGTCCAGGCGTATGTTTTTTTTTTTTTTTTTTTTTTTTTTTTTGCTTTTGTACTGATTCATTTCGAAATTTCAGTATTGCTCTAAGAATTTTATTGAAAATTCCAGTTACTACTGTGTCAGCCGAGCGAAGTTTCTCTACACTGCCATCAATAAAAATCTGTCTCAGAAGTAAAATAACTCAAACATATCTAATTTGGCGCTAGCATCAACAGGACACACAGTCTGCGTAAATCTGGATTACAGAAACATGCTGAAATGAAGACAAGGAAAGTCAATTTTTCAGAATAAACATGTGATAATTTAAGAGTTTTGTATACCATTTCATATCTTATGTCTGCTGGTCTACGAATTGAACATCCAGAAATACCCTATCTTGTACGTATATAAAATAAAGGCTCTGTTTTGTGTTCCGGATTTCAGCCTCACCTTAGACATATTTATATTATTGCGTTAGTCTCAATATGATACATTGCAATAGGTTTTACGTTGGGATTCCGAAAACAAGAGAAAGAGCCCTCCGTTCGACACTTGTTTCATTCTCGAGCGTTATGAAAGCCATCTGTGGACATGGCTATTCTATAAATCCCTAGACAGACCATGGTCAAGATTAAAGAAATCACACTCTAGGGATGCATTGATTACGGCCTAAAGAGTTCAAGACAGCACTGATTTGGCAATAAATAAATACACAAATACTTTTTCTCTACTCATTATTTGGAATCCTCATCGATAGATGAACGATTGGACCTATCTTACACGGGTCCATGAAGTTTCTAATAAATTTTTAAATCAAATTGTTTACATAGACAGGGGCCCAGAATAAATATCACACCCACACTAGGGCCGGCCATGGGAAGAGTCGTTGCCATTAGACAATGCACCACCCATGCCTTATCTGGAATTCGGACTCAGTCCCATCTCAGCCAGGAGCCACTGTCTTAGGCCACACAGACGCCAGGCCGACGGAGCTCTATATAAAAGTAATTTATTGTACTTTATCTAGCGTTTCTTATATCGTTTACACTCAGACTGCTTACTATAGTTTTGCTGCTAATATGAATGTCATAAAGCACCGACTTCTCTAATTTCTAACAACAAAATACATAATGAATGAAAAGGCAGTTTTATATGATACATTTTACGAAACGAATTTCTATTTTGTACATGCAACAAATTCAGAACAAAGCTCGGTGCAGTAGTAACAGACAATGACAAATTGTCAGAAAACGATTGAGGATTTCCAACATATCCATTTGAGAATGGTACTCAACACCAAAAAAATGTTACATGTTCACCACAACACATGGCCCTGGATGATGCAAGTATGGAAGAAGCATACTGGAGTAAAGACATCATGGCAACATGTGTATGTTGCAAATGCAAAATATATAAAGGCAGTTTTCATGTATATAGTAACATTACACTGAAGTGGCAGAAAAACTGGTACACCAGTCTAATATTATGTAGGTCACCCACGGGAGCACAGGAATGCTGAAATACGACGAGGCATGGACTGCACTAGCTTCTGGAAATATGCTGTAGGCAATGCACACCGTACTTCCTGCAGAGAGTTCCACAATTCGGGTGTATTCCGAGGTCTCGGATCCCTGTGTTCGACAGCGCGTTGCATGGCATCCCAAATGTGTTCTATCACGTTCAGATCTGGTGAATTGGGTGAGAATGGCAACACCCTAAACTCAGAAGAATGTTCCTTTAACCATAATGTGGCATCCCAACACTTGTGAGGAGGTGCATTGTCTGTTGAAACAGGTTCAACCCATCAGCATGAATGCAGGACATGGACGGGTGTACCTCATCAAAAAGGATGCGCACAAAGCGTTGAGCGGTCACAGACGTTTGTAGACGTACCAGGGGAGGGGTCCCAGTGAAGTCCAGATAAACACACCCCATACCATTACAGACCCCCACCAGCCGGTACCGTTCCCTGTTGGCCGGCGGCATCCATGGCTTTATGGGGTTTACGTCACACACGAATCCTTCTATCTGCCCGATACAGTTGGAAAAGCGACTCGTCAGACCAGGTTACTTGTTTCCAGTCATCAAATGTCCAGTGGCGGTGTTGCCGTGCACAAGCGAGGCGCATAGCTCTGTTTTGTGCACCCATCAAGGGTACTGGAGTTGGGCGTCGGCACCCAAAGCCCACAGCGTGCAGGGTACGTTGCACAGTCCGGACGCTGATGCTTGTTGAGGCTCCAGCATTGTATTTTAATGATACCTGCGAGAGTGTTGCACGCCTATCGCGTGAAGCTATTATTGACAGTCGACGATTGTCACGTTCACCCAACGTCTTTTTACGGCCACACTGGTGTCGTAGGTTTGAGGTTGTGCCGGAATTCTTGTGGTCAGGGTACACCCGTGCGATGGTCGGCCATGAATATCCGAACTTCGTTTCTACCTCGAAATACTATGGCCCATCTCACGAGCGCCAACTATGACACCGTGTTCCAAATCGCTTAAATCAATATTACTTGTCATTCTCATATATATATATACACACTTTATATACACACTGACGGACGCAATCGAGTACGCGCATAGGTGACGTTTGCGGTGTATTTTGCATAAGCTCGTCTGTACCAGTTTTTCTGGCACTTCAGTGTATATGTTGCAGTGGTACCAATATGTGAATGTTGCAGTAGCAATAAGGTGTATATATTGCAGTGGCAACATATGCAACGCTAGAGGGACGAGAACTCTTTCATTTGTGAAACCTGCTTGCTTTCAGCTATTGAATTCAACCAAACATACCCAGACTTATCCTTTGATTAAAATTATCTTTAATTTAATAAAGCAATACGAAAATGTTTACCCTGTTTTGGAAGATAGTGTAAGCTAAGCAAACAATTGAGAGTTGAAGCTACATCTGGAAAGAAATTGGTGAATAATAAGAGAAGCAAATTCTTCACGCAGACGTACAACTCATGCCAAATAGTTTCGCAAGAAAATGTTGTTTATAAGTCACAATTTGTGAACAAAAAAAGTAAAAATCAATTTATTCAACCACGTCAATCAGTGCGTTGAAATAACATTTCCCACGCAATGCAAACGCACTTTCAACTTTAGAACTTATCATAAGATCTATTCAATTATTATATGACGGTAGTACATATTATTCCCACACAGAGTGTATATGTTATTCCCACACAGATCATGGTTTAGGATTAAAGAAAACAAAAAGGTAAATACAAAAACAAGTTACTAAAATCATGCAATGCACTGAATTGCGCGTAGACAAACCCTCCTCCCTACCCTGGCGATTGATTCGTTCCTCCGGAACAATATACTAACGTTTTGCCGCTGTAGAAGCATTTTAGTCAAGTTATGAGGATAATGGATGTTGAATAAATCTTGCTCCTGTGCCGTGATCTTTGACCCCATTTTGATGATAAACAACGGAAGCGGTTCAGTATACCTCCGTAACACTATGATCAAGTTTTGTTGCAATCGAAGCATTTTTACATGAGTTATGACGCATAAGGGAATGAATCCCGCTCCTATGTCATAACCTTTGAACCCATTTCGCCCATTTTCAATAGGATTTGTCCCCAGGTTGTCCCCTATCACATACTAAAATTTCATCGAAATCGAATCATTTTTGCGCCAGTTATCGTGCGGAGGGTAAGACGGACAGACAGACAGACAGACGAAAAAGTTGGAGCATATACGCTTTTTCAACCTACGGTTGGAAAGCGTAAAAAATAAATGCGGATCAGTATGAGTGAAGTGATTTGGCAATATCCCACTGTATACTCGGTAGCTTACGGACGACAAACAAGAGTTGAGCCTTAACTCATAAACAGTAAGACTTGCATCGCCGACATACCGCCTGCCACATTTTTTCACGTCTTTTGTAAAAAAAGATCATGCTTATGTTACCGGTTTGTCCGTCTGTCCGTCCGTCTGTCCGTCCGTCCGTCCGTCTGTACCCACGGTATCTCTGCAACTATTAGTCCGATTTGAAAAATTATTTTTGCATTGGGAAGCTTGAAACATGGGAATGATGATCCTTTATTTCGTTTTTCTTTACGATGTACAATTTCGCCGCTAGAGGGCGTAAAAGCAGATGATGTCGAATTTAAAAATACGTTTTATTCCACATATTTGCTTCTAAAGATCCGATTAAAAAAATTATTTTATCTTTCGATTCCATTTATGCCAAAAAGTGTTCTAGATATAGTTACTTTTTCAAATTATACATAGGTTTCCCCCTAGGAGGCGTAAAAGTAAATTACATTTTTTTCCGATAACTCTTCTTCTAAAACACCGATTTGAAAAATGTTTTCTTCAGCTGATACACCTCCTAATGGAAAACCGTTTGCATATAATTCAAATTTTTTGCGAATAATACTTTGGCCACCAGGGGCGAAAGTGTTAATTTTTGCTTCTGATGTATTTGCCATAAAATCTGAGCTTCTAAAATATCGATTGAAAAATTTCTTTCGTTGACTGATGCCACTAACATCGATAAACCTTTTCGGAATGTTGTCTTCTTGAAATATTCCACAATTTCTCCGCCAGGCGGGCGTAGATGTATATCATATTTTTGTCAATATCTTTACTTCTAGGAGTCCGATTTGAAAAATTTATTCGTTGTTGGATAGTGTTTTCAGTGTGACATGTCTTTCATATAATTTCAAAATTTTCAAGTAACTCATAGACTTTCCGCTAGGGGGCGTAGAGATAAATTGCGTTTCCCTCTATATAACTGCTTCTAAATTTCCGATTTGAAAAATTCTTTCTGCACAGGATACAGCTCCTGATAGGAAATCCTTTGCACATAATTTCTAATTTTTGTAAAAAAAGTTTGACCACCAGGGGGCGTAAATCTTAATTTCCGCTTCTGATGTATTTGCAGCAAAATATGAGCTTCTAAATTCTCGATTGAAAAAAAAACGTCGTTCGTAGACCGATACTACTCATGTCGACAAACCTTTTAAGAACATTTGCTTCCTGAAATAATGCATGGTTTCTACGCCGGAAGCATAGATGTACATCTTATTTTGGTCAATATCTCTACTTCTAGGAGTCCGATTAGAAAAAAAAATCCTTCTTCGTCGGATAGTGTTTCCGATGCAAAATGTTTTTCCTAAAAATTCAAAATTTTGAAGTATATCATAGACTTTCTGCTAGGGGGCACAAAGGTAAATTGCGTTTTCTGCGTTATTTCTGCTTCCAAAACTTCGATTTGAAAAATTCTTCCTGTATTGCATGCAAGACGTGATGGAAAATATTTTCACAACATTTCCTATGTTTGGTAAAGAATGGTTTGGCCACCAAGGGGCATAAGTGTTAATTTCTGCTTCTAATGTATTTGTAGCAAAATCTGGGCCTCTGAAAACTCGACTAAATTTTTTTCTTGGACCGATACCGTTCATATTGAAAAACCTTTTGAGAATACATTCTTCCTAAAATAATGCATGGTTTTCCCACCAGGGGACGTAAAGTCACATATTATTTTTGTCGATATGTCTGTTTCTAAGAGTCCAATTTGAAAAATTATTTCGGTGTTGGAGAGCGTTTGCGGTGCGAAATGTTTCTCATATAAATTCATGTTTCTCTTAACGCACAAGTCTGCACCTACAGGGCGTAAGATCATGATTCCGTTTACAGCCATATCTGATGGATTAAAAACCCGATTGAAAAACTTTTTTCCGTCAGATACTAGTGTATTCCATACCGGTTCTAATGACTTTGAATAGCTTTGATAAATTTAATGTGTAATTTGCGACAGAACGGATTCAAAAGACGTGCTTATTACACCCAAAAATGCGGTGTCATCTTTCTTGTTTACTTTATCAGCACAAAGCACAAACACTTCAGCACAGAAACGTTATCATCTAAGGTGTCGCCATTGTCTTATGACTAAGTTTCCAAACTTTTGAGTATTTATGTAAAGAAATATCGAAGATTACGATAAAATGCAAAGACATATCGAAGATTACGATATCCATTCTAAGCGAGCGTATTTATCTAATATCATATCCTATCCTGTTCCCATTAGCATAACAGATGGCTACTTAGTTGTATTCAACCTTATTAGGTACAGAAAAAAGTAGGCTCAGTTCTATCTGAGCCGTCAGTTTGGAACGTAGGACTACGACTTGCAGATGGGAGAGTTGAAATTAGCTAGTCGAGTATGATTTCAAAGCATTTTTACGCTTTCCAACCGTAGGTTGAAGAAGTGTATATGCTCCATCTTTGTCCGTCTGTCTGTCTGCCCGATAACTCGCGTAAAAATGGTTCGATTTCGACGAAATATCAGCATGTGGTAGGTGACAACCTGGGGACAAACCGTTTTGAAAATGGGCGAAATGAGGTCAAAGGTGAGGACATAGGAGATGGATCCATTCCATTGCCCTTATGCGTCATAACTTGCGTAAAAATGGTTCGATTTCGAGGAAATTTTAGTATGTGTAAGGGAATTACCTGGTGACAAACCCAGTTGAAAATGGGCGTAATGGGGTCAAAGGTCAGGCCACAGGAGCGGGATTCATTCCTTTGCCTTTATGCGTCATAACTTACGTAACAGAGGTTCGATTTCGATGGAATTTTAGTATGTGGTGGGGGAACACCTGGGAACGAAGCCTATTGAAAATGGGAGAAATGGAGTCAACGGTCAGGACATAGGAGCGGGATCCATTTCATTGCCCTTATGCGTTATAACGTGCGTAAAAATGGTTCGATTTCGATGAAATATTGGTATGTGGTAGGGGAAAACCTGTGGACGAACCCTGTTCAAAGTGGACAAAATGAGGTCAAAGGTCAGGACATAGGAGCGAGATTTATTCAACAGCCATTATCCTCATAACTTGAGTAATAACTTGAGTAATAACTTGAGTAATGATTTCTGGTATGTTGGAAAGTGTATCAAAATCAATGCATTGCATAATTTTACTAACTTGTTTAATTTGTTATAGCCAACACAGGTGTATGATATGAAAAGTTGTTTACATAATGTTTGCAAATAATGAATGATACATTGCGAACGCAAAGCAGATCGATACACAAATTATCCATCGTGGTGCTCTGTCTTCTTGGGCTTGTTACATTCCTCGCTTTAATTTTGTTCACTTTTGCTTGCGTTCATTCTGCGAATTCCGCTGCATTTTCGAAAATGTTAACCCGTTCACATAAAAACAATTCTTAAAAAATTTAGTTTAAACCACTGCGATATGTTTTTATATATGTGAATAGATCTCGTCAAGAGCTTTAAAACGATACCACGCACAGTCGTTTTGAACTCACGGTTGTTCAGATAAACCGCGATATTGTCAAAAGTGTTCAACAGTTCACTAGATTTTTTTAAAATGTTCAGTTCAAACCATTGCGAAATGTTCATCGTATATTTGAATAGAACTTGTGGAGTGCTTTAAAACGATACCACGCACGGTCGTGTTGTGCTCACGATTGCCGAGATAGACTGAGTCAAACGCGGAGGCAAACCCAGAAATATTGCTTCATCTCCCCCGTGCAGAGGGAGCTAGGGGAGCGCTGCGCGTTCAATTTAATGCACAGTAGGCAAACTGGACTCCACGCTGTTTACGAATATGCTAACACGATAAGTGTGCACCACGTATTTTTAACGCTATAATGATTTCAATTGGGACCTATTTTTGTCACACGCGGTCCGCCTTAAGTCGCCCCATAATATTCGCGGAGTTAGAGGTTGTCGTACGTCAAACACTACTTATAATAAGCCTTAGTTAAACCGAAGAGCCAAAACATCATGACCAGCGAGTTTTTATGCAAATCGAAAAAACTCCAGGCAAACAACCGGGCGTGGGTAGGTCATGAAACGATATAAATAACACCTGATACTGAGCTATATTATTCAGTGCTGTTCTTCAGATGCGAAAGGCAGCCTACTTAAGAGAGCTTGACATAAGCCAAATTGTAATGGCAGACGACTGGGTCAGAGCATTTCCGAGATGGCAAGGTTTGTGGGATGCTCAAAGTCAGGCGTGGTTAGTACCTTCAAAAAGTGGCACTGGGAGGAAAAACTGATCGACCCAACCAGCCGCTAAATTGTGAGCCGAGCACGGCTCATCGAAGCTAGAGGTTAGAGAAGGCAATCCCGTATGGCACAAGCCATCAGAAGGGATACTATGGAGCAACTCGCTGATAATTTGAAAGCTGCTGATCGGAGAAATGTGTCACAACACATAGTACATCGGACTTGGCTAAAACTGAAGATGCGTAGCCGAAGGCCGTTCCAAATGTCCATGCCCGGTTTACCGTCGCAAACGCCTACAATGAGTACGCAAGGATTAAAACTAGGCCTTGAATAATTGGAAGAAGGTTGCCAGGTCAGATCAAAATCTTTTTCGGTTGCATCATGTGGGTAAGTGTGCTTCATTTTCCTGGAGAAGTGTTGGTAGCATGATGCACCATGGGACGAAAACAAGTCGATGGAAGAAGTGTATTACTTTGGGCAATGTTCTGCTGGGAAATCTTGTGTCCAGTCATTCGTGTGCAGGGAAATATGACGTCTACCAGCTTCCGAAACATCACTGCAGACCAGGTACATCCTTTCATGGCAACGGTATTCTAATCTGGTAGTGTATTCTTTCATCAGGATAATGCGTCATGCCTTGCTTGTCGGATTTTTCGAAAACGGTTCGAGAACATAAAGACTTCTCGAACCGTTTTCATTGAAGACTTTCAGGTATTGCCCTGGCCTCCAAATTCACAAACGTCAGTCCAAATGAGCATCTGTGGTTTGTTTTGGAACACCAAATCGAACCAACCACGTAACTTACGGCTCAACCACGTAACTTACAAGAGTTGGTAAGGTGTTGCTACAAGATAGCTCAAGAAACCTTTACAAATCTTGGAGCGCCCAAGCCTAAGAACTGTTTTCGCGGCACATGGAGGACTGGTATAACAATTTAGCTCTTTACTGTATTACCTAGGAAAGCTACAATCTATATAGGAATCCAACCACCTGTCGCTTATCTGGTTTTACACCCATTACAAACCACTAGTGCATTCATTACCGACAGGTCAACAGCTGACGCTTGAAACGATAACCAAATCTTAGTGTTCCTTTTAGCTAATAGAGAAAAAAATTAAGAAGTATCAATAAATTCAAAGGAACCCATTAAATAGCAGTACAGATTTGCACTTTAGTGACTGTTATCAGCAGAACAGGAGATTCTTGTAAAATCCAGTGATTTTCCATAGATCTGGTAACACTCCTAAAAAGCCATGAACACATCATTCACACTTTCCGCTGGTGAAAATGCTTGTGGGTATGGTCACTGATGAAGGCTAAACCATTTTTCTAATGACTTTTAACGATGCTTCAATCCTGGGAGTTCGTTTCCCTCATCACAAACCAGTTGCTTTCAACGATGGAAAATGTTTCGTACTAGCTATCATCATCATTGTCAACAATTATCAATCCACTGCTTGACGAAGGTCTCCCCAAGTTTCTTCCACAACGGTCTGTCTTGTGCCAATTTCCTCCATGTTATTCCTACATACTTTCGAATTTCATCCACCCATCTCACATGTGGTCTATTTCTGGGTCTTTTCCTGTCCCTTGGTATCCAGTCTAAAATTTCAGCTGTCCATCGATGGTCTGTCCTTCTGGTAATATGTCCAGCCCATTGCCATTTCAGGGATTTTACTCTGATCATGATGCCTTCCACTCTTGTCATTTTTCTAATCCACAAGTTCCTCTTCTTATCTCTCCTGGTTACACCAAGCATGCATCTGTCCATGCTTCTTTGAGTTGTCTGCAGTCTTTGTATGTCTCTTTTAGTTAAGGTCCACGTCTCTGCACCATACGTAAGCACTGGAACGATGCATTGATCAAACATTTTTCTTTTAAGACATAATGACGCATTGCTCTTGTAAATTATACAGTTTCTTCCAAAAGCTCTCTAGGCAAGTTTTATACGCCTATTAATTTCTTCATCAATGTCACCTTCACTTGCTATCTGCTGTCCAAGATAAATGTAGGTATTGGTGTTCTCCAGCTTTTCTTCATCAATCGATAAATCTTCATTTCTTGTAAAAGCATTGTACATCACTTTTGTCTTCTGAAAGTTCATTTTTAAACCCATTTCTTTACTCTTGTCAACAAGTTCCTGGATCATACTCTGCAGCTCTGATGGGGTAGTTGCAAAAAGGACTATGTCATCAGCAAAACGAAGGTGAGGTAGATAATCTCCATTAATCTTTATCCTTATGTTTTCCCAGTACAGTGATTAAAAGACATTTTTCAATGTCTTTTAATCACATTACCAGACAGAAACCAAGACGATAAGGCAGCGGAATCTGTGAAAAAAATGCCATCCTGAGAGTTCTGCTGTTTTACTTAATTCAGTTTCGATAATGAAAGAGGTATATCCCCAAATATACTATCTCTGAAAAGTGCTAAAGCATATATTTTGGGGGAAAATGTTTTAATTCCTCAAATATCTATCAAATATTTCTTCTTCTCTCAAATAAAATCAGTTTTTTTTCTCTCTCAATTCATGTGCTCTTCCACATTTATCGCGATATGATGAGGAAATTCTTCTGCTTTGCTTTCTTTCAAACACCATAAAATATCGGATTCAAAGACAGAGACATCGAAAATTCCAACGACTGGGAATTACTGCATCACAGACTGTGTTCCTTCGTGTGAGTACAAGTGCCATAAATTACCTAAGACTGTAAACGAACGGGAAGACCTATTTATTCTGCTTTTAAGGGAAGAAGAAAAAAGGAGGATAAAATATAAGCGAATGGAAAGGAATGCGTGTAAACTGCACACAGAATATATGTACCTACATCAGCTCTCAATTTCCGCCCTCGGGAAAATGTTTTATTTATTGTATCATTTCGAGTCGAAAGTCACTTTCCCCTGTATTCACTCATTTTTCATTTCTACTGAGGATTGTCGTACACTCAAACAGCCTGTTTCTGTCCCACACTTTGTTATTATAACACATCGTGCAGCAGTTTATCATAGCTCAAGTGAAATGGTTTTCTTGAACATTCCTTTGCTCACCATTTTCCGCGCATGTACATGCGCTTATACGAACAAGATCGTATTTTTCACCTTGTCAGGGTGTGATCGTTATTTTGTTGACAATGGAGGTCTGCGAAGGAATTCCTCACTGGGAGTTCCGCAGGATGATTCTTAGTGGCAGTACCGAGCTCCACTGGGTATGTGCCAACCTCATTCCTACTTCTTTTCTTGCCTTAAAAAGGATCATGATAGGGATTCGAAGGCGAGAAATACTGCAGGTGAGGCTACAATATTTCGTAAAATCCGTAAAGAATGTGCGCACAGATTGGTTGAGGATGAATCGAAATGCTAATAAATCTAAGAATATATTTCGCACTGCGTATTTCTCTAGAGTATATCGCGCTTATTTTTAAATATGAAGAGATAAATTTTTATTTCGGAATCAATCTATAGCTTCACATTATTGCGCCTGACACCATAGTTCTGAGTAATACGAATACATAAAAATAATAAAATTACCATTCAAATGCAAAAGCAATGCTGTATCGTAACAGAGATATTTTTGTTGACAAAAGATGTAGGTTATTTTTCAATTTTCGCGAACATAGCAATATATCTGCGCTATAAGCGTTGCTGCGATGGATAATTTTTGAACAATTTTTCTGTCGTTATACAGCCGAGAATTTGGAATTCTTTGGGCAGATTGTAAACTGTTAGATTAGCTAATATATTATGGACTGAAGAGAAACTAATGCTGTACAGCCTGAAGAGTAGCTAATATGCAAAAGATTTTAAGAGTAACACAAGAAGATCGACAAAAAAGTGGAAGATAAGGAGACGAAGGTTTTTATTTAGGACGTATTTTTCAAACAATAAGGCTCCAAAGATCAGTGATGCTGTTACTACGTCTAAAGGTCGAACGTCTCTCCGACGCCTGCAAGCTCATTACCATTATGAACACTCAGAATCCTGTTTCTTTTAGAGTGCAATTGAGAGTCTACAACATTTCTTTCTTTTATTTTGCAAATATAGCGATGGCTAAAAGTGTACCCAAGAGACGCAAACAGAAAGTAATCAAGATTCAGAAATCGTACCACGTTTTTAAATAACTGGTTAACAGCAACTCAGAAAACAAACAGCAGATGCATTTATTTTGTCTTTTCATTCTTGTCCTTCTATAACGCAGATAAGTAGATAAAGAATATAACGTATAAGTGCAGAGATATATAAAGTATATCGTTCTTATTTCTTGTAGGCTTTTAACAGAACACCGTTTGTGGGGCATGTATTTCTTATTACACTGCTCGACATAGAAAGTGACACACCAAGAACTACTTACAAAAGTACCATCCGCACAAATTGGCGGGTATGTGTCGACAGCTGGGTTATGTAAATGATTACAGTTGCAACAAATCACGTGATGGGTGAAGGAGATAAGGCGAAAACAACATGGCGCAGCTGAGATTGGTCTTCCTTAAATGGATGTGTGGACCTCTGCATACGAATGATCTCGATGGAGACAGCACGTGTAAGGTGTGGGAATGCCTGGGAAACGTCATCCGGAATCCTACTATCACGCGGACCCTTTTATCAGAGGCTGCATTATAGGTCTGCTCACGGATCGTTGGTTTTCTTGTTACATCGCGATGCCACACCTTTTGGCTGAATGTGGCGACAGTGATTGGAGGAATGCAACATGCATTGCTGTAGTGGGACTGTATCAGGTAGACGGCCATAGAAAGTCCTTCATCATTGCATTCGACAGCAACCAATGTACATCGGACGATATTTGACGAAGAGTACCGGCAGCTATGGACATCATCGTATCGATGCGGACTGTGAATCGCAGATTGACTAATGTAGGTTACGCTCTCGACAGCCATTGCAACGACTACCACACAAGAGCAGCACAGCGTCTCGTAAGGGTGCAGTGGTGCCGCAGCAGACAAAAGTGGCGGGACGACGGGAACCAAGTAGTACAAAGCACTTAGTCTCGCTTCTGCATCAGTGCAGAAAATCGCTGATTGAGAGCCTGGAGACGACGTTGTCACTTGGATGATCTTGCTCCCATCTGTCAGCGTCATACACCTCATCCTAGTGTCATTCTTTGGGGAGCTATCACTTTTAACAGCCGTTTACCACTCTTACGCATACGGGCTACAATGACACCACAACGATACCTCAAAGCGGAGCTACGGCCCGCTTTGTTACCGTATCTCCATTTTATTCCTACTATCCAGGTTTAACAAGATAACGTCAGGTGGCACACTGCAACATTACCAGACAGTGCCTTCATTGTGTCCAGTTCAATCCCCGGATTTCTTCCCAATAGAAAACCTGTGGGACATCAATTGCAGGCAACTTAATGACTCGGCATGGTCCCCTAGCATTGTCCAAGAATTGTGGAAGCTGGTCATACAACGACGCATGGTCTGATACATAACACCATCCAGGAATTTTCAACTCGATACCATGGCTTGTTAACATATAGTGCAGCATGACGGCGATACGACGAAAATGACTGAGGTCACATTGTACTGTCTTCTCGCCCATCGCCCTTATGAAATCCTTCAAAAATTAAATCCCTTCTTTTCCACTTAATTGTGTACATGTATGGTATGATTCGTCTCATTTCGTTCATTCTCATGTTTACATACATACGAGTTTACATTTATATCTTTCCGTTATCTTGGGGCATTGGCTTTAAATTAAGGACTGTGTTTTCTTATAACGCCAGTAGCTCACGCGGTTCATTGAACACCGAAACAAAGAAAAAAGTTGTTACTAAAACTTCCGAAGTTGTCAGTTACTGAGAATTGCTAAGTAGTGACTCAATTACTATTGCTCACGCACACGTCTTAGGCTTTGCAAATTCCAATGCGGATTAATTAAACCAAAATTCTCCAGGGGAAATGTTTCAAGAACCCATGCTTTTTGAGATCACATGCACACAGCTTTTTTTCTGACTTCACAACAATCATTCTTTTGTTAACTTCTAATATGTGGAATGAAATCTGAAAATCTGCAGTACAGAACTTCGTGCATTTTGATATTTCGAGCTACAGGCAAGTTTCTGGCCTGGTTTTTATAGGTTGAAATACCGTGTTTATTATCTCAGTTCTACCGTCTGCCGTTGTAATCTGTCTCGAGCAGGAATTCTGATTTCAGTCAGGATTGAATATATACTGAGACCAGAACAATGATGTACAGGTGTATATTAAAATAATAGGAACACCGACTGCGACTGGAGTAAACGCAATGCGCCGTATGCAAATCACAGGGATAGTCTCACCCTCAATGTGAGCTACATAAAACGGCGCAGTATGATATCAGCTATCACGTAGCAGTACTACAGTTGCGGGTGAAACACTTCTTGTGGGAAAATTGTCGACATTATCAGATCTCAGTAACCTTAATGAGGTAGGTTCATTGGTGCGCATCTTGCAGGAATTTAAGCTACTAGAGCCGCCGAAATAGGTGCAACACGAGAAATTGTACCGAAGATTACGACTACCTATTAAAAAGAACACGGAGTTGTCTCCAAATGTGCAAATTGTGAACGCCATACGAAGATGCCAGATAGGGATAGGCAACGTTGGCACAGATTGTAGAACGGAATCACAAGACCACAGCAACGGAAAAAGCAGCAGCGTTAAACCAAAGTCAGAGCAATGCCGTTTTCGCCATAACAGTTCATCAGAAATTCCATCGTGCCTGCATTTATGGCCTTGTTGCGATCTACACACCTCTCATTACCAACATCCACGAAATACAAAGTGTAAGGTGGTGCAACGCAGATAAAAACTGGGATGCGAAACACTGGCAGAGTGTCACCTGGTCTCTTGAAGTGTTTTAAATTGTTTCCTACAACTGGTAGAGTGTACATCTGGCGAAAACCTACAGAAGGGTACCACCTCGACTATTTGGTTCTGACTATAAAGCATGGAGGTGAATCCGTTATACTGTGTTGTGGCATATTATGACGTTCCTGAGAACCATTGGTTATTCTGCATCTGCAACGTATGAATCCATTCTTCGGGAGTATCAGCATCCGATGTGGCAGACATTGTTTCCTAATGACTGTACCTGCTCTAAAGCAGATAATGCACTCCTGAAATGTGTTAGTCGTGTCAATTTGGGGTTTGAAGAGCACGAGGATAAGGTGCAACAGCTGCCCTGGCTACCTCAGTCTTGAAACCTCAATATTATTGAACATACATTTGTGGGGCGTATTTTACAAGAAGGATATTCCAAAATTCCAATATCATATGTGCATGACTTGCATAAGCCTATTTAAGTTCGAACTGCTTCTCTTCTGATAGCCCTAGGTGGTCCTACAGCTTATTAATACGAAGTTCTCCACAGACAGCAAGTGCTTCCATTATTTTGATAAATCCGTGTATATACGTATAAAGCCCTTATGCTGCGTTGGAAAGAAAGCAATGTCTGCAAATGCAAGGCAGCAGAAAAGTGCTTATTACCGTATAAGTAAATACAAATCCGTCTAAAATGCAGTCGCCATCGTTTGCCATGACCTGCTCTCATCGTCTAGGCAGCTACTGGATACCGTCCCTCTAGAATTTTGGCGGCTTGGACTCAAAGAAGTGAGTAAGTGCGCGTTCGACCTTGTCCCGGTTTGTGAAACGCTATTCGTCCAGGAAACGCTACAACGACGGGAAAGGTAGTAGTCGCTTGGGGCAATGTCCGAGGAATAGGCTTTCCCAGGTCCCTGGTCTTGTGACAGGTGCTGTGTGAGGTCTCCTTCCATCCTGCTGTATAAGGACGCTCTTGCGGTTCAGAAGTGCTGGTGGTTTCGACGTAAGGGATGAGTGCAGTTCGTCGAGCTGACGGCAGTACACATCAGCGGTGATAGTGGGGTTGTCTGGCAGCAGATCAAGAAACGCAACACACCGCGTATCCCATTAATCACACAGCAGGACCTTAAGTGAGTGTAAGCCAGCTTTTGGGGTTGCCATGGGCTTCTGCTTTTGGCCCAACCACTGTTTCTGGGTGCTGACATTCTCATAGAACACTCAGTTTACGTCGCCTGTCACAATGCGGTCCAAGAACGGTTCAACTTGGTCACATACATACAGGGAAACGCATGCACTGATGCGATTTCCTTCCTACTCAACAGTAAGTTGATGGGGTACCCAAACTCCCTCATATGAACCTTTCCAAATTGACGAAGATGCATGATAATGATGGCGTGGGTAGTCCCAAGCTGTTCGGCCAGCTCCCGCATGGTCACACGCGGTTCCGTCCCCACTAAGGTCTCTAGCATGTCCATATCTACTGTTGTGGGTCTTCCAGCTTTGAGACAGTCTGACAGGCCAAAATTTCCCTCTCGAAACCGTTCGAACCGACGATAACACTGACGATGTGATTTTGGTTAGGTACAGACTGGTAATGATCTTCTCAGAACTTGCGGGGGTGTTACTAGGACGAAATTTATACAACACGCAATGGCGGATGTGCTCCTTGTCCACTTCCATGTTGCCTGGCGCTTAGACTTTTCGCCATTTAACGGCTAAAATCCACTTACCTAAACCACCTACCTGCTGATGACAAGCCGGTGAGCTGAGCAATCTCAGTGGACATTATGCGCAGTGGTCTGGACTCCGATATCGGATTGGATATTACTTGTTTCTTTGCTTGTAGGTTGCAGTCGCCCGTCCCTAATTTAGGGCCACTGGTTCCTGGGAAGGGAGAAAGCCAGTGCCCAAAGACAAACACAACATCCATGCCTCACAGGGATTCGAACCCGGACCCTTCACAGACGAATGGTCATAAGACAGCGCTTAGACCACTGCGCCACCGGGGCGGCCACTTTTTCTTCCAACCCAATATATTCCTTGGAGCAGTGATTCTGTTTTTAGTGATAATTTCACATTTACGGAGGTAGAAACAGCTTCGGTAGCTATGGACGTTGACCATCTATTGAATATATCTGTAGCAAAGTTCCACCGCAGTAGACAACAAAATATCTTATATGCGAGCAAGCGAGCAGAAGGAAACCTTCTGTATCTAGGAAGACATCTGCAGTATTTATTATAGCATGAAAAAAATGAGTTATTAGGATTTCAAACGGACATTGCTTATGATTTTGCAATTGTAAGATGATTGGTACAGCAAATAAATAAATCGAAATTCTAATATTTCACTCATGGCTGCACGTGTAAATTGGAACGGTTGTCTGACTTTCTCCCATAAGGTAATGAAAGTGCACTGTGTTGGTCATAGTAATGAACGTTCGGTAATAAGTTTTGCATGGAATCGTGAGGTACCGATAATTATTATATATATAAAGCAACAGCTATTTTTTTCGCAACGAATGAGACACTGATTAGCAAAAGAAAGAATTTAATGTATTTAGTGGCAAATAATTTCAATTATTGCCACTAAATACATGTAAGGTCAGGTGATGCGTAACATCACAGCCTCTCCTTGACAAATGTCAACCCCGCCTTCTCGTGGTGCATCCTGTTCCCACTAAAGGGGCTCTGACGACCGCCAATAGCGGTATAACTATACCATCGGGATCAGAGGAAATGCTATCCCACACTCACCAAACCGCTTGGCCAGCGTGGTGAGTTATGGCCAAACACCTCCAAAATGACTCTACAACTTAAATCTTGGCCCTCAGTCTCCGGCAGCTGGAATGTACCTGGCCAAGGCAGCGGCCAGTGCGACATGAAGGCAGAGGGTGCTAAGAATCCCCGGAGGACCGGACTAGGCTGCCATTTGATGCTGACCTTGGCTACCTATAACGGACGCTCCCTATCTTCTGATTCAAGGCTTCTTGAATTGGAAGAGGAACTACCAAGGATCAAGTGGGACATCGTCGGGCTAAGAGAGGTAAGGAGAAAAGGAGAAGATCTCATTGAACTGAAAAGTGGACATCTCTTCTATTATCGTGGGACAGATACTAGCAGAACTAGTGGTGTTGGATTTATAATAAACAAGAAACTGAAGGATAAAGTGGTAGAAGTTGAAAGTTCCTCTGATAGAGCTGCACGACTCGTTATCCAACTATCGAGAAGATACCAGGCTCAGATTATTCAAACTTATGCACCCACCACAAGTCATCCTGAAGAAGAAATTGAAGAATTTTATGAGGAAATTCGTCATCTAAATAATAAAGGTAAGCAGCACTTGAAGATAATTATGGGAGATTTCAATGCAAAAATAGGGCAACGGCAACAGAATGAAACTTCAGTAGGTAAATTCGGTCACGGCAACAGAAACCAGCGTGGAAATACTCTCGTTGAGTTTGCAGAGGCAGAAAGATTTTTCATCTTGAACTCCTTTTTCAAGAAAAAGCCACACAGGAAATGGACATGGAGACATCCAATTGGAACGACAAGTGAAATTGATTTTATTATGTGTAACAAAAATTTCGTCATCGAAAACTGCAGTGTGCTGAACAAGTTCAACACAGGTAGTGACCATAGATTGGTGAGATGTAAGATGCACCTCAACACTAAACTGGAACGTGGCAAGCTCATAAGACAAACAAAATGTATTGACATAACCAACCTTAAAAAACACCATAATACTTTCAAGTTGGAACTGAAGAACAGATTCTCTGCTTTAGAAGGCCTAACATCGGAAGAAGTGGATATTTCGGAAGTTAACAGAAAAGTAACCAAAGCTCTAATGGAAACAGCAACAAAATTAGCTGGGTCTAAGAACAAGTTGCATGTGAACAAATTATCAGGAAAAACCAAAATGTTGATGCAAAAAAGAAGAGAGATGAGGACAACTAAAGAAGATGTGACTTCCAAAGTGGAATATATAGAGCTATGCAAGACAACACGAAAAAGTATCACTGAAGACGTAAGGAAATTCAACTGTGAGCTAGTGAGGAAAGCAATTGAAAACAACCAAAGCCTTAAGATAGCAAAGGGACATCTCAGTAAGGGAAGAAAACAGATTATGGCTCTGAGAAAAGAAGATGGTTCTATAACAAGAAATAGAGGCGAAATTTTGACAAGAGTGAAAGATTTCTACTCCAAATTATATGAAAGGGATGATACATGTACTCCAGACATCATGAAAGGTACCAGAGTTCTTTCAGTCCTCCCAGCAGAAGTTGCTCATGCAATCAAGAACATGAAGCGGGGGAAAGCTCCAGGAGAAGATGGAATTACTGTAGACATCATACAAGAAGCAAGTGGAGAAATCGAAACAGTACTCGCCCAAATTTTCACTCGATGCCTTAATGAAGGGAAGATTCCTGAGGATTGGAACAATGCTACAATGATCCTGCTACATAAAAAAGGTGACATTGAGGATCTCAGAAACTACAGACCTATCAGCCTCCTATCAGTGGTTTATAAAATCTTCACTAAAGTTCTTTCACACCGCTTGAAGGTAACACTGGACATGGCTCAACCGAGAGAACAAGCTGGATTCAGGAGTAGCTACAGCACAATAGGTCATATCCACGTACTGAGAGAACTAATTGAAAGAGCGAGGGAATATGAACTTCCATTGTGCATGGCTTTTATCGATTATGAAAAAGCCTTTGATTCGGTGAAACCATCAGCAGTTACCACGGCTCTGAAATCCTGCGGTATTGAAGATGCATACATTAATATTATTAATAACATCTATGAAAATGCAAGTGCAAAGATTCGGCTGTTTGAAAATACAACACACATAAAAATTGGAAAGAGAGTGAGACAAGGTGACACCATATCTCCGAAGCTCTTTAATGCCACATTGGAAAATGTCTTTCAATCACTGAACTGGGAAAACAAAGGGATAAAGATTAATGGAGATTATCTAACCCACCTTCGTTTTGCTGATGACGTAGTCATTTTTGCAACTACCCCATCAGAGCTGCAGAGTATGATCCAGGAACTTGCTGACAAGAGTAAAGAAGTGGGATTAAAAATGAACTTTCAGAAGACAAAAGTGATGTTCAATGCTTTTACAAGAAATGAAGATTTATCGATTGATGGAGAAAAACTGGAGATAACAGATACGTATGTTTATCTTGGACAGCAGATATCAAGTGAGGGTCACATTGATGAAGAAATTAATCGGTGTACAAAACTTGCCTGGAGAGCTTTTGGAAGAAACAGCATAATTTTCAAGAGCAATATGCCATTATGTCTTAAAAGAAAAGTGTTTGATCAATGCATCCTTCCAGTGCTTACGTATGGTGCAGAGACGTGGACCTTAACTAAAAGAGACATACAAAGGCTGCAGACAACTCAAAGGAGTATGGAGAGGTGCATGCTTGGTATAACCAGGAGAGATAAGAAGAGGAACTCGTGGATCCGAAAAATGACGAGAGTGGAAGACATCATGATCAGAGTTAAATCCCTGAAATGGCAATGGGCTGGACAACCTGCCAGAAGGACAGACCATAGATGGACAGCCGAAATTTTAGATTGGATTCCAAGGAACAGGAAAAGACCCAGAAAAAGACCACATGGGAGATGGGTGGATGAAATTCGTAAATATGCGGGAGTGACATGGAGGAGACTGGCACAAGACAGACCGTTGTGGAGGAAACTTGGGGAGACCTTCGTCCAGCAGTGGATTGATAATGGTTGACAATGATGATGATGATGAATTTCAATTTTGTATCGCAGATCATCCACACTCAAACTGCGGTTAAATTACGATTTCCATTCATGTATTTCGTAGCTGTATAAATTTTTACAGCATATTCGTTTCCTAAAAACATTTTTAAAGTGAAGCCTTTACTCTTATAATTTCGTTAGTAATTTCCGGGAAATAAAGCTCTACTGAAGAGTGTAAGTGCTGTAGCTCGATTTTCGCTAAATGTACAACTGTTCAAATATCAGTGTCTTATGTAAATGTTTTAAAACTTCAATCTGTAGTTTATAACTTCATCGTAGAACATTAAGGAGATTTCTGTTACAGATTTACGTGATTTCGTAGGATTTTCGCGAGCTGTATAAATTTTGATAACATTATGCTCTCCAAAAAGAATCTTCAGCTGCAGTCTTTAACAAATAATTTCTTCATAATACAACAGTAAGCAAACAAAGTTGCCGGTGATTGCTAGCTCTATAATTCTTTATAATGACAGAATTTCTTTAAAATATTTTGAAACTGAAGTCTTTCTCGGAACTTGACTTAAAGCCAACATAATCCTCTATTTTCCATTTCTTAGTGCAGCGATTTGCATATTTAATCTCCATTACCATCAGCTGTGTAAGAAACAATACCACAGTGAATGAGCAAAATAAATTTCTTCATTCTAAAGTATTCCTCTTATCGCAGCAGTGAGTAAAGGAAATGATCATATTTTGCTCGTCAACTTTATCCCTTTCATGGTATTTTGTTATGCAGTCATTTTTGTCTAATATTAAGTGCACTCTCCCGTCGTTAAAGTTATCACTAGGAATTAAGCGGTTGTATCACCAAAACATTCTTTCATCCATCTATGCAAATGCTTGTTTTGAACTTTGGATGAAACGAAGTTCAGCGGAAACGAAATGAGAATGGCATGCGAAATAACGCTCGATCTGCTAAATTCCCCGTTTCTGTTATCGCAGAACAGAGCAACGGTATGCAAAAAGAAACGATACAACAGCAGAAAGAGGAGCAAATTCATGGGATTCCTTAGAGGAAGTAACGGCTCAGCCTATCAGTTGGAGCGAAAACCGAATCAATCCCTTGGATAAGCGAAACAAAGTTTTTAACTTTACTTGTTAACTGCCAAATGGAGTTATCTCAGAGCACGCAACATGGAGCAACTGTGTCAACTGATATAAATAGATGTGTCACCACCCTGACAAAAGATAACGTCGTAACTTATGATGTTGGTCACGCCCAACACACGAACCAATCAAGCAGGAGCATCGGTGTGCGTGAAGGAAATATGGTGGATGGGTTTGGCCGATCAGCGCCATCATTCGTAATATCCGGGATCATTTTGATCGGTCTCCGTATGTATTCTTCTTTGTATCTTCACAGTCAGTTTGTGGGAAACATCCTGGAAAATGTTTTGATTACTCTTTGTATCGGACTTGTTTTTATGTAACGTATTGTTTCCAAAGTTACTTCTGTTTAATTATAACTTTGCCGAAAAATATTACCAGAAAAGAGCTGTGATGCTTATTTTCAGCAAGCAACATCAGTTTTCCACTAGAAAGCACGATGGTAGGCCCATTGGCGTCAGAAAAATTAAATGCTACAAACAAATCACGACGGAAAGCTATAAGTTTAGGTTTTCAAACGGTGTTATCTGTAAAGAAACAGCAGAACACACACACACACAAAATAATAACGATGAAACGGCATGATTTACAAACTAGTTTATAATTTATATAATATTATAGTAATAATATTCCCTGAAAATTATTATTAGTGTTTGGATCTAATGTCAATATCGCAATGTCAAAGATGCAGACTTGCAATTGACTTGCAGTAATTCACATGCGAATTATGAGAAACCTTTTAAGTGAATCCGATAGATATATGTATATATATATATGCAAAATGAAGCACAGAGGTTTTTCATCATGAACTCATTTGCCAAGGAAAAGCCACACAGGAAATAGACATGGATACATCCGAATGGGACGACAAGTGAAATTGATTTTATTACGTGTAACAAAAAATTCGGCATCGAAGACTGCAGTGTGCTAAACAAGATCACCACCGGTAGTGACCATAGATTGGTGAGATGTATGATGCACCTCAACACTAAATTCGAACGTGGCAAGCTCATAAGACAAACAAAATGTATTGCCTTGACCAACCTTAAAAAACACCATAATACCTTGAAGTTGGAACTGAGGAACAGATTATTTGCTTTAGAAAGCCTAACATCGGAAGAAGTGGATATTTCTGAAGTTAACAGAGAACTCACCAAGGGTCTTATAGAAACAGCAACAAAAATAGGTGGTACTAAGCACAAGTTACATATGAAGGAAATTTCAGGAATAACAAAAATGTTGATACAAAAGCGAAGGGTGATGAGGACAAATAAAGACGTAACTTCCAACGTGGAATATAAAGAGCTATGCCAGACAGTGCGAAAAGGTATCACTGAAGACATAAGAAAATTCAATTGTAAACTAGTGAGGAAAGCAATTGAAAACAACCAGAACCTGAAGAGAGCAAAATGACATCTCAGTAAGGGAAGAAAACCGATTATGGCTCTGAGAAAAGAAGATGGTACTGCAACAAGAAATGGAAGCGAAATTTTGACAAGGGGGAAATTTTTTATTCAAAACTATATGAAAGGGATGATATATCTACTCCAGACATTACGACAGGTACCAGTGCCAAAGTCCCTCCAATCCTCTCTGCAGAAGTTACATATGCAATTAAGAACAGGAAACGGGGAAGAGCTCCAGGAGAATATGGAATTACCGTGAACATTATAAAAGAAACAGGTGAAGAAATTGAAACTACAGTGGCCTAAGTTTTCACCAGATGTCTTAATAAAAGGAAGATTCCTGAGGATTGGAACAATTCTACAATGATCTTGCTCCATAAATAGGTGACGTTGAGGATTTCAGAAACTACAGTTCCATCAGCCTCCTATCAGTGGTTTATAAAATCTTCACTAAAGTTATTTCACATCACTTGAAGGTAACACTATACATGGCCCAACCAAGAGAACAAGCTGGATTCAGGAGTGGTTGCAGCCCTATAGATCATGTCCATGTACTGAGCGAACGAACTGAAAGAACAAGAGAATATGAACTCCCATTATGCATGGCTTTTATTGACTATAGAAAGCCCTTCGATTCCGTGAAACCATCAGCAGTAAAAATATCTTAGAAATCCTGCGGTATTGAAGATGCATACATTAGCATTATTAATAACATCTATAAAAATGCAAGTGCAAAGGTTCGAATATTTGAGGATACAGCACAAATAAAAATTGGAAAAGGAGTAAGACAAGGTGACATCATATCTCCCGAGCTCATTAACGCCATATTGCAACATGTCTTTCAATCAGTGAACTGGGAAAACAAAAGGATAAAGGTTAATGGAGGTTACGTATATCTCGTTCGTTTTGCTGATGACGTAGTCATCTTTGCAACTACCCTTTCAGAGCTACAGAGAATGATCCAAGAACTTGCTGACAAGAGCAAAGAAGTGGGATTACAAATTAACTTTCAGAAGACAAAAGCGATGTACAATACTTTTACAAGAAACGAAGATTTATCGATTGATGAAGAAAAGCTTGAGACAACCGATTCCTACATTTATGTTGGGCAGCAGATATCAAGTGAGGGTCACATTGATGAAGAAATTAATCGGCGTATAGAACTTGGATGGAGAGCTTTTGGAAGAAACAGTACAATTTTTAAGAGCAATATGCCATTATGTCTCAAAAAACGTGCTTAATCAATGCATCCTGCCAGTGCTTACGTATGGAGCAGAGACATGGACCTTAACTAAAAAAGACATAAAAAAACTGCAGACAACTCAAAGAATCATGGAGAGACGCATGCTTGGTGTAACCAGGAAAGATAAGAAGAGGAACTTGTGAATAAGGAAAATGACAGGAGTGGACGACATCATGACCAGAGTGAAATCACTGAAATGGCAATGGGCTCAACATGTTGCCAGAAGAAGGGACCACCGATGGGCAACCAAAATTTTAGACTGGATTCCGAGGGACAGCAAAAGACTCAGAAAAAAGATCCCATGAGAGATGGAAGGATGAAATTCGAAAGTATGCTGCAGTGACATGGAAGAGACAGGCCCAAGACAGGCAATTGTGGAAGAAATTTGCAGAGACCTTCATCCAGCAGTGGATTGACAATGGTGATAATGATGATGCTGATGGTGATATGTAAAATACACTGTATGATTAAAAGTATCCAGTCATCCATTTTAAATAGTTGATGTGTCCATATACGTCACAGTCATGACCCATAGAGGCATAAAAAGACGTAAGTGGCGTGGCAAAGTCATAGAGAAGCGTAAACAGTACAATGGGACATACGGCCGTGTTCAGTGGCTTTTAACTTGGCTTTGTCATAAAATGCCATTTTCGGAATAAGTGAGTTCGGGAAAATCCCGCCTGTCTTCAGCTGCCCTGATCATCTATAAGTGATGTTGTTGGGAAGTGGAAACACCTAAAAGGAACAACAGAACAGTCGCGACCTAGTTGGCCACTTAAAATGACAGAGTGGATCCGCAGAGTGCTGAAGCGGGTGGAGCGACAAAATTGCCTGCCCTCGGTTGCAACACTCACCAGAGTTCCAAAATGTCTCTAGAAATAAAGCAATACCTGAATGCTCATCGAGAGCTGAAGGGAATGTGTTTCCATGGCCGAGTGACCACATACAATTCTAACATCAGCAAGACCAAACCAAGCGTCTGTTTCCGTAGTGTAAAGCTTGGCGACACTGGACTCTGGGACAATGGAAACACGTTCTCTAGCGTGATGAAACATGCTTCATCATCTCGTAGTCCGACTGCCGAGTCTGGGTGTGGAGGATGTCAGGCAAACGATACCTGACGACTGTGTTGTGCCAACTGTGAAGTTTGGTACAGGAGGCATCAAGCTCAGGCTGTTTTCCGTGGTTTGGGCTGGGATACCTAGTCCAGAGCTCCGAAATCTTAACGCTCCGGCTTATAATGACATCCTCGACAATTTTATGCTGTCAATATTATGGCAACTGTTCGATGAAGACCCCTTTCTTTAGGAACAGCAAAACAGCCCTTTCTACAAAGCGAGGTCCCTGTTGAAATAGTTTTTAGGCATTGTTGTGGGAGAACGTGGCTGGCCTGCTGAGAGCCGTTATCTCAGCACTTTGGAATGCCCTTTAGATGAATTGGAACGTTGACTGCAAGCCAGGACGAACCGCCTGACATCAGCAACCGACTTGACTGATGTAGCTGTGGCGGAATAGAATGAAAGTCTTGCAGCAACATACCAAAATCTAGTGAAAAAAGATTCCCAATAGGCTGTGATAGCAGCGAAAGATGGAGCAACTCGATCAGTTTCCTATTCCAGATAGTTTGGGAATAGATACTCTTGATAAGATAGTGTATTCCTGACTTAAGGGAACGTTAAAAAGACAGATTATGAAGAGCTCTGTCTGATGCAAAAATAACATTCCCAATGCTTCCTCTAGAAACGAAGTTTTTTTTGACAGCATAAGTACAGGTGATCGATTATCCCGAAACTTCAGAGAATGGTTTCCACAATATTACAGACAACGTCGGATTATCCCCAAGATTACAGGAAAAGCCAGATGATGGCAATATTTCCTTTATTAACTTACATGTCCATATCTGTTTCGTTTACGACGTTTCAGAAGTTTGCATTTTAGTTTTGCTTTGCTTTGAGGTTTAACTAACCCCGTGAGTACTTCCGTAGAGTAAAACCCTCACCCATGCCTGGGCGCGCAGAAACTCGGACGACAAACTAAGTAGAAACCTCTTTTTCTGGTCACTCAGTCACTGGGGCGGTAACGTTTCGCATGATATGCTGTAATGCTTTACGCATTTAGGTCTTATGCTTTTGCATTTGGTTTGTCATAATGAAGGTCACTTTAACATTTACACTTAAAACAAATATAAATACAGTCAAAGTTCGTATGATTAAGCACAATTAAATAAAAATCCAAATATTCCCTATTTTCTAACCACTTGTCGAAGTACAACTTCACGATAATATCAACAACATGCAAATACTCTTATTCGGCGTTCAGATCATCATTGACTTTCTTAATATAAAGGTGACATGCCAACCTATGTCAAGCGGTATACATTGTTACATTCACCTCACCGCAGTCTTCACCCTGGGTGTGTTTTATTTACTTCAGACTCACTGTCAACCGTTGCCAAAAGGTACCAGGAAATTCGAAGTGGCTGATATACCGTTCAGAAAGAAATGTAACGGAGAAATATCAGCATAATTTACATAAGAACTGACTCTTAAAGGGGAAGGTTAATTTAGAGACGTATGTCACAATGCATATGTTATTTTTAGAGTTTCAAATTGTTCACCATATGCAATTTAATTTAATGAACAAGAATAAACATGCTACTGTTTAAAAGTTACTACACGTATCCCACCAGTCTTTAATTTAAGAGTGATGATACGGTTGCAGAAATGAAGCTGTTACTACGGGACAAAATCTATTTCTGTATGTGAAAGTTAGCAATGCAATGTTGACGACTGTCGAGATGCGGCAGAACATTCACAGGACACTGACTTGGTGGTGGAAAAGACAAATTACGTCACGTTTCAACGGCCTTTAAAATTGCTAAAAAGCTAGATTGAGTTTACTACTGAGCACTTTATAAAATATTATTTTTGCTGGATCGTGCTATATATTTCTTGACTGTTTGATCTTATGCTCTAAAAATATATTTGCACTGTGTTCTCTCATTTTAAGTTTAATTATTGTGTGTGTGTGTGTGTGTGTGTGTGTGTGTGTGTGTGTGTGGTCACTTAGACTTATCTGATCTGTAGAGATACACTGACGGATCTGTAGAGATACACTGAAGTGCCAGAAAACTTGGTACACCAGTCTAATACTTGGTGGGTCCCCCACAGGAGCGCAGGACTGCAGAAATACGACGGGGCATGGACTTCACTAGCTTCTGGAAATATAGTGTAGGCAATGCACACCATAATTCCTGTAGAGCGTTCCACAATTCGGGTGTATTCCGAGGTCCTGAATTCCTGTGTTTGATAGCGCGTTGCATGGCATCCCAAATGTGTTCTATCACGTTCAGATCTGGGGACTTGGGTGGGAATGGCAACACCTCAAGCTCAGATGAATGCTCCTCTAACCATAATGTGGAGTCCCGACACTTGTGTGGAGGAGCATTGTCCTGTTTGGAGGTCCAGGCCCAACCCATCAGCATGAATGCAGGACGTGAACGGGTGTACCTCGACCAAAAGGATGCGCATATAGCGTTAGCCAGTCACAGACGTTTGTAGACGTACGAAGGGTCACAGTGAAAACCAGCTAAACACACCCCATACCAGTACGGACCACCCACCAGCCGGTACAGTACCCTGTTATCAGGCGGGAGCCATGGTTTCATGGGGTTTGCGCCACGCTTCCGTCTGCCTGGTACAGTTGGAAACGCGACTCGTCAGACCAGGCTACTTGTTACTAGTCATAAAGTGTCCAGTGGCGATGTTGCCGTGCCCAAGCGAGGCGCATAGCTCTGTGTCGTGCGCCCATCAAGGGGACTCGAGTTGGACGTCGGCTCCCAAAGCCCATATCGTGCATGGTACGTTGCACAGTCCGGACGCTGATGCTTGTTGAGGCTAAATCATATAATTCCGATGATACCTGCGAGAGTGTTACACGCCTATCGCGTGAAACGATTCTTGACAGCCGACGATGTTCACCAAATGTATTTTTACGGCCACACCGATATCGTAGGTTGTAGGTTCTGCCGGAATTCTTGTAGTCACGGCACACCCTTGCAATGGTAGTCTATGAAAGTCCGAACTTCGTTTCTACCTCCAAAATACTATGGCCCATCTCACGAGCGCCAACTATGACACCGCGTTGAAAATCGCTTAAATCGTTATTACTTGTCATTCTCATACCTAAAAAACAACTCTGACAGCTGGCAAGGATATCTATCTCTTTATATATGCACTGGCAGAAGCAACCGAGTACGCGCATAGGTGACGTTGCTATGTATTTTGCATAAGCTCGTCTGTACCAGTTTATTTTTTTGATTGAAGGTTTAACGACCACCGTGAGCAACTCAATGGGCTGTAAGCAGTCGCCCGTCCCTAATTTGGGGCCAGTGATTCCAGAGAAGGGAGAGAGCCAGTGCCGTAAGACAAACACAACATCCATGCCTCACCGGGATTCGAACCCGGACCCCTTTCGAACGAATGATCAGAGGCCATCGCTTAGACCACTGCGCCACCGGGGCGGCCCAGTTTTTCTGGCACTTCAGTGTATATTTCAACCTAGTTTTCGGGTCAGTGGTATCCATCCGTCGTAAGCCACTTGAGGGATGTACACATAAACGAAATCTAGTATAGGAAATGCAAGATATATTTGGAAAAACGTGGTTATATTTGTCTTTTTTGTGACCAAAGAAGTATTTTCCGAGTCTATCTTACAAAAAACAGGGATATATCAATATTTTGCATCAGAAATAGAAAATGTGGGAAACATTTGGGTCATGCGAATATTTATCAAATACGTACGTTCTGTATCTGAGATAAACTATTACGCATTCTCTCAGAAAAGTTATATGTCGAAAAGAAAACAAATGTAAAACATGTGTTTGCTATTCGGGATCCAATATGTCATAATCATGCTATCACGATTTTCGTTGTTGTATTTTTCTGCTTATTTCTGGATGTGAGATAGTTGGAGGTATTGCATGGTGAATGTTGTGCACTTTATTTCACTGCGATATTCTTACCTTCCAGATGCACTTACTTGTTTTTCTTGCTGCCACCAGTCTGGAATAGGGTAAGCTCTAGACGCCTTATGGAGATCACTTTATTCGAGACAGAGGCGTGGTTGAAGACTTCCAAGCTGGTGTAGAAATGAGCCGAAGGTATTTAACAAATAACAAATAAATTTATTATCACCACTTAGGGTAGGATGAAGGTTGGTTTTACACCTTGCCCTAGAACATACAGAATTATTTTAGGTGACAATAGAGCTTGAGCTGAGCAAATAGAAATATGGTGCTTCCTTGTTAGCACCGTTCAATTCTTACAAGAGTTCAGTGAAATCACATTCAGTTCTTGTTTGATTTCATAAGTTACGAGGCGTTCAGCACAAAAGGTAACACTTTAGCATAAGTTACGCTTTAATAGCATTATGCAGCACTTTGGAAACCAGATCTTAGATTAACAGATCTCAGATATAATGGATCTAGATCTCGGCCGGATCCCTTGGAACAAAATATAGATAGTTACTAACCGTAGTTAGTTGAAATCTATCCCTAGCTAACTTGACCGCAGCCGTGTGTCGTTCTTAAGTCTAAAGCATCCCACGCGATGACCCGACGTCCTGCTCTAGTGAAAACTAGACGAAAAGAGAGCGCCAAAAAACTAACTTCCAGAGTTCTTCCCAAACTTTACGAGTCCCAGCAAGCGCTTAGCCAATCACGAAGACGCATTCGAACCACTTAGCTGGGCATCCTTCACTCTCCGCGTCCTGCTTCTCACGGTTTACATCCGCCGGATGGCTGCTCTTCGAAGAATTCCATGTTCAAAGTTCTGAGAATTTATGGGCTCGTTATGACCTTGTGAACTGGTCACCAAGATGGCTGTGCTCCTCTCTTCCTCGCTTTTCACATCAAAAATGGCGTTCGATTGCCCACTTCTGATTTTTCCCACGTTTATTTTTTAACATTCAGCAGTTCCTATATTCCTGTGCGCCACTGGCATTTTTTTCCAATTCTTTTTTCTAACGGTTTTCACATCATCACACAATACAAAGATAATTTACTCAATCTAAATTTCAAGAGCAGGAATATCTTCGAAAAGAAAAGCTGCCCTTTTATCTTCCCAAAACATAACAGTACCCCAGGAAAAGCAAGAAATGTGGGTAAATCTGCCCATCCAACGATCATCTCGCGAATCAGCAGAAAAAAGATATTTTATGGAAAACATGTCTATATTTTCACAATGCGTAAATAGCACAGGTCGACAAAATGTTGCATATTAGCATTTGGTTCAAACACTCGCAGTGGATCAAGAACATCAAACAGAAATCATCGCCCTTTCCAGGTTAATAAATGAGTCTCCGAAAAAGTATCATCGGCCGGCACCGGGAAGCGAACCTAGGGCCTTCCAGTTACGCGCCGGGCATGCTACCACTGTACCACAGCTGCCTCGAGCTCTCCACACTCACATGTGATTAACTGCCAAACTCCCTGGCAGGATAATTCATGGAGCCCTGCAGAATGCTGGGGATTCACAGCATTGTGCGGGGCTCCAGAATTGTGCGGAGATTCCCGGTGGCGGCAGATGAGAATTTTTCCGAGACTCACTTATGAACGTGGAAAGAGCGATGATTTATCCTTGGTATTAGCATTTGTTTCAGTTATTTTCCCAGGTGTAAATATTTCAGCTACTGATCGCAAATAAAATTTCAGTTTTTCGTTATATTTTCTCATGAAATGATGTTTTTCTTTGGGCAGAGTATGCCCAAGGAGATACGTATGAAATTGGGAAATTGTAGAAAAACAAAAGAAAAACAAATTGTAACTATTGAAGGTACACCAATCACATTTAAAACTTTTATTTGTACACGTATTTTGTTCTTTCATCTAATTAGATTAATTCTGCTTCGAGTAAAATTTATTTCTTTTCTCTTCAAAACTGCGCTTTTTATATTTCCGTTGCTGTTTCTTTTGGCGTCTCTGTGAATTCAGCAGCAGTCGCCCATCATTACTTTTAATGTTGTATCTTCGTACATTACATGAGGAAATGTAGCAGTCATTACTGCGATTTTTTGTTTCCGTCTAGATCATTGGCACACCAGAGCGAATTGATTTTTCTTACCTTTTGTCCATTGCCTCAGGTCTTCAACAAACAGAGGACGGAAAATATTGTCTTAATTCAAAAAACTGTTTTACGTTATCTCTTATATATAAAACAGACTATGTGTGTGTCTGTCGGTCGGATTTCACATAGAATTTGGCGACCTAGGACAACGAAATTTGTTACGAAGGTACCTGTAGACATCTTCTGGTGCACCTCGAAGCGATTTTTTTTATTTGAATTTAATTTTTAGTTATTTAATGTTACGCGTTTCTACCCGATCTGAGTGTGTCTTTCCGCTTTGTTGAAATCAACCTGATCACACCGAACGTTAAGGCGTGCAGAAAAGTAGTTCACCATAAATTTTAGGCGTTTCTTTTTTAGAATTCCGTTACGACTATTTTCATTCGTAAATACATTTATTACGCCCTTTTTGGTAAGCGTTGTTTACCGATTGTATTATGACTTTGAGGGCTGAGAAGAAAAAAAGAAAATAGAACGTTGTTTTTCAATCTGCGTTATTAATTCAAAAGTGTCATACGTCAGAAGGTCATCATACTGTGACGACGTTGTGAGCTAGAAAATAGAACGTTGTTTTAACATAATTCTAAAAAGAAATGGCTCAAATTTATCGTGAACTACTTATCTTCGCGTTGGGTGTGATCAGGTTGCATGTAAAGAAAGCGGTAAAGAAAGCGTCTGTCTGTCAGATTTCACATAGGATAAGGCTACCTAGTGCGACGAAATTTGTTATGAAGGTACCTGTAGACATCTTCTGGTGCACCTCGAAGCGATTTTTTAAAACTTTGAATTTGATTTTTAGTTATATAATTGTACACGTTTCTACCCGATCTGAGTGTGTCTTTCCGCTTTGTTGACATCAACCAGATCACACCGAACGTTAAGGCGTGCAGAAAAGTAGTTCACAAAGAAGGAGAAGAGAACAAGAAACAGCAGAAGAACGAGAAAGAAGGCTGGAACAAGATAGGATTTCCAGAGCACAATCAAGGGCACAGGATTCATACCAGCAGCGAGAAAGAAGACTGGACCACAATAGGACTTCTACGGCGCAATCGAGGGCACAGGAAACACTCTTGCAACGAGACACACGACTTCAGCATAATCGACTCACTATGCAGCAGGAAAAAACGTTTTTATTCCAAGGATCCCGATCATCCCATCTGATGTCCCGTTTCAATTTAAACGTCTTCAATTCCCTATTCGTTTGAGTTTCGCCGTGAGCATCAATAAGGCACAAGGGCAGTCTCTAAAAGTTGTTGGACTGGATCTACAAAGCCCATGTTTTTCCCATGGTAAACTATACTTTTGTTGTTCCAGAGTCGGAAATGGGGAACATCTTTACATCTTTGCTCCGAATGGAAGGACTGTTAATATTGTTTATCCCGAGGCTCTACCAGAATAAGATACTTTTCATCTCAATCAATTTCATTGCATCTCAATCAATTTCAAACTTTTTTGAATTAATTATATTGGACGTGACAACTACTAAATAATTCAAATACATTTTTTTATCCTAATATTCTATTCCGGGAAATTGTACTACAAAGTTGTATAAACCTTGATTTACCAGTCTTAATTTAATTGCCGATATAGCTTTTACTTTATACTATCACTAGCCCGTCAACGACGGGTATAACATGCTAGTACAGTATATAGCTACAGTAAATCAACGTTTCTGTACTATAGAAATTCGATTGTAATTTATTCGGTACTTAGAACAAGTTGAATAAAATTTCGTCAATTTTGGAAATTTCTATCATTTCAATCATCATGTACGAACGGAAAATATTGTCTGATTTAATTTTTAGCACGTCTTTTGTAAAAACAGATGGTGCTTATGTTACCGGTCCGTCCGCCTGTACCCACGATATCTCTGCAACTCTTCGTTTGATTTGAAAAATTCTTTTTGCATTGGGAAACTTGAAATATGCGAATGATGATCCTTCATGTCGTTTTTTTTTTCGGATGTACAATTTAGCCGCTAGAGGGCGTAAATGCAGATAATGTAGAATTCAAAAATACGTTTTATTCCACATATTTGCTTCTAAACATCCGATTTAAAAAATCTTTTACTTTTGGAATTCATTTATGTCGAAGAGTATTTTAGATGTAGTTACGTTTTCAAATTACGCATAGATTTCCCCCTAGGGGCGTAAAATAAATTACATTTTCCTCGATAACTCTTTTTCTAAATCTCCGATTTGAAAACTTTTTCTTCATCAGATACACCTCCTGATGGAAAATATTTTGCATATAATTTCAAATTTTTGGTAAATAATAGTTTGGCCACCAGGGGCGGAAGTGTTAATTTTTGTTTCTCATGTATTTGCCATAAAATATCAGCTTCTAAAATATCGATTGAAAAACTTTTTCGTAGACTGATGCCACTCACATCGATAAACCTTTTCGGAATATTTTCTTCTTAAAATATTCCACAATTTCTCCGCCAGGGTGCGTAGATGCATATCTTTTTTTTTTGTCAATATCTCTACTTCTAGGAAACCGATTTGAAAAATATCCTTCTTTGTTGGATAGTGTTTCCAGTGTGACATGTTTTTCACATAATTCCAAAATTGTCAAGTAATTTGTAGACTTTCCGCTGGGGGCGTAACGGTAAATTGCTTTTCCCCCTATATCTCTGCTTCTAAATCTCCGATGTGAAAACTTCTTTCTGCACCGGATACAGCATCTGATGGGAAATCCTTTGCACGTAATTTCTAGTTTTTTGTAAAAAATGGTTTGGCCACCAGGTGGCGTAAGTCTCCATTTCCTCTTCTGATGTATTTGCAGCAAAATATGAGCTTCTAAAATCTCGATTGCAAAAAAGTCGTTTGTTGACCGATACTACTTCATGTCGACAAACCTTTTAGGAACATTTTCATCCTGAAATAATGCATGGTTTCTACACCAGGGGGCGTAGACGTATATCTTATTTTTGTCAATATCTCTACTTCTAAGAGTCCGATTTGAAAAATTCCTTCTTTATTAGATAGTGTTTCCGATGTGAAATGTTTTTCCTATAAATTCAAAATTTGCAAGTAAATCATAGACTTTCCGGTAGGGGGTACAATAGTAAATTGCGTTTTCTGCGTTATTTCTGCTTCTAAAACTCCGATTTGAAAACTTCTTTCTGTATCGCATACAAGACCTGACGGAAAGTATTTTTCACATAATTCCCAATGTTTGGAAAAGAATGGTTTGGCCACCAAGGGGCATAAGTGTTGATTTCTGCTTCTGATGAATTTGTAGCAAAATCTGGGCTCCTGAAAACTCGAATAATTTTTTTTTCTTGGACCGATACCGCTCATATGGAAAAACTTTTTGAGAATACTTTCTTCCTAAAACAATGCATGGTTTTTCCATCAGGGAACGTAAAGTCACATCTTATTTTTGTCGATATCTCTGTTTCTAATAGTCCGATTTGAAAAATTATTTCGGTGTTGGAGAGCGTTTTCGATGCGAAATGTTTCTCATATAAATTCATGTGTTTCTTAAGGCACAAGTCTGCAACCAGAGGGCGTAAGCTACACAGCAAGCTTTACAGCAATATCTGAGGTATTATAAACCCGACTGAAAAACTTATTTCTTCCGTCAGATACTATTGTTTTCCATACCGGTTCCGTTGGCTTTGAATAGCTTTGATAAATTTAATTTGCGTCACAACGGATTCAAAAGACGTGCTTATTGCACGCGAAAATTCGGTGTCATCTTTCTTGTTTTACATTACCTTCAGCTATACCAGACGAAACTTTTCCGCATTATAGCGATTCGATTGTAATTTATTTGGTACTAGGAAAAATCAATAAAATTGCGTAAATTTTGGAAATTTCAATAATTTCGATAGTCATGAGCGAATAGAAAATATTGTCTGATTTGAATATTTTAAACATTATCTTCAGCTACACCAGAGGCAAATTTTCCTCACCATTGCGTTTCCATCAAAGACATTTCGGTATTTTCGACCCGCCCTAACGCAAAAATAGAAGCAGGCTTATTCTTGCACCTGAACTGTTTTCTTAAGACCATCTAATCTAAAATAACGTAGTACATAATAATTATTTCAGATATTGTTCAACGTGTGTAATATAAATAATTGTTGCAAAACCGATATTTATCACATTTCTTTAAAAACATCTGTGACCTTATAACCTCCCATTTTGCGTCTGTTGTACGCATTCTTTTTTCACAGCTATAAAGCGAATTTAAAAAGACCCTTTTGCATCGGATTTCGTCGGCCTCAGACAGATCAGACCCCTTCGGTTTTCTATAATGCATTATTTTCTTACTTTGCGGAAAAAAATACTTTTATATTTCGCATTACATATACATTTCTAAAAAATAGATGAAAAAAAAATTTGTATTCGATTTTTGAAGCTATTGTCAAAACTATTCATGCACTGTTTACATTGCACGATGCGCGTCTTTACTTTTAAGAAATGCATATTTCGTCTCTGTTTGGTAAAGATATGTTTACATTGGGCAGTATATGTATTTCAGTACCCAGAAGCCATTATTCGGAAACCCATTCATACACCCGATAAGTGCACTTTCGAGAACTGCGTATCGTGCCTTTTCAAACCATCCTCAATGCAAAATACACGTATGTCAGCCTAGGAGCCTAAATTTAAATCCTTTTCCCAGTGACATTTCCATTTCTAAAACCATTTTTAAACATGGGCTAGTATGGTCAAGGTACTGCATACTGTGCGGGATTCTCCACATGAACTAATTTTTTCCTTCTGCGGTTCGACACTTACTGGTATTTTGAACTGTATTTCCGCTGTTAAAAGTCCTACTTGGAAAATCGCTTTGGGATGCTATTTATACAGCCAAAAAAATATATCAGTTTCTTTCTTTTTTTTTTTTTTTTTTTTGATTGGTAATTTAGGAACCACAGTGAGCAATGCAACGGGCTATAAGCAGTTGTACGTCCCTAATTTTCGGCCACTGGTTCCAGGGAAGTGAGAAAAGCAGTACCGTAAGACAAACACAACATCTATACTTCGCCGGGATTCGAACTCAGACCCACCTCGGAGGAACAGTTAGAAGCGAGAGCTGGGACAACTGCGCCATCGTTTGCAGTTTTCGATTTTCACATTTGCTGGTTATGTCGCATAAATTTCAAATTTTTTTTTGTGATATCTGAGTTTCGGGTTAAAAATACGGTTTTAGCACTGACTCATGCTAAATGCAATCAATATTATTCACATGCTTCTGATTTTTCATGCCGATAGTTTTCGCACCAGACGCCGTTACAATATACACTGAAAGCCCAACTTATTTCACACACACACACACACACACACACACACACATGGTGACAAGTGGGCCCATCTTTCGCCCTCACGACAATGGCAAGCTGTCGTGGCATGTACTCTTCGAGTAGCTGTTTATGTTTCGGTGGCATTGCTGCCCATGGTCCAGGTCAGTCGTTCGTAGACCTACTAGAGTTTCTTGTTATGGATTTAGTACACGAATTCATCGCTTCACTACGTTCCGCAATTGCTCAACTGGGTTCAATTCCGAAGAGTGAAAAGGTCAAAACTCGCTGGAATGTTCATTTAATCAGTCCGTCGCAAACGGGAGTTGTAAGACGGGACATTGTCTTGCTTAAATAAGCTATAGTGGAGTGGGAAACGAATACTCATGAGCGTTATTGCCGACCACATTCATGACTAAATGAATAAGGTGGTCGACAATTACGTCAACCTGTGCTGTGATCGTAGTATCAATAGGAGCAGAGAGTCCTAAGGTGGCCCACGTAAATGCTCCCGAGGATATTATTCCGCAAACACCGCCCTATAACACTTCGACTTGACATTTGGGGTCCATAATCTCTTGTGGTGTACGCCAAACACGCATCCTTCGTTTGTCGTGCTGTATTTAGAACCTGGATTCGTCAGAGTAAGCTATTCTTTTCCACTCTTCCGCGATTCAGTAGCAAAGTTCATTATTCCATTGCCTCTTCATAATCAAGTGGGCGTGAGTTGCCATATCTTAATCGTGTCACTGTACGTCGAGTGGCCCCTGTACAAACCTCCAATGGTACCTCGTCGTTGAATGCAAATGTTATCATCTGGTTGTTGAATGCAGATCATATCACAACACAGATGATAAATTTATCATTTGTGTTGTTGAATTACAAATCTTATCATCAATGATTATTATGCAAATATTATTATCGTCACGTCGCAGTGGTGGCACTGTGACGCTCTCTTTCGACGTACCGACACGAGATAGGCAACGGCAACCACGACAATTAACGCCTAGTTTATTGCCACATTTTTTCCGCAGCTTCTGGTTTTGGTGTTGTTATGGTATGTGGAACCTGGATTCGTTGGAGCAAGTTATCCTTTTCCAGTCTTTCACTATTCAGTCCACGCGTTGTGCGGGGATATCTCAAACGTTCTGTAGTCGCTTAAATGGTGATCCCTGCCTTCCTTGCAGTGTATATCTGCTCACAATCAAATCCTCTAATGTCACTGTGTATAGCAACCATCACAGTCGCCAGTACGCTGTACAACAGGTACGTGTTTTACCCATTTATTACACACAGAAGGTTCCGATGGGCGCGTTGTCATGCGGCGTAGGACAGGCTTTCGAAACCTGGTGCGGTATGTATAACAAATTCTGCTTTCGATGTATTTCCACTTGTCACTATAGCTGCGATTAAAAAGTTCCGAATTTGAAATTTTTTTCATTCATTCTTTCCCATGCATCTGTGCAAGGATCTTTAACACAAGCTTTTCAAGCCTGGTACCCTGCAATACGATTTTTAAAAGTTCTCCTAATCGCAAAATATAAAACAAAACAAAATCCTTGAAAACGGCGTTGTAGGTTTACTATATTTGGTAATGTTCGCAACACCCGAGAATACAACACCTTATTTATTTTACCTCTGAAATACGGACTCAAAATTGCAATGTCTACTCCTTTAGTCTCTCTCCGTACCCACTTCGTTGCCATCAATACGCTATTATTTAAAAAGGAACTGGTTCTTTCTGCACTAACAAATGTGTAAAATCCAGGCAAAATTTGAAGACAGATTTATGTATTTACCGCATTTTTTAAGTTTTAATGTATTTTATTAGGAAAAAGATATTTTTCTTGCAAGTTTGACCTTTATTGCGGTGCAATCAAATGACACTGTGCTTCACTTCATTTCATTAAAAGGAAATTATTATTTTAATTTAAATGTTGCTTTTCTGGGATTTGATTTTGTATGTTATGCTGGTAAGTAATTCATATATGCGTTTTCATGACTTCAACTCCGGACTAGAGTTTTAATTAGTTATAAATTAGCCTGCACTTTCTTGTAGTACTTGTAACGTAATCTTTTTTTTTTATTTGTTTGGTATTTAACAAACCCACGAGCGTATAAATCTACAAGAAGTCACCCACCACTAATTTGGGGCCACTGGCACCAAAGAAGAGACAGAGCTAGTGTCGTTTTACCTACACTCCACCCATACGTTATCCGGAAATAGAACACGCCCCCAAATCAAATAATTAGTAAAGAAATCTTCACAGCTGACCACTCGGCAACAGGAGAGGTAATCTTATTAACACCTTATGTTTGATTTTAATATTATTAGTTGCTACAACCTTTCTTCATCTGGGTTCGATTCATTTCTCACCAGTATTAATACCAGCTACTTTGTCATGATGACAGCATGTACGAGAAACCAATCCCAAATCCTTAAATTTGTATTTGTTAAAAGGTAAACGCAATTTTTCAGTGGGCTAATTTTCAATCTCCTATTTGTACGCATAACAATTTATGGTCCATAATCACAGCTGTCGGTTTACTTTCTCTTTTGAATAAAAACCAAAAGCATATTTAAAAGAAATGAGGTATAAAATAACAAGGCATTGTTTGTTAATCATTTATTCGTTGCAATCCCTGCAAATCTTTTTTCATATTTTCCTGTGAAATATCACCGTTTCTGGAGCGAAAGCTAAACGTATAGGTATTTCCAGGCTGATACCATGAGACGAATATGCCTCAAGCAACATGCTTTGAATCCGTAAGACGCTCACATAAAAAAAGATTCATGGCTTGGCAACAATGAATAATAGCAAAGGATGCGGCAGCTCAGGGCGGTAAAATATGTTTTGAGCAATTTATTTTGATTACAATGAATTAAAGCAATTCCCTTGTTTCGTACAACAGAGCACATTTTTAAAACACCTGTCAAAAAAAGGTTTATTTCGTAATACTTGGTGTTAAGAAATTCGTGACATTCCCACAGGGAAATACATTAATAAAATGTAAAACACTATGGTTACTCACTGAATAACGAATTGATAGTGCAAAACCTAAAGAAATTAAAAGTTTGATTGCGGAAAAAAGTTTTCTTCATGCATCATTTATGTAGAATGTAATTTATCATACATAGTGACATAATCGAGGTAGCTGCGATATTCTCGTGGTTAATCAGGATACACCATTGAAAAAACCCGCATTATTTTTCAGAATGACAAATAACTGAAATGTTACAGAAACTTCTGATGCTAACGACTGTATGCGGATCATAAGGGAGATACAAGCCATTACATTGAGTGGCCACTTGATTAATACCACGAAGGTCTGGAGATTGTGCGAATATACTAAAATATATCAGCAAATTGAGGAAGTCACAATGGTAAATTGAAGAAGTCACGTTTTGTGACTTCTTCAATTTACCGCTAAAGTCTTAAGCACTGTAGCTCTAGGAATATCCAATGGGGATTACATTTAGTAAATGGTATGGCATAAAAGATCAAAGATCTAGGTGAAACATAATTCCTATTCGACACCATCAGCAGCGGAAAAGCATCAGGTAAAAAGTTAGGGCCCTCATATAAATGTGCACGTCAGAAAGAGCGGATTACCAAGGGTATACATTGACAAATTATTGCATGATTTATAAATTATTATCGTTCAGGAGCAGTTTTGGTATCATGCAAAATATCCCATGGAACACAGTACAGGTATTATTGACTTGCATGCAAGCTTCTCATCTCGGATTTGAACCAGAAAATAAGCCTAAAATGAGGCCAGAAACAAAACGGATGGACTCTGGAGAAATGGAGTAAGGTGAAACTGAGCCCAATACACGTCTTTCTTTTGTGTTCCAGTAGCAAGGAGAAAATGATGTGGAAGAATTGATACATTCCCTTGCTTTCTAGCACTATAGGATACTCGAATTGGTCAACATCCTTAAACTTTCATCATTGACTACCCTAACATACCCGATACAAACTTTGCTGTTAAGTGACGATCAGACATGCTCTGCCGTTTAGCTTGCTGACGATATTGCATTTGTACCACTTTAAAAGTTAGTATTTTCAGGATGACAATGCAACTTACTACTGCACCAAATGTGCTAAAGGGCAACTTTAGTAATGTCAGAAACACCAGATTTCGGCTCTATCTAACACAACTGCTAGATATCATTCCGAGTGAATATATGTAAGATAAACCCAAATGGCGGTTTAGTAAACATAATCTTCTCAGGTAACTTAGAAAACTGAGAACGACGCTGCAAAATGTATAAAACAAATTTTTCATGATAAGTCTCAAACCATTGTGAACCCCACCCCATATCACGTCAGTGCAAACATTCCGATCAAATGAAGACACATATTTTATTTGCTCTTTTTTCTGATAATGTGGCTTGGATATGTAACATATGTAATTTATAAGGATTAAACCAATCGTTATACTAAACACTTTCATTGGACTATACCTCCATCAGTTCAACTTCACTCACGTTTTGGTTAACGTTCACTCTTTGTCAAATTATTTGTAGCACTAAGCAATGTAAAAAGAGCTGTCTGAGCACGATACAAACTAATGCATTTTTAGCTTTGCGAGTTAAAAGATGAAATTTATTTACAGCTAAAAATTACGCAAGTTAAAATAATACAAGGCAAGATCTTTCGAGGTTACTATAACCTCATCATCAGGACGAGTGCTGTAAGAAACGAGCATACGCATGAAAATATACATTATGGAAAGACCGAAATGCAATAGTAATCACAAAAACTGTTGCCAACGAGTAAGTTCAAAATTGGGAGAATAGTTCTAATTATTTAATCATGCAGTTCTGACACACCACTCACGTAGGGTTGGTACGCAATTAAAGAACTCCATTGTTAAGGGATATACATGGGTAAGGGATATTAATATAAGACATCCATGGATAAGGGGTATTAATATAAGATCTCCATGGGTAAGGGATATCCATGGGTAAGTGATATCCTAGGGTAAGGTATCTCCATTGGTAAGGGATATCCGTGGGTAAGGGATAATAATATGAGATCTCCATGAGTAAGGGATAATAATATGAGATCTCCATGAGTAAGGGATATCCATGCGTAAGGATATTATTTGAAACGTTAGGAAAAAGGCTGATTTCGAAAATCATTTACAATTAAACAAGTCAGTAAAATCATGCAATGCATTGATTATTAAATGCTTTCCAACATGCCAGAAATCATTACTCATGTTATGAGGATAATGGCTGTGGAACAAATCTCGCTGCTGTACCCTGACCTTTTATCTCATTTCGATGATATTAAACAGAATTGGTTCGGTATACCTCCGGAACGACATAATAAAGTTTTGTCGCAATAGAAGCATTTGTAGTCAAGTTATGAGGATAATGGCTGTGGAATAAATTTCGCTCCTGTTCCGTGACATTTTGATCCCATTTCGATCATACTCAACAGAATCTGTTTAGTATATCTCCTGAACAACATGTTAAAGTTTTCTCGCAATCGAAGCATTTTTGTTAAGTATAACGTAAAGTTCCTTTCGTACTGAAATCTTGACGTTCTTACGTTATGTCTATATCATTAGGTATGAATACGATGTAACACTTCCTTAATTAAACCTTTACGGCCAGACGAAATATTTAAACAAAAGTCAAACTTACGGAAATTGGCTTTATTCCAGGAATATATCAATAGTTAGATATCACATTTCAACATAATTCACATATCACATCTCCAACACACATTCAAAATCCCACCCGATCAACTGCCCATACAGCACAAAACGTTTCAGATATGTATCAGGAATGTTACAATCTCTTATTTTCGTTACACTTTCAGAAATATCTCACAATTACGTTTCAGCAACATCTGCACTGTTGGCCACCCAAAATGCAACACCAAGAAGGAAGCATCCGATTCACCTGAAATTTGCAACATGCGTCGCCCGCGAGAGGACATGCAAACGATTAGCATTACAGAGCATATGCAAATCATGTGCTACCGGAACGCCACCTAGAAGCACTATAAGAAGGGTGCACAGAAGGCGAGGTGTAAGTAGTGGAAGTGTGTTGTGCTGCCGGACCTGTGCGTGGGAAGCTTCCTGATGCCTCGTCGCAGAATACGGCAGTCATTCCAGCGAGGTGTAGTATTTATCGCGACAGTGGTTTATCCTACCAAAAGTCGACCCACGTGTGGGACAACATCCAGCCCCAGTGAGGCGAGTATGGATTCGTTGGGTGCAGGAGGGACGGACGGACCGACGTGAGCGATTGCCGCAGCCGCAGCACACCACCAAATGAAAGGACCGGTAATTTGTGCGGTGGGCATTGACGGCTAGCACCGCCACATCACGAACGTTAGCGCAGGAAGTAGGGTGTGTTGCGCAACAACCTGTGTCAGCACGTACCGTTCGACGTCGTCTGCCGGAGCGGGGACTTGTCGCACGGCTCCCATTGCTCCGATTACCATTGCTGTTACACCACCGGCGAGTGCGTCGGTAGTGGGCCGTTAAATGCCTCACCTAGACTACGGAATGGCACGACATTGTCTTCTCCGACGAATCCCGCTTCTGCCCGCAACACCACGATGGTCTGATCCGCGTGTGGCGGCACCGCGGCGAGAGACTGTAAGACGCCTGCATTATGCATCGCCATACCGGCCCGTCGCCTGGCGTTATGGTTTGGGGCGCAATTGGATATGACACCCACACCCCTCTAGTACGCATCACCGGTACACTTAACAGCCAGCGCTACATCTCCGAGGTTTTAGAGCCTGTAGTCCTCCCTTACCTGCAGGACCTGCCAGCGGACATGTTTCAACAGGACATGCGCGCTCGCACATCGCACGCATCGTATAACAACTCTTTACGGCCCACCAGGTGTCACTGCTGCCGTGTTCTCCCGATATGTCGCCCATTGAATCGGTCCCGGACGATTCGTCCAACGACGATTGGTCCAATGCCGATTCGTCCAAAGGGACAATTGGTCCAATGCCGATTGGTCCAATGTCCGATTCGTCCAATGCCGATTAGTCCAATGGTACGATTGGTCCAACGCCGATTCGTCCAATGGTATCGTCTTACCAACGGCAAACCGTTTTATTTTCCAGAAAGGAATAAGGATTTAAATTATTCTGCTCATTATATCCTTTTGAAATATCATTTCCGTATATTTGGTAATTGTAAACATTTTACATAAACCTGGTAAAAGACCCTCAATGGAGCATTTCTCAGCTGTTTGCAAAGCACCTAGGCGCAGGTCTTTTTAGAATATTTTAAGTTAAAACTTAGATATTTGGTATTTGTAAACCTTTTATAAAACCTTATAAAAGGCACTCATCGTATCATTTCTCATGTCTTTACAAGGCACCTAGGCCGCAGGCCTTTTCAGAAGATTTTAAGTTATAACATAAATATTTGGTATTTGTAAACATTTTATAAAACCTAATAAATAGCATTCAACTGATCATTTCTCAGGTCTCTACCAGGCACCTAGGCCGTGGGCCTTTTTGGAAGACTTTAAGTAACAACCTAGGTATTTGGTATTTGTAAATATGTTATAAAATCTAATAAAAGGCACTCATCGTATCGTTTCTTAGCTCTTTACACGCACCTAGGCCTAGGTCTTTTAAAACTTTTTATTCTACTGATGACATATTCTAAGGTGTAAGTAAAGTTAAAAATACTAGCATAACATTAGTAAGTTTTCTTGATAGGTAAACGTTATGAATCTGACATCGGTAGGATAAAAACTGTCAAGAAGGCATAGGTCTAGGGCCTGTGAATTAATATTTAGTGCTTAAGTAAAAACGCAATATTAACTTGCTTTGATGGGCAAACATTATGAATATGACATCGGTAGAATAATTTTTTTTAAAAAGGTCTGGGCCTAGGGCCTATGAATTAATATTTCATGTTTAAGTAAAATCACAATATAATTAACTTGATTTGATATGTAAACATTATTAATCTGACATCGGTAGAATATAAACTGTTAAAAAGGCCTAGGGCCTATGAATTAATATTTTGTGCTTAAGTAAAAGCGCAATATTATTAACTTGATTTAATATGTAAACATTGCTAATCTGACATCGGTAGAATAAAAACTGTTAAAAAGGCCTAGGCCTAGGCCTTAGGAATTAATATTTCATGCTTAAGTAAAAGCGTAATATTATTATAACTTGATTTAATATATAAACGCTATGAATATGACATCGGTAGAATACAAAGTGCTAAAAAAGCCTAGGCTTATAGCCTATGAATTAATATTTCGTGCTTAAGTAAAAGCGCAATATTATTAATTTGATTTGATATGTAAACGTTATGGATATGACATCGGTAGAATAAAAATTGTAAAAAAGGCCTCAGTCCGAACCCGACCAGAACGTTTCCATTGGCCAGTTGGCGGAACCCCACTGCATGCTACAAACAAAAACGGAAAACTAGTATTTTATATTATTTCATGCAAAAGAGAAACATTGAAGTTAATTGAACGGCTCGTACATCAGTAACTTCATACGGCAGCAAGGACAGTAAAAAAAAATCTGTAACCACAATATTACGCATGAAATATAACATTATTTTACATTCTTTGTACTACCGGCACTTTCGTATAACATCGAAAATAAAATCAGAAAAGTTGAGATTTTTATAACATGAGTAGCACTTTGGATATATAGGACGGAATTGGACCAATCGTCCATTGGACGAATCGGCATTGGACCAATCGTCCTATTGGACGAATCGGCATCGGACCAATCGTACCATTGGACGATACGTACCTTTGGACCAATTGTCCATTGGACGAATCGGCATTGGACCAATCGCCGTTGGACGAATCGTACCAGACCCCCACCGAACACGTCTGGTCGCTGATCGGCAACCGAGTGGCCCGGCAAGCACCACCCGCGGCTATGACTGATTAACTGTGGCAACGTGTGGAAGCAGCCTGGACCGACATACCCCAAGCCCACATCCAAAGCCTCTTTCGTTCATGCCGCGGCGTGTAGCGGCCGTTATTGCCAGCCATGGGGGCCACACGAACTATTGATGTCTGCGTGTTCCACAAGTCACACGGGCCTGTAATCTCAATCGTTTCATCTTTGTATCTGTTGTTGTGTGTCCAGTAAATCTGGCTTTGCTATCTGGTGTCCTTTTTGGTGTTGCATTTTGGGTGGCCAGCAGTGTATTTTGGAACATAACTCTTTTTACATTACGGTTACGTTAAAAATAGCATTCACCGATACTCCTGCTTTACAGTTTCCATTGTACACAAATGTTACCTTGATGTTACATTCCGGCGATATTTAGGATTTTAAATTTGGCATAAGCGTGGATGCGCATGCGCATTTATGCCATTTCATCAAAGCACTCTCGTAGTTGTCCCACGTGCTACTGGGATATCCTCTGGTGATACTGTCGTTCTCGAGTTAGCTGGGTGTAGGAGAACTAGCCACCGGAGAAGTGGCCATAAAAATGTTAAGGGGCCGTATAAAAATTGTGTTTTTGACTGCTTCGTGTCCACAACCTCCAGAGGTTGGTTATCTGAGTCATATAAAGTTTCCATAATTTCGTCTCCTAAACATTTTTTAAAAATAATTACATTACTAAATGCGATTAGTAATGTAATTATTTTTAAAAAATGTTTGTGATCCACAACTCAACAAAGGATTTCAGGTTTTACAAACTACAAGTCTGCAAATCCTCCGAGGGCATGTGCTGACTCGGGAAAACTGTCAAGGGGGGGGGGGGGTAATACCAAAAGTGTAAAATATAAAGCTTTTCTGGTCCGATCGGGAAATTTTCAGCATTTACAAGCTACAGGTCAACACATTATCTGAGGGCATTTGCTGCCTCAGGAAACCTGTCGGATGAGAGGGGGGGGGAGGGATTGACACCAAAAGTATAAAATATAACGAATTTCTGGTCCGATCGGTAGATGTTTAGCGGTTACAAGCCATAACTTGACACATTATCTGAGGACCTGTGCCTCCTCAGCAAACCTCTCGGGGGGGGGGGGGGGCACCCAAGAGTGTAAAATATAAAGGATTTCTGGCCCAATCTGGAGATTTTCAGCATTTACAACCTAGAAGTCGACAAATTATCAATTATCTGAGTTCATGTGCTGCCTCAGGAAACATGTCGAGGGGAAGTATAAAATATAGGGAATTTCTGGTCCGATCGGGTGATTTTCAGCATTTAAAACCTACTTCGCAACAGACTCTCTGAGGACATGTGCTGACTCAGTAAACTACTCGGGGGGGGGGGGGGGCTGGGTAGTTAATACCTAAACTATAAAACATAAAATATTTCTGGTTGTAAATGCTGAAAATATCCAGATCGAACGAGAAATCCTTTATATTCTACACTTTTGGTATTACCCTCCTCCCTCGACAAGTTTCCAGATTAGGCACATGCCTTCATATAATTTGTTGAGTTGTAGAGGATAAACGCAGAAAATATCCCTATCGGACCAGAAATTCTTTATATTTCATATTTTAGGTTTTAAGCACACCCTGCACCCCCCGATAAGTTTCCCAGGTTTGCACATACCCGCAGAGAATTTGTTTAGCTGTAGTATATAAACCTTGAAAAATATCGTAAATAAGAAAATAGGAAATTACGGAAATGTAAGTAAATGTTATATGTGTCAGATAACCAATATCGGGAGACGTAGCCACGGAGTAGTCCAGAACGCAATTTTTATATGGCCCCTTAAACGTTTTGTGGGCAGTTCTTCGCTGGGCACTTCTCGGGTGGTCGGTTCTTCGGTGGCCAGTTCTCCGCTTTGTCTTTGGGCCGGAAAATCATGGAAATGTCTAAGTTTCTTACTGAAAATGAAATATTAAAAAAAATATTTTATGAACAATAGTTGCTCAAGTAGCGAGAAATATAGCCACAAGAAATGTGTTTATGCGGAACAATTTAATGGTACTGAAATTATAATGTGTCCAGCTCTCCGGTGGCCAATTCTCAGTACCCGGAGTTAGCTAGTTAGTGTACACTAGTGTCCGTCCTTAAGTTTTGCACGCCAATGTATAATATCTTAGTACGTTTGTTGGTTTCGAATCAGAAAAAAAGTCCAAATTTAAGTAGTTTTTAGTTTGTAAAGGTAGAAAAAAATAATGTTGATATATTGAAATGTTTAACGACTACGCAAGTTTTAAATTAAAAGAAAAGAGTGAGATATACGTTAAAGAGTACATTTCGTTGATTAATCATGAAGAAATTTAAGTCATCCTACAGAAAAATAAAATGATCTATGGAAAAAAAGATAATGTATTTCTATTAAATAATGTATTCGCAAAGCATTTAGAAAATAATAGATTAAGATATAGATTAAAAAGTACATTTCGTTGATGAATCAAGAAGAAATTTAAATCATCCCACAGAAAAATAAAATGATCTATGGAAAAAAAGATAATGTATTTCTATTAAATAATGTATTCGCAAAGCATTTAGAAAATAATAGATTAAGATATACATTAAAAGGTACATTTCGTTGATGAATCATGAAGAAATTTAAGTCATCCTACAGAAAAATAAAATGATCCGTGGAAAAAATAATGCATTTCTATTAAACAACGTATTCGCAAAGCACTGGCCTTCTCGTTAGTTCCTACATAACGCTGTAATCGCGAGGCGTCCCATGGTCGAGTGGGATAATGCATTTGCCCAGAAACCCGCTGGACTTCGAGGATTTGTATTTCCTTGGAAAGAAAATATCCCTAGATTTGTGACGTCACACAGTAAAATTTCCTGATGGGGGAAAACAAAAAGGCGTACAAAAGACATCGGTGAGACCATGTGGGGAGGTAAAAAACGTTCGCGAGGAAAACATGTTCGGTAGGACCACGTGGCACACAAAATGTTATGGTTGAACACAAAGAGAAGATGGTTGGGAAGATCACGTGGAAAAACCTTTGTATCTTGAAGTTACAAAGACATTTTACTGTAACGTATCAGTTATGTTTCAAAGTTATGTGACGTTTGCGGACATTTTAACGTAACCGTAAGGTTTCTGAAACATTACTGTTACATTGTGCAACGTATCTGAAAGTCTCAATGTTTCAGTGTTACGTACCTGTAACATATACGAAATAGTCTATGCTGTGTGGGTGTTGTATCTAGTTTTTATCTATCGTTCTTATCTCATACAGTCATACGTCACGTTCACTCTGACCTCAAATGTGTTGCCAACAGTATTCGTTTGAGAGAGAAGATGTCACGTTAAGTTGTGAAGTATAACTGAGAACAAATACGAAATTTACATAGGGAAAGAAACTAAAAAGGGAAGTTAATTTAGAATATACGTCACATAAGTTATGACGCATAAAGGCAATGGAATGGATCCCGCTTCTATGTCCTCACCTTTGACCCCATTCCAGCCATTTTCAATAGGGTTCGTCCCCAGGTGGTCCACTACCATATACTAAAATTTCATTGAAATCGAACCATTTTGACGCGAGTTATCGTGCTGACGGACAGACAGACGGAAAAAGCTGGAACATATACGCTTCTTCTACCTACGGTTGGAAAGCGTAAAAAACGAAACCAAGTTCAATCTGTTTAAAGGAACTTTATGCTGGACCAGTCGTGAATGTGTTAACGTAAAATACCGTTCATAAGTTGGGGTCCGCTGGACGCTGCTGTTTGGGCGTGGTTTGCAGGTGGAGTTCACATGTCAGCGTGTACACCCTGTACACTGTTATTTTAATATTTTCTTTGGTTCTGGAAAAACAAGTGACTATTCACACATCTTTCATGCTATGATTTCATGTTGGTTCCGTATATAGAAACTTGAAAGAGATATATCGATTAAATTGTTTTGTATGTTATGCCTCACGTGAAGACTGCTTCGGTATTTAATACAGTGTCATATGTAACAGTTTATCTCTGGTCATGTATTTCGTGTCCTTTCCTGTCCGAAATGTCACCTAAGTGCCTTCTGATAAAAGAACCCATGTTGGCGTTGTTGCGTAATCTTTGCATTGGTGATGGCTTTTGTAACTAGACCCAACTGAGAGTATTATAGGTAATTAAGGGAAGACTTTGTTTTTCGATTTTCACCGGTGACGAAAGAAGAACACATTTTTCACATAGAAATTTAAATTATGTGTGTGGTTCTTCACACCTAACTTTCATTCAAACCAAAATGAAGCCAGTTCTTGTGCAATATCAGGTTTGATTTACTTTATACTTTTGTAGGCACATCAAATGCACGTCTCGATGGGGCATTAAGGATCAAATTAACGGCGATGTTAATATAGAATTTACTGAAGCTCGATGATTCTTAGATTTATCACTTTCGTGGTTCATAATGTGACAATATATCAACTTTTAAACATATAAATTTCAATCGCACGTCAACATTTTTGTTTACTGTGCCATGAATCACATTCAGTGCGTAGTCTTAACTTACCGAAGGGAAGTGCTACTAATTTTTTGCAAAGAGGGGCTAAGCCACTTGTTTGTATGTTAAAAACGGCACCATGGAGACCACGATTTATCTCTTTCATATACTTTTAAGAGTCTTCGTGATTTCGAAATTGATGCAAGGAAGTTTATGACACCGCCCAGGTGGTCAAATGGACTGAGATTTTGACCGGTCCTCCCAAACGGGCTCTGACTCGAGACGCCGTGTGTGTGCCTTTTGGTGCTAGTTTTGTTCCTTCCCTGGAACCAGTGTCCCTAATTTAATAACAAGTGACTACTTATAGCCAAACGAGTTGATTATCCTTGTCGTTAAAATTCGGAACAACAGCAGCAACAAAAATGCTTACGTTAACTTTTGAAGTGGGCACCCTAAAGCGTCTCTAAATCTAACAAGAAAGTTGACACCGAATTTTCGGGTGTAATAAGCACGTCTTTTGAATCCGTTCTGACGCAAATTAAATTTATCAAAGCTATTCTAGTGCGTAGGATAAACACAATATCCATGCCTCACCGGGATTCGGACACGGATCCATCTCGGATGAATGATCAGAAGTCGGTGCTTAGAACGCTGCGCCACCAGGACGGCTTTATGTTCTTAATGATTATTTCTACTCTCTGGGTAGAGGCCCAAATATGTGGCATTCAGAATGCCAACAATTGGAACTCACAACGTGAACTGTCACTTGAATATCCGATTTTACGTTAGTTATTATGTCTGTACAGCAGAATCATCTGAAGTGCTTAAGGGAAGTGTACCTTAAGTTATCATGGTTTATTTGAACCTTTGACGACCATAACGCCCGAAACTCCCTCACATCTAAACAACCACTATTGTCCGAAAATGTTTGTCTAGAATGAAAAGGATTTCGTACCTCCTACCTGTTCTTCGAAATTTTACGGCGTCTACAGGATTAGTAAAAGACACCTATGATGTTGTGGAATTGGTTGCAGAAGAAAACAAGAAAGATGACACCGAAATTTCGGGGGTAATAAGCACGTCTTTTGAATCCGTTCTGACGCAAATTAAATTTATCAAAGCTGTTCAAAGTCAATGGAACCGGTATGAAAAACAATACATCTGACCAAAGAAAGAAGATTTTCAGTCGGGTTTTTAATCCCTCAGATATTTCTGTAAACGGAATCGTGAGCTTACGAACTCTTAGAAACAGAGATATCGACAAAAATAAAATGTGACTTTACGTCCCCTGGGGGAAAACCATGCCTTATTTTAGAAAGAAAGTATTCTCAAAAGGCTTATCCGTATAAGCGGTATCGGTCGAAGAAAAAAATGAGTCGAGTTTTCAGTAGCCCAGATATTGCAACTAATACTTCAGAAGCAGAAATTAACACATATGACCACTGGTGGCTAAACCATTCTTTACCAAATATTAGAAATTATGTGAAAAATATTTTCCATCAGGTCTTGTGTGCGATACAGGAAGAATTTTTCAAATCAGAGCTTTAGGAGCAGAAATAACGCAGAAAACGCAATTTACCTTTGTGCCCCCTAGCGGAAAGTCTATGATTTACTTGAGAATTTTGAATTTATAGGAAAAAACATTTCGTATTCGAAACACTATCCAACAAAGAAGGAATTTTTCAAATCGTACTCTTAGAAGTAGAGATATTGACAAAAATAAGATATATATCTACGCCCCCAGGCGTAGAAACCATGCATTTTTCCAGAAGAAAATTTTCCTAAAAGGTTTGTCGACATGAGTAGTATCGGTCAACAAACGACGTTTTTTTCAATCGAGAATTTAGAGACTTATATTTTGCTGCAAATACAACAGAAGCGGAAATTAAGATTTACGCCCCCTGGTGGCCAAACTATTTTTTTACAAAAATTAGAAATCATGTGCAAACGATTTCCTATCAGGAGCTGTATCCGGTGTAGAAAGAATTTTTCAAATCGGAGGTTTAGGAGCAGAGATATAGAGGGAAGCGCAATTTACCGCTACTCCCCCAAACGGAAAGTCTATGAATTACTTGAAAATTTTGAAATTATATGAAAAACATGTCACACGGAAAACACTATCCAACAAAGAAGGAATTTTTCAAATCGGAATCCTAGAAGTAGAGATATTGACAAAAATAGCGTGTACATCTACGTCCCCTGGCGTAGAAACCATGCACAATTATAAGAAGAAAGTGTTTTTAAAAGGTTTGTCGACATGAGTAGTATCGGTCAACAAACGAATTTTTTTTTCAATCGAGAATTTAGAAGCTCATATTTTACTGCAAATACAACAGAAGCGGAAATTAAGATTTACGCGCCCTAGTGGCCAAACTATTCTTTTACAAAAATTAGAAATTGTGTGCAAACGATTTCCCATCAGGAGCTGTATCCGGTGCAGAAAGAATTTTTCAAATCGGAGATTTATAAGCATAGATATAGGGGGAAACGCAATTTACCGCTACGCCCCTAGCGGAAAGTCCATGAATTACTTGAACATTTTGAAATTGTATGAAAAACATGTCACACGGAAAACGCTATCCAACAAAGAAGGAATTTTTCAAATCGGACACCTAGAAGTAGAGATATTGACAAAAATAAGATGTACCTCTACGCCCCTGGCGGAGAAACTGTGGAACATTTTAAGAAGAAAATATTCCGAAAAGGTTTATAGATGTGAGTGGCATCAGTCCACGAAATAATTTTTTAATCGATATTTTAAAAGCTACGATTTTGTGGCAAATTCATCAGAAGCAAAAATTAACACTTACGCCCCCTGGTGGTCAAAGTAATCTTTACCAAAAATTTGAAATTATATGCAACAGATTTTCCATCAGGAGATGTATCCGCTGAAAAAAAAATTTTTCAAAGCGGAGTTTTTGAATAAGAGTTATCGGGTAAAATGTAATTTACTTTTACGCCCCCTAGCGGAAAATCTATGCGTAATTTGAAAAAATAACTATATCTAAAATACTCTTCGACATAAATGGAATCGAAAGACATAATTTTTTTTTCAATCGGATGTTCAGAAGCAAATATGTGGAATAAAACGTATTTTTGAATTCGACATCATCTGCATTTACGCCATCTACCGGCGAAATTATACATTGTAGAAAAAAAAACGAAATAAAGGATCATCATTTGCATATTTCAAGCTTCCGAATGCAAAAATAATTTTTCAAATCGGACTAATAGTTGCTGAGATATTGTGGGTACAGGCGGACGGACGGACAAACCGATAACAGAAGCACAATCTTTTTTTACAAAAGACGTGCTAAAAATGATACCAAGACTTCTCAAACCCAATTCATCTGGTCATCTAATGACCTTCTTGGTGAAGTAGAGAAAATCAGAACGTAATATCGTACTTTAGAACAACGGGTCAACGTGCTTTTGTGGTGGAACAATGAACCAGTACAATGCGTTGAGATGTTTTGAAAAACAAATAGATTGTGCTGTTGGACCTGTCAACTAACCAAATTGGGCTCCATCAAAATTCGATTGTGTTTCAGAGCAGTCAAAATGTTTGTTAAAACATAAGAATATTGATTCCATTCAGAGCCTTTAAAGAGAATTGGAAGAAAAGCTGAAGGATATGAAAGAGCATGCAATCAGCGTTTGTCCTGAGGATTGAATAAATTTATAGTGGAATATAGCTCATAGAACTTTTTCAATTTCTTTTTTGATTGAGGATTTAGCGACTCACAAGAGCAACTTAGAATATAGGTAGTGGCCCGTCCCAAATTTGGGGCCTTTAATTTCTGGGAGGTGTCGCAGGCATTGCCTTGTGTCCGGCGCACTATGCATGATTCTTCTGACAATATAGGAAATGGCACGTTCCTGATTTGGGAATATTGATTTCTGGGAGGCGGCCCACCATCTATACTTTTTCCGAGAAACATTTCTAGAGACTGTGCCTCTGACCACTTGACCAACAGAGCTGCCATGGATTTTCAATGCCATGTAAAAGAAGATCTTTTCCGAAGTAGTACATGCATAGCATCGCTGAACGTGCAAGGGAGAGTTCATAATGAAATGTATAGTGACCATTCTCGTTTGTTCTCTTAAGAGAAAAACCTATTAGCAGAACTGTCTACTGTAATTGGTAAAAATCCTCCAAATACGTGGCGTCAGTAAATAAATAAATAAATACATCGCTAAATCCAAAGGGCGAGATCCAAGGTGAAAATCCTCCAAATACATGGCGTCAGTAAATAAATAAATACATCGCTCTTTCCACGTTCCAGAAACACATAGCAACCGAAAAATTGTTTTCAGCCACCGCCGTGGAATTGTACCAGGGATCTCTCGGAGCGCGTTAGCTTTACACCACGGTGCCCAACAATCCACGGTGGTATGTGTATTTTTAAGTCAACTTCTGACTTAACAATACACATAGCACCGTAGATTGTTGGCCACCGTGGTGTAAAGCTAACGCGCTTGGCTAGATATCGAGAGATCCGTGATTCAATTCCACGGCGGCGGCTGAAAACAATTTTTCGGTTGCTATGTGTTTCTGGAACGTGGAAAGAGCGATGTATTTATTTTGTTACTGACGCCACGTATTTTGAAGGATTTTCACCTTGGATCTCGCCTTTTGGATTTAACTGCTATAATATATATAGCTAGTGCCGTTAATGCCCACCAGATGGGGACGTCTCAGTAGCTGAGCCCATCTTACGGATTTATGATGTCAGAAGCATGACTTAAAAATACACATATCACCGTGGATTGTTGGCCACCGTGGTGTAACGCGCTCGGCTAGATATCGAGAGATCCGTGATATAATTCCACGGCGGCGGCTGGAAACAATTTTTCGGTTTCTATGTGTTTCTGGAAAGTAGAAAGAGCGTAGTATTTATTTATGTACTGTAATTGTTTGGAGTTATCGTTGATGTTCCAGTTATTTTGTTGAAAAACTCAAAGCTGGTTTCGAAAATTTCGAAGAATTCTTATATTTTCACACTGACATGACATCATTTTTGGATACGGCATTGTCTGAGTCCTGAATTCAGATTCAGGAATCAATCGTATATTCTCCGGTGTTTCGAAATCACACTCCATTCTCCATTTGTTTGTGTGTGTGTGTGCCCATGTTAAGATCCGCACTTGCCACAAGCACTGAATAAACTGAAAGATTAAATGCAAATTGTTGTTGTAGAAAATGATCCCAGGTTTTTCTTAAATCTTCGTCCGGAAGTGAACACTTAATGTGTGCGGGAGGTAAGACTTACACACTTGTGCAGCTTTCATAAGGAATATCATTGGACTCCTTTACTTGTTCTTTCGAATGACCGAAAATTAGTTCTTATGTGTTCACAACTTTGTTCAATAATGGTTTATATTATGTGACATTACTGTGACTCTTCCTAAACAAATAAAGAGAAAGAGAGAGTCATTTAACTTATTGGTCGTAAAAGAAGGCCCGCATCCCAAAATACGATTCCTCATAAAGTCGTTCAAATGAAACCGAGAGTAGATTTTCCTAAGATTATGTAACAGGTTAAAGTTTTGGCGTACTGCAATTACATTTCCTTATCCAAAGTTTTCTCATTGCAGTACGTGAACTACTAAGAACTAACTACTACGCAAGAAAAATCATTCGGTAAAACCTGGCAGATAAAGCATGTATTTAAGCGAAACATGAGCAACTGATATTTGGAAAATTTTGTTTTGCTGACTTTTGCAAGCATCAGTCAAAGAAATATTTAAAGATATTCCAACAGAAAGTGCACCGTTGTTCGCTGCTGGAATTGGAAAAGTATTTGATCGTCTTACCACACACACATACACAAAAAAGTTCGTTCTTTCATTGAATCCCTACAGTATCGATGTGTATACAATTCAAAGCATTTCTTTCAAACAGGAGTTCGCTTTGTGAAACTTCCATGTTCAGAAGAAAGAGCTTCAAAGATGGGAAATGTTAACAATATTCATGCAAAGCAAGTTGAGGTTTATGTTTCAGCAAAAGTCCTCAGCCTCCCTCTCCCCCTCTCTCTCTCTCTCTCTTTCTGGGTAGGATCAATTTTGATAAAATATGAAGCACGGTTTTCAATGTTTTAATAGGGAGAGCTATTCGGTGGAAAGTCTAAAAACCACAGCTCAGTGTCAACATGAGCGTCAGAAGTGACTTAGGAAGATGTGAGGCCAAAGTAAAATTCCTTCGGTTTCCGAATCCGTTTTTACCTTGGAAATCTCCATTTAAGGTGGACGTCAAGTAATTTTGCTTCCTATACTTCCAATGGAAAAACATCTGTACACATTTTTTTCACAATTAATGCGTTCCCAAGGATGAAAATCTGAACATAGATTAAAATAGCTTCATATTATAACTTGGAATACTTAATATTTTCTAAAACATAACCACAATTGTGCAATCCAACATTTGTTTGTGTACTGACGTCATCAAAGTACATGTCGCGCCATCTTTTGCCTGGTTTCAACACCACCCAAGGAAAAGTCATTGATTCTTAATATAATTATGGTTATGTTTTAGAAAATATTAAGTATTCCAAGTTATAAAATAAAGCTATTTTGATCGATGTTAAAATTTTCATCCTTGGGAACGCTTTAATTGTGAAGAAAATGTGTACAGAAGTTTGCCCATTGGAAGTATAGGAAGCAAAATTACTTTACATTTTTTTTTTTTTTTGATTGAAGGTTTAACGACCACCGTGAGCAACTCAATGGGCTATAAGCAGTCGCCCGTCCCTAATTTAGGGTCACTGGTTCCAGGGAAGGGAGAGAGCCAGTGCCGTAAGACAAACACAACATCCATGCCTCACGGGATTCGAACCCGGACCCCTTTCGGACGAATGATCAGAGGCCATCGCTTAGATCACTGCGCCACCGGGGCGGCACTTTACATTCACCTTAATAAAGAACAAAATGGTAAAGCATTTAAGTTTTTACAATAACAGCGTTTATGAGAAAAGCCAGACAATTATCTAAAACGATTTGATCTAAGAACTGCACTAAAGAAAAGTTGAGATCAACGATATTTTTTGAATAAACCAAAATTTCATAGCATTTTCATGCATATGTTTTTCGTTTGGAGATTTAATGACCTCCGTGATCAACTCAATGAGCTGTTAGAAGTCGCCCGTCTCTATTTTTGGGCAACTGGTTGCAGTGCCTTAAGGCAAACATAACATCCATGCCTCAAAGGGGCTTGAACCCGGACCCATGAGGACGAACGATCACAAGGAGCGCTTAAACCACTGCGCCATCGGGGCGGCCAAGCATGTTTATAAGAATATCGACTATGATTTATACCGAATAATTTTTCTCTGAACTGCAAATGGTTATTTTCGTGTTTTGTAAACACGATTCCATGAAACTGCTGTAATATAAAACAAATTGTCCAGAATTTGAATTTTCGGTTTTCTTTGTTTTCTCTTTTTATTATTTTCAGGCAAAACTTCAAATACTCAAAGCCTCCAAGAAGTCTCTTAAGTTTTACGACCACTATGAGAAGAATCGGTGTAATTGCGTTGCCTAGAAGTTCGTTTGTTTAGGAATACTCAAATGGCAGCCCAAAGAAATCACAGACAAGCCAATAAGAATCACATCTGAGGCGATATCAGTCTCAGTTGGATCAAACGCATTTTATTAAGATAAAATCCTATGCACTCATGAGCCATAGCATAATGTTCACCTTCGTTATTTGAGTGTTGGGCCGGCTTTCGAGGAAATAATCGCTTGCGCCTGGCGTGGCATAGATTCCATTAGACTAACAAGCGCAGAGGAACGTATTCTAGAATAGTCAGGCGGGTATTCTTGTGACTTAGCTTAAGTAGTCGCCGGGCATTCCGTATGCCGATGTTGACAGACCGTCATCGACATTTCCGCTGGTAGTGCATATAGAAGCATCATAACTGGCCAATAGGCGACTCGAAAAGAGTTACTTGGTCCGAAGAGTCCAAGTTCCAAGTCTAACGTGCCGATGGAAAGTTCCGTATTTGACCCCCACGCGGCTGCACAGCTTCAACAAGACGGCACGGCTCGTCGGAAACATGCAGGGGGCGGCGATATGGAATATGCCCTTGTGTGTATCACTCTTCTTCCTCATCACCGCTGAACACCTTTTCAGCACCAGATTCTCTTCAGGAATTTTTGCGGACTACGTGCTTCCCTACCTGGTGTAACTGCATGGCACACGGCATTTTTAGGCAACACATCGACCCGCATCATAAGCCCCTCACAGCACAAAAATAATTCCAGAATCCTGTCAAAGCATTCTGCGTGCTACCGTGGCCTACACATTTCCACATCTAGAATCCATTGGACATTTGTTTGATGCTAGGAAACACAGTATTCGTCGGTTGAAGCCAATTCTTGCATCGTCGCCGGACTCCGAGATGTCGTTTTGACTATCTGCAACAGAATAACTAAGCACACCTTCTGCAGTGTAGTGTAGTCAACGTAACTCACCATCTTAACAAAAGGCAGCCCGCCGCACTATTTGGACAGGTAGTTAAAATGTTGTGAGTGTATTCACAATCCAACTCCGTTTGTAGAGCAGTCAGGAGCGCGGGATTCTGTTGAACAGCCCAAATTTTTCCCTTGTCCAACTTCGGGATAAAACATGGGCAGTATCGTTTTTCCTATGCCAACTGAATCTGTTTCTTTTCTGAAATCAATGCCCTTTACTTAGGAGAAAAGACTTCTTATAGAGGAAGATGTTATCCGCAGTTGGAAAATCGCGAAATATAAAAAACCACATACACAGAGAAGAAAGGCTGATTACACGCTTTTCCTTTCTTTCAACCATTGGCTTTAGTTTTTTTCCCTTAAGAGATAATAACCGCTCGAGATAGTGGGAACAATACTTATGGCAGAGGATTTTCGCTGACGTTGTTGAGATTAGGAGGGAGTTTAGTAGACAATAGGCTCGCAAGGGTCAATGACTCATTACTCTAAGAGAGCTAGTTCAGAAAGCGCCGATGATTTTTTATTCACCCTAAGACAGGTGTTCTCAAACTTTTCTACCTCAAGGTTCCCTTATTTTATAAAAATTTTCATGAGCATCCCTAACACAGTTTTAAGATACCATGAAAAAATTACAAAATAGAGAAGCACTTAAATATGATTATGTTATAAAAAAGCATCTTAATAAAGAACAGTTATAATGATTACAGTTACTAAGTGAATAAACAAAGCTAATAACCAATACCAATTTTTGCACATGTTAATAATTTCAAATAACCTGTTTCATAGAATAATAATAACAACGTTTCGCACAATAAAATGTTTACTATACATCGACTATAGTTTCGCAAAGCGTTTGGCATTGCTTCCTCAGGACGAATGGAGCGTAAACATTCAAATCATTGTGACATCATCAGGATTCTGACGGTCACGGGTTTTGGTGAGTTGTTTCCACTCGCTTGAAAGAAATGGAGTCGGCGTCATGTCGTTGACAAACCGTGACGAGTTCCGGTATATGTGGAAAGCTTCTAATATATTAAGCTTGATAGTCGAGTCCGGTTTATCAATAAGCGTAGCGTTTCCAAACAAACATTTATGTTTATTTTCATGACAATGTTGAGCTATAGACGACTTCTTCAGTTCATAGTTCCGTACATAGGTCTTGTGTTCCTTCACACAGAAACTTAAAGCCATGCGGGTTTGTCCTATATATGAAAGTCCACATTCACAAGGTATCTGATAAATTCCCCAGCAGTTTAAGTCTTCGACGTAGTCTTTTGATCCGTAAAAATTCATCTTGTTTATGGGTTTGAAAATAACTTTCAAATTAAAACTGTTAAGGATTTTTGAAATTCCGAAGCAAATCTGAGGAACAAATGGGATAACTGTCCAATTCTTTTCTATTGTGAGGTCTACAGGCATGAGCGTGCAGACAGGCTTTGGTTTCTTAAATTATTGGACAGCTTTGTCTATAACGGAAGGGCTGTATCATCTGTGTGCTGCAATTCGTTTAAGTAAATCAAGCTCTTTCTGTAAGGAATCCTCAGTTGAGCAGATATGTATTGCACGATATATGTATGTAAAGAAGGCAGATATCTTTTGTTTCCATGGATGATTTGATTTTGCATGAGGGGGTAAAGAAACAGCAAATGGTTTTCGATAAACGGATGTACTAAAGGATCCTTGAGAGCGTGACAAAAGGACATCAAGGAATGGTAAGCAGCCATCATTTTCAGTCTCATATGTGAACTGTATATGAGGATCAATTGAATTGATAAGTTCAACGAATTTAGGTATTTCCGAGTTCATGCCACTCCAGAGAACAAAAGTACCATGTACATATCGAATCCACAGGTCAAATGTATCAAGCTGAAATAGTTGGGCTTCAAAGTGGTGCATGTAGACTTCGCATAAAATATTTGACAGCGAGCTTCTCATTGGAAAGCTTTCTGTCTGTTGGAAAAATCTTCCACGAAAAAGGAAACTGTTTTGTCTTATAGAAATTTCCACCAGTCTCAAAATTTGTTCTATTTACGGTTGGCAGAAATGATGTTCTTTGAGACTTGCTTTCAATGCTTAGAGATCTTCATTCACTGGGATACTTGTGAACACGGATTTCACATCGAAGGATAACAGGAACTGATCGTTGAATGGATGTCGCTTTAGCCGATTGACAAAATCAATGGAATTTTTTACAGATGTTGTTTTTGAAGACGTCGTTAAAGGCGATAGTTTCGACGGTAGAAATTTGGCCAACTTATGTGTAGCTGATCCTATATTGCTGACTATGGGACGAAAGGGGACACCAATCGTGTGTATCTTCGGAAGCGCATAGAAACGTGGACAACGGGAATATGAGGGCTTCAGATGATTTTTTGAGCTTTGGACAAGGGTTACACAACTTGTTACCACTTTCCGAACTTCCTTTAATTGTTTCTCCGATGGATCATTTTTCATTTCCTTGTACGGTCCCTCGTAAAAAGTTTTTCGACCTCTGCCTCGTAATGTTTCTTGTCCAGAATAACAACTTGTCCTCCTTTATCAGCTTTAGTGATGATAATATCGCGATTTGACTGCAATTATTTTAGATCAGTGCATTCTTCCTTGTTGAGATTCGGTTTAAATGGTAGAATGGACTTTGCCGTTATTGTCTGGCTAACGCAATGTCTAATCGTTTTTTTTTATCTGTATTTAGATCATTTTTATCACGGACTCTTCAACCGACGCAATTATATAGATTATTGGTACCTTTTTTGAAATCGCAAAATTCGAATTGTAACGTAAATCTCCCTCATGCAAAATCAAAAGTATATTGATATATCTTAAACCGGGAGCCGATCATATAACATCTTGCTTCGCTTCCGTTTTTGTGGACTTATCTAATACCAATATTGACTTTCTAAAGGAACTTGAATCCAGTTCCTAATCTTGATCATGACAAAGTCACTGTCTGCGACAATCAACCGTTCTTCCAGGCTGAGTATAAAGAAGTTCAGATTGCTGAACCACTTAAGTTCTTGCTTCGATGCAAGAGGTGCAAGATGCTACCAAATTTTATCTGTGTGAAATGCAACCTACGACCTTCCCATAACATCAACAAAGCCATATCTAATGCTTCGTTTGCACAATTAAGAGCTATCATTAAAGATACAAGAAAAAATATTGCAAACGTTGAGGTCGAACTGTACAACCTGCACCTTTTACTGGCTAAAACATTACCAGATTTTTCGGACCTGGACTGCAAAACTTGGTCTAGGACTTCCAATATGTCATTTACTCATAAAATGACATTAGAACGAAAATTTGAAAAATTATCAAATAGCAGCAACCATAAAGAAAATTCTACTTCACAAATTGAGGATATCTTTCCGGATAATGAAGTAATATCTAACCTTTCTAGTTTTAACTCGAGCGAAATTCAAAAACGGATTTTATGTTACACTTCGAATTTTGCGATTTCAAAAAAGGTACCAATATCCAATATCATTGCGTCGGTTGAATAGTAAATGATAGAAAGCGATCTAAATACAGATAAAACAAGAAACGATTGGACATTGCGTTAGCCAGACAATAACGGCAAAGTCCATTCCACAATTTAAACCGAATCTCAACAAGGAAGAATACAATGATCTAAAAGAATTGCAGTCAAATCGCGATATTATCATTACTAAAGCTGATAAAGGAGGACAAGTTGTTATTCTGGACAAGAAACATTACGAGGCAGAGGTCGAAAAACTTATTTCCGAGGGACCGTATAAGGAAATGAAAAATGATCCATCAGAGAAACAATTAAAGGAAGTTCGGAAAGTGGTAACAAGTTGTGTAACCCTTGTCCAAAGCTCAAAAAATCATCTGAAGCCCTCATATTTCCGTTGTCCACGTTTCTATGCACTTCCGAAGATACACACGATTGGTGTCTCCTTTCGTCCCATAGTCAGCAATATAGGATCAGCTACACATAAGTTGGCCAAATTTCTATTGTCGAAACTATCGACTTTAACGAAGTCTTCGAACACAACATCTGTAAAAAGTCCATTGATTTTGTCAATCGGCTAAAGCAACATCCATTCAACGATCAGTTCATGTTATCCTTCGATGCGAAATCCATGTTCACAAGTATCCCAGTGAATGGAGCTCTCCAAGCATTGAAAGCAAGTCTCAAAGAACATCATTTCTGCCAACCGGAAATAGAAGAAATGTTGAGACTGGTGGAAGTTTGTATAAGACAAAACAGTTTCCTTTGTCGTGGAAGATTTTTCCAACAGACAGAAAGCCTTGCAATGGGTAGCCCGCTGTCACCTATTTTATGCGAAGTCTACATGCACCACTTTGAAGACCAACTACACTGCTGGACAATTGCTAAGGACGGATCATAAACGGTTACATAGCGCATAAAAAAGTAAAAGTGGTTGGATGCCAAGTGAAATAAAATAATGTCAGAATGCCAGGACATTACAAGAAAGACAACTTATTGTGCTCTGAAATCCAGAAGGCTTTGGAACGTGTTCAAAGGACAAACAGGCCATTTTGTGCAGAATACGTAAACGTGAAAAAAAATGCAATTACCGTCCGTAGGCGTTCCAACGTAAGATGTCAATATGGGATATGGCCACCATGGTGGGCGATGCAAGATTCCACACGTCGTGTCATGCTTTGCACAACATTATCAAGCAGCTGTTGGGGTATATTATCCCATTCCTCTGTCAGTGCACGGATGAGGGTGTCCTTGTTTATTGGAGGGCATTTGCGACCGAGAAGACTCCTCCCCAAAGCATCCCACACATTTTCAATGGGATTCAGATCTGGAGAATGGGCTGGCCATACGAGGCGTTGAATATCCTCGCTCTCAAGACACTTCTGGACAGCGACTGTTCGATGATATATTGCGTTGTCGTCCATGAAAATGAATCTATCACCGACAGCACCACGGAACATGCGAACATGAGGTAGCAGAACATCATTAATGTATCGTTGGCCAGTCATAGTCCCAGTTGGAAGCACATAGAGGGGCGTACGGCCATTGATCACGATGCCAGCCCATACCATGACACTACATGTCGGATATCGGTCCCTTTCCTGTATGTTTGCTGGACAATATGCAGTACCACTATCACGCCAGATAAGTTGTCGTCGACAATCAGACGATAGACTGTATCTACTCTCATCTGAGAAGAGGACACCAGACCAGTCGTTATCAGTCCAATTGCGATGTTGATGACACCATTGCAAACGGGCGGCACGGTGACGTCTGGACAATGGGATGCACACAACAGGACGGCGGACGTATAGTCCTCCTTCATGCAAACGTCTGGCGACAGTTTTTCGGGAGATCCGCTTGCCAGTAGCAGCCATAAACTGATTTGCTACCTCACTTGCTGTGCTGCGCCGGTGTCGTTTTGTTGATAGCACTATGTACCGATCTTCTGTAGGTGTCGTACTGCGAACACGACCTCCCCGTGACGTTTGCTACACTCTCCATTTGCTTGAAATGATTTCCAAAGCCTTGAAATAACACTGTGGCTGACGTCGAACTCCCTGACAACATCTGCTATTTTTCGCCTTTCTTTAATCTTGCCAATAATACGGCCACGCGTAAAATCATCTAGGTGATGTCGGGAAGACATACTGAAAATTGCAAGTTCGTCAATTGATTCTTTCTCTTTCAACTTTGCTTTTGAACAACAACGGCCATTACGCGTCAAATTCTTTATATCTCTTATCACCGACATGACGTCACGAATAAGTTCGGCAATCCAAAATTTGCAAACGCACAACACGTCTTACTGTATCCCGCACTTATGCTAATTTCCACATTTTCCTGTCTTCCATTTTATGGTTGCTATCGTTGCTATTGTCATCCGTCCTTAGCAATTGTCCGGCAGTGTATTTCAGCTTGTTACATTTGACCTGTGGATTCGATATGTACATAGTACTTTTGTTCTCTGGAATGGCAAGAACTCGGAAATACCTAAATTAGTTGAACTTATCAATTCAATTGATCCTCATATACAGTTCACATATGAGACTGAAAATGATGGCTGCTTACCATTCCTTGACGTCCTTGTGTCACGCCCTCAAGGACCCTTTAGTACATCCATTTATCGAAAACCCTTTGCTGTTTCCTGACCCTCTCATGCGAAAGCAAATCATCCATCGAAGCAAAAGAGATCTGGCTTCTTTACATACATATATCGTGTAATACATATCTGCTCAACTGAGGATTCCTTACAGAAAGAGCTTGATTTTCTTAAACGAATTGCAGCACACAGATGATACAGCCCTTCCGTTATAGACAAAGCTGTCCAAAAATTTAGGAAACCAAAGCCGGTCTGCTCGCTCATGCCTGTAGACCTCCCAATACAAAAGAATTGTACAGTTATCCTATTTGTTCCTCAGATTTGCTTCAGAATTTCAAAAATCCTTAAAAGTTTTAATTTCATAGTTATTTTCAAACCCATAAACAAGATAAATTTTTACGGATCAAAAGACTACGTCGAAGACTTAAACTGCAGCGGAATTTATCAGACACCTTGTGAATGTGGACTTTTATATATAGGACAAACCCGCAGGGCTCTAAGTTTCCGCGTGATGGAACACAAGAGCTCTGTACGGAACTGTGAACTGAAGAAGTCGTCTATAGTTCAACACTGTCATGAAAATAAACATAAATGTTTGTTTGGAAACGCTACGCTTATTGATAAACCGAACTCGACTATCAAGCTTAATATATTAGAAGCTTTTCGCATATACCGGAACTCGTCATGGCTTGTCAACGACATGAGGTCGTCTCCATTTCTTTCAAGCGCGTGGAAACAACTCACCAAAACCCGTGACCGTCAGAATTCTGATGATGTCACAATGATTTGAATGTTTACGCTTCATTCGTCCTCAGGACGCAAAGCCAAACGCTTTGCGAAATCATAGTCGATGTATAATAAACAGTTTATTGTGCGAAACGTTGTTATTATTATTCTATCTTAACACAGCAAGCTTTGTAGTCATAAATTATATATAACGTGTTTCAATCTAGAAATAACAACGCCTAGTAATTTCTGTCTCGCCGCGACATTTGTGTACTTCCTCTTCTTCTTTTTTTTTGTTTGTGTTTGACCTCAAACGTGAAGTATTTTAAATACAACAACATGCTTTTCCTTTTCTATATTTTTGAGAGATACTTCGACTTCATTACTGCAACTGCAGGAAGTAGAGAATAGTCTTAGTAGTCTCAGAGCCTTGTGGTGGTTGTGTTGAAACTCACTCTCTCTTTTCAGTGTTCCAAAATTCAGGTAAAGGCATGGTAGGAAATGTGGTCTGCAATATGGAATCTAAAAAATGATCAATTATTTCTTCTTTTTCTTAACGGCCGCGGATGTTTCTTAAATAGGTCTCTACTCCAGATATGGTAAAGTCATCTGGAAAGTATTTTTGTACGTGTAATTTCTTTACTGTCAATGATCTCGGAATAAACATTCAATGAAACTGATAACTGTACCTTATTCTCTTAAATAAAAAAAAAACGTTTTCACCCCAAGTAAGTAGATTAGAGAAGGTACACCAGTGGTTGTAAACAAAGGGGCAGCTGCTCCCTTCTCCGCAGAGCCAGTGATGTCACTTGGTTCAAAGCAACATAGCGGTGAAGCAGGAAAACCTTTACATAGGGCTAGCCTGGTCTATTATTTACGGCTCTATAAATAAAACATTCTAAATTTGTACAGTTCTACCGCAAGAAATAAGAACATTGAAATGTATATTTCCCCCTCTTACTGAAGAATAGTTTAGGCCATTACGCTATCTCTCTGGCTTTAGATTTTGTAGAAGTAGAAAAAGTATCTCCACTTTTCATTCTCGGAGACTGTGGCAGATATTGGCATCTATGAAATATGTGGTAGGGAAGCCGTCTGCCATACATTACGAAGAGCAGGAAAACACCGATGGAAGTAATTATGACATCGCATGCCTAGGGATTTACTGTTATCATTGGCAACTACACGAATTAATGACTTAGCAATCTTTGAACTTTTATATCCGTTATCAAGACTGCCTTTTACGACAGGAAAACGCACTGTCCTGCATAATACAAATTCCGACAAAAATACCTTTAAGAACAATGTCCTTCTATACCAGTCAAAAGAACTGACAGAAGCAGCTCAGACAACGAGAATGTTGACTCTCATTCCAGAAAAGTGTAGCCAAATTGGCTGTCAGTTGCAATAGTTTACATTCGGCCGCTTAATGTGTGTCATTGTCTCTCTGAGAATAGCGGCTATTGCAAAGGCAGATGTCTCAAACACTGTTATGGTTATCACTAGTCAATGTGCAAATTAATTTTGTTAAGCGTGGACTTGAGCCATTACATCTTCACTCAAATCAGATTGCCGTTACAACATTTCACATTAAATTATTGGATGTACCAGTGTAAGAACGGACATATTAACCATGTTAATTTATAATAATGCTGAACATTATGTTACTTTTTAATGAAGAAAAGATATTACAAGCCCAAGATGGCGACAGAAAGTTCGTTCGTCTTGTTCAACAAAGAACTTTAGTTTCTCATGCCATAGAAATGGAGAGGCCTTTTTCGACGAATTGATAGCATCTTCAATGATACCGCGACTTTCGCTATGCATTGTCGGCGTCGTCCACACGCCTAAAGGTCTGGAAAACAGCCATCCACCTTTGTATAAACATAACAATGTGTATTGTGTTATAATAAGAATGTGCTTCGGCGGTAGGACTACTTTCTCAAAGGGGACACTCACTAATGGAAGATCTGACAGTCCGTAGAGACGCGGAAAGTAGGATTAAAACCCATCAGCGAGGACACCGAGTCAACGCCCAGGGGTGTGGCCAGCGAAGGGCGCGAAAAGTGACCCACGGGACCGAATGAGACGAACCACATCAACAGGTCAGCGTGAGGACAAGGTCAGCGCCGAGGTCTTCGCGCATGCGTAGCGTGGAGGGGGAGGGGAAACAAGCAGGTCCCTGGAAGAGGATCTGTTAGTGAGTCTTCTTTCGTCCAACGGAGAGAAGAGTTCTCCGATAGAAGGGGACGCGAATCGTTTGCCTTTTTTTGTGTGAGCTGAGTGACGCTCCAAGCCAAGGAGGTCCGACGTTCAGGTTGAGTTTAGCGAGCATCTATCCTAGAAGAGATAGAGTGCTCAGCTGCAGCGTTATAGGCCCTAGTCAGAGATTCCACTGGTGTAGTAGATATTTCGCTACGGTGAACTTGATCTTAGCACAGGCAAAAATTGAAACATATTGCTGAGAAGAATAGTTAGACTACTATTTCTTAATATTCGCAGAGATAAAGATCAACCTAATAGCAGGTTGACTCTAGCTAGAACTTCAACGCCAAGAGAGATTTTCTTCGGAAGTGGTTATCCTATCTTTCGTGTTTCATGCCTCTTGTCAGGTCTGACCTTTAGGGAAACCTGATGTTAGAGAAAGAGAAAGTAATCCACCGCCAACAGGGACCTAATTGATTACGTAATAAATGTTTGTGTGTTTCCAAAAGTAACTCCTCTCGATATCATTATATTTTAGTGTGAGTATTATTCTGTCCGTTCAGCTGTTTTCGATCCGCCTTCCCGAACCACATATTTCATATTAAAGTGGGGAAGGCTTCGTTTGTTCGCTCGAATAGTGTTAGGGGAGTGTTTCAGAGAAACACAAACACTTCCTTGTGTCTGTGAGGAGCCATAAAGCATGGACGCCTTGTAACGTACCAGGAGATGTGACGTACCTGCCAGAAGGACGCACACGACATAAAGGCAGATAGGAATCAGAATAAAACGTCCGCGTAGCTCAATTGGTAGAGTGACTTATTCCGGAATGAGGAGATCCGGGTTCGAATCCTGGCGTGGACAGAAATGACGGAGAAATTTACTTCGTTATAGCCTCAGATCCATAAGTAGGAGGCGGAGCCACGACACGTTACCAGTACTTTCGCTCTCACAGCACAGAAAATATGGCGCAGTCGGTAGGATACAGAACAAAAGAACTTTGAAGAGAGAGACAGGCTGAGAAGAATTAGAGGAGAAACTCGAGTTAGGTAGGTAGGAGAAAGATCGCGATACCCACAGGGGAAAGAGAAGGTACCGACAGAACGTTATCTGACGACGGTCGACTACAGGAGGTTCGCAACCAGACGCTTCTCGCACCCTGCAGTGGACGAGAGATCCAGTGCGACGAAGGAGACCTACAACCCAGACGACGGGAGAACGGAGATCGTGAGGAGAGCTCGTAACCAGAGTACCTCACGGGCTGCAGGACTCATTCTGTGAAAGTGGACGACGAGAGAGCGACTACAGTGAGGAGAGCTCGTAACCAGAGTGCCTCATGTGCTACAGGACTGATTTGCGCAAAGAAAAAAGAACTCGAACCAAAGTGAAGTGCCTGTCCATCCCAGGACACAATAAAGCAGAAGGGAGCTCGAATCGCTTCAGCGGGTAAGTACCACTTTGGAACCGCAATTTTATTTCCGAGGCACTACCTGTAGTAATTTAGCCACCTAAAGCTAATAGAGTTCTCGTTAGGGTGCGGTCAGTTAGAGACCATAGGGTCAAAGATATTATCAATTATTGAAGTGCAAAATGTATTTATGTGTAAAGTTTGAGGTTATTATTTAAGTTAGGAAATTAATTGTGTATTATTATTATATGTTGAAATAAGCAGGTAGGAATGTTAGGAGTGAATAGTCTAACCAGTTTGAGATCATAGGCTGATATCGAAAATTTGAGTGTATTTTCATATGTATATTGATTTTATGAGTATTGTATGTGAATATTGCATGGAATATGGATCAGCTTTTGGACGGGCAAAAGAGTCAGGAGTACGAAGTACAGAGTGTAGAGGGAAGTGATAAAGAGCTAAATAGCAGCTCAGAGTCTAACCAAGAGGTACAGATTAACCAAAGAAAGATGGAAGGGGATACCGCTAGGTTAGAGATGGAATTTAAATTTAGAATGCTCGAATTGCAGGAAAAGAAAAAGGAAAGGGAATTGAAAAAAATCGAGCTGGAATCGGAAAGGGCTGAGAGGATGCTTCAGCTGCAATTAGCTGATAGAAAGGAGGAAAGGGACTTCGAGCTGAAGAAATTACAGTTATCCTTAGAAAGTCCGGCTCCGGCGAAGAAAGGGAACGATCAGGGGTGCCTAGCCAATTATATGAAAATAATAGAGAGCACAATCCCAAAGATTTCCTGTAAGCCCGAGGAAATCCTAGATTTCTTCGATTCCATAGAGAGGGTCTTTCGGTTACATACTGTTCCAGAAGAGCTGCAGGGACGGTTAGTCGTGGCTTTATTTAACGCCGAATGCGCGAACCACTTGTTCAGACGGCTACCCCTGGAGCAGTATGACTGCTACCGCACCGTCAAGGAGGCTATTTTGGCGGAGTGCCACTTGACCCCCGATATTTATCTCAAACAGTTTGAGACAATGAAAAGGAATAAAGGGGAAAGCTTCCAGCAGTTAGCAGGTCGTATTAGGCGAGCGCTCCAAACTACGTGGAGAAGAGCTTCGTATCAGATTTCCAGCAATTAATGAACTTATTAATTTGCGATAAATTCAAGGGTTTGCTTTCTCCAAGTTTGAAGACTTAACTGCTGCAGAGGGGTGCCGTAGGGAAATTCGTTCTAGCGGGCGAACTGGGAGAGCTATGTTACCTTTATGAGACTCAGGTAGAAGCTATGGAATTGGGAGAAGGGAGACCCAAAACAATTATGCGGCGGGCTCTAATTTTAAGGGAGGCTCGTATGATACAGGAGGGACAACCCAGATAACGAGAGAAAATCAGCCGAATAATGGGCTACCCCAGAAAGAGAAATTCCCAGCGACCGGATCAGGGTTCCAAAATAGGGGGCAATTAATATACTACCAGCGAACTCCAATTTTTATCAGGGCGTGATCCGTTTTATTTGCTGTAAGGCGGAACACCGATGGGTGAATTGCAAGCTGAGAGTTACTCCAGGGCAAGATAACAAGGGACCAACAGGCAATTGGGGAAATGATGGGAATAGAAAAATATGTCGGGTAGAGAATAGAGAGGAGAAGAGAGAAGTAACAAATGAAGGGGGCGTCGAGGCGAAACCCGAAGAGGACCCCATGAAATTAAATGCAAAAATGAGAAGGTTACTGGGATCCGAGGGTAGCCAATGCGAAATAATGGAGATACCCGTAGGAGGACAATTAATGATAGAAACCGAGAAAGGAATTCCGGCCGGAATAATCGTAGACAGCGGGGCCGAATTTTGTTGTGTAAAAGAGGGTAAGTTAGGGGAAGAAGAGGAGGAGGAGATCAGGCGGAATAATTTAACCGGGTTTGACGGGAGGATCGCCAACTTTCCCATGAAACAACTAAAAGTTGGATTAAAAGACCCAGATTTTGAAAAAGCCGGGAAAGAGGTAATGGGTATGACAGAAATAATTTGTGCGATCGTACCCCAGCTCAGTAATGATGCGTTAATTACGCCGTTAGATTATGCTAAGATGAAGGAAGCTAGGCAAGCGAGTCCCGAGCGGATAGTTTCAACCCAGGGGGCGTTTAAAATTTCAGGAGAGGAGGACTGCGAAGGCGATTTACAGGAAAGAATAAAGCTTACGGGGATAGACCTAAAAGAAACCCAGGATATTTGCGTCGCGAGAGGGGAACGGGCGGAGGAAACATCGAAAGACCCGTTGTCGCCCCAGGCATCAGAGAGAGCGGTTACCGAGATAGGCGGGGCATCCACGGAGCGTGCGACAGGCAGCCAATCAGATCCGGGCACTGAAACTTTGCAGTCGACGGCGCGCGAGCCAAGCTCTCTCTGAGACAGGAGTCCCATAGACGGGAAACTTCATAACTCAGACAACGGAATTTTTAAGGATCAGCAGATGCGCGACGAAACGCTTGAGGAAGCTTTTAGCCAAGCCATAGAGGTGAAGGGTGGATTTCTTTTGGAGGATGGGCTACTACATCACCGAGAGAAGGTGTTAGGACAACCAGTCAATCAGCTAGTAGTGCCGGAATGTAGGAAGGGGGAAGTAATGAGGTTGGCCCACGACACGGTGTTTTCGGCTCATTTAGGCCACAAGAAGACCTTAGAGCGTATCCGCCAGTCATTGCATTGGCCATCCGTCAAGAAAGACGCTATGAGATACTGTGATAACGGCCAAGCTTGCCAACTTAGGAGGCCAGTCACACGGAACGACCGGGTACCCATAACCCCTGTTGGGAGGCCAGCGTTACCCTTTCAGGAGGTAAAAGTATAATTTATTGGACCCATAGGCATATCCGCGTCGGCGACCCAGTACCTTCAGGATTGGGAGGAGAGAGTGGAGGAGATGGAACAGCAGGTAAAGGAAGTAGCCGAGGAGCAACAACGACGGTACGCCTCGTACTACAACCGACGGCTGAGTCCTAAAACCTTCGCATTAGGAGACCAAGTCATAGCACTCATCCCCGACTCTAAGAACAAAATTTATGCCAGATGGACGGGTCAGGTATTCATTTTAGAGAAGCGAGGGAGTAATAGCTACGTCATCGATTTGGGTCTGGGACACAAGCGCTATGTGCACGTAGGAAAGCTGAGGAAGAACAGGCCCAGGATCAACGTCGTAGGGGTCATCTTGGATTCGGACGAGGATTTCGGGGATATACAGGAGGTGCTAACGAGGAGAACGGAGGAAGAGAGGGCGTGTGCGACAGACGTACGAGTCGGAAGCACAATGATAACACCGGAGCAATTACAGGAGCTGCAAGAATTAGCCAATTGTATGGACAAATTTTTCTCCGGAGAGGTAAAAGTCACTACAGAAGGGTAGCACATAATTACTGTTAAACCGCGAAGTTTACTGCGTACGCAGCGTTTGAGATTGGTGATAAGGAGTCTGGAGGAAGCCGGGTTCACATGCAACTTAAAAAATGTTGTTTCGCCCGGGAGAGCGTTCATTATTTAGGGCATGTAGTAGGGTCTGGGTGTCACCAGCCAGATCCCGAGAAACGTCAGGTAGTACGTGATTTAGAACAACCCAAGACAAAAAGGGAGGTACGGAGCTTTCTCGGACTTTGTAGTTACTACAGGGATTATGTGCTTAAATTTGCAGAGATAGTGAAACCGCTGAGCGATCTGACCGGAAAGAAGGCGTCAGAGAAAGTTGTTTGGACACCAGAACTGGAGGAGGCGTTCATAGTTCTAAAGGGGCTATTATGTACGGCACCCGTAATGTTTACCCCAGATTTTAATAAGTCGTTCGTATTACACGCGGACGCCAGCGCCTACGCAGTAGCGTGTTGTTTGGGGCAAAGAGATGAAAGGGGAAGAGTCCGACCAGTAGCGTACGCCAGTAAAAAAACTTACTAGCACTCAGGGAAGCTGGGCGGCGAGCCATAAGGAAGCGTACGCGATAGTGTGGGCGTTACAAATGTTTGAGGGTTGGATCTTCGGACATCAGATTCAGATTATGTCTGACCACAACCCTCCAACTTATTTGACCAGCGCGGCTTCGCAGAGTTCAAAGCTACAGAGGTGTAGCTTAGCCATCGCCCAGTTCAACTTGACCATATCACATATCGCTGAGAAATTATTTCCCCATGCAGATGTTCTGTCACGATTAGCTTTCAGTGAAGAAGGAGGAGGCCCCCCAGATAACTGAAAGGGAGAGGAGTCGACACTCAGGTAGTAACACAGCGAAGTTCTTTGGTGGTACTGCCCAGTGTACATATGTATATGTGTGTGTCGCAACAGAAGCTTGTGGGCGTGCCTGCTTAAGGAGACGCCGTAGAGAAGTTACCGAGCGAACTTTGATTATTTCGTTTAAGACTCTGCATGTGAAATACGACATCCCACATGTTTCGTCTCGGAAGTAAGGGCCTGTAAGAACGGACATATTAACCATGTTAATTTATAATAATGCTGAACATTATGTTGCTTTTTCATGAAGAAAAGACATTACAAGCCCAACATGGCGACAGAAAGTTCGTGAACATTTCTTATTTTTCAGATGTCGAGAGCCTAAACAAAGAACTTTAGTTTCTCACGCCTTAGAAAGGGAGAGGCCTTTTTCGACGAACTGATAGCATCCTCAATGATACCGCGACTTTCGCTGTACATTGTCGGTGTCGTCCACAGGCCTAAACGTCTGGAAAACAGCCATCCACCTTTGCATTAACATAATAATGTGTATTGTGTTATTATAAGAATGTTTTTCGGCGGTAGGATTACTTCCTCAAAGGGGACACTCACTAATGGAAGATCTGACAGGCCGCAGAGACGCGGAAAGTAGAATTAAAACCCATCAGCGAGGACGCCGAGTCAACGCCCAGGGGTGTGGTCGGCGAAGGGCGCGAAAAGTGACCCACGTGACCGAATGAGGCGAGCCACATCAACAGTTCAGTGTGAGGGCAAGGTCAGCACCGAGGTCTTCGCGCATGCGTTGCGTGGAGGGGGAGGGGAGACAAGCAGGTCCCTGGAAGAGGATATGTTAGTGAGTCTGCTTTCGTCCAACGGAGAGAAGAGTTATCCGATAGAAGGGGACGGGAAACGTTTGCCTTTTTTGTGTGAGATGAGGGACGCTCCAAGCCACGGAGGTCCGACGTTCAGGTTGAGTTTAGCGAGCATCTATCCTAGAAGAGATAGAGTGCTCAGCTGCAGCGTTATAGGCCCTAGTCAGAGATTCCACGGGTGTAGTAGATATTTCGCTACGGTGAACTTGATCTTAGCACAGGCTAAGATTGAAACATATTGCAGAGAAGAATAGTTAGACTCCTATTTCTTAATATTCGTAGAGATATAGATCTACCTAATAGCAGGTAGACTCTAGCTAGAACTTCAACGCCGAGAGAGATTTTCTTCGGAAGTGGTTATCCTATCTTTCGTGCTCACGTTTCTTGTCCGGTCTGATCCTTAGGGAAACCTGATGTTAGAGAAAGAGTACTCCACCGTCATCAGGAACCTAATTGATTACGTAATAAATGTTTGTGTGTTTCCAAAAGTAACTCCTCTCGATATCATTATATTTTAGTGTGAGTATTATTCTGTCCGTTCAGCTGTTTTCGATCCGCCTTCCCGAACCACAGATTTCATATTAAAGTGGGGAAGGCTTCGTTTGTTCGCTCGAATAGTGTTAGGGGAGTGTTTCAGAGAAATACAAACACTTCCTTGTGTCTGTGAGGAGCCATATAGCGTGGACGCCTCAGATCCGTAAGTAGGAGGCGGAGCCACGACACGTGAGCAGTACTTTCGCTCTTACAACCAGTTTCAGCATAATTTCTACGCGAATGGAATCTTTAAGCGGAGAAAGACTTTACGTAGGAATCCGTGTACTAAATAGGGTGAAATGTTTATGTGAACCTAATGCAGGAGCTAGTCGGTAGCATATTTTGTTTAAATCTGTGAATTTTTAGGCAAGCATCACGCAGCAGGACTTAAAACAATAAGAATAATGTGTAATTTTTTTTAAGTTTTTACACTTCGCTAAAAGGTATGTGTTCTCTGCACGGAAGGCGAAGCGTACGAGTTGTAATGTGGAATGGTTGAATATTTTCCTACATGCCTTCTTCCATTTATTTCAAATTCCTGTTACGTTGATATGTAGCAGGATTTCCTTATTGTAATTAAAATCAATATATAGGAAAAATAATGTTATGTACATATACACTATCTTTTTACAAGCTAAACCCTTTCTTATGAGGAACCTATTAAGCTTGAAGTAATTCCCTACAAAGACACAGAGGATACAATGGAATAAGAACATAAAGAAAACTGCTTTGAGGGAAAAAACAAAAAATAAATAAAAGAAGCATGCTGATGAAAATGAACGCAAAGTCTTATGGATTCAGCAGGGTCAATTAGCATTTTTCCGCGACGGAACCAACGCCCCAGTTACAAGCTGCGACGGCAATATTCAATTTGCACAATAATGAGAGGCTTTTCTAGAAGACAACACAACAAACATTTTTTAAAAATGATGAATTCGACGCTGCAAATGTATAAGGGGTGACTTGTCTAAGGCAAAGGAAAATGAGTATTTGTACTACTTATCTTTTGCTAAAAGTAAATTTATGTAATCTCTGAGTGAACGGAGCTTCTTTAATGAGATTCATTTGAACGTTCTTCAACATCGTTATTACGCTCCGTCACTGAACAGTATTAATGATGCCATTTTTTATCCTGAATTAGCATGCTCTTATTCTGTACTCAGCTTAGTGATTTATTCTTTGGATCTAAGCTCCAGAGCTTCCAGCAGTGGGTTGTACTAGAATTGATGCTATTCGAATTTTTTCCCTCCAGTAACTTTAGCGAAATTCTTGAGATAATTCTCGAATCGCAGACATTAAATTTATGGATGGTAGTCAGAGATAGTTGTTATACATTCAAGGCCTCTATATATCAATCATATTGTAAAAACGGTCTGAGGTGCTTTCGCTCGATATGGTAATGAATGCGTGGTGCGCTTGCTCTACGGCGCTGGCTCTCTTCCTTCCCTAAGACCAGTTGCTCCGATTTATGAAAAAGGAGAGTTGCTTATGGTAGTATTTTAAGACCTTCCCAGAAAATATCTTTTTTTAATTTGTTCTTACTACCACGTGAAAATAAAAGATGAATGTTTAATGAATTTTATAATAATTTTCTCGGAAAACAACAGCACCATATCAACATGGAGAAACAACGAAGTTTTGTGTGATTTCTTAGATTATCATAATACAGACTATATTTGGCCTTGCCCTGTGCCAATAAACAATGACAACTGTATCCTGGCCGCGTCGATGCCCTATTGGTACGAAACGGTAGCTTCTAATCATTTGCCCGAGACGGGTCCGGATTCAAATACCGGGAGCGGCATAAATTATATTCTTACCTTATGGCACTGGCTATCTCTCCCTCTTTCCTGAAACGAGTGGACCCAAATTAAGGCCAGTCCACTGCTTACAGTCCAACGTGTTTCTCAGGGTGTTCGTTAAACTCCTTAGAAATGAACTATGTCGTAATAACAAGTAGAGAGTGACAACGGAAAAACCATTTCTATATCACTCTCGTTCCATTGATAATAATCACAAATGTTGGGCATTTTGCTTTTGCCAGTTATGATGACATCTAAGACAGTAGAACTATACTAGTTATTCGAATTTGTTGGCGTAGATGAAATCAAAGTTTCCAAACTTTCGCACATCAACCAGATGGCTTTCTCAAGGAATGTAGACAGCAAATTGCAAACTAGATAACAGAACGCTTCAACAATTTAAACGCGGTGACTTGACTTGACAATAAATGAAGAGATACGAATGTAATTATTCAATAAAACACGAGGCATCATATTTTTGTACGCGGCATCCTTGGAGGAAAACAAAAGGCATTCACTTTTTGAAGAATTGGTTCCAAATTCGTGGTAACTCTAGCGAAACGCTATCATTGTATGCCTCATTGTTGGTAATGATCGCCAATGTTTTCCGAATGGCAGTGGATTTAGGAGTAGAGTAGGATCGGCGGTCTTGAACTGGACTTCTCTGGATAAGGCCGTGGTTAATTTTCCGTTCTTTACGTCCCTCTTATGCTCGTTGACTCTAATTCTAAAAGAACGTTTCATGATCCCAACGTAGTATCGCTTGGAGCCATCCGGATATTGTAGAGGTACGTAAGGAATAAAGCCCAGATAGCGTAGTTGTGGCTTAGAAAGATTGGTATGCCTCTTTCGGTTTCTTTCGATATATCTATGTACCATGCTCGGATCGGGCTCAGGAAGACGAATCGCGGTTTTCTGCATAAGATCTCCGACATCATTATATACTATGCTTAAGCGGGATACTGACAAGCTCCCAATTTTCAACGAAACAGGTGTTTATGCCATCCCTCTACAATATCCGGATGGCTCCAAGCGATACTACATTGGGATGACCGAACGTACTTTTAGAAATAGAGTCAACGAGCATAAGAGGGACGTAAAGAACGGCAAATTAACCATGGCCCGATCCACAGAAGTCCAGTTCAAGTCCGCCGATCCTATGTGGGATGACATAAAGAAGTTAGCTTTCTACTCTACTTCTAAATCCACTGCCATTCGGAATGCTTTGGAGATCATTACCAACAATGAGGCTTGCAATGATAGCGTTTCGCTAGAGTTGCCACGAATTTGGAGCCAATTATTCAAAACTGAATGCCTTTTGTTTTCCTCCAAGGATGCCGCGTGCAAAAACATGATGTCTCTTGTTTTATTGAATAATTACATTCGCATCTCTTCATTTATTGTCAAGTCAAGTCACCACGTTCAAATTGTTGAAGCGTTCTATTATCCAATTTGCACTTTCCTGGCTACATTGATGTGCGAAAGCTTGGAAACTATGATTTTATCTACGACAATAAATTCGGATAACTTGTATAGTTCTACTATCTTATTTATAGTTGGTGTATAGTTCCTTGCGTTATTATTTATGATGATATCTTTACTGAAATATAAATGTCATAAATCCAATTAAAATACAGATATTTTTACCAGTTATCCTACCAACGTAACTCCATTCATCATCGTTGAACGCAATCAGAATTTCGGTTGATCATAAAATTAACTTATTTGCTGCCATATCGTTAAACAGAAAGTGGCAGACACTTTTGTTAGCTATGAAACTGGACCTAATCGTCGTAAAATCATCGTCGTAATAAAATTGGGCATTGCATGCATTATTGTGTGGGGTTCACCTAAATAGTTTTCAGTGTTATTCTATAGCGCTAATGTTAGATTCTCACGACATTTCTGCTCATGCAAATGATTAAAGAGAAGGTGTTTTTTCACTGGGGTTGAGCATCTGATATCATTACATTGATTATATCCATGAAAATCCACTGTAGGAAGCTGTAACACAAAGAAAGTGAGATCCTACTCTGAACATAGCAATAATAGAAATAAATAACTCAACTCACAAAGGATTAAAAAGTTTCATTTGTGATATCAATGAATTTTTAAAGTTTTTGAAAATCAGTAATATGAGACTGAGCACAACTCACTCTATAGAGCATTTGTTTGAAGAGGTTTTGAATGTCACCTTTATGTGCTCCACATCAAAAAATTTCCACCAGAACTTTCAGTTAAGGGATCGAAAGAACTGGAATCGAATTGGACCTGAAGATTCTTCAAATCATGTCGCAGATATTTTTGATTGGGGGAAAATTCATTGATCTCCCAGATCACGAGGGGACAGGCGCATCGGAATTGCTAATCAGGCCAAGTTGGAGGTATGAGAACAAGCATTCCTCTCATGAAATATTGCACAACCCGTATTGGGAAAATCGGGGCAACTAATTGGTTTAATGAATCTTTCAACGAAATAACGGGCTTCTAGTCATCTTCTAGCCGTCACTTGTCCAAATTGCACACTCAAGTAGACACGACTCTCATCACAAACACCACTAAAAACCATTTTTGCCTTCAATGGACCATTTCCCTCCAACAGTGAAGAAGCCACAGTAACAGAGGGAATCTTGTTCCCATCAAACTACTTGCAAACAATTGCAAACTATGCGAAGAATCATGTGGTAAACAACACATTTATTCATAGCAAACGTGACTTTGCTATCTACCAAAGATCCCAAACTCCCTTTCGGATGGCCTGGGGTCGCATATTTCTACATTAAGCTTGAAATGTCTTGTGCCTGGTTTTCGAACAAGTAAACTTTAGCTTCTTTATTATGTCCAGCATTCATAAATGTAGACACCTCCTGGCTATCCCATAACCCCCGAAAGGACATCCTGTCCTTTCGGGGTTACTACTCTTCATTCTCAAAATGAATGAAGCGGTCATACGGAGTAGTTTGCGTTCTTCCGGCATTAAGAGGCAAATTCAGTAAATCTTAAATGAAATTTTTAATGTAAAAATTAACTATTTCATTTCCACGGATTTTTCATAGACAATGGCACAGCAGTTTTTCTGAGTCTTTTAAACACTAGATCAAATAACCTACAAACTCAATTATTTATTTCTTTATCCTCTTTTGACATTATTAACAAATTTCTTTGAAATCGTACTGTGACGTACCTGCCAGCAGGACGCACACGACATAAAGGCAGATAGGAATCAGAACAAATGTCTGCGTAGCTCAGTTGGTAGAGCGACTTATTCCGGAATAAGCGGCCTCGGGTTCGAATCCCTGCGTAGACCAAAAATGACGGAGAAATTTACTTCGTTATAGTACGAAAATTCCGCAATATGCCGGTTTCGAATTTCTTTGCTGTATATTCTTTATTCCGTAGCCGTTTGATACAGCTACCATAGCTTTTTAGGTTCCCGTTCTTCAAAGTTGGGTTCTGATAGGACCTCTAGTGTCACATATTTCAGTCGAATTTTTCTTATAAGATGTTCCACTCAAGTAAGGAACATTGACTGGAGAGCAGAGTCTTCAAACTGAAAAAAATCATAAACGAGCTGTACTCTACAAGTTCTTTATGGATCCAAAAATTAAAATTTTGATTTTTTTCAGTGAAGCTTTCTGATAGTAACTTGATTGCAAATAAAAAAATTAGGTATGCTAAGCACACTCATATCAAAAAGTCAAGCATAATTAATATACCTGTGAATATATCAAGAACCAATAGTCGGAAAGGCACGAAACTGTGTATGCTTGCGTAATAACATATTGCAAGTACAACAGCAGATTAAACTAGGTATCAAACAAAGTTTATTTCATTACTTATGAAAATTTACAAAAATCAATAACACAATGATTTTCATGTTGAATACATAATATTGAGAAAAGTCTAGTGCACTATGATTAATAAGGGATGTGGTGTCGGCTTGCAGCCACGCAAGCTTCTCATCACTTCTCAGACTGTTTATCAAATTGTTCAACGGCTCTGTAGGCAACAAGTCCCACTCCTGACGGAGAGCAGTTCGGAGTTTCGGAATGGTCCTTGGTTGATTCTGACGGGATGCAATTCGTCTCTCTAATGCAGGTTTATAACTGCAGACTTGCTAACCACTCCATGTGCTGGATACTTTCACTTTGGAGAAAGTCATCCATCAGCTGAGCTCTGAACCCACAGCACCTCTGAAAAGTCTCACATCAGGTTGTTCCAGTATCTCGTCTGTGTTCCTCAAAGCATTAACGATACTTCTGTCGAAGGTATGGGGTTATGTACGCACATTCAACATGATACCAGCCAATGCCACGACTGTAGAACTACCGAATTGGTCCTTTTTCCTCATGTTATTGGGATTGTAACGGGTTCTCCGTTCTCCCCAGGGAGTGGTTAGACGAGAATCAGTCTGTAAACTGAATCTGGACTCATCGGTCAGGTGCACATTGCTCCACTGATTCAATGTCCAGTTTCGATGTTCCCGAATCCTGTTTAAACCGGCTCTACTGTTCGCAGGGGTTAGCTGGACACAAACTACTGGACGTCCGGCAAACAGACTAGTTGTCCTGAGCGTCCTGTAAAAAATGTTTCTTGAAACTATTGGTCCTGAGGCGGCCGCAAGCTCTGCATAAAGTTGCCTATTAGACATCGTCCCATGACGTCATGCAGTTAATGCAAGATATCCGTCCTGCTGAGTGGTTGTGACTCTTGGACGACCTTGTACTGTTTGGCGTTTAATATCTGCAAACGCCAATGAATGATGATTAAACGCCAATGAATGATGACAGTTTGCTCAGCATTCAGTGCTCTGGAGACCGGTCTGTGACTTCCGTGATTCAAGCCTTCCGATTGTTCTACCCTTCAAAAAATAGTCAACGTGGCATCTTATTTGCATATTACGTTCCTGATCACCAATGACAACAACTCTTCTGACGGGGATTGCAAAAGAAAAAAAAAATGAAATAAGACACTTAGTGTAGCGTAAGCTGTTTTTAGGGGTCAGCGAGATATTTGCATATCAAACGTAAGCTGACGTTATTTGCCGGTGCACTGTGATTGGTTTAGGTGTGTGACTAATCTATATACATACCAATCTCTGCTGTTCTATCAGTTTAATCTTTACTTTAAATGATTTACAAATTATGCCTAACTTTTGGACACCAGTGTATGTTTAAAGACTTATTTGTATTTGGCATAGAACAATAAAAGGTCGAGGTTAAACTTCAGAAAAAAATAATAATTTGAAGCAAAGGAATGTACTTTATTCATCAAAAAATCAAATCATAAATCGGTAATTTTATTATTCGGGACACCCTAAAAAAGCACAGCATACACATTTCGATAAATATATCAGTACAAATATAAAAAAAAATATGTTTCACTGACTACGAAGTGTTTTAAATTAAATCACAGCTTTCATTGCTCACATACTAAGACTGCTGTCGTTTTCCAGGAGGTAACAAACTAAAAATAGAAAACTGAATCAAACTACGAATAGCCTGGAAGCACGTGTGTCACTTAGTTCTCCGGCATTTCAAGATATGTGAGAGTCAAAACAGAACAGAAAGAGAAACACACTGAGATGCATTTAAAGTTGTTCTGAATTTAAAGCAGCACTTTGACCACCATAATGTACTGTAAAACATGAAAGTACTAATAATATATCACTGAACAAATGAAATGCTGCAGCCATTTTGGTACGTTGCTTAGGAGACAGACCTATCGTCTTGAATGTAACATATATTTCTCCCTTAAGATTGTTAAGTCAATAGAGTTTCTGCACTTTCTTTCGTACTCAAACTTTCAGCCGCATGAAACACGAATAGGAACACTTATATACACTGTATTGGCAAAAGTCACGGGCAGACACCTGAAAGAAAAACACAATATAGCATTTATTGTACGATGTCGGTCAATTTTTGGCCTTAATGCATGCACTGACCATTCAAGACATGTTTTCGACAAGGTTTTGGAACACAGCGATAGGTATGCGTTTCCATTCAGTACATAAAGCTGCAGCTAACTGTTGCTTAGTAGTAGGCGTTGGTTCCAAACTTCTTATGTGGCGCTCTATTTCGTCCCACAGTTGCTCTATGGGATTAAGATCAGGGCTCTGTGCTGGCCAGTCCACACACGATACGGAATTGTCGTCAAATCACGCCGTAACGGTCCTTGTTTTATGGTGCTCTGGGCGTGTGTGCCTTTGCTCTGTGCTTTTTGTGCCCTTCTACGCTTTTTCAGTGATTCCCGTCATCTGCCTTGTTGTGTGTTATATTCATGAATTTCTCGTCTTTCGTTGGAGATGTCTCCCAAGTCGGTGAGTGCTCGTTTTTTCCCATTATCCTCGTTTTACTTCTGGACCAAGCTGGTCGTTCTGCGAACTTTTTTGCCATTGCAAATGGCTTCTTCTCCCGGATTGGCTAAGGGCCCTGCCCATCTTTCTGAGCCCCCTCCTCCTACCCTGCCTACAACTGACGTTGCTACTGCGTCCCATAATGCCGTTTTGTCTTCGCCTATCACCGATGGCGACAGGGATGCCTCTTCTTTCCTAGCTATGGCCTCTGCTTTCCTAGCTATGGCTTCTGCTTTCCTACCTTCGCCGCCTACGTCAGCCGGTGTGATGGATACTTCTTTTTCTCCTCATCGCTGCCTGCTTTACCAGCTGCAGCTGCGGACTTAGCTACTTTTCCTTCACCTGTTTTTCCATCTTTCAGAATAGCTTCGCCTTCCTCAAGGACTGGAAGAACCACTTGCACATACCAGTCTGTTGAATCGTCTCGCGCTTCGGCGTTCTTGTCTTCCTCGGTATGTGATCTGGATTACTATGTTACTCTCCATGGCCATGAACTTTTCATAAATTGTCCTGAAGACTCTCCTACTGGTTAAGAGCTGCACACTGCTCGACTTCTAAGTTTCCTTCGAGGCCTTGCCTGACACTCGACTGAAGAAATAGTGTTCTGTTTTAAAGACGAAACTCCCCTGGTCCACTTGCATGGCCAGAAAGCCTGGGTCTGTCATGGTGTATTTTGCTCTGGCAGTGTTCCTCGTGGTGCCCCGCTTTCAGACTTTTGTCCCAGCCTTTTGGACCTGTTTTCCAGCAAACGTCATTTACAGCTCCTGCTCAAGGCGTGTCTTCGCTTCCACCTCCTTCTGGACCGGCTTCTCTGCAACAGTCAGTTCCAGCCACTGTTCAACGCATGCCTTTGCATCCGCATCCATCTGCCTCTATATCTGACGATTCCAGTTTCCGCAAGCCCGCACCACCCGTTGCCATGTAACACCTTCTGTCAACGCCCTGATCTGATGAGACGCAGTGACCGCGGTCGCCGTGTCCACTCTTCTTCATCGTTTACCCTGCCACGTCTGTGCTACTCAGGCCTATGTTGCCTCTCTGTTCTCCCTGTGTTCCTCCGGCTCGTGTGAACATTTCTGTAGAGAAATTCTACTGATTGAGCACTGCCTCGTGCTCCACGCTCACCATTGTATGTTCACGTTACTGTAATGGTTCCTCTGCTACGGTCTCTAATGCGCAGTTTTTGTATATCTTGCACTGTTTTATTGTTTTTCCGATGTGTTCCACTGGCTCGTGTGATCATTTCTGTACTGAACTTCTACTGATTGAGCCCTGCCTCATGCTCCGTGCTTATCATTGTGCGTTCAGGTTACTGTAATGTTTCCCCTGTCACGGTTTGTTATGCGCAGTTATTTGTATGTTTTGCTCTGTTTTATTGTATTGCCATGTTTTTCCTGTTATCTTAATGTGACGCTCCAAGAGAATTATTAACGCGATGTTGAAACCTTGCTTTATTGCTCGGTGCATTAATCTACTGGTACCAACAAGGCTCGGTCCCATAGTATTGCCACAGAGTTGGTAGGGCATAATTGTCCAGAATATCGAGGTAGCCGTTCTGGTTAACAGGCTTGTCCACGATAAACAATAGGCCGGGACCATACCACCAAAAGCACCCCCACACCAGTACACTGCCAGCTCCAAACCTGACCTCAGGAACAGTACACTGTGGTAAATAGCGTTCCCCAAGCTGCCGCCATACCCGCACACGGTCATGAGACTGATGAATCCTGTATCTGGATTCATTAGTCCATAGGACCCGTTTCCATTTATCTACGGTCCACGATAAATGTTCTTTACACCATGCTAAAAGACGAGTAGCATTCCGAGTGGAGATGAAAGGCTTATGAGCAGCCGCAGGACCATTGTAACCCATGGAATGAAGTTATCTGCGAATGGTACGTGTTCATACCGAGGTTTCAGTAATTTTACTCACCTGTGCACTACGTCTTGTGCAGTGCTCCGTCGATTGGTTGTAATGACTCTCCTGAGGCTGCGACGTCCTATTTTCTTTGGTCTGCCTGAGAGTTTTGCTGCTTCAGGTACGCCATGTGTCTTCCATTTATTCCGTGCATCCGAAACAGTTGACTTTGGTATGTTTAAATGCCTCTCGATTTCTCTTATGGACAACCTCTAATATAACACCCAACAATCTTTCGTTTCTCAAAGTCAGTTCTTTCCCGCCGCGACATTTTTACTGAACCTCACAATGCGATATGATCGCGGTCAGCTGCAGGCTCGTTTTTATACCGTTTCCTGCTGTACCGCGCATCTTAACAACGGAGCAAATCAGTTCATTTGCTTTTGAAGAGGTGTCCGGTGACTGTTGTCAATATATTATTTGTGTATATATATATATATACCAGAATTATAAAAATGTACTAGGCAAAATCGAGCCGAGCAAACCACAAAGAAAAATCAAAGTCATGAACCAAGTTGCACTAAAAAGCAGTAGACCCGAATTCTGACTGATTAAATATATACATATGATAACCCTTTCATCCAACTAAAATTCGAAAACTCAAAAAGAAACCAAAGTTCGGAACGAAACACCCTAGACACACCCAACACGAAAAACAGCATAGATTCAAACCAACTCACAAAACGAATGAACCTGTATACAAGCAAAAGTAGCTCCCAGCAAAGATTGAAAAGATTGAATTCAGGCACCTTTGCAAACAACTACACTGGGTTGTCGCTTACCCTGTGTTTGTAAAGGTGCCTGAATTCAATCTTTCCTGGGAGCTACTTTTGCTTGTATACAGGTTCATTCGTTTTGTGATTTGGTTTGAATATTTGCTGGTTTTCGTGTTAGGTGTGTCTAGGGTGTTTCGTTCCGAAATTTGGTTCGTTTTTGAGTTTTCGAGTTTGAGGTGGCTGAAAGGGTTATCATATATATTTATACATACACTGCTGGCCACCCAAAATGCAACACCAAGGAGGAAGCATCCGATTGGCCTGAAATTTGCAGAATGCGTCGCCCGCGAGAGGACATTCAAACGATTAGCATTGCAGGGCATATGCAAGTCATGTGCGCCGGGCACGCCACCGAGAAGCTCTATAAGAAGGGTGCACAGAAGGCGGGGTGTAAGTAGTGGAAGTGTGTTGTGCTGCCGGACCTGTGCGGGAGAAGCTTCCTGAAGACTCGTCGCAGAATACGGCAGTCATTCCAGCACATTACGGAGTTCGACAGAGGACGAATAGTGGCTTATCGCGACAGCGCTTTATCGTGTGGGTCCAGGAGGGACGAACGAACCGACGTGAGCGATTGCCGCAGCCGCGACACACCACCGAACGAGAGGACCGGCATGTTGTGCGGCGGGCATTGACGGCTTGCACCGCCACATCACGAACGTTAGCGCAGGAATTAGGGTGTGTGGCGCAACAACCTGTGTCAGCACGTACCGTTCGACGTCGTCTCCAGGAGCGGGGACTTGTCGCACGGCGCCCATTTTTCCGAGGGCCATTGACCTTACACCACCGGCGAGTCCGGTGGCAGTGGGCCGTTGAACGCCGCACCTGGACTACGGAATGGTACGACATTGTCTTCTGCGACGAATTCCGCTTCCGCCTGCAACACCACGATGGACGGATCCGCGTGTGGCGGCACCGCGGCGAGAGACTGTAATACGCCTGCATTATGCATCGTTATACCGGTCTGTCGCCTGGCGTTATGGTTTGGGGCGCAATTGGATATGACACCCGCACCCCTCTGGTATGCATCGCCTGTACACTCAACAGCCACCGCTACATCTCCGACGTTTTGGAGCCTGTAGTCCTCCCTTACCTTCAGGACCTGCCAGGGGCCACGCTTCAACAGGACAATGCACGCCCGCACGTGGCACGCATAGTGCAACAATTCTTCACGATCCACCAGGTGTCACTGCTGCCGTGGCCCACCTGTTCTCCAGATATGTCGCCCATCGAACACGTCTGGTCGCTGATCGGCAACCGAGTGACCCGGTAAGCACCACCCGCGGCTACGCCTGATGAACTGTGGCAACGTGTGGAAGCAGCCTGGACCGACATACCCCAAGCCCACATCCAAAGCCTCTTTCGTTCGATGCCGCGGCCTGTAGCGGCCGTTTTAGCCAGCCATGCGGGCCACACAAACTATTGATGTCTGCGTGTTCCGCAAGTCACACGGGCCTGTAAGCTCAATCGTTTCATCTTTGTATCTGTTGTTATGTGTCCAGTAAATCTGGCTTTGCTATCTCGTGTCCTTCTTGGTGTTGCATTTTCGGTGACCAGCAGCGTATATCATCATTCGTGGGCGGCTAAGGAGAGGTTTGCAGCAGTCATTTAGTGAGGGCACACACAATCTACGAATGATTGATCTTGCAATCTCGATGACCATGGCAGTACATGAACGAACCCCTTTTACGCATGCTCGGAAGATGATAACTGTGGGTGGTTGCAGAGCTTTTACTGTAAAATGACTTCCGGAATACCAATCCGGAATAAAAACAACACTGCTTATAAAACGTCATTCACGTACCACCGGATTGTCGCTCTGCCCGTTTTACGTATCAAATGTGACGCCTATCTATGTAATGGCATCATTTAGCGGATGCCCATTCGTCGAGCAGTGTGCTTCTTGCAGGCAAAAGTTGCCCCGGCTAGCACGGGGGTAGAATCGCGACTCAGCGTTGAACACGAGATGGTATCATTTCTGTTGCGACGCAACTCTGCTACTCACCACTCCAGCCGAGCTCGGCGATATATTTATGTACTTTCCCATTAGCAATATTTGGAATATGAAATACAATTGTATCACAACATTCAAAGGAGTAAGTTTTATTCATCACATATGCTATCCATACGACATAATGGATTCAAGTTAAAGATTTAAGCCGGTTTACTTACGAACTTACTACCGATGACACATATTCATTAAACATGGGAGTTATACCTGCTGACCTGGTGGCGCAGTGGTCTCAGTGCTGGCTCCATACCATTATCCCGTGAGGGGTTCGAATCCTGGTGAGGCATGGATGTTGTGTTTATCTTACGGCACTAGCTCTCTTTCTTTTCTGGAACCAGTGGCCCTAAATTAGGGACGGGAGACTGCTTATAGCCCACTGAGTTGCTCACAGTGGTCGTTAAACCTTAAATAAAAAAAATATTATATATATATACGTATATCAGGAGAGATAAGAAGAGGAACTCGTGGATCCGAAAAATGACAAGAGTGGAAGACATCATGATCAGAGTTAAATCCCTGAAATGGCAATGGGCAGGACATACTGCCAGAAGGACAGATCATCGATGGACAGCCGAAATTTTAGATTGGATTCCAAGGGACAGGAAAAGACCCAGAAGAAGACCACATGGGAGATGGGTGGATGAAATTCGAAAGTATGCAGGAGTGACATGGAGGAGACTGGCACAAGACAGACCGTTGTGGAGGAAACTTGGGGAGACCTTCGTTCAGCAGTGGATTGATAATGGTTGACAATGATGATGATGATGATGATGATACGTATATACCTCTAAATGGGCTAGACATACTGCCAGAAGGACCGACCATTGATGGACAGCTGAAATTTTAGATTGGATACCAAGGGACAGGAAAAGACCCAGAAGAAGACCACATGGGAGATGGGTGGATGAAATTCGAAAGTATGCGGGAGTGACATGGAGGAGACTGGCACAAGACAGACCGTTGTGGAGGAAACTTGGGGAGACCTTCGTCCAGCAGTGGATTGATAATGGTTGAAAATGATGAAACCTCTAGAATTGAACTTTCTCAACAGCCGTGCCATTACTAAGGCACGATAGTGAAAAATTATTCATAATTCTGCCACTACAGGTACACTACCTTTTCATTTAAACTCAGACACCTGGGTGTCTACAAGTAATCTTGATTTATAGAGCATTTGCTAAAACGTAAATGTACTGAAATCTTTGGCCGTCATTACGGCCTATAGTCTTTGTGGAATGCTCTCCACCAGTTTTATTGTAAATGTACGGCGGTATGTTCCGTCATTCGACCGTCAGAAGCGTGACTACTTCAGCTTTGGTTCTTAAGTGATCTATTCTTCCACGTACACGAAGATACAATTTATCCCAAAGATTTGGTATACGGTTGATATGGTACTTGGGTAGGACCTAATTCACTATTAATAAGGAGGTGTCCGGTAATTTAGAGTAAGACAGCGTAGATGGTTTTTATGAACTTTTGTGTGGCCACATGAATAAGAAATTAAAGTACGGTAGATTAATCAGTCGTTTCAGCTTCAATCATTTCTATTTGTCGTACCGTGGCAAACTCTCTTCACCATATGTCTCAAGACATGGTCAAGAGAACGGATACTGTTTTGAATTAAAGAGTGAATTCTATTTCGCTGGGAACATTTCCGTGGGTGATGGTACTTTCTGTTTCGTCAATAATGTTGTTATAATTTGTGTTGTACAAGATGCATAAATGAGATACTTCATTGTATTTACTGTACCTGCAATTTACTGGGATTATAACGTCGACGTTATTTTGATATCGGGTACACCACGTGTGTTATTCAAGTCCTCAAAGATGACTTTTCTTTTCGTCGGATGTGTTTTATACCTTACTCCTCCCAAACGGATATTTCTTTAACACTGACGACTACTATTTAGTGAAAAATAATAGTAACGATAAAGAAAAATGATGGTGGTAATGCGAAAAAGAAGTAAATGCTTTTGCCATATAAAAGATATCAAAATCGGAAGATGATGTGTTGTTGTAAGAAGAATGCAAACGAGTCTACGATCATACATATAAGTAGCAGATCATTTACTTGACATCAGTTCGTTTCAAACTAAATAGCAGAACATATCAACTAAATAAAGGTTATATATCTCCTTGAAGTATCACTGCTACAGTTTCAAAATTTTATCTTTCCTCTTACGAAAATTTTTAAGTTCATACAGTAGCGTATTGTTCCTTTGCTGAATAACATATATTATTGTAACTGTAAATGAATGAACGACAGAATCTTAGTATATTGTAAACATGAAGTGAAAATGAAGCTGATATGCTTCATTTGTTTTTTCATTTACTGTTCATTTCCTTTAGTTTGGTTTTCATTAATATTAATGTATGCTAGTAAACTTAATCTAAAATCACACGTACAGTAGTTATAATGACTGTAAAAATATCTATAACGAAGTAAATTTCTCCGTCATTTTTCTGTCCATGCCAGGATTCGAACCCGGATCCCCTCATTCCGGAATAAGTCACTCTACCAATTGAGCTACGCGGACGTTTTTTTCTGATTCCTATCTGCCTTTATGTCGTGTGCGTCCTTCTGGCAGGTACGTCACCTCTCCTGGTACGTTACATCATCTCCCCCTTATTTTTTTTTTTTTTTTTTTTTTTTTTTTTTGAAGTGCTGGAGAAGTGATTTTCTTATTTTTCCTATCTCGCGGTGTGGAAATAACATCACACCAGCGCGAGATTTTGAACGGTCGGGTCATCCGGATAGTTCGGGCGCCATTATAACGAAGTAAATTTCTCCGTCATTTTTCTGTCCACGCCAGGATTCGAACCCGGATCCCCTCATTCCGGAATAAGTCACTCTACCAATTGAGCTACGCGGACGTTTTTTTCTGATTCCTATCTGCCTTTATGTCGTGTGCGTCCTTCTGGCAGGTACGTCACCTCTCCTGGTACGTTACATCATCTCCCCCTTATTTTTTTTTTTTTTTTTGAAGTGCTGGAGAAGGGATTTTCTTATTTTTCCTATCTCGCGGTGTGGAAATAACATCACACCAGCGCGAGATTTTGAACGGTCGGGTCATCCGGATAGTTCGGGCGCCATTATAACGAAGTAAATTTCTCCGTCATTTTTCTGTCCACGCCAGGATTCGAACCCGGATCCCCTCATTCCGGAATAAGTCACTCTACCAATTGAGCTACGCGGACGTTTTTTTCTGATTCCTATCTGCCTTTATGTCGTGTGCGTCCTTCTGGCAGGTACGTCACCTCTCCTGGTACGTTACATCATCTCCCCCTTATTTTTTTTTTTTTTTTTTTTTTTTTTTTGAAGTGCTGGAGAAGGGATTTTCTTATTTTTCCTATCTCGCGGTGTGGAAATAACATCACACCAGCGCGAGATTTTGAACGGTCGGGTCATCCGGATAGTTCGGGCGCCATTATAACGAAGTAAATTTCTCCGTCATTTTTCTGTCCACGCCAGGATTCGAACCCGGATCCCCTCATTCCGGAATAAGTCACTCTACCAATTGAGCTACGCGGACGTTTTTTTCTGATTCCTATCTGCCTTTATGTCGTGTGCGTCCTTCTGGCAGGTACGTCACATCTCCTGGTACGTTACATATCTATTGTACTCTAAATGTAGAAAGAACAACACCATTCGAAAAATATGGAACTTCTTATAGAGCAGACTCTAAAAACAGTTATCCGGTATAATGCAGGTTTACTTATCTTTTCAAAATACTCCGTATAATGCTATTATTACCATTGTTTATCGGAATTGCTCTAACTGTTGGTTTAAATGTCGGTGCAGGGATTTTCTCTTCTTCATGCTTATTTTTATGATATCCTTTTACAGCGACAGCGTTAACGTATGTAACACGTTCAATAGACTGTTATATTATTTTATTTTCTGAACAGTATTTGCTGTGTTCGTTCGTGTGTTTCTTGAATCTTAAATCATTCGTATTTGCTTAAAGAGAGCTACAGTTCCTTATCATAGTGAAGCTGAGAAAAATGAATTATTTCTTTTATCCTTGATAGAAGAATAAAACAAAGTTATAAACGCAGCTTTTAAAGGGAAAGAAAGAAAAGAAATTTTGCACACTCTTTAACTATTGGCAGGGGTTTTGCGTTTCTTTTCTGTGGTAAATGCTCATTCAAACCTGAATGCAACGAACTGTAAAAACTGTTGTCTGTATGATGCTCACGCGAGTTGGAAGCCGTGAATCTCACTCTCTTGACACAAAAGTTAAAGAAAAGAAAAACTTCATGTACAAGCAGTGGAAGATGGGATGTCAGTTTTATCTTCGGTTTCCATGATGGAGAGAAACGAAAAAAGAGACAAAAAAAAAAAAAAAAAAGGTTTCGACTAAAAAAAATTGATAGCGCTGAGTAAAAGTAGACTCGTCGCCAATATCGATGACCAATGAAAGGAATGCTTCGTTAGCTTAGTTGTGGGCGTTTGTATTTGACACCTCGAGTGCGGTGCAAAAATCCAGAGCAGCTTTTCAGTCGATTGCCGTACAGAGGAAGGCATCCATTTTACCAATCCATAATACGAACCAGCCGCGGAAATTGACTGCGAGTTAACGTCAGCACAAAACAGGGTGTTTTTCCTCAACAAAGAGCTTACTCGTCGTTTCTGTTACGTTGCGACACTGCTAAAAATCAGAGTTATGGACTCTTTTTCTTCATGTTTCGGTATCTATCTCCAAGGATCTTTCAAATTCTTCCCTCTTTCTTTTCTTGTTCCCGGTATTGAAGGGAGGGAAAAAGATGCTGTTCTCATAAAAAGGAGGCAAAGACAAAAATAACTTGTTATCGTGGAGCAGCATTGGCATTAATTTCCGGCTTGCGAGGGAGCATTTGAGATGTTTCACAACTGACCAAAACTTCATTTGCCGGCTTTCCGTTCTGACAATCTTTTACTCCGTTAATAAACTGGAACTGTTCTCCGTGAACTCTAAATAAAACGCATTTTTTGAAAATAAAAACAGAGAACAGATGTACTTTCACCAGAACTGACATTTCCTGTGAAAAAGAGGAATTGTGAATCACATGATGAAGTGCACTGTTATGGGCTTAAAACGAAAGCAGAGATGTAATTTACCAAACTGTAGAAATGCCTTCAAGTAACAAAAACCAAACGACTTACTCCATAAGAAGTAATATAAGAAATGGAGTTTAGCTCAGCGTGATATAATAAGGAGAGAGCTCCGTGTCGATTCTACCTGGTAGTATTACCCGTACATTTCTTTAATCGTCATTTATTTCTTTTTTGATTAAACGAAAGTACTGTTTTAGAAGCTCAAGGCGACGAATGACGAGTAATTACCGAACGTTGGCTTGTTCTAGAAAAGGTTTGAACATATAGGGCAGCAAAGTGATAATAATTATCGTTCCTTATAGGGCAACAAAGTGATAATAATTATTCAATAATTTACTAGTTCTTTATCCTAAATGTTGATTATCAATGATAACAGATTTTTATGGCAAGTTGAGAGATTCAGAAAAATGGTAGCTTCCTGAATATATTAAAATAAGATAGGGGCATCAGGACAGTGTGCATTTGGGCAGACGTGATTTTGGATGCATTAGTCCAATATGCATGAGTCGGTGGCAATCATGTTTGATGCATTTCAATGTAATAATCTACCAATGGAATTTACATAACCGCCTACCTCCCAAGCCTCTTTTGATAAATATAAATTCTCAAATGCCATGTGAACCATTCTAAAACTTCATTTGAAGTTTAGAAACATATAGAGGATTTCACAGGTTACAGGACCCATAGGAAAAAGCATTCACCCTTAATTTTGTAAATGTTTATATTGACTGCCATTAACATGCATGCACTTGTCAATTCTTTCACGTAGGCTTCTGTGACTTTTTCGAAGGAAGCACTGATTTTAGAAGATGCCAACCGAGAGTTATTCAGCTATTTGATACTTCATGGCTTCTAGATATGTGCTGTTGATTTAACTGAGATTGGTTCGGGTTCAAATTCTGGTGAGCCATGGATATTGTGTTTGTCTTACGGCATCCGCTCTTCCCCTCCCCTGGAGTCATATGCCCAAAATTAGGGACCACCCACAGTTTGTAGTCCATCGAGTGGCTCACAGTGATAGCTAACCCCATTCCCCTAAAAGCAAATCCGTGGTTTAAAGCACGGGACCATTGTTTTGAAACCCCTGTTACACACTGAGTGATCACTGAATTATGACCACCTACCTAATACTTCGTAGGTCCTCCTCTCACCCTCAGTACAGCATCTCTCCGACGTGGAATTTATTCAATAATATGACGGAAGCAATTGCGAGGCATGGACAATCAAGCAGTGTATAATGCGACCTTCAATGTAGGTATGGAGGTGATTGCTGTATCCAGACCCTGATATATCGTTCCATAGTGCACCACATGTGCTCTATGGTATTGGTATCGGGGGATTTCGAAGGCCAATTGATATTCTGGAAGTCTGAACTGTGGTTCTACAACCATTCCAGCACAACATTCGACCTGTGCCTCGGCGCATTCTAATATTGGGAGACACCGTCGTCATTTGGGAAAAAGTGCAACATTACTGGATGTACAGAATGAGGAAGCAATTCAGGATAGTGGGCACTAATGATGGGTTATTCTATATGCACCAGTGGTCCGAGTTCCTTCCAGGTAAACATGCCCCTTACCATACAACCTCCTCCACCGGCTGGGAATGTGGAGACCATGCAGGATGGATCGAGTGCCTAATGTTGTTTGTACCAAATACGTACACGATCATGCAGGGAGTAGAGTAAAAAACGCGACTCGGCTGACCAGCGCACTTTTTCTAGTCATCCGGCGTTCAACTTGCATTGTCTCCGCACCAGAAGAGTATGTTGTGCCGATGAACCGTGGTTAGGTGAAGATGTCGTCAGGGTCGTCTGCTGTTATAGCTCATAGGCGCGGGCGTGAGACGCGTGATCATGACAGATACTGTTCCGGGTTGACCTCTGTTGTATTGGGTAGTCAACTGTTGAACAGTGCTGCGTCTGTTGGTCTGTATAAGTCTTCGGACCTGGGGCTCACCTCTTACATGAACCTTTCGATGTCCTGTGTAGCTCTGCCTCTGGGTCATTGTTTGACCATTATCAAGCCAGTCCTGAAACACTTTAACTACGGTGGCTCACGAACAACACACCAGTTCAGTCGTTTGGGAAATCAGGTCACCCGCTCTCCCAGCTCCCATAATCCATACTTTCTCATAATCCGATGAATCCTTTCTTTTGCCCATTACGCTCCAAATTTTACTACCTACTGCTCCACCCACACGTTATATATGCTGCGTGGGTCAACCAATCGCACCCTCTCGGAAATAACGTGGTAAACGGGCCCCAACTCCTTTTGATGAGGATCGTCTAAATTCACTGATCACTGGGACTATATCCCAAAATCAAGAAGTATTGTGTCGTGTCTGAGGGTGGAGTACAAGTATTCATCTCGAAAGAAATCTAGTGGAGTTAGATTTTGATAGCATTGGGACATTATCCTGGGTCATGACGTATAATCCACTTCGAAGGTATATTTTCATTCAACGAGCTTGCTATAGTGAATAGTGATGAACGAAATGTAATGAAACCTCATCGTGTTGAAATCACTTAATTTTACAAAAGGTGTAACATCCAAATACGAAACGGAATCTTCTCTGTGGAACTGTTTGGTATCTCTCACTCGTAGTTTTGTCTTCGTAGACTTAGGGGCTCATCAAAACGTCACTGCCGTCCCAGTGCCTCAGTGGTCTGAGCGATGGTATCTCATCGTTTGTCCAAATAGGCGCGTGTTCGAGTCCAGGATGAGGCGAAGGTGGTGTGTATGCTTTCCGGCACTGAGCATTTCCATTCCCTGAAACCATTTTCTCGAAATTAGGGGCATGCGACGGCTTATATGCGAATTGAGATGCTCACGGCGGTCGTGAAACCCGAAAAACAAATTCCAATGTCAAGATTAATAGCCCCGGTGGCGCAGTGGTCTAAGGCGCTGGCCTCTGATTATTCGTCCGTAAGGGGTCCGGGTTGGAATCCCGGTCAGGCATGGATGTTGTATTTGTCTTACGGCACTGGCTCTCTCCCTTCCCTGGAACCAGTGACCCTAAATTAAGGACGGGCGACTGCTTATAGCCCATTGAGTTGCTCACGGTGGTCGTTAAACCTCCAATCCAAAAAAAAAAAAAAAAAGATTAATAGCAGTCCTCTCCATGATTCTTAAATGATTTTAGGATTCAGTTTCCTCAATGCAATGCGTATAGTCCAATATCGGCAATTATAATATAATTGTTGACTCCCCGTTTAAATGGAATAAGGACTCATCTCTGCTGATAATCTCAGCTAATAATGACTCTTTCACATCAAGTTATACTTTAACCATTTAAAAATCGCAATACTCAATTAGCTTCCTCTCGCTAAAAGGCTTAGACAAAAGAAAGGCTCACTCCCGCTTCATAAAATGTTTTCTCAAAGGTCTTGTTGGGCGTTTTGTAACCACTGCAAAAAAGAAAGTAAAATTAGTATGAGTTTCACTGTGAAGGAATGAAGACAACCTTAAGCAGGTCTAAATCCAAAGCTTCCAGTCTATTTCAATAGTTGGAGCACTTTACCTACGAATAGAAAAGTTCGAATTGGCTTCTCAAGGAATTTTCTCATAGAAGAACTTTCCTCTGTCATTCTTAGGAAGCCTGCAGCAACATGAGTTTCGGCATCTCTTCATTGATATACAGAATGATCAGAATCGAGCGCACAATAAACCTCCCAGACGACTCCTCGTGGAGAAAGAAGCCGAAACCCGTTGTCCGTTGTCCGATCGTACGTCGCATACCGGAGATATACGCGCCGAAAGTTCCGTGACGTCACATCCGGTAACGTACATACTCGTTGAAGAGTGATGTGGATAGTTATACAGACGCACGTAATACAAGGCAATCAAGCTGCGTCGGGGGAGCAGTGGTCTAAGGCGATGGCTTCTGATCTTTTGTCCGAAAGAAGTTCGGGTTCGAATCCCGGTGAAGCATGGATGTTGAATTTGTCCTACGGTACTGACTCTCTCTCTCTCTTCCCTGGAACGAGTGGTCCAAATTCAGGACGGGTAACTACTTATAGCACACTGAGTTGCTCGCGGTGGTCGCTAAACCTCCAATTAAAAAAAAAGAAAAAAAGGGCAATAAACCTTTAAAAATGTGGCTAGGGGTCGGTATGCAAATTCGAAGGACGTGGTGGCGTGAAACCTTCAGTTGTACGCCTGCGCGATACGGCAGGTATGGATAAAAAGGGTTGGCGACGGTAGCAGGTAAGCTCATACTGCCTTGGTATATTTGACAGTAGTGTGTATAGCGATATGTCGTACAGTTTGAGAGAGTATTGCGACATGTATCTCCTATTGGTGGAATGCCATAGTTCAGCAATGCGTGCAGCAAGGGCCTACAGCGAGCGACACTCAGCACGACGGCACCCGGACGTCCAAGTCATACGGCGGCTTGACGCTTGCGCGACAGAGACAGCTCGCGCGACACAGGCAATGTCGCACAACGTCCAAGTTTAGACAGCGTTGCTGGACACTCTGTGAGAATACCATCCCTCGGGGACGCCATACTAGTGTTCATAGAGGAGGAGCCAATGACCAGCAGCCGTGCGATCGCGCGAAACTTCTGTGTGCACCAAAGTACCATACTTGCCGTTCTACAAGACGAAGACCTGCATCCATATCACATCACACAGGTGCAGGGCCTACTATTACCACAGGATTATCCTCGAAGACAGGCATACTGTGAGTGGCGGCTACAGCAACATACTGCTGATAATAGTTTCACCCGCCGGATCTTGTGGACTTATGAAGCAAGGTTTACACGGCAGGGCATCTGCAAAACCCATAATAGTGATGTTTCGACATTGGACAATCCACACGCAACATGTGACCACGCTCACCAGGTCCGGTAGGGTGTTAATATCTGGTGTGGTATTGTCGGCGATTTCCTAGTTGGACCATATCTTCCCGAACGTGTCACAGGTCGGTGGTTTGCGGCATTTCAGCCTGACTGGGGTGGTGTTCCTACGTGATATTCTGCTGGACTTACTGGAAAACGTACCACTGGCTGTTCTCAGCAATCTATGGTTCCAGCATGATGGAGCACCAGCGCATTACGCTGCAAATGTTCGCCAGTGTCTGGCTACGGAATTTCCTGGTCGATGGCTTTGCCGTGGTGGTCCTGTCGCATGACCTGCTAGATCGCCGAATCTTAACCCATTGAACTTCTTCCTCTAGGGGTTATCTAAAGGAACTGGTATATCGACGGCCTGTCAACAGCCTTTACGACCTAGTGGCCACCTTACACGCGGCCCTCACAACTGTAACCCCTGCTATGCTGCAACACGTGCAGATGTCTATTCCTCAACGGGCTGCCGCCTGTTCCGCACTACAAGGTGGTCATTTTGAACACATGGTGTAATCTGACAAGAATCCACGTGCTTTATCATTTGTGTTGTAGTGGTACACATCAATAAATTTCATGTTTTCTGTCAAAGTGATTGGGGAAGGTATCAATAATGTCTGTATTTATACCGGATGTGACGTCACGAACTTTCAGCGCGTATATCTCCGGAATGCGACGTTCTCTCGGACAATGGACAACGGTTTTCAGCTTCTTTCTCCACAAGGAATTGTCCGGTAGGTTTATTGTGCGGTCGATTCTGATCACCCTGTATACAGACGCGCGGATATTTTGTTTATGTGTCATGGGGTAAGGTTTTGGCGCCGCCCCGGTGGCGCAGTGGTCTAAGCGATGGCCTCTGATCATTCGTTCGAAAGGGGTCCGGGTTCGAATCCCGTTGAGTTTTGGATGTTGTGTTTGTCTTATGGCACTAGCTTTCTCCCTTCCCTGGAACCAGTGACCCTAACCTAGGGACGTGCGGCTGCTTATAGCCCATTGAGTTGCTCACGGTGGTCGTTAAACCTCAAACCAAAAAAAAAAAAAAAAGGTTTTGGCTGCTTTTCATATGCTGGGTTGTATTGCTTTAGGACGGGGATAGCGATTGCTTAGCTGCAGTGGTTGTTTGTGCACCTGTTTGTGTCGGCTGTCTGGTGCCTCCGCGACCGGGAGCTTGGCGTGACTATTCGTTGGGAAGCGAGAGGTCGGTGGTTTGCTGCATTTCGGCCTGCCTGGGATTAATCCGTGATTGGTTGGTGTGAAAATGTTTGCTGTAATCAATGACCTACAGGCGACGCTGGTTGTAAAGAATCCTCCCATTCAAAAACACGGGACACGGACCGGGTACGGAACTATGGCGTCAGAGCCGCCGAGGTTTGACGTACCTTTCATGCGTCATACAGTCGGGCTGTTAGATTACGCGAGCCACACTGCTGTCTGGAATCCTATCCCTAGCTTATAGATTCTTGGCTTTGCCTACACTATCTAAAGACAATTCCTAGTAATATCATGAGTAAATAGAAGAGTGTCGGTAACACCATCGTCAAAACCTCATTGGAAGTTCACCAGTACACGCGGTTGGAAGCTGCTCAGATAGACATAATGCTGGTCGCGTAAGTCTCCCCGTAAAGCACGCAATAGGCGTTGGAAGCATCAACAAGGTGTAAGGACTGTACAAACACACTACGTATTTACCCCCGCAACATACGTTTGTAATATAAAAGCAACAACTAATAATCTGTGCATGATCTTAGGTAATCGACAGTCTCCCCTTGCACAGTCCAAAGAATGGTGTCGGCAACTCAGTTCTGCTCCGGTCTGGTAGGGTGGGAAGTGCTGTGCCTCAATTACTTGGAGAGTTACCGTTAGAGTTCAAACTGTAAATATTGTAGTTTCAAGGAAATGCTTCGACGCTGTGTCCTTTTTTTCAAAGTATGGCGCCGAACTTTATGTGTCTGTGACAGGAACTACGTCACCAAAACCAATTTTCTTTTTATTTTGAACAATTGCGCTCTTTCTGCAATTTTTCAGTCGCATTACACACTGATGTTCGTATCAACTGAGGCGCTGCCATATTTTGATTCTACAAATTTACTCATGAACAAGAATGTGTAGAAACTTGATGTGCCTACACAAACTCCCAACCTTAATGTTATGCTATAGCAATTGAGGTAAACTGGAACTTAGTATTAGAAGAACTAGACCAACACAAACCACCTGTCGTTCTTAGGCAGAACGACTCACCAGAACGTAGTGGAGTGTATTATAGTTGCTCAAGGTGATGATAAGATATTAAGGTGAGTTACGGTAATGTTAACTACCATTTGTGCAATTAGCAGAAGTGAGCTGCTCCGGTTGGAACGTGATGTGGGAAGCTGGCTTCTGACCGTTCGTCGGAGATAGGCACGACTTTGAGCCTCAGATGAAGCATGAATGTGCGCTCGCCTGGTGGTGCTATGTTTTCCCTTTTCCAGGAACCACTGGCCCTAATTTAGGGAGTGCCGACTACTTAGACTCTTTAGAGTTGCTCATTGTGGTTGTTAAAGTAGGAAAAAAACAATTTTAAATCGCAGAAGATGGTAATTTGATTTGGAATAAAAAACATCATCAAAGATAGATTTCCTCTCGAGTTCTCTAAACGTATTTTCAGTATGAATTCATTGTCCAGATAGAGTACAGAAGATGTAATCCTTTTCTTGAGACCACATTCTAGAATCTGCTAGTCCATCAAGAACAGCCATCACCTTCAAGAATCTTCTAGTTCAGGAAGAACCTACATCACCTTCAAGAATCTTCTAGTTCAGGAAGAACCTACATCACCTTCAAGAAACTACCTGTTCACCAAGAACCATTAAAAGCCTACGAGTTTATTCATTCGAAAAAATGAAGGGACTACTTCACAGAAGGTTGTAGGCAGTGATGGTAAGCAATTTCTGTAAAATACCATTCTCTATACGGTAATGCAATGAGAAGTGTGCTACGAATAACTGTGTTAAGCAACAATGGGTACACGTTTGCCTATTTTTCATGTAGAATTTATGATATTTAGGATATTTTCGAACTGCACACGCTGCCTGAAGGGCATGTCCACTTGTTGAGAAATTTATTACTTCATATATTAAAACGCCAACATAATCTTCAAAGGGAGAAATGTATGGTACAATATGCGTCTTACTTTACCATTTGTCGTAATTTAAAACCACACACTCAAGTGGATTTTAACCATGTTACATTGTACTGCTGTTTCTATTCTTACCGACCATCGTTTTCATGTAAGAAGTACGTAAATTACGAAACAATTTGTGTATTCTACATGATTTTTTTAAATTACATGTATCAGTTCTTATATTATACGAGTAATTCTAACAATCTTAGCCTAAGCCAATCAGAGTCTATAGCTTTCCAATGATGTTCATTACTTTTTGCTTCTTAGTTTACGGATTTATCATATGAGGACAATAGATGGGAAAATGTGAGAAACCAAAATTGGCGGGAATTGACAACTTTAACATGGTTTCGATGGAAAAGCTGTTCTAAAGAAAGAAAGAGAAATTGAACTCTACATGTTTCTCTTAAACACTTAAGACTGAAAGCATTTTTGAAGTACAACAAACCAATTTCATTTACACAGAGGATGAGTTTTCTTTTCGGATTTCAAGTGAATCATGAAAAGTAGTAACTATGAGTGAATTTATGCTAACAAAACATTTTACTTAAAACCGTTGGAATAAACATCGGACATGTTGATTTTAATCATTTTCGATTAGTTTAACTACGCATACAGTTGAAAATTGCATACAGTGTAAACGCATACAGTTGAAAAAAGAACTTGGTTTGCCCACGTAGACTAAACTATTTTTCTTAAGAATCAGGATAAATCATATTTCTTTAGATGGGAGCTAAATTTCCAATCGAAATCGCTGCGGTAATCAAAAGCTGAGAAAACCATGTTCTGCTCTTATAAGACTTCCTTCGTGCCATTTTCCTTTTAATTTCACTTTATATTTCCAGTCACATTTCCAGGATCTCTCTTATATTTAATACTTTATTCCCTTGCGAGGGGCAATAATGCACGTCTGTCCTCTTGCGAGGTGCAGTAACGCAACTCTGTAGATGAACTGATTATAAAGGTGAGTCATTGTTCGAAGGTTTTGGATTTCAGTGAAAAGCTCTTAGTAGCATCATTTTTTTTTCTCATTTTATCTCACACGCCTCACTGAAATTGATTTATACTTCTAGTTCTTTTCCCCAATTACTTTTCCTTCTGAAGATTCAAGTTTTTTACACCCTTCTTATTTCCATATTTTCTTCCATTATAGAGCATTTGCGAATGCATTTATTTAATTAAGGAACTCCTTTGTGCTGTTGAAACAGTCTGCCATAATGAAATTTTCCCAGCACTAATGGCCATAAAGTGCCTCAGCATTTTCCGTACAGTAAACGCTAAAAACTATAAATTGCAATTTTCTTAATGAGTTGACTTCGTTTGTGAAATTTGTAGCGCCATTGGCAAACTCTAGAAGAAAAGTAGCGTGCAATTTTACCAGACCTGAAATATCAGAAACACGCAGTTCAAAAAATTTCAAAGAACAGGCTTTCATTTCTTGATGTTTCTTCTTTTTATTTCGAAATGTAGTAGAAGCTCGTGTAAACCATTTTGAAATTTTGTTTGGTTCAATGTAAAGAAAATATTAGTATTTTGTGCTTTAAAGTACTTTTAATTGCATTATGGGGCTTAGAATGAGCAGAATGCTTAGTAAAACTATATTAGTAATCCGATTTGTTAGAGTAAAAGTAAACATAATTTGGAAGCTTTCGCACGTCAACCAGGTGGTTTTTTTTATTATGGTTTATTCGCTTTTTTAAAGCTTTATGAGCCAGGTTGCTTTTCTTAGTTTCTAATTTTAGCTTCTACCGTTTTCAAGGACAAATCTATAAACTGTCCGATGGGTTGGGATCCTCGCGCAAGTGATCCTTCACTCACTTGAGCAGCATGCATTCTCTAACATCACTCAACGGCCTACATCTAGCTACGATATATGGACGACGTATTTTTCGTATGGCCTCAAGGAAAGTGATACTTTCGCTATTCCTCGATTAAATCAACGGCATACATCCTACCATAAATTTCACTTTGGAGATTGGACACCATAATGCTTACCTCATGTGATGTTTTACAGAAGAAGTCGCCTGACAGCTGCCTTGGTACACCAGTCCATCCCCAGTCTGATGTACCGAAGCTCTTTCTGTCCCGCAGAATGCAAAACAGCTGCCTTCCGTTCTCGAATTAGAAAGTTTTCGCACTCTTTCGTATGGCCTCACGAAAAATGGATACTTTCGCTATTCCTCGATAAAATCAATGGTATATACATCGTACGATAAATTTCACTATGAAGATTGAACACAATAATGCTTGCCTCATGTTGATGTTTTACTGAGGAAATCTCCTGAAAACAGCCTTGGTGCACAGTCCGTCCCCAATCTGATGTACCGAAGCTCTTCTATCCCTGCAGAATACAAAACAGCTGTCTTCCGTTCTCGAATAAGAAAAGCCTTCGCAGTCTCCTCCGATGTCCATTCTAGACAATGAACCATTACGATGTCCATTCTAGACAATGAACCATTACGATGTTCATTCTGGACAAAGTGTCATCGAATGGTCACTAAGGCAGGATACACCTCGAACCAGGTAAATAACTTCATCAAAAAAAATACAAAATCAAATGTTTTAATCTTTCTGTGCTGCAATTCCGCAAACTGGACTGAATTCCATGCTTACCAAATGTTTCCTACTAACTCAAGGACGCACTTAAAATTGATACGGTGTCAGCAGAATATTTTCATATTTATACACCATGCTTGTTAGAAACATTGACAAGCTCCGTCTTTCCCACGTGGCAGATGTTTATGCCATATCTCTAGAATATCTGGAGGCTCCATACAATAATACATTGGAACGACGAAGGGTTCATTTGGAATTAGAATCAACGATCATAAAGGAGACATAAACAACAATAAAGTAACCATGGCTCGATCCAGCGAAGTCAAATTCAAGTTCGTTGCTCTTATGTTGGATGATATAAAGAAATTAGCTTTCAAGTCCACCCCTATATCTACAGCCATTGGAGGAGCTTTGGAAATTATTACCAACAGCTTGGCTTTAAATGATAGCATCACCCTAGATTTGCCACCAATTTCGAATCAGTTCTTCAAATAACGATTTTTTCTTTCCAAAATTCCGCGTACCACTTATAGGACGCCTCGTGTCTTTGAATGAAAATGACATTCGCATCGATTCATATATCATCTAGTCAACTCACCGCATTGAAATTGTTGAAAGATTCTATTATTCAGATTGAAGTTTTCTGTCTGCTTTCCTTGAAAAACCGTCTGGTTGATGTGCGAAAGCTTGGAAAAGTCATTTCTACTTTTACGCCAATAGATCAAATTACTAATATAGCTTTACTGTGTTATGTTTATAGTACAACTGATTAATACACCCAGTATACTGTTTAAGATTAAAGTGGTAATCCGTTTAATTGCCGTAAAAAACAAAACACAATTCGCCTAGCTTTCGCACATTTACGGATTACTTTGTCAAGGCTAAAAGTATAAATAATTTATACTTTTAGTTTAACGTTTATACTTTTAGTTACTAAAGTTTATACTTTAGTTACTCAAAGTTTATATCAATACTTTTAGCCTTGACAGAGCCATCCGTAGATATGCGAAAGCTCGGCAAATTGTATTTTGTTTCTTACGCCAATTAAACGGAGTGCCACTTCAATCTTATTTCATGTATATTTGGTGTATAGTTCCTCGTTATTAGTTATTGATTATATTGCATATTCTTTCTCAAGAGTGTATGATGTTTGGATCATTCATGCTACTTGAGGTATTTTTGGTGTTTTATATTTCACGAATACCTGATGTTTTTACGTGGTGGAAATGTAACCTACACTCTGTAGCATTGAAATTGCAACACCCTAAAAGAATAATGGGACGTGTATGCAGAATAGTAGACCCCTACGTTGAGCTGAGATGTGAACTAAAATACTGGACTAATCGAATTGCAGAGCTTGTTGATATAAGAGTAAATGCCTCTGCAGCAACGTTACGACTAAGGCTAGTTACCTGGTGAGAAGCGTCTTCCGGCTTTGAGCTGCAATTTCTAGTAGGAAACGAACTCCGTACAGAATTCAAAGGTACCATTTCCGCTGTCTATCATATTGCCAGCTCAACGCATTTGAGAGGGGACGATTTATTGGTTCACAAGAGGGTTGATGGTCGAATCGTAGTAAAGAGCAGCATTTTTACAGTGCCAACGCAACAGTGCATCGACGCTGTTAGTAGTTTTTTAAAGAAGTTACGACTCGTTTGTCAGAACCTGAAGAATGCAGGACGACCACTTCACGGAAAGATCCTTTAATCCGGCGACCGGTATCTTCCGCCCTCACAGCCTGTGACGTACCTGAGAGCAGGACGCACACGACATAAAGGCAGATAGTAGTCAGAACAAACGTCCGCGTAGCTCAATTGGTAGAGTGACTTATTCCGGAATGAGGGGATCCGGGTTCGAATCCCGGCGTAGACCAAAAATGACGGAGAAATTTACTTCGTTATAATGGCGCCCGAACTATCCGGATGACCCGTCCGTTCAAAATCTTGCAATGGTGTGATGTCATTTCCACACCGCGAGAGAGGAAAAATCAGAGAATCCCTTCTCCACCGCTTCGAAAAAAAACAAAAACAATTGACTAGGATTTCTCAAGTGCACGTTCTACAGTGGATGGCTGCCTGCAACGATTCAAGGTCACGGCTGACCCGTGGGGCATGCCCCTGGCCCTCTTTCTGGGAGGGGGAGATGTGACGTACCTGCCAGCAGGACGCACACGACGTAAAGGCAGGTAGTAGTCAGAACAAACGTCCGCGTAGCTCAATTGGTAGAGTGACTTAATCCGGAATGAGGGGATCCGGGTTCGAATCCCGGCGGAGACCAAAAATGACGGAGAAATTTACTTCGTTATAAGCCACTGTCGCTCTCATCAGAAGAGCATTAAATGGCGGATTAAGTTGACCTGCGCAATACAGTTCCTCCCTCGAAGATTGGCTGAGGCAGGACTTCACGCACTGTGTTCATTGTATTGCTTGGCCCTGCTTAATGAATATCGTCTCCAACGCCTAGAGCGGTGCCGTGCTCGAGTAAACTGGCATAAAGAATGGTTTCATGCGATCTTCAAACACGAATTTCGCTTTTGTCTGAGGTCTGATAATCGCCTGGTTCACATATTAAGATGACGGGGGAAACGGACCGATTCAAGAGTAATTCTTCAGCGTTGAACAGCCCGAGCGGCAGAGGTCATGATCTGAGGAGCAATCAAAACATCAGTAGAATTTCTTCATAACGTCTTCGTGTTGCAATTTCTATGTCACAGAGTGTTCGATGAGGTACAGTAATCATACACTGCCTGAGAAAGAAAATACCACACCACGAAGACGTGCACGCAGCGCCATGCAAATTGCAGGATGTGTGCTAACGTACAAGTTATGCAAATTACTGCATTTGCAGGCCGATCGCACGTACGGATCGCGGGACATAAGCGTACAACCAGCCCGTGAGGACATCAGTCGAGACGTCGTCACGGCCGCGAGAAGTGAGTGGTCCTGCTGTACCAATATCTGGAGAATGAACAAAGGGTGTCAATGCCGTTAAGATGCCGTCGTACGCGATTTCGTCAAACGGATGAGTTCACGAGAAGTGGCACCACAGGACTTCGTACCGCTGGTCGGTCCTTGCATCGTATTGCGGAAGAACTGCAGCGTGATGCCACAACCGTCGATCGTATTTATAGACATTAGTCCCAGGAAGGATCTGTGAAACGTCGTAAGGGGACCGGAGCACGGAGACGGACGTCCAAGAGCACCGATCGTCGCATTCGACGTCGTGCCGTAGCCGAACCACAGGCATCAACGGGTGACATTTTGCGGAGTGTACGAGAAGGCCTGGATGCTTCGATATCGACACGGACAGTGTGACGCCGATTGGCTGCGTATTGATTGCTGTTCATCCGTTCGTTGCGATGCTTACCTTTAACAGCGCGCAATCTACGTCACCGCTTGGGGTGGCGTCGCTCCAGTGCTGCGTTGGGTGCCGAATAGAACAGTGTGATGTTCAGCGACAAATCGCGGTTATATCTCAACATGGATGATCGCCACGTGAGAGTCTGGAAGCGACGTGGCCAACGGGTGGACTCCTCCACCATTGGGAAACGCCACGTATCTTGACAACGTGAAATCATGGTGTGGGGTGCTGTCAGCGCCAACAGCCGCTCATCGCTGGTACGCATTAAGGGCACATTGATAGTACGCATTAAGGGCACATAGTACGCATTAAAGGGCACATTGACGCATTAAGGGCAAAAAATTTCAAAGAACAGGCTTTCATTTCTTGATGTTTCTTCTTTTTATTTCGAAATGTAGTAGAAGCTCGTGTAAACCATTTTGAAATTTTGTTTGGTTCAATGTAAAGAAAATATTAGTATTTTGTGCTTTAAAGTACTTTTAATTGCATTATGGGGCTTAGAATGAGCAGAATGCTTAGTAAAACTATATTAGTAATCCGATTTGTTAGAGTAAAAGTAAACATAATTTGGAAGCTTTCGCACGTCAACCAGGTGGTTTTTTTTATTATGGTTTATTCGCTTTTTTAAAGCTTTATGAGCCAGGTTGCTTTTCTTAGTTTCTAATTTTAGCTTCTACCGTTTTCAAGGACAAATCTATAAACTGTCCGATGGGTTGGGATCCTCGCGCAAGTGATCCTTCACTCACTTGAGCAGCATGCATTCTCTAACATCACTCAACGGCCTACATCTAGCTACGATATATGGACGACGTATTTTTCGTATGGCCTCAAGGAAAGTGATACTTTCGCTATTCCTCGATTAAATCAACGGCATACATCCTACCATAAATTTCACTTTGGAGATTGGACACCATAATGCTTACCTCATGTGATGTTTTACAGAAGAAGTCGCCTGACAGCTGCCTTGGTACACCAGTCCATCCCCAGTCTGATGTACCGAAGCTCTTTCTGTCCCGCAGAATGCAAAACAGCTGCCTTCCGTTCTCGAATTAGAAAGTTTTCGCACTCTTTCGTATGGCCTCACGAAAAATGGATACTTTCGCTATTCCTCGATAAAATCAATGGTATATACATCGTACGATAAATTTCACTATGAAGATTGAACACAATAATGCTTGCCTCATGTTGATGTTTTACTGAGGAAATCTCCTGAAAACAGCCTTGGTGCACAGTCCGTCCCCAATCTGATGTACCGAAGCTCTTCTATCCCTGCAGAATACAAAACAGCTGTCTTCCGTTCTCGAATAAGAAAAGCCTTCGCAGTCTCCTCCGATGTCCATTCTAGACAATGAACCATTACGATGTCCATTCTAGACAATGAACCATTACGATGTTCATTCTGGACAAAGTGTCATCGAATGGTCACTAAGGCAGGATACACCTCGAACCAGGTAAATAACTTCATCAAAAAAAATACAAAATCAAATGTTTTAATCTTTCTGTGCTGCAATTCCGCAAACTGGACTGAATTCCATGCTTACCAAATGTTTCCTACTAACTCAAGGACGCACTTAAAATTGATAAGGTGTCAGCAGAATATTTTCATATTTATACACCATGCTTGTTAGAAACATTGACAAGCTCCGTCTTTCCCACGTGGCAGATGTTTATGCCATATCTCTAGAATATCTGGAGGCTCCATACAATAATACATTGGAACGACGAAGGGTTCATTTGGAATTAGAATCAACGATCATAAAGGAGACATAAACAACAATAAAGTAACCATGGCTCGATCCAGCGAAGTCAAATTCAAGTTCGTTGCTCTTATGTTGGATGATATAAAGAAATTAGCTTTCAAGTCCACCCCTATATCTACAGCCATTGGAGGAGCTTTGGAAATTATTACCAACAGCTTGGCTTTAAATGATAGCATCACCCTAGATTTGCCACCAATTTCGAATCAGTTCTTCAAATAACGATTTTTTCTTTCCAAAATTCCGCGTACCACTTATAGGACGCCTCGTGTCTTTGAATGAAAATGACATTCGCATCGATTCATATATCATCTAGTCAACTCACCGCATTGAAATTGTTGAAGGATTCTATTATTCAGATTGAAGTTTTCTGTCTGCTTTCCTTGAAAAACCGTCTGGTTGATGTGCGAAAGCTTGGAAAAGTCATTTCTACTTTTACGCCAATAGATCAAATTACTAATATAGCTTTACTGTGTTATGTTTATAGTACAACTGATTAATACACCCAGTATACTGTTTAAGATTAAAGTGGTAATCCGTTTAATTGCCGTAAAAAACAAAACACAATTCGCCTAGCTTTCGCACATTTACGGATTACTTTGTCAAGGCTAAAAGTATAAATAATTTATACTTTTAGTTTAACGTTTATACTTTTAGTTACTAAAGTTTATACTTTAGTTACTCAAAGTTTATATCAATACTTTTAGCCTTGACAGAGCCATCCGTAGATATGCGAAAGCTCGGCAAATTGTATTTTGTTTCTTACGCCAATTAAACGGAGTGCCACTTCAATCTTATTTCATGTATATTTGGTGTATAGTTCCTCGTTATTAGTTATTGATTATATTGCATATTCTTTCTCAAGAGTGTATGATGTTTGGATCATTCATGCTACTTGAGGTATTTTTGGTGTTTTATATTTCACGAATACCTGATGTTTTTACGTGGTGGAAATGTAACCTACACTCTGTAGCATTGAAATTGCAACACCCTAAAAGAATAATGGGACATGTATGCAGAATAGTAGACCCCTACGTTGAGCTGAGATGTGAACTAAAATACTGGACTAATCAAATTGCAGAGCTTGTTGATATAAGAGTAAATGCCTCTGCAGCAACGTTACGACTAAGGCTAGTTCCCTGGTGAGAAGCGTCTTCCGGCTTTGAGCTGCAATTTCTAGTAGGAAACGAACTCCGTACAGAATTCAAAGGTACCATTTCCGCTGTCTATCATATTGCCAGCTCAACGCATTTGAGAGGGGACGATTTATTGGTTCACAAGAGGGTTGATGGTCGAATCGTAGTAAAGAGCAGCATTTTTACAGTGCCAACGCAACAGTGCATCGACGCTGTTAGTAGTTTTTTAAAGAAGTTACGACTCGTTTGTCAGAACCTGAAGAATGCAGGACGACCACTTCACGGAAAGATCCTTTAATCCGGCGACCGGTATCTTCCGCCCTCACAGCCTGTGACGTACCTGAGAGCAGGACGCACACGACATAAAGGCAGATAGTAGTCAGAACAAACGTCCGCGTAGCTCAATTGGTAGAGTGACTTATTCCGGAATGAGGGGATCCGGGTTCGAATCCCGGCGTAGACCAAAAATGACGGAGAAATTTACTTCGTTATAATGGCGCCCGAACTATCCGGATGACCCGTCCGTTCAAAATCTTGCAATGGTGTGATGTCATTTCCACACCGCGAGAGAGGAAAAATCAGAGAATCCCTTCTCCACCGCTTCGAAAAAAAAAACAATTGACTAGGATTTCTCAAGTGCACGTTCTACAGTGGATGGCTGCCTGCAACGATTCAAGGTCACGGCTGACCCGTGGGGCATGCCCCTGGCCCTTTTTCTGGGAGGGGGAGATGTGACGTACCTGCCAGCAGGACGCACACGACGTAAAGGCAGGTAGTAGTCAGAACAAACGTCCGCGTAGCTCAATTGGTAGAGTGACTTAATCCGGAATGAGGGGATCCGGGTTCGAATCCCGGCGGAGACCAAAAATGACGGAGAAATTTACTTCGTTATAAGCCACTGTCGCTCTCATCAGAAGAGCATTAAATGGCGGATTAAGTTGACCTGCGCAATACAGTTCCTCCCTCGAAGATTGGCTGAGGCAGGACTTCACGCACTGTGTTCATTGTATTGCTTGGCCCTGCTTAATGAATATCGTCTCCAACGCCTAGAGCGGTGCCGTGCTCGAGTAAACTGGCATAAAGAATGGTTTCATGCGATCTTCAAACACGAATTTCGCTTTTGTCTGAGGTCTGATAATCGCCTGGTTCACATATTAAGATGACGGGGGAAACGGACCGATTCAAGAGTAATTCTTCAGCGTTGAACAGCCCGAGCGGCAGAGGTCATGATCTGAGGAGCAATCAAAACATCAGTAGAATTTCTTCATAACGTCTTCGTGTTGCAATTTCTATGTCACAGAGTGTTCGATGAGGTACAGTAATCATACACTGCCTGAGAAAGAAAATACCACACCACGAAGACGTGCACGCAGCGCCATGCAAATTGCAGGATGTGTGCTAACGTACAAGTTATGCAAATTACTGCATTTGCAGGCCGATCGCACGTACGGATCGCGGGACATAAGCGTACAACCAGCCCGTGAGGACATCAGTCGAGACGTCGTCACGGCCGCGAGAAGTGAGTGGTCCTGCTGTACCAATATCTGGAGAATGAACAAAGGGTGTCAATGCCGTTAAGATGCCGTCGTACGCGATTTCGTCAAACGGATGAGTTCACGAGAAGTGGCACCACAGGACTTCGTACCGCTGGTCGGTCCTTGCATCGTATTGCGGAAGAACTGCAGCGTGATGCCACAACCGTCGATCGTATTTATAGACATTAGTCCCAGGAAGGATCTGTGAAACGTCGTAAGGGGACCGGAGCACGGAGACGGACGTCCAAGAGCACCGATCGTCGCATTCGACGTCGTGCCGTAGCCGAACCACAGGCATCAACGGGTGACATTTTGCGGAGTGTACGAGAAGGCCTGGATGCTTCGATATCGACACGGACAGTGTGACGCCGATTGGCTGCGTATTGATTGCTGTTCATCCGTTCGTTGCGATGCTTACCTTTAACAGCGCGCAATCTACGTCACCGCTTGGGGTGGCGTCGCTCCAGTGCTGCGTTGGGTGCCGAATAGAACAGTGTGATGTTCAGCGACAAATCGCGGTTATATCTCAACATGGATGATCGCCACGTGAGAGTCTGGAAGCGACGTGGCCAACGGGTGGACTCCTCCACCATTGGGAAACGCCACGTATCTTGACAACGTGAAATCATGGTGTGGGGTGCTGTCAGCGCCAACAGCCGCTCATCGCTGGTACGCATTAAGGGCACATTGACAGCACGCCGCTATGCTGACAAGGTGCTGCAGCCAGTGGCACGACCGTACTTTCGGGGCATACCAAACGCCTTTTTTCAACAGGATAACGCCCGTACGCACACCGCTCGGATCAGCCTGAATGCTTTACACGGTGTGCGGATGCTTCCATGGCCAGCACGATCCTCCGACCTCTCGCCCATCGAGCATCTGTGGGACACGATTGGACGTCGGTTGAGTACCATCCCACCCCCGCAAGATAAAGATAAACTGTGGACTCGGATCAAAACCACATGGTCCACGATATCCCAGGGCTCTATTCGGACTCTACTTGCCTAGATACCACGTCGGATGCAATGCTGTATCGCCCAAAAATGGGGGCCACACTCCTTATTGATCATCCTCTATAATCAGCCACTGCAGCCTAGTCTGTATGTGACAATTAAATCATTTGTTCAAGACCTACGTGGCTATCTGTGTGTGCAGTTTGGTCTGTTTTATAGCATTCCTTCATGATGTGGCTCCTTCTTTGTCAGGCAGTGTAAGTCATCTGGTGATTATTTCGTTATTTACGATTTGATTTGTAGCTCTGGATTGTTTCTTATTTGGGGATTTAACGACCACCGCGAGCAAATCGATGGGCAATAAGTGGGCTGTAAGTAGTCGCCCATCTCTTATTTATGTTAACTTGTTCTAGGAAAGGGAGAGAACCAGTGCCGTAAGACAAGCACATCATCCATGCCACACTTGGATTCCAACCCGGACCCATCTCAGACGAATGGTTAGAAACCAGCTATTAGGCGACTTCGCCATTGGGGGAGGGGGAGGGGGTTCCTCTCTAGATTTCGGGAAACATCATTTTAAATTAAAATACATATAATTACGATGCAATAGTTTAAGTATCTTCCCAAACATCCTGATCAAATTTTGGGGCGTATTTTCGACATATTGAATATCCCATTTGTTCCATCTGTGACGTATATTCTAAATTAACTTTCCTTTTTAGTTTCTTTCCCTATGTAAATCTTGAGTTTGTTCTCAGTTATACTTCACACTTAACGTGATATCTTTTCTCTCAAACGAATACTGTTGGCAACATAATTGAGGCTGAATGAGCGTGACGTATGCCTGTTATTTGATAAGAACGAGATATATAAACTACGAGTAAACTGTTGCTTGTGGAGCGTTGTGTTGGAGAGCGATTAATGTGGAGCGTTGTGTTGGAGAGCGACTAATGTGGAGCGTTGTGGAACATAGCGTTGTTGGTGTGTGATGTGTTTAATGTTGATACCGATTTGTTATTTGAAGTGCTACATCGAGAAATGAAGCTTCTTTTCCGTAAGTTTGACTTCTGTTCTAAATGTTTAATTTAGGAACTATTTCATAGTATGGTGATGTTTTAAAATAACGTAGAAGTACAGGACATTTACGTTATACATCTTTTAACATATATTAACAAGTATACTGTACAGTTTTCAGTCTATGGAGCATCAAGAAAAGTCCCTGTACAGAAGTAATTTAAAGCTCAGTATCAAATAAGTGATTTCATTTCATAGGGATTACCTGAACGTAATGGGCCAAGAGACTGTATAATGTGATCTGAGACAGTAGGTCGTATGAACACCATGCTTTGATATGCATTCGGGAACACGGAGAGGCATCAAGTGGAAAAGTCTCCGAAGAGTGTCATGAGGTATAGCTGACCATGCGCCGTTGACCTGTGTCCACAATTCATTGACCCTAAGAGCAGTTCGTGAAGAGGCCTAAAAACTTCTTCCAATGACTTCCCACACGATCTCTATTGGGGAGAAGTCTGGGGATCGCACCTCCAAGGGCAGCACTTGGAAACCTTGTAAACACTATCTGCTGATTATGGAAGTGTGTGCGCGGGCCTTATCTTGTTGAAACTGGGCTTCGTGGAAACCACGGAGGTACAGCAAAAAACGGGCTGCAGCACCTCATCGACGTACAGCCGTGCGCTCATTGTAGCCAATATGTGAACAGGCAGTAACTATAACACCAAGCTTATGAAGCTCACTGATAGATGCAAGATAAGTCCGGTATATAACCATGGTGTTTTTAGCCTCTCAATCAGCTATCTTCAGTGCCCAGACAGAAACCAGACTCGTCGCCGAGTACCACATGACTCCATTCTTCATGCCACGCATGTCTGGTACAGCACCACTGCAACCTAGCGTCACGATATGCTGTGGTGAGTGGCAATCGCTGCTATGGCTTGCGACAGCGCAAACCTGTCTCAGCCAATCTTCGATCCATGTCCGTGTCGATACAAGGGTGTCCATAGCTGCTTGTACGTCTCGCCGAGTATCTTCTGCTGTGGAATGTGGGCTGCGGCAGCCTGCCTTCCCATGCGGCTATCGTGGCGTTCGGACATTCCTCCTACGTGGACAAGTTCGACAGTGGTGTTGCATGATACTTTTCTCCAACCACTGTCGCCACGTTTGTCCAATGCGTTTGGGCCGCGATGTGATGCAGGGACCAATCAGTTGAACATTACCCTAATGTGAAGCTTCTGGTAAAGGTGTTCGTATAATGGTACGACCTCCTATGATGTCGTCCAGGCATTCTCGTTCCTTACACATGCTTTCGCGACCGAGATCACTTTGTTGCGGTGGTACACACGCCTTAGGATGACCATGCTTAGCTACTCGAAGCTGTTTTCTACTTTAATCTTACTCACCTATCATGCATTTGTTTCGCAACTGCAATCATTTACATATCACAACTGTCTACACATACGCCTCAATTTTCATGCCGCTCAGATAAATATTCCGTGGTGTAGCATTTTCCATGTCGAGAAGTGTAATATAACATGCCAACCTTCAATGTGATGGTAGGTACTCTATATTCCTAAGGCATTGCCTAGGGAAGAGTTCGTGCTTCACCGGACACTTCGTCTTTATAACTTAAACCCAGAAGAGCACATAAAGTACCTTTACATTCTAGGGAAGTTGATATATTTTATTACGAATAATGTGGTTTTTTTTCTGTTCCGCTTGCTCGCTTTTTTATTCCGTGTGTGCGTAATTTTTCTGGAATCTGAATAACTGATGATTTTTTTATTAGATTTAAAATTCATTCTTCAGTGTCAGCACACCAGTTATTTCTACGGTTATTGGGCCATTGTAATATACACATAAACACGTGTTTAGGAAGAATATTTCATGCTTACAAAGTGCATGTGTAGCAATGGTACACATCCACTTTGAGAAAATACTGATGCAAAGAGAAAACGTTTTGAGAAAATACTGATGCAAAGTAAAAGAGGGTTGAGTAAAGTAAAAAGATACAGTGGAATCTGCCAAAAACGGAATCTGTCCGAACCGGAAATCTGCTTAAAACGGAATCTGTCCGAACCGGAAATCTGCTTAAAACGGAAAAGTTTCCAAGACAGCTGAAATGTCTATGGCATGAATACATTACTGAAGCAGAATCTGTCTAATGCGGAAACAGAAGCCATATCTTAGGACGCAGGAAAAGAAAAACCTGCTTAATGCGGAATCGCTACTAAATACAGTAGGTAAACCAACAGGACAGGAGTCTTAGGAAACCGGTTATTTCGCCCAGCCATCGGCGACGCTGACACTAGGAGGATGAAAACAAAGAGGAGAAAGGGTATTTCCAACAAGAAATGAGCGGTGGAGTTCGAGAAGCTGATAAATGGAACCTGTCGGAGAAAGGTGGTGCCTCCTGGCCTGGCGGACAGACTCCGAAGTCCGAACTCCAACTCGGACAGTGACGAAGTGCATGTTATACACGATCATGTTAGCGTGCTTTCTCCATAAGCTGGTGTAAAAAAATCCAAATCCTATTGAAATCGCAATAATGTCCAGCAATAAGGCAAACGGAAAATCGTGAATGAGAGCAAAAATAATGGAGGACTGGCTTCACATGTTCAACAGCAAAATGAAAGAACAAAATAGGAAAGGCATTTTATTTTTAGACAGTACTACTTGTCACCCTCGTATTACATTGGCAAATGTCAGTTTAACATTTTTAAAAGGAACACAACCACTCGATCAAGGATTAATTTACAATGTGAAAATAAAATATCGAAAGCTCCTTTTGCAATCTTTCATTGTTAGTATGAATAGCAGCAACAGCGTTATTGAGCTTGCAAAGTCCGTAAATGTGTTAAATGCAATGAATTGGCTAGCTAAAGCTTACCAAGATGTCTCTCCCCTCACAATACAAAAGTGTTTTCGCAAAGCAGGATACGTAACAGATGTTTGTGATTTTTTTAACAGATGTTTATTTCGACGACGAATTTCTGCAACATTTATTGAACAAAGCTACGTCAGAAAACCTACAAGCGCATCAATTCGTTAAATCAGACAGGGACGTTTGCACTGAAGCAGGCATTCAGAATATTGATGACTTAATAGATGAGAAAAATGAAGTCGAGAATGAAGTAAACATAGCCGCCCATGTGGCGCAGTGGTCTAAGCGATGTCCTCTGATCATTCGTCCGAAAGGGGTTCGGGTTCGAATCCCGTGAGGCATGGATGTTGTGTTTGTCTTACGGCACTAGCTCTCTCCCCTCCCTGGAACCAGTGGCCCTAAATTAGGGATGGGCGACTGCTTATAGCCCATTGAGTTGCTCACGGTGGTCGTTAACCCTCCAATTTAAAAAACCAAGTGAACATAGAAAATGACATAAAAACTTATAATGGCGCTTTACAAACTAATCATAATTTGCAAGACTTCAGTCTTAGTGATAATAACACTAAACTGTTAAGCATGATCAGCGGTGTTCGATGTCAAGTTGAAAAATATATTTGGGAAAAAAATCAGAAGCAAACAACTATTAAAGATTATTTTAAATAATGAAGAAACATGGATGTACGTAGTACGTAATATGTATGTACTGTATAAATGGGTAAGTTCTGTTTCCAATTTCTTAATTATGTTATTGATGACGATAGTCATTTTTGCAACACCCATCAGAGCTGCAGAGTATGATCCAGGAACTTGCTGACAAGAGTAAAGAAGTGGGATTAAAAATGAACTTTCAGAAGACAAAAGTGATGTTCAATGCTTATACAAAAAAAAAAAAGATTTATCGATTGATGGAGAAAAGCTGGAGACAACAGACACGTATGTTTATCTTGGACAGCAGATATCAAGTGAGGGTCACATTGATGAAGAAATTAATCGGCGTACAAAACTTGCCTGGAGAGGTTTTGGAAGAAACAGCATAATTTTCAAGAGCAATATGCCATTATGTCTTAAAAGAAAAGTGTTTGATCAATGCATCCTTCCAGTGCTTACGTATGGTGCAGAAACGTAGACCTTAACTAAAAGAGACATACAAAGGCTGCAGACAAATCAAAGAAGCATGGAGAGGCGCATGCTTGGTGTAACCAGGAGAGATACGAAGAGGAACTCGTGGATCCGAAAAATGACAAGAGTGGAAGACATCATGATCAGAGTTAAATCCCTGAAATGGCAATGGGCTGGACATACTGCCAGAAGGACAGACCATCGATGGACAGCCACAATTTTAGATTGGATTCCAATTGACAGGAAAAGACCCAGGAGACGACCACATGGGAGATGGGTCGATGAAATTCTGAAGTATGCAGGAGCGACATGGAGGAGACTGGCACAAGACAGACCGTTGTGGAGGAAACTTGTACAGGCCGTCGTCCACCAGTGGATTGATAATGGTTGACAATGATGATGATGATGATTATGCGTGAATCATCACCACTGCCAAGTGGGTGTTGCAAATTACATATTATCGATCGTTGATTTTTCAAAATCTTTGTAAAGCGCAAATCTGCCTGCAACGGAAAAATTTCTTGGTCCCACCAATTTCTGTTTTAGGCAGATTCGACTGCATAATCAGACAGAGAGGTGCTATTTCAAAGTGATTTTGACGTAGGATTCATGGTTTTAATTGTTGTTCAGTGTGCTGTGACACTGGAATTTTGAAACAATTATTGCGATAAATATACAACGAGACTGCTCTACTGTAATCAGATCACCACACTTGCATAAGTATTAGCCATTTTGGAAAGGAATGCTAATTATTCTTTAAAAGCAATATGTAGGATTGATTTTCAGATATTCTTAAAAATATTCATTGACTTCAAAGTTTTAACCAGTATGGCTATTCTAACGAGATTTTCTGTAAATTCCATTTTAAAGAAAAGCTACCACAGTTTGCTTCATATTCTCCATAATTTCGCACAGGTGGGAAATCCTGGTTCTATTAAGATGTACTTGTTTTTTGATGAGATCGAAAAGGACGTTGGGAACAAACACTGGCCACTAAGTCGAATGATTAAGCTTTCATCTGTCAGCTTAATACTATCATTATAAAGTTTTGAATTTGTTTTTCATGTAGGCGGGTTTAGCGACCACTATGAGCAACTCTAAGGTCGGTAAGCAGTCGCCCATTCCAAATTTAGGGCGACTGGTTCCAGGAAAGACAAAGAGTCAGAGCGGTAAGACAAACACGCCAACCTTTGCTTCATCTGTGACACGAACCTGTTCCCATCTCAGACGAATGGACAGAATCCGGCACCTCAAACCAAACAGGGCGTTGTTTCTGAAGTTCGTATTATCTGGGTTATTCATATTTTGCAGTTTCAGATGGATAGCAGCAGGGAGGGTTTCTCATTCCAAAGTAACCTTATCACAACACTTATCTCCGTTTGAGCCGAGTTTACAGACCAGTCACAATTTCCAGTACATCACTAAGCCTTTTCATTGAAACTCCAGAGTTAAGCAAAACACTCTACTTTGGACTTCGTAGTAATCTTACAAGCTACGGATTTGTATAAGCCTTTTTCGAATATATGTTGATGAGCCTTAATGCAATTGAAAATGAAACTTCTATGGATAACAATGTTTTCTTGTTTTTCTCTTCATGTAAACAACACTATCCCTGGACTATCACAATCACTGTACTGTTCAGTAGACATAGGCCTCCAAATTAGTATTGGAGCAATGTATGATATCTGAGTAAATCCTGCTGTGAATTAAACTACTTTACCCTTCGCAGTTAGTTTCAGCTTTTATTTCTGCTGTTTTGTTTTTTGTTTCATGGAGCTATTAATATCGCAACCGAAAGATATGTTCTGGAGATGGATACAGACAAAGTCAGGGTTAACACTTCAGTTGAATCTGAAAACTGGCTTTTCACAATAACTTAGTGAATGTAGAACCAGCTTGTAGTATTTTATCATGAGTCTATTGTAGACCGATAAAACACATTTTGGTTTATGATATAGTAAGCGTCTGGTGCCATGCCTAAAATTTCGCCACTTCTTTTTATCACTGTACATTTAATAATACGGTTATAAATTCAGTGCTTGGAGGAATATATAATTATTTAACCGACCTTCAGCTTTTTGGTTTGACATATAACGACCATGACCATGAGCAACTCCTAGGTACATAAGACTTTGACCGTCCTTAAATTGGCACCACTGGTTTCAGGAAAAGCCGAATGCCAGTGTTTCATCCGGGACATCCGGGACAATAGCATGCTTCATCCGGGACAATAACGAAGATAGCCCAGATGAGTAGCCAAAAGCCAATGTCTATGACCACAAGGCCACTGGAGCCGCCATGAAACAGGTTCACCAATCCCACTGTTATAATAATACAGTACGATACATCAGAGGACCTGTAACGAAAATAAATGAATTCGTATTGTATGTCGTATATCTGCAACAACATTACTATTACTGTAAAATTTTATGTATTGACATGTTCCTTTTCATGAATTAAAATACACTCTTTGCAAAAAACAATAAAGCATCCCGAAAAAGTTATTCGATCCTGATAAAACTCCGCATGTAAGTATCGCAGGGCCGAATATGCAAATGATTAAAAATAACGAGATTTGACGAATTATTTTACCGCCTCAGCGCATGGGAATAGCGCCTCGATTTCGGATCCGTGCATGATACGAGCAGTTAGGGGAGTTTCAGAGAGGACATATAACTGGGCTGAGAGAGAGAGGTCGGTTGGTCAAGTCACCGTATCGCCAGGCATTTGGGTCAAAGCGAAGTGGCAATCGGACAATGTTTGCGCCAATTCGTTAAGCAGTACACAACCCAGCAAAATGCGGGACGTGGCCGGCCTAGGACAACGATAGAACGCGACAATCTAGCGATTGTGAGAGCCGCACGAACAGAACCGAATTCTTCACTCTCAACAATCCGGGGCCATGCTGCATTTTCTACAGGTGCGGAAGTGGCTATATGCACCGTTGCTAGACACTTGCGGCACGGGGACTGTATTCGAGTAGGCTAGACAGCTGACCGGCCAGTATCGGCTGTAGTGGTTTCGGGCCCGATCAACGAGGTATAGTGTCCGGTGGCGTCGTGTTGTCTTCAGTAATAAGGCACTTAGCAACGATGATCAGCGCACAGTGTCTGGAGACAGAGTGTCTCGGCCAGCGCGTGGATTCTGCCTTTACCGTGGAACGGCACACTGCTCACTCACCGAGAGTGACTGTCTGGGGAACCATTTTTTACAATAACCGGACACCCTTGGTAGTGCTCCATACCACTCTCACGGCTGAACGGTGCATCAGCGATATTCTGCCACCTGTTGCGTTGCCATTCCTGTATCAGCACCACCGAGCAATTTTTTAACAGGAAAATGCCCGGTCACACAGAGCATGGGTCTCCCAGGCATGCCTAAGTAATGTTGACATCTTTCCATGGCAGCCCGATCGAGCGACCTGTCACCGTTCAAACATGTTTGGGACATGATGGGACGACACCTACGTCCATCCCGGAATGTCGGCGAACTGGTCCCCAATTTGGACTCCATTTGGCATGAATCGGAACAGTATTCGTGAAGTGAGTGCATCTATGTCACGCCAGGTAACTGCTTGTATACTTCCGGAATTGCAATTATTTTATTTTCCTTTACATGTATACATCAAACATACCAATATTTAACTCGCTTGGATGATTCCTTTTGGGTGCTTTTTTTTTGTTGCTTTGTCCGGAACACATATTAAATCTCTCCTCTATCTAAAATAAGGTAGGCACTATCACCCTACGCATAAAAGCCTCAAGTTAGTGAAGGGTGAATGAAAGCTGCCGCCTTGGCGGCAAAATGGTATGAGACACTGACTGAGATGTGCTGGGGCTCAAGAACCTGATGAGGCATGGGTGGTCGTTTGTCCTATGCCTCTGCCACCTCCCAGGAATCATTGACCCCAAATCAGGAACTACTATCCCCTGCCCTCCGAGTTGTTCTAGGTGGTCGATGAACCTCCCTCCCTGCAAAAAAAAGTAAGACCAATACTGATATTGCTTAAGCAAAAGAGATATGGTTGCACCAGTAAGCTTAATAGTAGGGCACAGGGTTATTTTTTGTTGTTTTTACTTTGAACCAAGCTTCCTACTATGTGAATTTAGCTATTATCCTAGAAAACCATGAGCTTCTCTAATGTACAAATCGAAATTTATCTGAAATTTCAGCAGGAAGCTCTTTGCGTGTTAGTAAGATTTTTACATTAACACCGCTTCTGAAAATTAAGGCTTATCTTATAATCACGCATGCTGTTTTGAATAAAGGCAACATGCATCCCAAAAGTAAGACTATAAAGCCCTGCTGTCATGCAGAAAATGTAACATTCCTTTAAACTCACTGTTATGTTTTTATAACTGTCCCCTTTGAAGAAAAGAGAACATATGAATAAAGCCCATCACGGAAAGCCAATTGTTAAAGTAATTGCGCCATTACAACGGTTTCTAGGAAGATGACGGCAAACAGTGGAGAAGTTTCTGTTGCCGTCAAAATTCAAGAATATGTCATTAATGATTACCATAGATCGAAAATTGCAGTTACTCAACAACCGCCATCATTTCAACAATTAATAATTTTTAGAAATTTTTGCGTGGGCGAACGATTAGGCAGAATATGAAAATTACTTTTATTTTTAAGTTATACAGCAATAATCTCTTATGCATAAGGTAGTTTATCAAACTGATACTGGAAACAAAATATTTTGAAGCACATATTCAAAAAGAAAAAGCGCTACACGAAAGAAAGCCACATTTTTCTCTAAAAATAATGCAAATCTAAAAAAAAAAAAAATAATGTGTGGACTTTATTCTGTTATTTGTTATTCAAAATCTTGATATGCGTGGCATGTCTAACGCTGTTACAAAACCTTTCTCGGTGAAGTTTTACGGTATGTTTCTTTAGAAAACCGCTATCTTGTCTGTGATTTTAGAATTCTTGAAATAGAAGCATTCATGAATTCCGAGGCTGTTCCGTTGGAAGTCCACTCTGGATACCCTCCTGATGCATTGAACCGTACTCGATTTCATGTCTGCCATAGGGATTCGAAGAATGCTTCATGTGATCTTCAACTCCTTGTCGATGCCATGGCAAAGAAAAGGGCTCTCTGTAAAAGAGATGAATGCTTTGTCAATTTAGTGGAAGAAGAGGATTGTATCTCTAACAGAAATTGCACTGGATAAGGTTAAATGAACTTTGTTTTCAGCTTTCAACAACGATAAGCCCAGATCAGTTGCTCTCTCACCTGGGATTCTCAGATCCTTCATGTCCATAAGTCCTCTGTGAAGGTAACGCGGGAGAAGAAAGAAAACTCATAATTGTAGAACAATGTGTTAAACCTAAAAAAGGATATACATGTTGTGAAAAAGATTTATATCGGAGAAAACGTAAAGTTCTTCACGAAACGGCGTCATTGACTATGACGATATTCTCAGTCTGATAGCATCAATTTACATATCAATGGTAAATAGTACCGTATTAACCGTTACATGATATGTCAATTTCAGCAACGTCGTTGTTCATTCGGCCTGATGCCATCATCATCATCATTACTACATCATTAATACGTTGTACGCCTTTGGTTCTTTAGCTTTTTATATGGCTTTCTCTACGCAATTTATTAATACGTAATTTATTCGTGAGATTTAACCTTTTCGTATGTACTACGCCAGTTTCTGCGCTGTTTAAGTTTCGGACGACTTGGCGTACACGTTAGAAGAATTGCCAGGTTAGTTAATCAACCAGCAGCTGCGCCGCCCTTGTGGCGCAGTGGTCTAAGCGATGTCATCTGATCATTCGTCCGAAAGAGGTCTGGGTTCGAATCCCGGTCAGGCATGGATGTTGTGCTTGTCTTACGGCACTGGCTCCCTCCCTTCCCTGGAACCAGTGACTCTAAATTAGGGACGGGCGACTGCTTATAGCCCATTGAGTTGCTCACGGTGGTCGTTAAACCTCCAATAAAAAAAAACCAAAAAAAAAAAAAAAAACAGCAGCTGCACTGGTTAGAAAGAGTTAGGAATATTGCGGTTTCAAAGGGAAAAGGCCGTGATACGCCAATTTAGCGATTACTGGAGATCGGTTATTAGCGTGAGTAGCTACGTCATATGGAAAATAGCATCATGACGTGGCGTGTGAGCTTCGATAAAAGTATTCTGCTAGAATTGCAAAACGGGTCGTTTCACTGCTTGGTCTAGAAGTTCGCTGGATGAATTGCCGTCAGTGTGGGATGAACTTGAAATGTTGTCCAGAATATCTTTAAGCACTGAAAACAGAGATAGGGTTGTTGACATGTTACAGGAGTGTGTACGGCAAATCGATGTGGCGGCTGCTTTAGGACTTTTGCAAAGTGTAGTAAGTCGGCTACACAAAATATTGCTACTGTATGGAAATTTTTCAGACAGACCCATGAGTGGTCGCCCGAGAATAACCACCAGGAGGTAAAATCTTTACCTGAGAGTAAGTGCTCGAAGAAGGCCTAGTATCACAAGAAGCCACCTTCAGGAAATACTTCGAGCTGTATCTGGTGTCACAGTATGTACTCAAATGGGATAAAACTGTCTTCACGAGTACAGCCGCTAGGATTGGCATTAACTCATCATCGTTAAAGATGTACCTGTGTCCGACAGTTCAGATCATGGAAAACAGAGTGGCACCAATTACTTTTCACAGACAAATCAAATTTCGCTCTTTATCTTGATAACCGACGAGAACATGTGTGAAGGAGAACCGGCACACAAATGCAACCACACTATCGTCAGTCCGTCCACTCTTACCAGAGGCACTCATTTCTGATCTGGACAGGAGTGTCTTTTACTGGCCATACTTCCTTGTATTTTGGAAAGGCAACATGAATGCCTCAGGGTTCCGGATTATTCTGCCCACTGTGACACGGTTTCACGCTGCTATTGGATAGCATGCTTTAGGAGCTGGAAAATCATAGGACTGAAATGCTAAAACTGCCCGCGAGGTCTCTTGACTTCATTCCTACTGGGAACATTTACGACGCCATACAGTGACTTCTGGATAACTACGTTCCATACCGCAGACCTCCGTGAGGTGTTGCCTATAATATGGGACGAGCTGCTCCAGATACTCACGAATAATATCATTGCAAGTATGCCTCGTAGGTGTCAAGACGTTCTTCAACACAGATTTGGTGTTATCGGGTGCTGAAATCCAGAGGAAGTGCCGTATCTAGCTTTTCATGTGCCCTGTGCAAGGTTTTACTTTTGGGCCGCTTAATTATTTTTTGGGGGAGTAATCATAAAACAAATACAACAAAACAATTGTTAACAAATAATTTTTGTATACACTAGAAATGTACGAGCTCATTCATATGTATTTATAAATGAAAACAATTATTTTTATTGCACTTTTCTGTCTTTCATTTCAACACATTCATCGATTGTATCATCATAATTCATATCTTTAACGATATTATATTCAATCGAAATTACGGAACGATTGGTCAATCGTTCTTATCAGGTAGTGAATCTTTAAGTAATCCTTAATTTATTATAATATTTTTTTTTCTATGCATTCGTCTGAGAGAAATTTGCTAACATTTCTCTCAGACGAAGGAATAGAAGCGGAAAAGAATAAGAAATATTCGACGTGTAAAACGTATATTCTGATATGACTCAATTTATCCAGCCATGAAGAACTTGTAGAATATCAAAAGGAATTGCAGATTTGATGTTTTGTATTATTGTCGAGGCTTCAAACTTAAAGCTTTGAATTTCATATGTTAGCTCGTACATGTTTAAATCTTGGTTATACTTAATAGCGAGATCTGCAGCCGCTATTGAGACTCTAACAGAGTTTTCTGCTCTAACCAGAGTACTAACGACTTCAGTATATGCAACCTTTACTCTGTGGCTCCAACTTCTAGATGATTGTGCATGCAAAGCTAGTTCATCGGCGTACTCCTTGTGTCTCACCTGCTCAGTGACGTCACAGGTACGGATGCTGAAGAATAAAACCACACAAAACAGACACATCTTTACTAACCTTGACGGGAGCTCTGGTCACGTGAGGAAGGGAGAAGCTTGATTTTAAACGAACCCTTTCTTTCTCACGTGACCGGATGCCCATCTTTAAAAGGAAGCCTTAAGCATATTTTAAAAATATGCTCTTCTAATCATGACTGACTAATACAAGACTACTTAATGGGAAACATTTTTAACTGGATGCAATGAAACAAGTTAGTAAAATCATGCAATGCATTGATTATGATACGTTTTCCAACATACCAGGAATCATCACTCAACTTATTATTCAAGTTATGAGGATAATGACTGTATAATAAATCTTGCTCCTATGACCTGACCTTTGACCCTATTTCGATGATATTCTACAGAACCGGTTCAGTATACCTCCGATGTAACATGATAACGTTTTGTCGCAATCGAAGCGTTTTTACGTAAGTTCTGATGCATAAGGTTTAGGGAATAGATCCCGCTCCTGTGTCCTAACCTTTGACCCCATTTCGACCATTTTCACAGGATTCGTCCTCAGGAAGGCCCCTACAACATACTAATATTTCATCCAAATCGAAGCATTGTTACCTAAGTTATGACGCATAATAGCGATGGAAGTGATTTCTCTCCTATGTCCTGACCTTTGCCCCCATTTCGCCCATTTTCAACAGGGTGTGTTCCCAGGTAGTCCCCTACCACATATTAAACTTTCATCGAAATCGAACCTTTTTTAAGTTATTTATGACTCATAAAAGCAGTGGAATGGATCCCGCTCCTATGTCCTGACCTTTGACCCCATTTCGTTCACTTTCATTAGGGTTCCTTCCCAGGTGTTCCTCTACCACATACTAAAATTTCATCGAAATTGAACGATTTTTACGCGAGATATCGTGCGGACAGGCATTCACACACAACGCGTGACGTAATGAGGCAGATTTGAATCCCGACTATCTGCTCGCAAGAGTGTGACGTCATAAAACTTTAATAGGATCCACACACAACGCGTGACGTAATGAGACAGATGGCGTGACCGCGCGCCAACATTCTCAAACGCGAGATTGTGACGTCATAAGATTTCTAAGCATGGGTAATATTAATGGAACGACACAATGACACGAGAAAGGTTGTAATTCGGGGTGGTTATTTAACCCACAAAACGAATTTTCCTAAAGCCGAGATCAAGCTAAATCGATTTCTAGTACCAGAAAACGGTAGGTTAACGACTTTCTTCAAAATCCTTAGACCCGTTTTCAAAATAAAATTTACATACATACAAGAAGTGCTCCTTTAATAGTATGGGATAAGGGCGATGGAATGGATCCCGATCCTATGTACTGACCTTTGACCCCATTTCGTCCGTTTTCAATAGGGTTCGTTCCCAGGTGGTCCCGTACGACATACTACAATTTCATCGAAATGGAACTATTTTTACGCGAGTTATCGTGCCGACAGATAGACGGAAGCGACAGACGGACGGACAAAGCTGGATCATATACGCTTCTTCAACCTACGGTTGGAAAGCGTAAAAAAGCGTTTTCTTTCATCTACTGCTGATGACGTTTTATTTATCCCGTGAGCTACGCATTTTTGTAAGATATTTTTTTTTTTTTTGTCAGTCCCATTTCAGGGCTCCCTTCGTTCTCAGCCTCGTGCATAGTTACCGCACTGTGCAGAGGTATGGGCAATCCGCGAACATACCATTTTGTCTATATTGCAGTGCTACTTTGTTGGGTGCAGAAATTGCACAATAAATTGTTTCTGTAAACTCATCTTTATCGTTTATTTTACGTCGCCTTACTGATGTTATATTAAGGCGTGTTACTTGAGTCAGATAAATACATCCCTTATTTCATGTAACATCCTTAACATTTTGGAAGCAGTCGATTATATGGTGTCGAGAGTATGTCATCCGACTGATATTCAAATGGACCATGGTGTGTTCCGAATATCATATTTGCGGCGCTGTATTTCTGACAAGTAGATCAGGCATAAAATCTCTGCCACATCGGTAGCGCAGTGGGCTAAGCACCAGCTTCTTACCCCTGGGCCAAGTGGGCCCGAACCCGAGTACTGGGTAAGGAAGGCTAGTGCGCTTGCCACATGGCAGTGACCCCCACCACCCTTCCTTCAGGAAGTGGCCCCCCAAGTTAAGGCAGGGCGACGCTTATAGACCTTAAAGTTGCTCACAGTGGCCGTTAAACCTCGAAACAAAAATTAAAAGGAGTGCAGTAGCAACTGTGCTGCAACCTACAACGTAGAACTTTGTCAACTGTCATTATTCCATAGAACTATCTCACTAGTTTTACGTCCTTAAAAGTATTCAGCGAAGGCCAGTTGACGTAGCCCTTGTGTCCCTTTGATTTTTTTATCTAAAAAATAAATAATCCACTTTATTTCGGCTTATCACACTCGTCCTTTAGCTCTAACCGGAATGAGCTACGGAATGCGGGGCTGAGTTCCTCGCTATCATTATCTATTCACTAGTTATCAACCTTAAACCGGCGTGCCGCGAAACGAAATCACGCGAAATTTAGCTTACATTTCTAACGATACCGTATCAACGGGTTAAGGGTGAAATGTTGAAACTTGTTTTGTTATAAATGGTACTCTATAAACCACCTAATGATGTCTTATCTATTACTCTACGACTATTAGTTTCGAAGATATAAGCGTTAAAATTGTGGCATCTTTTCGTTGCTTGCGTGCATCTGCGCTCCCGATGTTACCCCTTACGCAGCACTGGGACAGACGCAGTTCTACATAAAAAATAAATTGGATTTTTTAACGGTTGCTCAGCTTTGTGTGCAGAGAAGTAGTACTGCAGCCAGAGATAGTAAAACAGTAAACACTGAAAATATACGCGTAAATACAGAAATTGTGAACACTGCAAATAAAACAGTTTCCATTATTTACAAGTGTCTTATAGAGCTCAACAGAATCCAGAAACTCTAAAATCCAAAAAGAATGGTTTACCTACCAATTCTCCGATAAGCAGTAGTGATTTAGAATCCAAAGAACGAAGAATTTCAGATATTCTTACCCTTCAAAAAAAAAAAAAAGAAAAGAAAGGAAAGGAGATGAATCAAAACTTCACCAATCACAGTCAAAAGAAAAACAATGCCAAAAAAAATACTAATACTCCAAGAAAGAAATAAAGCTTTTTTTTTTGTGCAGAATGTTCTGCAATGTTATTTTGGTAATTTATATAAATCAACATTGATCTCTCCTAAAGAATCTTTTAATATAGCAATATCAATATTGATAAGAAAATAAAAGATTGAATTAATAAATAAAGACATCGCTCTTTCCACCTTTAGCAACGCACAGCAAACAAACGTGGAAAGAGCGATGTCTTTATTTATTCACTGACACCACGTATTTGGAGGATTTTCAAGATTGAATTAGCCAAGGGTTTTCAAAATTAAAACAATTGAAGATTCCTTAAACCTCTCAACATTTTTAAAAAGAAAAATATGTAAAAGTATAAGAACACAAATAAAATAATTTTAAGAATTGCAACGTGCAAAGTACAAGGATTCAAAAAAGAAGCTGAACAATTAAAAGTTATAAGTAAATTTTTGAATTTTGATTAGGATATTGTATGTATTCAAGAAACGCATTTTTCCGACCAAAATGAAATTTTTGCTTTTAGAAGAAAATTCCAAATTCCTAGTTGGAATTCTCTTGGCCGTGATAGATCATCAAATGGGTTTTCAAAAGAAATCCAATTCAGTATTATTGTTAATCCAAAATTTAAATGTGAATTTAAAAACTTCGAAGGTGACCTTTAACGGCGTTATTTGAGATGGAGTTTAAATTTCGCCGAAATAATTTTACGCTTCTTTTTTTTTTCATTGGAGGTTAGCAACTCAATGGGCTATAGCAGTCGCCCGTCCTTAATTTAGGGCCACTGGCTCCAGTGAAGTGAAATAGCCAGTGCCGTAAGAAAAACACAACATTCATGCCTCAACAGGATTCGAACCCGGACGCCTTTCGGACGAATGATCAGAGACCATCGCTTAGACCACTGCGCCTCCGGGGCGGCATTTTACGCTTCACTCGGTACATGCATCATCCATGACAGCCTATAGACATACTTTCTTTTGCAACTTTCCGAAATGTATGTTAAAAAAAAATACATTTCGCATCTCTGCGGGTGACGTGAACACAACCTTACCAGACCCAACATTGCCAATTCGAACTGCAAAAGAATCAACACACAAAACATTAAAGAATTGTATGCTTACACATTATCTTTTTGACACTTGGAAATTAAAAACCTCTACTGAAAACGGAATCACTGGGTCTGGCACCGAGAGCAGTGAATCACGATTAGATTACTTTTTTGACCTTTACAATTGAAACCATATATTAAAATAAAAAAAGAATTTTTAAGTTTTCCGAAACACGTTTCAGACTACGCCCTTGTTCAGATAGATTTAGATTTAAATTTCAAAAGTGAGAAACATTTATATTGGAAAATTTCAAAGGCCGTACTGGAAGATGGAAACTCTTGCGATGAAATTGGCAGCTTTTTAGACACATTTCAAAATACTCAAATTTCAAGGGAAAAATGGGATGAATTTAAACTAAAAATAAAAAAAAACCAGAGGAAACATGTGTTAATTCCGAAAAAATAATATAAAGAAATATCAAAATTTAATTACTTACTTTAAAACTCAAAATCAAAATAACCCATTTATAACTTACCAAACCTTATCTTATCTTTTACAAATGAATTGGCTTTGCATTGCCAGTCAGGGCACAAGATGTTATGATAGGTGTTTATGATACAGAATTATTAAGTGAGATAAATGGCAATAATCTATTTAAAAGAGAAAAATTAGAAATATAATTAATACAGATCCTACATTAGATAAATCAGAGACAGAAAAAAACAACTATTTATTATTATTATTATTATTATTATTATTATTATTATCATTATTATTATTATAACAATTTATTTAATCCATTCATACAATAAGGTTCAGGAGAAATTTAAATAAATAAACAAATAGAAAAAAAGAAAAAGGTTGAGTTTATAAAACCAATAGCCTATGCAAAAGTAAGAAATGCCTTGTTTTCCTTGCCAAATGGTGCCTCTCGCGGTATAGATGGGTTAACAAATTAGTTCTATAAAAAAATTGAAGAAAAATAAATATCTAAATTCCTTTTATATATAATAAAATTTTTAACGGGAAAAATAAACCTAGTTCAATGCAAAAAGACCTTACAAAATTCCTTTTTAAATCTGGTACTTCTGGGGATCCTACAAACTGGCGTCGTATTGCAATACTAAATGTAGATTACCACGTTTTCACAAAAAAATCAAATCGAATTCGTTTAGTTATAACACATTTAATAGATGAAGGACAGATGTGTTCGGTTCCAGGTCGTGGTATACAGCTCAATGTATTAGCATTAAAAACATTTTCAGTACATAAACAATGGAAAAATTTAATGGTTTTAATATCACTTGATCAAAAAACGGCTTTTGGCCTTGTTAATAGAGAGCGAATATTTAAATTGTTATCGGCTTATAGTTTTCCCGTAAAATTCACAAAAATAATTGAAAATATTTATCATAATATAAATACACAATAAATTATAAATCGTGGGTTTTCAAAAGAAATCCGATTTACACGAGGAGTTCAACAAGATCTGTCACCTGTCTCCTGTTTCATATATTTTAGTGATAAATAATTTTCTCAATAGTTTGAACAATGAAAAAAACATGACTGGAATTGCCGTGCCAAGACAGATTAACTCGGTAAAATTGGTTTCTTTTGCGGATGACGTGGATTTGTTTGCAAAAGATGAAATTTTAATTTAAAAAATAGACGTATATGAACATTTTAGTCTTCTTTTGGCTCTAAAATAAATGTAGACAAAAAAGCAAAAGCTTTTTATTTGGAAATTGGAAAAAAATTAAAGCAGATTAAATTTTAAAATTCTCAGTTTCCAATTTTGGGAATCCAATATGAAACTACTGGGCAAAACCTTTCTCAAAAATGGCAAAAATGTTTGGCAGGCATGGAAAAAAAAATAGAAAATAAAAAAAAAATTCTTATTTTCAAAAGCTAAATTAATAAATTAATTATATTTTTTAAACTTTTATTATTATTTAAGAACTGCCCTATTGCCAGCTAATATTGCAAACAAAAGCAGAAAGATTGGCTTTTAGATTTATTTGGGAAGGTAGGGGTGACAAAATTAAACGTAATGATGTTGAATTCGGCGGTTGGGAATTAAACGGCTACTACTAAAAAGTAACATTTTAAGTATTTTAAATCTGAAAATTTTTTTTCAAATGAAAAGCATCTAGCCTTTAGAATTTCAAAGTTCCAGGTTGGACGGGATTTGGAGTGTTTCAGCTCCTTGAAACTACGAAAACGGTTTTCATCTTTCACAAGGAAAAAATATGCTGATTTCGTGATCTCTGGAAAAATTTAAATGCAATTTCTGCTCTTGAAAACATCACACATACTGATAAGCTAAAGAATATATGCAATGCACTAAATTTAAAAAATCAAACAAAATTATAAACTATACTGAACAAATCACTCGTAAAATCTATTTGGAAACAACAAATACAAATAAAATTGGGAAAACACATTCCCGATCTAAATATTAAAATTTCACATAACATCGTTCCATATCGCAAATGGCTGCATAAAATTAATTTATCAATAGACCCATACTGTAAATACTGTGGACGTTTAGAAAACACTGAACACATTTTTGTGTAATGCGACTTTGCATAATATATTTTGTTAGGAAATTGCTTAAATTTAACATAAGATTAAAATAATACTCAAATTCTATATCATGTACGATTAGAATGTACTAATTTAAAAAAAAAATAATTCAATACACTGTTTAATAGCCATAAAAAATATAATCTTTTGAAAAATAGGAACTTAATGTCTTACAACCAAAAAGATCGAAATGCAGAACGAATAAAACTAGCAATTAAATGTGATTTTCGACGAGTATTAAAATTTGATACTAGAAAGTATGGAGTAAATAAGACAATTTAGAAATGGCTATCATTAAAACCAATAGTTTGCAGAAAAGGAAACAAGGTTATCAGAAAAATACTGGAATAACATAATACAAATAATAAAAAATAATGCAAAACTTGAATTTTAAAAGAAGTTCCAAAAACAAATGTTTATGTCATGAATCTTTTACTTTCTTGAGACAAATCTGTCTTCAAATGTTTATTATCTTCCTAAATTATTTTTTTATTTTATTTCTGGCTTTTTTCCTTTTTTAAAGAATCACTTCACTATGGGTCTCTTTTTAGTGCTCCCTAAAGGAGTGACTGACTCTAAATTAGTTGTACAAAACCTGTTCCGGGTGGTTCTTTCTCGTCAGCCCCCCACCAAATTTGATTTGACAGAGCTGTATGGATGAATAATCCAAAATAATTATAACTTTATGTACATTTTTATTGGATCCAAAAAAACTTGGATTTTGTAATGGATGAGAAGTGGATTTCATTTTTTTGTGGTCTACCTTTTTTTTAACCTGAAACCTTTTATTTTTAAATATTAATACTTTTATCTAAATAAATAAGTTGTTTAAATTATTAAATGAGTAAGTGTTATAAAAGAGTGTAAAAGTTGTGTATAAATGTTAAATAGGAAAAAAAAATCGTAAAACTTACCAATTCTTCATCAATCCCTCATGGTCGGCTTTCAATAAGGTCGGGCATGAGAAAAAAAATTAAAGAAACAGGAGTACTGCAATAATTTCTAGAAATTCACTTCTGCAAATACGAAAAAAAACCCGCAAAGTTAAAACAAATTTGCTTATAGATAGATGAAATGGGAAAATGGAACGTTGGATATTATTAAAAATATGTCTTCATCCAAACAGATTAAAACTCAAATAGCAACTAAATATATCAAGATAAGACAAACTGGATATAATTAATCTTCTTCTTCATAAAGCGCTGCGTATTTCCGCTTTCCGAGCAACCCAAATGTTCCTCCACTGATCGGACATTGTTGATTTTCATTAAGAAACATGCCCCCATGTGAGAGTTAGTGTCAAAGTAATGATTGGTAGAGCGGTGGTATAAGTGATGGCTTCTGATTCTTTTTCCGAGATGGGCCCGGGTTCGAACCCCGTGATGCACCGATGTTCTGCTTGTTCTAGGGCACTAGCTCTCTCCCTTCCCTGGAATCAGTTACCCTAAGTTAGGGGTGGGCGACTGCGTATAGCACACTGAGTTGCTCACGGTGTCGTTAAACTCTCTATCAAAAATGTTAATAATGATGATTTACCCATTTTGTTTTGTATTTAACTCTCTGAACAGGAGTCTTGTCTCTTCCCCATTTCATAAATCGAAATAGCTATCTACGTTAACAGTTTTGGGCAGCTGTTTTGTGTACATGTTCGACCACGTATTTCAGCTCTGGTATAAGTTAGAACGGTAAATAATCAGTTTAAATAATTAATCTTCAACGCAAAAATGAATAAACTGTCTATGTTTTCCGTTAAAAGTTATTTTGTTTTCAGTTGTTGTTACCAGTTCCCTTCTCATCGCAGAAAATTGTACTGAGGTCTAGCTCGGATTTTAAGAAAAAGGAAATAGAAATGAAAAAGCATAAATCATACCTTAAGATCCAGAAGATGTAAGAATTTGGGACAAGTGAGCAAAACCGTCCAAACAAGGAATCCAGAAGATACAAAGGCACTTTATTGAAAAGGTAGCTTCGAGCACAACTGGACAGAAGACAGAAACGTCCATGTGACAGGCCGCTGCCAAGAAAAATCCAGCCTTTAGTAGGGGAAATGATCATCCCTGACTGCGTTGCAGGATTTACAACTTCTGTCCATGCTGAGGACGAGGTTGTCAAGGAGCTGTTGAGGCATCGCGGCCCATTCCTCTTGTAGCGCAATTCGCAGATGCGGAATCGTTGCTGACGGCTGAAGACGTGCTACCAAGCGTCTCCCGAGAAGGTCCCACACGTATATCGATTGGATTTAGGTCCGGGGACCTAGCGGGCCATTCCATGCGTTGAATATCTTCACTCTCCAACAGCTCTGCGACAGCCACTGTACGATGAGGTGTAGCGTTGTCTTCCATGTAGAGGAACTCAGGACCCACAGCACCTATAAACAGGAGAACCTCGGTACAATAGCGGACACCAGTGGCTGGACCTCCTTGGAAGATGTGGAGGTCAGTACGGCTACCAAGCATGACACCGCCCCAAACGCAAACTCCGCCACCTCCAAACTGGTCCCTTTCGATGATGTTGGAGGTGTGATTGCGTGTTCCCTGCTCTCTCCAGATGTGTATACGTCCAGAATCGCTCGTCAGACTAAATCGGCTCTCATCCGTAAAGAGAACTCGACCCCATTGCTGATGTGTCCAGTTCTTGTGTTCCTGGCACCACAGAAACTACCGTCTCCGATGAGCAGGCGTTAATGGCACACACCGTACTGGTCGTCGTGCAAATAGAACACCTTTGTGCAGCCTCCTGGCCACGGCAAAACGCGATAACGGACGTCCAGTTGTTTGTTGCATGTGCCTTGCGATTTCTCCAGCTGTCTGCCGTCTGTCTCTTCTCACCTGTAAGACAATATACTGGTCGTCCGCCACCGTGGTTGCTCGTGGACGACCACTGGTTAAATCTCGGACAGCTGTTCCTGTCGTTTGAATTACTCTCCAAGCTCGTGAAACGATGCTGTGAGCGATCCCGAACTCCTCAGTCACACTTCGACCTTCTTCCAACTTCCCAATGACGCGACCTCGGGTAAAGTCATCCAGATCTCGTCTACTGGATCGCCAGTTGGCCATATCCCACGGTGGCAGCAACTCGACCTCGTTCAAACCGATGTACACCGTGCAATAGCTTTCACCGAATTGCTGAGCGTACACCGCTCGTCTGCTTTATGCACTTCCGACACCCCCTCCCCACTTACGTCATGCTGCATATATGCGCATGCCCTACCGTACCGGACCCTAGTCTATTTCCTGAGTGATCTTTCGGTCCGTTTTGCCTGCTCGTTCCGCTGTTATGCTAATTTCTTCTCTTCGTCCTTAATTTTTGCACACCAGTGTACTATGATTATAATTTACTTTACTTATTTCTCCAGGATCAAATATCCCATGATTATCGATAAAACACCATATACACTGAAGTGCCAGAAAAACTGGTACAGACGAGCTTATGAAAAATACATAGCAACGTCACCTTTGTGCCTGCTCTGTTGCGTCTGCCAGTGAGTATATAAAGCGATAGACATCCTTGCCAGCTGTCAGAGCTATTTTCGGCATGAAAATGACAAGTAATAATGACTTAAGCGATTTTAAACGCGATGTCATAGTTGACGCTCGTGAGATGGGCCATAGTATTTTGGAGGTAGAAACTAAGTTCGGATTTTCACTGACGACCATTGCAAGGGTGTACCGTGACTACAACAATTCCGGCAAAACCTCCAACCTACGATACCAGTGTGGATGTAAAAAGACATTGGGTGAACGTGACTATCGTCGGCTGTCAGGAATCGTTTCACGCGATAGGCGTACAACACTCTCAGGTATCATCGGAATACAATGCTGGAGCCTCAACAAGCATCAGCGTCCGGACTGTGCAACGTACCCTGCACGATATGGGCTTTGGGAGCCGACGCCCAACTCGAGTCCCCTAGATGGGTGTGCGGCACACCCATCTCCAGTGGGTGTGCCGTACACCCATCAAATGTCCAGTTGCAGTGTTGCCGCTTGGGCACGGCAACACCGCCACTGGACATTTGATGACTGGAAACAAGTAGCCTGGTCTGACGAGTCGCGTTTCCAACGGTATCGGGAAGATGGAAGGATTCGTGTGTGCCGCAAACCTTATAAAGCCATGGATCCCGCCTGTCAACAGGGAACTTTACCGGCTGGTAGGGGATCCGTAATGGTATGGGTTGTATTTAGCTGGACTTCACTGGGATCCCTGCTACGTCTACAAACGTCTGTAACCGACCAACGCTATGTGCGCTTCTTTTCGGACGAGGGAGACGCGTTCATGTTCTGCATTCATGCTGAGAGGTTGGGCCTGTTCCAACCGCACAATGCACCTCCACACAAGTGTCGGGACGCCACATTATGGGTAGAGGAGCATGCATCTGAGTTTGGGGTGTTGCCATTCCCACCTAAGTCCCCAGATCTGAACGTGATATAACAAATTTGGGATGCCATGCAACGTGCTATCGAACACAGGAATCCGAGACCTAGGAATACAACCGAATTGAGGAACGCCCTGCAGGAAGTATAGTGGGCATTGCCTACAGCACATTTACAGAAGCTAGTGGAGCCCATGCCCCGTCGTATTTCTGCAGTCCTGCGCTCCCGTGGGGGACCTACCAAGTATTAAACTGGTGTACCAGTTTTTCTGGCACTTCAGTGCAGATTTCCTCATTACTCACGACATGCTTACTAACCTTGTGGTATTCTGTTCCCACGACTTGGGTAGAAATAATTAAAAACAAAACTGGAATATTTTGTTGATAGAAGAAATCAAGATCTCTATTTCACTTACGGTTCTCATTGCCACTGAGAAGAGCAGGCCGAGTAAGACATTACATTTCTGTGTGTACTCCGATTTATCGCACTAATACATGTGGTACATTTTAGTCTATTCTTAATGATTAGATAATAAACAAACTGCGGGAGCAGTACGAGTAACAGAAGTGAAATTGTGAATGTAACAGGGGTGAGGAGATAGATATGCAACTCAAGAAACGCATATAACGAATTAAATCCGTTTATTTTTGTAGTGCAATAAGCAGAAATATTCGCCAAGCTTTTGCACTCCGTTGGGAGGCTTTTTCATATCAATGGAAGACCGTTTATTTTTAATTTCTTTTATTAAATCCGTTCATTTTTGTGCTTGTTACACCACAAGAATAAACGGATTTAATACGTTATATGCGTTTCTTGATTATTAAGGGTCAGGCGTATTTAAAATAACGATAGATTTATTGTTAAAGTGACTATGGGATATCCACTAAAACGATAAACAAAAATAGTTTAAAAGAAGAACACATAAATAAGGGAAAGGATGCAGTTAAAACTCACTTTGGCAGGCCCTTGTTTTACAATATAGTGTCGATTATGGTATCGCATGACACTTTTCTTTCAGAAAACAATTTGAATATTTGACGTAGCGAAACAGCGGAGTGCGAGTGCTTTCATAGCACAATATACACTATGCAGTGCTTCGTGAGACAATTTGAGAAAACTGGATGTTTCTGGATCGTCCCGGATGCAGCAGAAAAGGGTTTATTTTTCCATTCGAATGCTCTGTCATCCCAAATGGACGAACTAACATCTCAAACGACAAGCGGAACAAACAATTCTTGTAAAGCGGCAAGATGTTTAAGCATACCTGGAGCATCAGTTAATCGTATTATTCACGGTGTGCTAAATCTGTAACTGTGCACATTGGAAATTTTACACCAGCTGTTACCGATGGATAGATTCCACACATCGAAAGGAATGTGTCAAAACTGCTCTGTCAAAGATAACTGAGGATACCCAGTGTTTGTTAAATGTGTTGTGGACAGATTCAATGCGGTGGGAAAGCTTATTATCCGTTACATAGGTTTGTTTATATGCAAAATTTCCAAATATGGAAACAAGATAATCCACATACGTGCACAGAGGAACCACTGCATTCACCACGAGTTACGGTGTGGTATGGATTCATTGCATATATATCATTCTTGGGCAGTTTTTTTAAGGAACCGTGCCCCAGAAACGGCTGGAAAGCATGTTCAGTAAATTCTAAACGCTACTTGAAACTGCTGCGTGAAAACGTGATGCTATGTTTACGAGAACAAAATTTACTGCAAAGTAACGTTTATGCAGGATGGTGCACCAGCGAACTTCATATCTCGAGAAAAAACATTCTTGTCACTACATTTGGCGCAGAAATTCAATTCAATTCAATTCATTTATTTTGCTGAGCTAAGAACTAGTGTTACATAAATATCTATTAAAACGCTGCATAGCAAGGAAGCAGGGGAAAAGGCCAGCCAGGCCCGACAAGATCCCATGCTCCCTAGGCCAGTTTTACATTGAGATCGATAGTTGTAGTTAAAAACCAAAGTTTCGTAGTAACAATAAAAAAAGGGTAGTGATATATGAAAAGATAATAAACATTAACATTTCAATTAATACTATTGAAAAAACAATTTACATCACGATATGCAAGTCATAGTATTAGTGATAGTTTCCATCCACTGTAACCATTAATTTGAGGAGCTGCAATTCATTATGAAGTTTTTTAGTTTTCTTTTTAAAAGGTTAAAGTTGTTTAAACAAGTTAGTCCTGTCGGTAATGAGTTCCAGGAGTGTGGGCCAATGTAATTTATACTTTGCTTCATAGTCTCGATTTTCGGATGAATAGGGCTAATATGTGATTTAGTGCGTGTGTCATGTGTGTGTATCTGGGGTATAATTTGTATGATGTCGGCGTGTAAATTGTTCTTAATGCGTCTGAACATAATTTTCCCGATATTGAAGTAATATAACTGGTTAATCGTAAGAATGTTGTATTTGTTTCGGAAAACTCTTGTGTTATTATATAGTGTTAGTTGTGTATTTCTATCAAATTTTAGATCTATTAATCTTATATACACTGAGGGAAAAAAATCCCAACACCACGTAAAAATAGTTGTAGAGGAATGAAATGGCGGCAATACACTTAAGTAGGTAACATATTGATGCGAAAATTGGGTCTAAATTAGTAACTATTAAAAAGGGGGGACGGTCTTAATAGGCTTGGTTAAATTATGTTGATACTTAAATTAAATATTTGGCCTAATGCAAATTAATTGGGAAATTAACTTATTTTAATTAGGGAAGTGTTATAATTATCTTTGTCTGTATGAGAACAAAGGAATTAGTGGATCAACTCTGGGGGTCTGTGAGCATCATGGGACCACACCAGACGGCAATTGAGAAGCACTCAGACTCCCATAAAGACGATTTTAAGAGGGACATCAATGCCAAAAATCGGTAGGGAACGGAGAAATCCTAGCTTGGTGTGGGGGAACGCGATGCGTCGCCCCCTTAGTGAGTGTCGATCAAGTCGGATAGCCATTAATGTGTCAATAGATCAGGAAACTCATGGCGTTTGCTACTCCGAACCTTGGCAGGACAAAGGAGTGTTAGGTAAGTTATGTGTTTTCCGTACTTTCAGGAAGTGGGACCCACCACATATTCCGAATGCAGAGGCATGTATTTCATACCACTTCACCGCGCCAAATGCTTTGAGGCTGACAAGAGAGTTCAAACAGACCCCTAAGAAGGAGAACAAGGAATCTGTGAATGATGTAAACAAGCGAAAAAGAATAGTCTGGTTCCGAGCCGTGAAGGGAACAGGCTCGGTGTAGCGGACCCAGCTCGAAGGAAGAGCTTCGGTCCGAAGATGCCGGCCAGCTATACAAGGAGCGGCGGAGCGGTTGATATTACCGCGAGGAAATAGGAGAGAGAGAGGACGATACCTCTTCTCCGGGTGCTAGATTGCACGTAAGAGAAAGCCAGTATCCCGGAGGTCACACGATGTGATGGAATTACAGCCCCGAATGACGGAGATGCCGACCGGCGATGTATGCGAGAATCACCTTTGGAGAGACGAACGGATCCTTCTACACGTCAGCGGCTTCGTTCCAATACGACGTTGGTGCGCATAAATGCGTCCATGACTTCATGCAGGTGAATGAAGTGCACGAGAGAAGGGGAGATGGGGTTCGACTCCCCTCTCCATTGGTTATAGTGGGCGCTCTGAAATGGGCGTGTCATCACACAGGTGCGCTTCGAATATAAATACATCAAACATGGATACCTGAGGAAACAGCATATCTGTAAGTACAGAACTTATGTATGCATGCCAGTTGTTATTAGATTGGCTCCGCTTAGCCAATAGACTCTCGTCGGCTGAGAACTGTTTTTAAAGCCGGACTGTATAGGTCAACAAATAATCATTGACTTTAATGATAAATTCAGCCTCAGAGCTATCCCGAAAGGGGCGAGTCTACTTGACGCCTCTCCTTCACAATCCTCTGTACATAGACGCCTTCATCATTATCCTCATATTTTGTTGTTAATTGATTAAATGTCTGTTGTCTCGTGCCAGTCTTGAAGTTGCATGACTTAATGAGTGTCAGAATTTCTTGGTTTTAATTGGCTAAATTGCAGGATAAATTCTTTTCACCAGTACATAAGATTTCGGCGATAAAAAGAGCTCACAAAATGTATTCTAAATTCTACTGTCTACCTCCGGGCCGTCAGCCATTGCCTGACATCCTGACATCTAAATTCTTAAAGCTTATTTTTATTTGATAATCCGGCGACCCAGGGGGGGGTGGGGTTGTAACAATATTTAATCGATTAATGTTTCAAGATCACAGCTTATTGTAAGCGCGAGAAGAGCCATTTTAAATGTGAAATGCTGGTACATTAATAACCGGTGTAACCGCCAGAATGTGGAATGCAAGCACGCAAACGTTCATGCATTGTGTCGTACAGGTGCTGGATGTCATTTTGTGGGATGGAGTTCCATGCCTGTTGCACTTGGTCGGTCAATACAGGAACGGGTAATGCTGGTTCGGGGTGACGCTGGAGTTGTCGTCGAATGATGTCCCATACGTGCTCCATTGGTGAAAGATCTGGTGATCTAGCTGGCCACGACAACATGTCGACACTCTGTAGAGCATGTTGGGTTACAGCAGCGGTATGCGGGCGAACGTTATCCTGTTGGAAAACACCCCATGGAATGCTGTTCATGAATGGCAGCACAACAGGTTGAATCACCAGACCGACGTACAACTGTGCCGTCAGGGTGCGTGGGATAACCACGAGAGTGCTCTTGCTGTCATAGGAAATTGCTCCCCAGACCATAACTCCAGGTGTAGGTCCACTGTGTCTCGGCTGCAGACAGGTTGGTTGCAGGCGCTCACCTTGCCTCCTTCTAACCAACACACTGCCATCACTGGCACCCAGGCAGAACCGGCTTTCATCAGAAAACACAACAGATCTCCACTCCGTCCTCCAATGAGCTTTAGCTTGACACCACAGACGTCGCAACCGGCGGTGGTTTGGAGTAAGTGGAGTGCACGCTACAGGGCGTCTGGCTCGGAGCTGTCCTTCAAGTAACCGATTTGTAACAGTTCGTTGTGTCGCTGTGGTGGCAACTGCAGCTCGAATTGCTGCCGCAGACACGGTCCGATGCGCCACGGCCATACCTCGTACACGGCGGTCTTCCCTCTCAGTAGTGCCACGTGGCCGGCCGGAACCCGGTCTTCTTGAGGCAGTACCTTCCCTTGTCCACCGCTGCCAACAATCATGCACAGTGGCTGCATTCCTGCCAAGTCGTTCTGCAATATTGCGGAAAGAAAATCCGCCTTCTCGTAGCCCTATTACACGACCTCGTTCAAACTCCGTGAGCTGCTGATAATGGTTTCTTCGTCTTTTTAAAGGCATTCTTGACTAACATCAACACCCTACGTCGAATCTGAACGATAACTAACGCTCACGAACGTTACAGCGCGTATTTACAGCAAACCTGCTTTGCATGTTCCGAGGGTCGCTACTAGCGCCACACGTATGCGCCGAGCGCGAAATTTCCATAGACGTCATCTTACAGATGTACTCTCACCGCCCACCAACTGTCGTTTATCTAACACAACCCCTTCTAGGTGTTCGGATTTTTTTTTTCCGTCAGTGTATTTCTTCTGAAGAATTTGAAGTTTATTGAAATTATATTTAGTCGCCTGTCCCCACGATAAGATACCATAATTAATATGATTCTGAAACATGGTATAGTATAAATGAATTAGTGTTTTATATGTAAGCTTTGTGAATACCAAGCTGATAATTCCAATGTTTTTGCAGAGTTTGAGAAGAAGAGAGTCCACATGTTGGTTCCATCTAAGGTCTCTATGTAAGGTAATCCCCAAATAAAGTAAGGAGTTAACCTCTTCTATATTTGTATCATTGATTGATAATGTGATAGAAGGAGGTTGTGAAATATTTTGTTTTGAGAAAATTAAAGATTTTGTTTTGGTAATATTTATTATTATTTCATTGGAATTTAGCCAATCTGAGATGTTATTAAGTTCAGTATTTACATTCATAGTAGTCAGTCGTTGAATTAAATGAAGTGAGGATGGTTATGTCGTCAGCATAGAGGAGTAAGTCAGTATCACTTATTGAAATAAAGATGTCGTTAATATATACACTTTAAAGTATAGGTCCCAAAATTGAACCCCGTGGAACACCAGTTGGTATGAATTGAATTGTTGTTTGTTAATGTGCGTATATTGTTGCCTACCTGATAAATAACTTTTAAAAAGTGAATGTTCATTGTTCTTTAATCCTATATTGTGTAATTTGTGTAGTAAGATATTGTGATTTATGGTATCAAAAGCTATGTATAGATCTAAAAACAAAGCTATGGTATAAAAGTTAAGTTCAAATTTATGTTGGACTGTTTGGTGCGGTCCCGGACGATTTGCCCAATGCCGATTGGTCCAATGGTACGATTGGTCCAATGCCGATTCGTCCAATGCTATCATCTTACCAACGGTAAGCTTTTTTATTTTCCAGAAAGGAATAATAATTTAAATTATTCTCATCTTTATATTCTTTTGAAAAATAATTTCCATATATTTAGTAATTGTAAACATATTACATAAACCTGGTAAAGGGCACTCAATGGAGCATTTCTCAGCTGTTTGCAAAGCACCTAGGCCGCCGGCATTTTTTGAAGATTTTAATTTACAACCTAGATATTTGGTATTTGTAAATATGTTATAAAACCTAATAAAAGGCACTCATCCTATCATTTCTCAGGTTTTTACGAGGCACTTAGGCCCCGGGCCTTTTTAGAAGATTTTGAGTTACAACCTAGATATTTGGTATTTGTAAACATTTTATAAAACCTAATAAAAGGCACTCATCGTATCATTTCTCGGGTCTTTACAAGGCACCTAGGCCCCGGGCCTCTTTTAAAGATTTTAAATCACAACCTAGATATTTGGTATTTGTAATAATTTTATAAACCCTTATAAAAGGCACTCAACTAATCATTTCTCAGCTATCTACCAGGCACCTAGGTCACGGGCCTTTTTAAAAGATTTTAAGTTACAACCTAGATATTTGTAAACATTTTATAAAACTTTATGAAAGGTATTAATCGTATCATTTCTGAGGTCTTTGCAAGGCACCATTTTAGAAGATTTTCTAAAATGGCCGCGGGCCATTTTAGAAGATTTTAAGTTACAACCTTGATATTTGGTATTTGTAAACATTTTCTAAAACTTTATAAAAGGCACTCATCGTATCATTTCTGAGATCTTTGCTAGGCACCTAAGCCGCGGGCCTATGAAATAATATTTCGTGCTTAAGTGAAAACGCAATATTATTAACTTGATTTTATATGTAAACGTTATAAATATGACATCGGTAGAATAAAAAGTCCTAAAAAGGCCTAGGCCTAGAGCCTATGAATTAATATTTCGTGCCTAAGTAAAAACTCAATATTATTAACTTGATTTGATATGTAAACGTTATTAATCTGACATCGGTAGAATTAAAACTGTTAAAAAAGCCTAGGCCTAGGGCCTATGAATTAATATTTCGTGTTTAAATAAAAGCGCAATATTATTAACTTGATTTAATATGTAAACGTTATGAATATGACATCGCTGGAGTAAAAACTGTTGAAAAGGCTTCTGTCCAAACCCCGACCAGTTGTTCCCATTGGGTAGTTGGCGGAAAACACCACTGCATTCTACAAACAGAAACGGAACACTGGGACTTTATATTATTTCATGCAAAAGAGAAACATTGAAAGTTGATAGAACGGCTCGTACATCAGTAACTTCATACGGCAGCAAGGACAGTATAACAAGAAAACGCGATTATAAAAAAAAAAAAAAAAAAAAAAGAAATCTCTAACCACAATGTTACGCATGAAATGTAACATTATTTTACATTCTTTGGACTACCAGTACTTTCGTATAACATCGGAGATAGAATCAGAACACAAGAGACTTTTATAGCACGAGTAGCACTTCGGACAGATAGGAGGGAATTGGGCCAATCGTCCCATTGGACGAATCGGCATTGGACCAATCGTACCTTGGGACGAATCGTACCTTTGGACCAATTGTCCATTTGACGAATTGGCATTGGACCAATCGTCGTTGGAGGAATCGTACCAGACCCGTTTGGTGTAGGTATGATAAGGCTGTTTCGGTTGACTTTCAAGATTGAAAACCATGTTGATTTGGATGGATAATTTTTAGATTATGAGTGTACAAGATCAATGGGTTGTAAATAAATCTCTCCAACATTTTAGCAAAAATTGATAAATTAGCTGTAGGGCGGCAGTTGTTTGCATCGTTTATTGATCCAGATTTGTATTTTGGGATTATTTTTGTGATTTAAAGTAGATCAGGAAATTCACCAGATTGGAATACATCATTAAATATGAACAATAGGGGATTAAGGCTAGACCTGCAATTTATGTGGTTAAGTTCTTCTAATAGTTCCGTTTCTGTAATTTCAGTAAGGTAAAAAATTATTAGACCTATATTGTGCTCCCTAAGTAATTAGTGAAGGAAATTTTTGGGGTGTTTAAATTATTTTTTAGTGTTTTTGGAAGGAGGGTAAAATGTTCATTTAATGCATTTGTAATATCTTGCTTGTCTGTAAGCTTAAAGATATTAGAATCTGTTAAGTACTGAGGAACCGTTAGATCTGTATCTTTAACCATTAGCAAGTTTAGATGTTTCCATGTTAAATTTGGAGAGTTATGTGAAAAAAAGCCGAGATAGTAATTACGCTTAGTATACCGAATATCACTGTTTAGTTTATTACGAAAATTTGTTTTAATTTTGGAAGTCCTGTGGTAGTTAACTTTTTATAAATTTCGAAAAGAGGTTTTTTTTTATTTATTCTTTTTAAAACAGCATTAGTAATTCATGGCTTACGAACTTTTTTTTCCGTTTATTTTGTTTTAGAATTTTTGGAAAAGATTCATTATAAATTTGTTTAATAGTTGTGATGAACGACTCATAATTCTTGTTTGCAAAGCCATGAACCAAAATAGTGCTCCAGTTAACGTTTGCTAATTGTATTTTAAAACTTTCCATGTTTGTATTATTGATTTGTCTGTAACTGTAGTAGTCTTCTGGTGTAGAAGTTTGTTGTTTGATAGGGTAAATTGTAAATATGGGGAAGTGATCACTAAAATCATATTCCAAAGCCCCTGAAATAGTAGTCTCAATTAATAAATTTGTAATAGAGAGATCAATCAATGTCTGTGAGGTGGTGGTTATACGAGTAGGGACTGAAACCATGTTTTTCTGTCTAGAAGCATTGAGTGATTGTAAAAGTTGAAAAGAGTTATTGGTGTTTTATAGTAAGTCGACATTCGAAACCTCCATAAGAAACGGTTTTTTTCTTTGAAAGGTTAGAGTAGTTAAATAATTCATTAAGTAATGATAGAAAACCTGTGAGGTCTGAGTGGGGTGGCCTGTAGCAAACAATAATTACATTGCTGGCCACCCAAAATGCAACACCAAGAAGGAAGCATCCGAATGGCCTGAAATTCGCAGCATGCGTCGCCCGTAGGAGGACATGCGAACGATTAGCATTGTAGGGCATATGCAAATCATGTGCGCCCGGAACGCCACCTAGAAGCACTATAAGAAGGGTGCACAGAAGGCGGGGGTGTAAGTAATGGAAGTGTGTTGTGCTGCCGAACCTGTGCGTGGGAAGCTTCCTGATGCCTCGTCGCAGAATACGGCAGTCATTGCAGCACGTTTCGCAGTTCCACAGAGGACGAACAGTGGCTTATCGCGACAGCGGTTTATCGTACCGAGACATCGGCGCCCGTGTGGGACGACATCCAGCCACAGTGAGGCGAGTATGGATTCGGTGGATGCAGAAGGGACGGACGGACCAACGTGAGTGATTGCCGCAGCCGCGGCACACCACCGATCTAGGGGTGGCATGTTGTGCGGGCGGCATTGACGGCTCGCACCGCAACATCACGAACGTTAGCGCAGGAATTAGGGTGTGTTGCGCAACAACCTGTGTCAGCACGTGCCGTTCGACGTCATCGGCAGGAGCGGGGACTTGTCGCATGGCACCCATTGCTCCGATTACCATTGACGTTACACCACCAGCGAGTGCGGCGGCAGTGGGTCGTTGAACGCCGCACTGGACTACGGAATGGCACGACATTGTCTTCTCCGACGAATCCCGCTTCTGCCTGCAACACCACGATGTTCGGATCCGCACGTGGTGGCACTGCGGCGAGAGACTGTATGACGCCTGTATTATGCATAGCCATACCGGTCCGTCGCGTGGCGTTATGGTTTGGGGCGCAATTGGATATGACACCCGCACCCCTCTGGTATGCATCGCCTGTACACTCAACAGCCACCGCTACATCTCCGACGTTTTGGAGCCTGTAGTCCTCCCTTACCTGCAGGACTTGCCAGCGGCCACGTTTCAGCAGGACAATGCGCGCCCGCACATGGCATGCATCGTGCAACAACTCTTCACGGCCCACCAGGCGTCACTGCTGCCGTAGCCCGGCTGTTCTCCCGATATGTCGCCCATCGAACACGTCAGCTGGTCCCTGATTGGCAACCGAGTGGTCCGGCAAGCACCACCGGCGGCTACGCCTGAGGAACCGTGGCAACGTGAGGAAGCAGCCTGGACCGACATACCCCAAGCCCACATCCAAAGCCTCTTTCGTTCGATGCCGCGGCGTGTAGCTGCCGTTATTGCTAGCCATGGGGTCACACGAACTATTGATGACTGCGTGTTCCGCAAGTCGCACGGGCCTGTGAGCTCAATCGCTTCATTTTTGTATCTGTTGTTATGTGTCCAGTAAATCTGGCTTTGCTATCTCGTGTCCATCTTGGTGTTGCACTTTGGGTAGCCAGCAGTGTATATACAATTGATTATTAATAGTTAGAATTTCGGCATTTTGATTCGATACTGTAAATATTACAATAATTGAAAAATCATTATAAATATCTTTTACAAAAATTGCAACCCCTTCACCAGTTGAGTAAGTTCTGTTTAAGTGAAAAAAATTTGTAGTTCGTAATTTGGAATGAGTAACAATGTGAAGGAAACCAAGTCTCAGAGATACAAATTATATCAACATTTAAATTTGTTAGTTGAATTAATGATTCCAATAACGTAATTTTGTTAATTAGTGATCTAGCGTTGATATGACCTAATTTTAGGCTATTGAGTGAATAAGTTGTTAAAACGTGATTGAAAGTTTGTAATGGGTAATATTCACACTGCATTCAATTACTGGTAAAGAAAATGTAATAAACAAATATGAAATATAACAAAAACAATTCAGCAATACAAATATGAAGGATAAGTAGGAATCACAAATCAATATATACACCGAAAGGCTAATTCGCAGGCACTGCAGCATCCCGAGGCTACCTCGAACTCCAGAACTGATACCCATGGATTTCTGGTTGTGGGGTTATTTAAAGTCCAAAATGTACTAGACAAGACATTCCGCACTGCCAAAACTGAATGACACCATTCGCCTCCAGGTCTGTTGAATTAACTCGGTCATGCTACTTTCGGCAGTCACTGGAGTTGCTACAAACTTGAATGTTGTAACATCTTGTGGTGGTGGATATGTTGAACAATTACAGTTGCGATAGTGTCCCCAAATTAATACAACGTGTGCATTTTCATTGATTTCCCTGAATTTGTGAACTTTTTAGCATTTATCGTTCTCCGTCGGTCACTATTGGAACTAAAAAATTTTTCGTTACCAAACAAAATCACCTTACCTGCTGACGCTTTTTGTACAAGCCGCACTGTAATACTCGCATTTGCTACTTTGTTGTACATTTTGTAATTTAAACGGACTTTTGAGCCACCCGGTATACCAAATGCTAAATGAGTGAAAAAAAAATAGACTTCACCGAAAGTAAAATGGCATTACTCCTCTTAATTAATTAAAAATATTGAGAAAAAAGTTGTGGATATTAGATTGGTGTTTGGTTCTCAGCGGATAAGAGTACGATTTGCTCCTAATGGTGCTAACAGGTTTACAAAAAGAACTGTTATTTACTTGTATTACAGCAGCTTTATCCGTTCAACTAATTTGACATAGTTTACTTTATCTTCACTTTCTGCTTTCGTAAGCATACTGCACAGTCGTGTGCAAAACCGCCTTTGTGACCGAATGGTACCACGAGCTAGCCTCTAACCAGTCCAAGATGGGTCGTGGCCTGAATCCGAGGTGATGTAAGGATGGTGCGCTTATCTTACGGCACTGGATCTCCCCCCCCCTCGGAGCGAGTGGCCCCATTTTAGGGAAAAGTGTCTGTCTGTAGCACATTGACTTTCTCATGGTGGTCTTTAAACCACCAAACAAAAAAAGCGTTATTGTTTAATGAAAAGATAAAGATCTGGTGCCCAAGCAAGGAAATTTGAACAATATTATTCAGTAGTTGTATATAAATATTTTACTGTACAGGTTACAGCCAGTTATCTCAAAAATGATAAAACGAAATGTTAGGAGGCTTGCGCGTATCTGAAGAACTGCACATGTGACAGAGAAAAAGTTATGAAATTTCGGTAAAATGAAGTAGCAACAATAATATTTGATAACGAGGAACGGATCACTAGTACAGTGTTACTATTTACGAACAATAATCTTTTTATCGTAATAACAGCTACGGGACATACATCTTCTCTTTAAATTGGACGTTCAGAAGGCGAAATATCGTGCAAAAGGAAAAGTACGCATTTACAACCACCTCAAAGAGGAACAGCTTCACACACCTAGCAGTTAAGTCCTCACTATGAAAATCAGATGATACGTGAAATACTTAGGTCATGGTTCAACTTATTCCACGATAGGTAATTTTTCCAATCTGAACGTTAAACGGAAGTATATCGTATAAAATGCATACCTCAGGATATGCGTTGCATTACCCTTCTTATTGGAGTGGCATCCTGGGTGGATATTCCTGTTCGTTACTTTGTGCAATAACTCAATGAAAGCAAAAGTAGACCTGTATAAGACATTAATTCCTGGTCGTCGTCTACAAAATTTGACCACTAATTCTTGTCGAATGACCGCTGGATACATTCGGGTGCTTCGCGATGCCATGAAGATGATATCCGACTACATAGTTAGGAAGAAAGCGTTCCACTATCGGCGATCTCAATATTCGACCCCATTTGTCTTGTCACACTTCTGCAGCAAATGTTATCATCTCAGGAGGTTGTACAACACGTCGGAGTAGTGTGAAGTATATGCAACTTTCGGTTTTTGTTTTCTAACACTGATATAAATTTTGGTTACCTCTTGTTATACTTTTCGAGCTAAACGTCCTGTCTGTTCTCCCAATCACTTCTACATACTTCTAAAACGAGACAACGTGATGTAAGATGTGTTAGGTGTTGGACTACTTGTACGTTAGGTGTAAAGAATCTTCATCCCTAGATTTATACTACATAATATATAGCTACTTTTTTGTTTATCTATTTATTCATTAGTTAATCTGTACGATTTTACCATGTTGTTATCTTCACGTGTACTATAAGTTATTCAATAACCGTTCTTAACATTTGTTCATTCAACAATTAACAAAAGTGTTCAGTTCTGCATATGAGACTGTATATTTGTCATCGTTAAAGCATTATCGTCATCTTTCCGACTGTCAACCTCTGAAATGTGTAACATCTTGGAGACTTCAAATACAAAATGTACTTTGGAACTTCAGTCAGTTTACCTTCTCATTTCCGCTAGCATAATACCCTGTGTTTAATTAAAATATTATAGTGACCCTTAACAGCGTTACTCGAATTTAAAATTACTACTAGGAAACTGGCAGTAGAGAGGATAGGTCACGACATGGGCTGCCGCAATCTGCAAGAGCTAATACGGATCCCTTTCTCCGGATTCTCGTTTGGCGGCACCCAACCAATGTCTTCACAGAGCTTCGAAGCGATACCCTAATGGCTATTTGGTACTCAATATCAATGTAAACTTTTGGGAAATAATTTTCATTGCATCTTGTGGACAGATGGAGAAAAATGCAACCGCAATGGCGTAATGATTCCAAACGGTCATTGCTGGGCCATGGTAAACCCGCGATAGGTTCTAAATGCTCCTGCGGAATGTTTTCGAATAAACTGTTACCATAGACAACTTTATGGATTTCGTTCTGAAGAATCAGTTAAATGACAAGCTGTAAAATGTATAATTAAGCCATCAACGAGACTTGAGTGGATGCAATTTGATGGAGCACTACCACATCGGACAGTGCCTGTACTTGACTGGTTGACTTCCACATTCCAAGTCAAATGATATGCCCAGGAGGTATTGGCTGGCATGATCATATGACCTAAACCTTCTATGTCTCTTTCTGTGAAGATAAGTGCGATCTAAATTATATGCAACAAATCCGGTTACCTTCAAGACTTGAAACAACGCATATGAGAAACCTGGGACACCATCCATGGAGCCCTACTAAATGTCCTGCTTCGGAATATTGATACACTTGTCCGATACCGTATTGTGACGGAAGTTGGTCACTACGCGTATGCTTTCAAGCAAAGTACTCGGTGACTTGGTAAATCTTCGTCTTTTGTCTTACCTTGTCATTTCTCTATTTAAGTAGTTTTTAGCCGTTCGTTGTCCGATTTCGTGTGCCGTAACGACGTTTTCTTGATGTCATGAATACCCCTCTATAACTTTGTATTTGAAGTATTTCTGATGTCTTCGATATTTTGTGATTTATTTTTGAAAATTGTATTTTTCGCCGCTAGTGGAGTGCAATCACTCTTATCGGGAATTGCGTACCCACTTTCCTATACGATTCTTTTACTTCCACGTTGGTTGGATTACTTTTTCTTTTCTGTGAAATATTCTGGGCAGGGACTTTGCGGGCCAGTCTGTATAACATATGAACGTAGAACATTGCCAGCAGCAGTCTTTTACTCAGTAGTGCTGTTTATTTTCAGAGTCAGCTTTTATTTTATATTTCATTTCTCTGTAAGTAATCCAATTGAAAAAAAACGGTATAAATGTATTTATTCCTTTTAGAGTAAAATTCAACACCGTATTTCTTCGAGAATTAAAGAGAACAGATATTTTTTTGAATAAAAAAATGAAGTATTGCATATCCTTGTGCGATAATTGCGTTTGGCCTCCACAGACAGTTTTATGTTATTCAGCTACGTTATTAATGTCTCTGAATTTCATTCTTTGTTTTTTACACAAGATTATATTAGTTCTACAGGGTTAAACTGCGCAAACCCTCCTTAATGTTTTGTACGATATTGTTTTTGAATTTGCATGAAAACCGAGTTCTAAAACAAAGCAAAACCTGTTTTAAAACAAAGGACAATATTTCTATCTTATTTATGAAATCGACACGAACACGACATCCCTATAAAGATTCAAACACCCATGTTTTCCGAGAATTTTTTCGTAAAATATAATCGTATCAATTATGCAAATACGTAACAAGAGAGTTTTATCGCGACACGAAGGAATTTTCGCTCTCCCCAAGGATAAAAATATCTTCGTGGCAATGTAGATTTTGAAGAAACATTGCGACATCATTATTTGAATAACAAGACGAACAAGACACATCTCCGCAGAAAGCGATTATGCGATGCAAAATATTGCTTCTGACATGCGGCGATGAGCGTTACAAAGGATTGTTCGTTTAAAACGAATGCCACTTTTCATTGCATAATGTTTAAGGTCAGATATACCGCGTTATGCGCAAAAATTATCTCCTTACAAAATGAAGCAATTTATTCTTACATGACAGAAGATGTAAACATTCTATTATTCATCATGGTTTTTTTTTCAAAAGTGTTGCTCCTATTGCCTTTTCTCCTCCGCTCCAAAATATATTTTATTCCATCCTTAAGGCAATAAGTTCAACTAATTTTTGTTACATTGAAAAATGGACGCTTAAATGAATACCATTCAAAAAATTTAAAAGAATAAATTTACTGCTCAAAAGCAGGATACAACCTTAACACGTTTTCTTGTAATCATTTAGTTCAATAGAACTAAGGGCATGTGCAGTAAATAGGAAGTGCGGTTGAATCCACTTAGACAAAAATTAACACAAAATTGTTTACTTGCCTGAGAATATCCCTTTCTTACGGGATTTAAGTGTTCTATAAAAAAAATCTCAACATAGTTTTCGCAAATTAATTTCCGTATCCTTAGCAACAACATAACATCTGAATAATTTGCACGTTTAAAGAAGTACAATCGTGTCCAAAAGTCCGGCACCAGTAGATTGAAAGTCAAATTTTTGATGTTTGAAGTCAACTTATACAGTGTAATGGTAAAGTCAGGAATACATATTTTACATTATTTTAAAGGAAATTGTATGTTGAATTCTAATATTTTTGCAGAATGTTATTCCCAGTAATAGAGGTAAAGTTACAAGCAAAGGTACAGCGTCTAATCATAAAAAGCCACAAATACTGGCATTTGTGAAATTAGTGTACAATACATTTAACGTAAAATTACTGTACAGTACATTATTGATACTTGCAGGGCACCACTTGAAATAACTGACCAACAAGCAAAATACGCTTTAATATTTATTTGGATAACCAGAGTAACAAAGTGCACCTTCTTGTCATGGAACTAATGAGCTTCTCTAGTGGTCCATTAGTGATAAACGGTAAGACATAGATGTTGCGTTTGTCTTGCAGTAGTATCTTGCTCCCTTCCATGGAACCAGTGGTATTAAATTTGAGATGGCCGACTGCTTATAGCAAATCGAGTTGCTCACGATGGCCGTTAAACCCGTGAACCAAACCAAACTTATGACATGGAAGTGCGGGCATCTCGTGCAGTACAGAGTGTGCCGACTAAATCTAGAAACGTAACACACCGCATATCGAATTTATCCTTTGTGTCCCATAATGCTGCCTGAAGGGTGTTCATCCTGATACAAACAGACAATATGTTTATCGCCCTGCAATGATCTAATCAAAAAGTGAATTGTTAATTCAATTAAAAATCCGGAGAATTTCCAAGTTTTGAAGTAAGAAGAGGGACCTATGTTTGCATTGCTAAGCACACCAGACAAAAAATTAGTCATCCCTAACAAAAAGGACAGTAGGAAGTAACCGGTTGCACAGAGGGCACCGCGATAGCATTGTTGGGAGATACATAGCACTGACGTGGTCTACAGTACCATTTCTGCCTCGTGCAGTGGTGAAGAGCAACGTGCGTGTTGAATTTAGTCTGCAATATGGGTCGTAAGGCAGACGTTACTGAGTGTCAAAAACGAGCAATCGTGTTTCTCCATGCCCACGTACACAAAGTGAATGAAGTCGCCCAATTTGTTGGTGAGTCGAAACGTACTGTCCGGAGGGTCTACAAACAGTGGTGTAGTTCGCAGTCAACTGCAAGTCGGCGACGTAACTATGCCGGAAAACGATTCTCACCGTATCACCTCTAGTAACTGGAAATCGGTTTCAAACCAGGCAGCAACTGCTCCAAACAATCAGTGAAAGTTCAGTCCAGCCAATTTCCGAAAGGACATTGCGACGAGTTGCATGCGATGAACATCTGAAGCAGAGTACCACGGAAGAAGCCTCTTTTAACAACAAGACACAAAGTCGCACGTTATTAATGGGCTCAGAGGCACAGAAACGTTAATTTTGAGGATTGGAAGCGAGTAATTTGGTCTGATGAGTCTCGTTTTTGTTTGTACTCCAATGATTGGAGACGATGAGTGCATCGCAGGTCCAATGAATTATTTAATCCTGATTGTGCCGAAGGTGTTGTTCAAGCTCGAAGGGGTTCTGTAATGTTTGGGTTATTTCTTTGTACCAAGAAATGGGCCCTCTCGTTGCAATGACGATGAACTTGAACCACCATGCGGACCCTCGCATTCTAAATGACGAAGGGTTGCCCTTTGCCCTACATCTTTAGGAGCAGAATCATATTGCCACACCTGTCTTCCAAGACCACAATTGTCATTTGCACAGGGCTAAAACTGTGTCTGAGTGGCATGATGAACAATCAACAGCACTGTCGCACCTCGACTGGCCCGCCAAATACCCAGATTTAAGTCCTGTTGAAAATCTGTGGGATCATTTGGAACAGAAGGTGAAACGCCGTAATAGACACCCACGTACTGTGGCGGAACGTCGGGGCCAATTGACGCACGAGCGGCTGGAAATCGATGTTCAATACATCCATAACCTCTTGGAGTCTCCATCACACTGGATAATGCTGTTATCAAGGCCGTTATTAGGTACGATAATGCTGTTATCATACCTAATACCGGCTCCGTCACCCGTTATTAGGTACGTTCTGAGAGGGGTGACTAAAGTTTTGTCCGACGTGCTTATTCTGATATGTGCAGCACTTAAAGTTACAAAATATTAAGTAAGAGGCATTATTTCTTAATTTCTCACCGTTTATGGGTGTTTTGTTTGTCTTACGGCACTGGCTCTCTCCCTTACCTGGAAGCAGGTATGAGAACCATGCAGTTAACTGTCTGAAGCTTCGTTGCAATAAAAACAAGAGCTTTCGTAATTGCATCGCTAATAATGAAGATTACGAAATAGATTGGAATAGAACACTAAGTAAGTAAAACACAGCTTTGCTTTTCAGGAATGCAAACGTACAGAACGTACTAGATGGTGAGTGACTATGCTGCTTTTAGTGCGAGGAAAACACAAGTTATGGATCAAATGCTGACTGAAAATTGTTTTCACACAGCCTTTTTCCTAAAAGCAACGTTCAAGACGCATCGCAGATTATACATAAAGCTTGACCTACCACTTGTGGAGAAGGTGTTTCTGCGAATCAGTGAGTACCAGGTGATGGCGTATTTCTCTACACCTCAGGTACTTCAAGAGCTCAACTGCGTAAACTCCCTCGAGTGTGGGCTCAGTACTCAAGGGATGAATGACCTGTGACTTCTATAGGGACCAAAGAAAAAACATGAGCCTAAACGGATGTCGTGGCTCTTCTAAAGTAAATTTCCTTACTACAGAACAGAGCAAACTGCAGAAAATATTTTAACTTAGATCAGGCAGAAAAGCGCTCTTACTAACTGTTTACTAATATCTTCAGCAGCATACGATATATTTTTGTTCTTGTTCCTGCTCACCACAAAAGATGGAGCTCACTTTTAAGTCGCTTCACGGTTTAACAAGCTTCGATGATCCCAATGAAGATTTTCTCAACATCACAGTTCAAGAAAGTGGTAACATTAGAGCGTATTCGCTGATGATCATAAGCACAATATGAATGAAATGTGAGTTAAAATTGTGAATAAATTAGTTGTAATGAACAGGAAGTCATCAATGTACAAAAATACATGCTAGGTGATAAAGCAAATCCTTTTATGAACTGTGCACTGACCATAAACTAAGCTGGACAGCCAGTGACACAGAAAGAGAACTAGAGAACAAAAGCAAAATCAGCGCTTCAACCGGTAACCAAACCACAATTTGTTCATGTGAAAGATGTACTGCAAGGTATCAACTCGTAATAACTGAATAAAATCTTTAGTAGTTGTGGCGATGAGATTTTGTGGTTTTATATTTTGCTAAATATGTATTTCAATAAGAATAATATTGAACGACCGGTTTTGGGAATTATTACCCATCAACGGATAAAAAACGGAACTGCAGAACGCTTTCATTGCTCTAACACATATCCGAGGAAACGTTTATTATTAACGAACAGAATTTATATAGGATGCGCGCAACTCATGATGTTATAATCTGGCAGATATAAAAAAGTAACGAAATTCCGTGAAACATGTACTCCTTTTTCTGACCGGATAACCACTTCTCTGAGTTTTCATTTTTACCTGCGCATTAGACAACAATCAACTAAAGAAGATGTTATAGTAACGTCTTGCAGTATGCTATTAAAGAAATTATTGAGGTTGTTTCGTTACTATTCAGGTAGTCCATAAAAAGACAAAGACGTAAAACACAGGAAGGGCATTCATATACTGCCATCGCTGGTAAAATCGGAGGTAAAGTACATACAACGCTATCACAAATGAGGACATTAAAAATCTTAAACTTCTCTACTTTAGTTAATTTTACAGACCGATACTTATTTTCTAACATAAAACCTAAATTTCAGTAAGAATAAAATTTCATATTCATATGCGTCTTGTGACTATGCATGATGCATATTTATGATTCTTTTCCGAATATGCAAATTAATTATGAACTGTCTGGGTACTTTATTAATTTATTCGTATGTATATTTGCAGATGGATACATTGCGTTTGGTGTTATACCGCTGTACTACGACAGTTTTTCTAATCAGGATATCACAAGTAAGAAAATTTGGCTGTCCCCCAATCGATGACGTCAATAAATTCGTTTTTGAAGCTTCGTAAAACAGAATGTATGCCCACTAGAAGAGTTTAATCTACGGACCATTGCTTACGTAAATTTTCAATGAAAACAACCTTCAAAAGTAATTTATACACTGTATTTTACCACCCCTTTCCAGCAGCTTTGTGTGAAGTTTTTTTAATAATATCAGTTCAAAATCTTGCCTATATATACGACTATTTAATTTTCACTTAATGTTAGAAAAAGCGAATACTAAAATGACCTGCAAATTTCCACTGAATGTCCAATCAGTTCCATAGAAATAACACCACGGCTATATGACCTTTGGGAATCCGCAACATGTTCAAATATAACATCTCGTCCATACAGAGACAGAAAGGCACCTTCAACATTTTTTGTCCATCATGATGGCATCTGTTAAAAGATCTCAAAGCATAGTTTTCAAGCATGCATTCGTTATTTCTTACCCCTGGTAAAGTTTCAGTTCATAAACTGGACTAACTTTCGAGCGAAGGTTAATATCATGAGTAACTACGGAAGTCTTTAGATGTGCGTGCACTGCTCAGAATTTTTGTTTTTAATCTGAGACAGCTTACTAAATGTGTCGTGATCATCCGCTTTCGACCGTGAAAATGAAATTTCATGACTGTCAGAAAGGGATGCATATGATTATGATTATATTACACGTCACCATGGCACGAGTTATCGGATATGAACCAAACCCATCACAAAGGTACGGTAGAAGTGTCAGGGCTGACAATGATTTTGCATTTCTCATAAAGGGATTTCTTAAGTAGTTGCATACATAATTCTGGTTTCGAGAAGCTACGAAGATGCGGAATTTCTAAAATGCATTTCTTTTCAACCCCTGTTATGGGGACAAACCTTGGTTAATTTGCAAGCGCACAAAGGACGTCGAACGATATGTTTGACGTCAGTTGACAACAAGGAGCTATTATAAATAACACAAGTTTTTAAACTTATCCATTAAACAATTCAAACGTCAAAAGACATCGTGTGTTATTAATTTAGAAACGCATATAAAATGGTAAAATATTCGATGTCAGTCCTTTAATAGTTCTTTTGCAGGTTAATTTAATTTATGTAGCAATATTAAGGGTATGAAAGAAATTCGATGAAAAGCATTATGATATTAAATCCCTTATGAAATATTACTACTCAGTTTTACTTTTCCAACATGTTGAAATTTCCGATCAATGAAACAAGCACTTCAATGAGGCTTGAAATAAAGCTAGTATTTAAGTGCGATTATGAACGATTCATTGCAGAAACTTGCAACGGAAAATGAAACAGTTAATCGTCCCCAAACATGGTTGCGCAGTGGTGTAAGCGATGGCCTCTAATCATTCGTCCCAAAGGGGTCGGGATTCGAATCCCGTGGAGGCATGGATGTTGTGTTTGTCTTACGGCACTGGCCCTTACCTGGAACCAGTGACCCTAACTTAGGGACGGGAGACTGCTTATAGCCCATTGAGTTGCTCACGGTGGTCGTTAAACATCCAATAAAAAAAAGATATGGTTGAGGCAGGAAAATACTTAATGTCTTCCAAAAAGAAATTTTCATATTGACTTTGACGTGAATTTTTACATACAAGATCGTGAAGACCTAATCATTATTTTGAGCAGTTTAGAGTTTTATCTGTTTTGTTCGTTATTTTTATTTCGTCAGTTGCACTTTTCCCCACAGGAATGTGCAAATATAGGTTCTATTACTGTAAAAAAATTTCGAATCGTGCTTTCGAAAGTTGCGCTTGATATTTTTCAACAGACAGAAATGTAATCACTCACAAACATTTCTGTACATCTCTATTATTTTGCATACCTGAAACCTACTGAACTTTCTGAATAATACAAAAACGAAGTCTAACGCTGAATAACAGACTTGGGCGGCAGATGGCCTATTGTTCCACGTTCGTGACTGCAGCAGCAATGTCTCAGGATTGACCCTAGCCAGGTACCAACGCTCAAACCACCAAATATCTGCCGTGCGTCGGATTGGCACGATAAGCCGTCAGCCTCCGTGTATTTATCTCCTGGTTATAAATAACGGCGTCTTCCTCCCGCTTTCTACCACGATTCCGTGTGGCTTTCCTATCGGTTACTCTAGCACTAGCTTCTGCTTCAGAGTGTTTTCAAGAACTGGGTTTTTTTTTTTTTTTTGATTGGAGGTTTACCGACCACCGTGAGCAACTCAAATGGGCTATAAGCAGTCGCCCGTCCCTAATTTAGGGCCACTGGTTCCAGGGAAGGGAGAGAGCCAGTGCCGTAAGACAAACACAACATCCATGCCTGACCGGGATTCGAACCCGGACCCCTTACGGACGAATGATCAGAGGCCAACGCCTTAGACCACTGCGCCACCGGGGCGGCAAACTGGGTTCATATGTTCCCTTCCTAAAATCCTTTGCGTAAATCTCAAAGAAGAATAGCTAATCTTATGCCGTGTTTGAGATAATTGACTTTTCGTTGCCTTCTTTTCAGATGATGCCGAAGAAGCTCGGATATTCTACTTTTTAATGAAATTTATCTATAAGACGTAATTCTATCTTTAATAAAATTACACGAGCAAACCATTTACTGAATCTGTTAAACAGGCATAGTTCATTTTAGTTAAAATTATAAGCTCAACCAAATGTACTGAAATGTGTAATTAAATCGGACAGACACACATAGGTTCAATGAAGAAGTTAAAGCGGTTACGTGGTTCACCTCGTAAAGCGGGCTTAATTAACTTTTAATGACATGATACAAGCAGATACGGTCTCAATTTAAAAGAAAACCGTTAATGTGTTTATTTTACAGCAAATCGGTGGGACAAAGACATGGGTTATTTGAAATGAGATTGGTCAAAGTAAAGCATCAGGGTGAGACAAAAGTTCGTCCCGTTTGCAGCCCAAAAATTTAGTGATACATGAAAGACATGCGCGCTCAAGTCATTCTGCAAAATGCTGGCAATTGTTTTCTACATGCCTTTGCCAACACGTTTCATGAGAGCAACGACCCCACGGCGGTAACACTAAACATGTTTTGAAAACAACAACTGTCTGATATTAGATTTCATATTCACCACTGAAGCCAACTGCCGTCCTTGTAGAAAATGAGATATAACGAAACAGCTGGTAGTTGGACGGCACCAAGTCTGGATTATATGAAGATAGGGTACGGTCTTAAGCCCATCCAATTCCTGTAATTTCGCCGGACCACATCGGAGTTGTGACGTAGGGCATTATGCATTTCCTATTAATGAGCGCTGGGCGACGTTTGCGTAGAGCATCATGAATCCGCTGTAGTTGTTTGGCGTAGATAATCTTGTCCACAGCCTGACCATCTGGCATAAGTTCCCAGTGCCCAGGGCACTCACAATTCCACCAAATGCGCATCATAACTTTCCTCTCGAAACGTCCCCTTTGGACAACCCGCTGTGCTTCCAGACGTGGCATCAGCCACTGTTTCCCTAGGGTAGGATAAAGTAGGAATATCCACTTCTGATCACCTGTGATGGTATGATGCTAAACTCTATCGTCCTGTGGATTTGACCGCAATCTGAGACAGAAAGCAACACTTTGTTACGTCTGGTAGGGTGTCAGTTCTTGGGGAACCATTCGTTGGCGACTGGAGGAGAAACCAAGTTGGTGCAACTTAAGAACGATGGAGAATTGGGAAGTCTTCATGTCAACTGCCTATTGTGGTGTAGTAATAGAGGAGTTCGCTGTCACAACTTCTACCAGAGTGTTAGTGTTGGTGACCGTTGCAGTACCTTGCCCCGGTTTGTCTTCGAGACTAGTGTGCACAGCATTGAAAAGCTGGAACCACTTTTCTACAGTGCTTGTGACCACTGTTTCCTTTCCCCAGGGGTCGCATGTTGTCATTTCAATTAGCTTACGGATTCAAGGAGTCCGGGTAAAAAAATACTTTTGTAACAAAACATGGGCACACAATATATGTACACTGAGTGATCACTGAATTATGACCGCCTACCTATTACTTCGTAGGTCCCCCTTTCGCCCTCAGTACAACAGCTGTCCGACGTGGCATCGATTCAATAAGATACCGGAAGCAGTTGGAAGGTATGGCCAACCAAGCTGTGTGTAATGCGGCCTTCAATGCAGGTATGGAGATGATTGGTGTATCCAGACAACTGATATAACCTTCCATGGTATCCCATAAGTGCTCTATGGGATGGATATCGAGAGAGTTCGAAGACCAATCGATATGCTGAAGTCAGAACTGTGTTCCTCAAGCCATTCCTGCACAACATTGCACCAGTGGCTCGGAGCATTGTCATCTTAGAAGTCATCGTCGCCATTTGGGAAAAAGTGCAACATTATTAAATGCACAGAGGCAGGAAGCTACTCACGATAGTACGCACTAATTACACGTTGCTCCACGGGTTCAAGTTCCTGCCAGGTAAACATGACCCATACCATACAAATGCCTCCGCCGACTTCCACTTTGGAGACCATGCATGATGGATCCAGTGGCTAATGTTGTTTGCGCCAAATACGTACACGTTTTTTACTCCATCCAAGGAGTAGAGTACAAAACGGGACTCGTCTGACCAGCACACTTTTTTCTAGTCATCCGAAGTTCAACTTGCATAATTTTTGCACCAGGCGATTCATTTGCGCCGATGAACAGTGGTTACGAGGGGATGTCGTCATAGTCGTCTGCTGTTATAGCCCATACGCGTGAGAGTGCGATGCATGGTCATTGCAGATACTGTTACACGTTGATCTCTGTTGTTATATTGTGTAATCAACTTTTAGCCAGTGCTACGTCTGTTGGATTGTACGAGTCGTAGAACCGTCGCTCACTTTAAACTTTTCGCTATCATGTGCGGTTTTACCTTCGCGTTGTTGTTTGACCATTTTCACGCCAGTCCTGATGCACTTTTACTACGTCGGCTTGTGAACAACACTCCAAATCACGCGTTTGGAAAATCGACGCACCGGCTGTTTGAGCTCTCATAATCTGTCCTTTTCCAAAGTCCGATATATCCTTCCGTTTTCTCACCGCGCTCCGAATTTTACTACGTATTCCTCCACACGCACACCTTATATCTGCTACTCGTTTATGGTTTATAGTTATAGTATGTACTGATTTATGGAAGATCAGGTTTCATGTTCGGACTGTCCTTCACACAGCCGTGATTTGGAAATCCATCGCACCCCTGTGGTATGATTTGGTGCGTCGTATCGGAACATTGAAAAATAGCTGTGTTCACTTCAAGATCTAATGAAGCATTACAAGAAGAATGGAAACGATATCCTGCAAATACTTTTCAACATTTATTGGAAAACATACCCAGAAAGCTTAGCGCATGTATTCGGGTAAACGAGGGCCTGCTCGATACAAATGTTTTCAAATAAATCATATTTCTTGTTTATAGTTCTGGGGACCGCCAACTTTTGTCTATACGGTTTATATAATCGGTATTCATATGATTATGTTACATGTGGTGTTGTTGTTTGTTTATTACCGACGACCGTGAGCAACTCTAAGCGGTACCAGCAGCTGTGCGTCCCTAATTCAGGGTCACTTGTTTCACGGAAGAGAGAGAGAGAGAGCCGGCGTCGAAATACAAGCACACACAAACACACCACTACCACCACCCATGATTTTTCTAGAACTCAAACCCCGACCAGGTTGGGACAACAATACACAGTTTATTGCGGAGTTTAAGTTCTTACTTCTTTGAAGAAGTCATTCCAAACGATCTGGCAGGTATTACACATAGCGGATGCTAACATGACTTTCTACCTATATAACCTTTATTTAGCCTAAAGTACTGTGCATGCCTCCACAGTTTCCAAAAGTTTTGTGTTGAAATGGAACATCTGAACACGTTACCGAGAGAATGATCCCGCTGCTTCACTCATACTTCGCCTTCCAGTCAGTTGGTATTATCACAAAGCATCCGAGGTTACGTTACATCTCAGGTAAGGTTATCAAACACCTTTCCTTTTGTAATTATGCAGCTGATCGAAATTTACTATCCGGGAACACATCTTTTCTTGTTTCAGTGAAATTTAGATTATTTATTTGTTTATTATTTTTTTTTTTGCTTGAGTGTTTAAACACTGAAAGCAACTGTATGGGCTATAAGCAGTCACTTGTCCCTGAGTTAGGGCTACTGATTTCACAGAAGGGACAGTGCTAGTGCGTAAGATAAACACAATATCCATGCCTCACCGGGATTCGGACACGGATCCATCTCGGACGAATGATCAGAAGCCAGTGCTTAGAACGCTGCGCCACCAGGACGGCTTTATGTCCTTAATGATTACTTCTAGTCTCTGGGTAGGCTCAAATATGTGGCATTCAGAATGCCAACAATTGGAACTCACAACGTGAACTGTCACTTAAATATCCGATTTTACGTTAGTTATTATGTCTGTACAGCAGAATCATCTGAAGTGCTTTAGGGAAGTGTACCTTAAGGTATCATGGTTTATTTGAACCTTTGACGACCATAACGCCCGAAACTCCCTCACATCCAAACAACCACTATTGCCCGAAAATGTTTGTCTAGAGTGAAAAGTATTTCTTACCTCCCACCTGTTCTTTGAAATTTTACGGCGTCTACAGGATTAGTAGAAGACACCTATGATGTTGTGGAATTGGTTGCAGAAGAAAACAAGAAAGATGACACCGAATTTTCGGGTGTAATAAGCACGTCTTTTGAATCCGTTCTGACGCAAATTAAATTTAGCAAAGCTGTTCAAAGTCAATGGAACCGGTATGGAAAACAATAGATCTGACGAAAGAAAGAAGATTTTCAATCGGGTTTTTAATCCCACAGATATTGCTGTAAACGGAATCATGAGCTTACGAACTCTTAGAAACAGAGATACCGACAAAAATAAGATGTGACTTTACGGTTTCACAGAAGGGACAGTGTGAACCTGGTGGGAAAACCATGCATTATTTTAGGAAGAAAGTATTCTCAAAAGATGTATCCATATAAGCGGTATCGGTCGAAGAAAAAAAAAATTAGTCGAGTTTTCAAGAGCCCAGATTTTGCAACAAATACTTCAGAAGCAGAAATTAGCACTTATGACCCCTGGTGGCTAAACCATTCTTTACCAAACATTAGAAATTATGTGAAAAATATTTTCCATCAGGTCTTGTATGCCATGCAGGAAGAAGTTTTCAAATCAGATTTTTAGGAGCAGAAATAACGCAGAAAACGCAATTTACCTTTGTGCCCCCTAGCGGAAAGTGTATGATTTACTTGAGAATTTTGAATTTATAGGAAAAACATTTCGCATCGGAAACACTATCCAACAAAGAAGGAATTTTTCAAATCGTACTCTTAGACGTATAGATATTGACAAAAATAAGATATACATCTACGCCCCCTGGCGTAGATCCCATTCATTTTTGCAAGAAGAAAATTTTTCCCAAAAGGTTTGTCGACGTGAGGAGTACAGTATCGGTCAACAAACGACTTTTTTGTCAATCGAGATTTTAGAAGCTCATATTTTGCTGCAAATACAACAGAAGCGGAAATTAAGACTTACGTCACCTGGTGGCCAAACCATTTCTTACAAAAATGAGAAAATATGTGAAAAACGATTTCCCATCAGGAGCTGTATGAATTTTTCAAATCGGCGATTTAGAAGCAGAGATATATTGGGAAACGCAATTCACATTTACGCCCCCTAGCGGAAAGTCTATGAATTACTTGAAAATTTTGAAATTATATCAACTACATGTCACACTAGAAACACTAACCAACAAAGAATCAATTTTTCAAATCGGAGTCCTAGAAGTAGGGATATTGACAAAAATAAGATATACATCTACGCCCCCTGGCGTAGAAACCATGCATTATTTTAAGAAGAAATGTTTCTAAAAGGTTTGTCGACATGAATAGTGTCGGTCACCAAACGACGTTTTTTTCAATCGAGAATTTAGAACATCATATTTTGCTGCAAATACAACAGGTGCGGAAATTAAGATTTACGCCCCCTGGTGGCCAAACTATTTTTTTACAAAAATAGAAATTATGTGGAAAGGATTTCCCATCAGGAGCTGTATCCCGTGCAGAAAGAATTTTTCAAATCGGAGATTTAGAAGCAGAGATATAGGGGGAAACGCAATTTACATTTACGCCCCCTAGCGGAAAGTCTATGGATTACTTGGAAATTTTGAAATTATATGAACCACATGTCACACTAGAAGCAATATCCAACAAAGAAGGATTTTTTCAAACCGGACTCCTAGAAGTAGTGATATTGACAAAGTTAAGATTACATCTACGCCTCCTGGCGGAGAAACTGTGTAATATTTTAAGAATAAAATATTCTGAAAAAGGTTTATCAATGTGACTGGCATCAGTCCACGAAAGAATTTTTCAATCGATATTTTAGGAGCTGCGATTTTATGGCAAATGCATCAGAAGCAAAAATTAACTCTTAAGCCCCCTGGTGGCCAAAGTATTCTTTACCAAAAATTAGAAATTATATGCAAAAGATTTTCCATCAAGAGATGTATCCGCTGAGAAAAAATATTCAGGTCGGAGTTTTAGAAGAAGAGATATCGAGGAAAAGGTAATTTACTTTTACGCCCCCTAGCGGAAAATCTATGCGTAGTTTGAAAAAGTAACTATATCTAAAATACTCTTCGATATAAATGGAATTGAAAGATGAAATTTATTTTTCAATCGGATGTTTAGAAGCAAATATGTGGAATAAAACGTATTTCTGAATTCGACATCATCTGCATTTACGCCCTCTACCGACAAAATTGTACATCGTAAAAAAAACGAAATAAAGGATCATCATTTGCATATTTCAAGCTTCACAATGCAAAAAGAATTTTTCAAATCGGACTAACAGTTGCAGAGATATCGTGGGTACAGACGGACGGACGGACGTACAAACCGATAACAGAAGCACGATCTTTTTTCACAAAAGACGTGCTAAAAAGGAGAGAAAAATGGCAGTAATCTAGTAGTGAAAGAAAATAGTGAAATGTAGATTTTAAAAAATGGTGAGGAAACTCTGAAAATAAGTAATGGTACGCCATAATGGAGTGAAAGAGACGAGAGGAAGAAACAGCGGCCATTTTGGTGACAAGGTCACAGAAACCGGAAGAGAGTGTGAGCTTCTAAGAATTTGGAACATGGAATTCACAGAGAGTCCATAGCAACAGCAGTGTTCGGCATCGGGATTATGTCATGGGAGGTGTGTAGGAAGCAGAGAGAACGAGAAGCCGAGGGCAATTGGTTAGAATACAAGCCTCTCATTGGCTGTGCAAGGTACAGGGGCAGAAAAACTAGAGAGGGCACTGAGAAGCTAGAACGTTTTATCGAAACGTTTCGTCTGTCGGATACTCAGAGCGGAGGTCAGGTTTTTCGCGATGGGATCGGAACACTGGATTCATAACTAGCTCTTTCAGCCGCGGCTGGAGAGAGTTTGTGAGGTGGTAGTTAGCTGATGTTAGTTTTCCATAGAAGTAGAATTTGTAGTCAATCTGCAGTCTTGATGTGTGCGGGTATTCACCACATAAAATCACACAGCATCATGTATCATGGTGTATCACTGTTTGTGACTAAACTGTGCATCTCTACGGAGCGTTCACTGCTGTAAAACAATTCTGCTGTACTGTAAAGGACCAGTGCATGTTCAACACCTTAACAACTGCAGTCACTATCCACCCGTTGAATGTATTTCATCCATCGTTGTACGCAATCATCAACCGTCACGCCATATCTGTAAATAAAGTTTGTGTTTAGTAACAGAAACACATGGTCAAAACGACTTGTATCCTTCACCATGCCTCTGAAGAGGAAATTCTGAATAAGGTTATCCAAGTCTTACTTCCATTCTACACTGGTGGCAACAGTAATTAATAAGTTCACAAAAAATGTAAAAAAGTTCCCAACCAAGTGCATACTTGATGAAGTGTGAACGTATTTTTCGCCAATAACAGAATCAAATTCCACTAATTAAAATTACGAGAGCACGACACCACCAAAGAGCTAATAATAACACCCTCAGTCATCAGTGTAGCTAAGCAAATGAAAAAAGCAGGGTTGGCATCTCCCAGGGCGATATTATTTGCTCTCATGACATCGCATGCCTTCTTCGTGGAACAATCCAGTGATCACTCCGGGAAACGCCCTAAGGTTAACACGCTTCAAGACTACAGATCGGAAGTTTCTTATGGTGACTACACTAATCCTTCTTTTGTCAGCGTGTAAAGGGGAGTGGAGAAATTTTGAAAACAGCAACAGGTTCGGGCGTTGTGGTATTTTGAGCGACAGAAGATTTCAGGGTCCTGGTCGTTAAAGGGTTAAGCTTAAAGTGATATTTTAAAGTACATAGGTATGAAGCAATAAAATATTACCAACATATACTGCTTTAAATGCTACGCAGAAATAAAAAGTGCTTTAATTTGGAAAATTACTCTGAACAGTTATCATACAACAACGTTTTCCTGCGCAGGATGAACCTTGTCATAAGCATTTTATTACACATTATCATAAGCATTTTTCTATCCTACTTCTGGAATATTAGCACACATGACAACAAGCGAATCTTCCATAATTTTTTCATTGAGGATGCCTGGTTTCATCAAATCGGGCGCGTGGAAATACAAGTTCAGTCAGCGCGACAACTGACCAATTTAGGTTAAGAAATGTAGTGACGCACTGACGATATTTCTAAACGCAATAGGTACGTCAAAAAGTTCCGAGACTAGGTCGATATACAACAAAGTACTTACGTTACTTAAGTCTGGCTATGATCTCCCTCAAAAGCAGTCTCCTTGGGCAGCGATACACCGCTGCCAGCGTTTTTGCCACTGTTGGAACGCTTTCTGGAAGTCCTGTTCGCAAATCATGCATTGTCTGCAAGTCGCGATGAATCTCGTCCATGGTTTCAAAACCGCGACCCTTGAGCTTCAATGCGATGCCTCTTCGGGAGTTTGACAGAGTTAATTAAGAGTTAGTCTTCATCTTAGAGAGTTCATCTTCATCTTAGAGAGTTAATCTTCATCTTCGGGAGTTCGACAGTTAGATCTTGACAGAGTTCGACACAGAGCGCCTTCTCTTCGGGGTTCAGAAGCCGGGGCACAAACTTTGCAGCATTGCGGTGCATGTTTAAAACCGACGTCTGAATTTTTTGCACTGTTCCGTATGACACATTGACGATGGTAGCAATGCCTCGAACGGTTCTCCCACGATCCTAATGCATCATTTTCCTAATTAGGTCCACATTTTGGAGGGACGTTTGCTCGTGGACTGTCGCCCTGTCCCCTCGTCGTCTTCCAGTGCCGTTCTGCCGCTCTTGAAGCGCGAGTGCCACTCAAAACACCTCGCATGACTCATTGCTTCATTGCCATAAGTCTTCCGCAAAATTTCATACGTCTCCGTTCCGGATTTGCCGAGTTTGACGCAGAATGTGCTGTTTGCTCGCTGCTCTAGTTTGCAGTCCATACCGAAATTGCAGTCGTGTTCTGCACGTGGTCACCAAATATCGTGTACCACAGCTCCCGATGTTCACAGAACGACGCCACTCTGCACAATGTCTCATGAAGTTCACTGCCCTCGCGTGCTGCTTGCGCACCCGCGTACTTCTTTCTGTTGGCTTACCGTACTAGACGAGATTCTATTACCGGAACCAGTTGCCCCAACTCTGAGACGGGCGACTGCACCTACCCTTCAGAGTTCGTTCCTCGTGGCAATTTTTAAACACACGAAAAAGTCTTCAAGAGTCGCATCGATGAATTTTTTGAGGCATCGCATTGGTGTCAGAAAGATGTTCTTTCTACAGCTTTCTCCTTAACCCTCCAGGTGGCAAGCTCGCATACATGCGTTCGGAGCTTTCTGTGCCCAAAGCGGCGGCGACGCAATAATACGTTCATCGAAAACCTGTTGAACTTGTTCAACAGCCGTGAGAACGCAATATTACGCCGAAAGAATTTTCAGGCTCATAGTGGCGAGAACGCATATATGCGCATATTAACGACGACGAATACTTCAGAAAGACAGGACGCTTTTAGGGTAGTCTCCTATTATACACTTGACGAAATTTCGCATTGCCCCTTCCTAAGCTCGTGCCGCCTGGTGGGTTAAGTTAATTAGTTCTTTTGGGAAACTCAGTATCGGTGGTTCTCTATGTATTATTCTGTTCATTAACGTCTTCGAGTACTCTGTTTCCTACTTTCATTGTTCTCTGGTTAGGATTATGTATTTTCCTTTTTTTTTCATAATGATGGTAGTAAAAACTCAAAGTTTTGCCTTTTATTATGAGATAGTAGCTAACAATAAGGTTATTCTCACCTTCATGCTGTGTCTCTAAATCTCACAACTCTCCATGGTTATGGGAACACACGAAGAGTGGATGTGAATGACATCAAAGATCGAAGCAATTGCAACCGCACGTAAAGAAAACTTAGTCAGGAGTATTTATAAAATCACGTGCAGTATTAATATGTATGATGTTGGAAATTGAATTTCTTGAGTAAGCGAATATCCTCGAACGCGCATTGTGCATGTGCATGAAGTGGCGTACCCAAGGGGGATGCCCCTCCAATAAAAAAAAATCGGAACCTTTCGATATTTCTAAAACGTGATTTCGAAAGGCAAAGTTTTGTAGTATTTGAAGTTGTTTTTATGTTTCATGGCAACAACTGAACGTGTTTTCTCCATGAAGGTAAGGAAGCGGCAATGAGCCAAGGACTATGATGACCCATTTCAATGAAAAGACAATAAATGGGCATACTAAAAGTTTCTGTGGAGACGAAGTAATTCTAAATTAGAGCTCAGTGACTTATTACTCTAAAGCACGCTGAAAAGCCCGGAGTTTTGATTAAAATACCAAGGATCACATCAAAACAAAACCAACGTTTTAACATAAACCCAGAAAACCCAGAAGAGTATTACAGAATTTCAATGTATGTACAATTTTGAGACATGTTTATTAGTTCTTTGAAAAATATATTTCCCGCACACAAATTGATCTTATTAAGATTCCGTTCACTTTTCCCAAGAAATTCCAATATGCCACCATCTTCTCAAGATACTGATGGCTTTAAAACGTTAACTGAATTACATACAGGTGACTTGAATGGCTCGCAAGAAGAACTAATCGGAGAACTGACACTGTGGTACCTTACACTGTAAAAAATAAGTGGTGTGAATTTACGGAACATTTCAGAAAATAACGTGCAGCAAAGCTGCCGGTAGGTAACCGTGTTTTTCAGGAATTTCCATTTTTAAAAGTGCCCGTTTATTTTAATTTCCGTATTTTCACAGATTTTTCGTAGACAGAAATTCCTTTTATTTCAGAAAAAATCCATTTCATGGTTTTCCGTATGTAAACTGAAATTTCACAAAATCGACGGTTTGTACTTATTAGCCGTTAACCCAGATAATATTTCTGTTGAAAATCGAACTCACGACGTTTAACCTGGCACAACATAAAACTTGTGCCTTTAACCGCTCAGCTACAAACGCTCGACGATATTGTCACATCGTAAGACGAACTCCGCGATGATGATTTTTTTGTCATTAATGCGAGTGATTTAGTAATTTTATTTTCTGTTGGATGTGATTATTTCTTTCAATAGGTTTGAATTTTGTTTTTTATTCTGCAGGAGGACTTTTTACAAATTAAGCATTTTTCATCCTGATTTTTCGAAGCAACAAAATGCTTTACAACTTAATTTTTTTAAACTGACAATAACGTACCCGGTTTCTTACAGTAACACAATATATAACAAGTAGCTGGTGCACCAAATAGGTGAAAGGAGAAAAAAATATCCTGTGCCACAAAAAACAAGATCCATGCGATATGCTCTATCCACAATATCCGATCTCGCTACGGAACTTCAAAATTCGACAGATGATTGAAATTTAAAAGTTAATCAAGCCTCAAGTATTCTCACAAATCGCTCCTATGACCGGTAATTTCTAGTCATACGGATACGGAAAAAGTGAAAACGGAGTTTTTCCGTTAATATACGCAAGGGATTGCTAAAAGGTTTCTGAAAATTCAGAATTTCCCCTTAACACATCTCTAAAATGGTAATTTACCGTCAAAATAAAAAAGAAACTGCGGAAAGGTTTCTGAAAATTCAGGATGATCCCGTTGTACGAAAATTCCTTGAAATTCAGATTACTTTCCGTTATTTCACGGAATAGGTTGTATCAGAAATATTCTTCATTAATTCACGAAAGAAATGACGGGAAATTGCTTGTGAATTTCAGAATTTTTTCACAGTGTAAAGTCGCCCTCAAAGTAAAGGAGAACTGGCCAAAAGATGCATTAAGTGCTCTAAAACTGTGCTACAGTGAGGTTACACCCAATATAAAAACATCGTTTAACATACTAAGTACTCTACAGTGACAATTTCAGAAAGTGAGCGTAGAGTTTCAACACTGCGTTTCTTAAAATCATATTTACATAATACCATATCAGAACGAGACTCAATGGGTTAGCATTATTTCACATTCATCAAGAAAACACACTCAAAGCTGAAGCTTTAGATGAACTCGCAAAATTATCTAGAATGATAGAAATACCACTCAAGTAATAATAAGAAAAAGTACGATAAAACCTGAATCAAATCAAAAATTACGTATCGAAATGAGGGTCGTCAGCGTCAGGGATTGTTATTCTCAGTGTACAATGAAAAAATGCTCCATTATACAAAGGAAGAATGTTTCATAAGAAGGCAAAGTTTTACTTCGCTCTAGAATTAATTGTATCTTTTAACAATTTAACAATCAATAAGTAAATTAACAGTATTCTTGTTTTCTGCACACATAAATAGCAGAATACACTATATTGACAAAGGTCACCGGATATCTAGAAGAGAAACATAACATAGCATTTATTGACATACATTAGTACGAGGTCGGTCCATCTTTGGCCTTAATGCATGTACTGACCCTTCGAGACAATCTTTCGACAAGGTTTTAGAGCACAGCGATGGGTATGCGCTTCCATTCAGTACATAATGCCGCCGCTAACTGTTGCTTAGTAGTAGGCCTTGGTTCCCAACTTCTTATGCGGCGCTATAATTCATTTCATAGGTGCGAACAGGGCTTTGTGTTGGCCAGTCCACACACGATACGGAATTAACGTCAAACCACGCTGTAACGTAACAGTCCTTGCTTAAAGGCTCGGTGCATTATCCTGCTGGTACCAACAAGGTCCGGTTCCATGGTATTGCCACGGAGTTGGTAGGGTATAATTATTCAGAAAATCGAAGTATACGTGCTGGTTAACAGGTTTGTCCACGATAGCCAATGGGCCGGGGCCATACCACGAAAAGCGCTCCCACACGAGTACACTGCCAGCTCCAAACTTGACCGTAAGAACAGTATACACTGTGGTAAATCGCGTTTCCCCGGCTGCCGCCATACCTACAGACGGCCATCAGACTGATGGATCGTGCATCTGGATTCATCAGTCCGTAGGACCCGTTTCTATTGAATTCCGGTCCACGATGAATGTTCTTTACACCATGCTAAACGACGAGTATCATTCCGAGTGGAGTAAAATGCTTACGAACAGTTGCACGACCACTGTAACCCATGGAATGAAGTTATCTGCGAATGGTACGTGTACATACCGAGGTTCCAGCACTTTTACTCACCTGTACACTGAGGTCATGTGCAGTACTCCGTCGATTAGCTGTAACGACTCTCCTGAGGCTTCGACGTCCTCTATCATTGATTTTCTTTAGTCTGCCGGTACGTTTTGCTTCTTCAGGCACGCTATGTGTATTTCACTTATTCAGTATCTAAACAGTTGACTTGCATGGTTTTACATCTAAAACAGTTAACTTGGGTAGTTTAAAGAAAACGGTACGCGTACATACCGAGGTTCCAGCATTTTGTCACACCTGTATACTGAGGTTTTGTGCAGTACTTCGTCGATTAGCTGTAACGACTCTTCTGAAGCTTCGACGTCCTCTATCACTGATTTTCTTTGGTCTGCCGGTACGTTTTTCTGCTTCAGGCACGCCATGTGTCTTCCACTTATTCAGTACATCCAAAATAGTTGACTTGGGTATGTTTAAATGCCTCTCGGGTTCTCTTATGGACAGCCTCCTAATATCACACCCGGCAATATTTCCTTTCTCAAAGTCAGTTCTCTCCCGCCGCGACATTTTCATTCAACCTCACGGTACGATATGATTGCGGTCAGCTGCTGCCTTTTTTTTTTACCGTTTGCAGCAGTACCGCGCATCTTACCAACGTAGCTGAACCCTTCATTTGCTTTTGAAGGGGTGTCCGGTGACCTTTGTCAATATAGTGTATAAGTGGTCAACCGTTATGTGGTAATAAAGATATAGCTAATAAGAATATTAATAATAATTTCCAGCAATATTTAATTCAATTTTTTTTGCGCGGATGTTGCACACATTTCACAAATGCATTCATAACATATTTAATTGTATAAAAAATTCCTAACCCTCCCCTAAAAGAAATTCAGGGCACAACACGGTGTGGCTGATGTCTGTGTCTTTGTACATAACGGCGGCGTGCCAGTGCCTGCGTGTGATTATTTCGTCTGCGAGTGTTCTCAGAAATTTGCTTTTGCTGCTTTTCAAATACATCGTGGTATGTGTGGGAGTATTTCTTTGCCTGTTATTCTTTTTTTTTATTTTTAGCATTTGTTTTTTATCTTTATAAATCAGAGCAGGCTTGACATACATACAGAAGTCTCTGGTAATCTATACTTTTTAGAAAAAGCGCTTGCTTAAAAATGAAATTATCCCTCATCACCCTGTCTATTGAAGAAAAGAGATGCATTGCGAAAGTTCTTTTTCGAGTTTATTTACATATTCGCATCTGCCAAAGAGCAGGCGCCAGCTGCGAGTTGTTATATACCTTTGTGTGCGAAAACATCGCATAAGTGCCACATTTATGTGTGTTTAATAATTTCGAAAACAGCAAAAGTAATAAGTATTTAAATCATGAATAAGATTAGTTCAAGGTTATTTTATGGACGCGAAGAAAATTTTTGAATTAAAAGAATGAGCAGTTGTTCAGGTCTTTTTATGCTAATATGTGACAGCTTCCGTAGCTGAAAGAATATACACAGCTAGTCACGAGGAAAAGCAGCAACAGTGGCACTTCAAGAACACACCACATTCTGAAAGTATTTGATCAGAGCAAAATGCTTGACTGAGAATGGCTAAATTTTTCGGATAACACTGATCAACAAGAATTTTTTCTCATGGAAATTGTAACTAATTTCAACAAACATACTCTCGGAGATATCGAATGCAATCATATAAAAATGAAGTCGGTTATCATTTCGGAAATATTCATGTTTAAATTTATCGATGTGACTTTAATTTATTGCCTTTTTAAGTGCTTTTTTGCTTTTTGAATGCAGATAAATGACACCGAAAGTGGGTGATGCAATAGGTATAGGCGCAAGTGAGGCAGATTGCGTCAGACAGTCAGAAGCATTGCTAAAAAGCTTCGTTCATTTAAATACAACAGCGATCAGTGTAGCACGTAATGAGCTCACGAACAGATACTTACAGCAATAACTATGTCTCGTAAATTCGTGAATTTTAGTAATAGTTTTTTTTATATATGTGGCTAAAATGTGACTGTTAAACATAGAAGACCTACAACACCTTTAATCAGAACAGCCTATAAACATTATTTTGAATGCCAGATTGGCGAACAAGATAGGCCATTGGGCGCCGCACTGCTGCTGTGAACGCTGTTCGATTCAACTTAGAGAGTGGATTAGAGGAAAGTGAACATCGATGCCTTTCGCCATACCCGATGATCTGTAGGTAACCAACAGATCATGTATGAGATTGTTACTTTGTATGACTACAGAACTAAATGGATTTAATTTTAAAAAGTGGTATTCGGGCATCGATTCCGCAATAAGGCCAGCACCTCAAAGTGATGCGCATCCTGTACCACAGCCACCTTTCAACTGTCCTTTAGATAAAGAGGAATACATTCCATCAACCAGTCACGAAAGTGGAAAAGACGAAGATTATATTCCATCAGAGAAACATTCAACGCTTCATATGATCACCCATGAAGAGCTCAATGACCTCGTTCGTGATCTGTGATTAAGCAAAAATAAAGCTGAACTGCTCGGATCAAGGCTTAAGGAGTGAAATGTGTTGTATAATGATGAACGTATTTCTGGGCATTGTGACCGACACAAAGATTTTATTCGTTTTTATGAAAAAGATGACGACGTACGTTTTTGTAATGACATTCCCAGCCTGATGTCATCTTTAGGTCTGTATCACAAGGCAGAGGAATGCCAACTGTTTATCGATGCTTCGAAAGTGAGTTTAAAAGCAGTACTCTTACACATTGGCGACAAATGTAACTCCATACCTGTTGGATATCAAGGTAGAAGAAATATTTCGAGTCAAAAGATATAATTTGCTGGAGTTAACTGTCAAAGCACGATAGTACAGGACTACATGCCTTGGTTTAAATACTTTAAAATTTAACGATTAAAATATATACAAGGCTAAAAACACACCAGATCTTTCACACGGGCGCCTGTGCATCATCAGGTGAAGAAAACTGGCGGAAAAAGAGTCTACTTGCATTATATATATTGTTTGGATTCATGATGTGCGTTTCGAACGTAGCAATCCTGGTGGACAAGATAACATCCGGTATAGTTCAAGATCATACGGTATAGTTCAAGATCACCCGGTATAGCTCAAGATAACATCTGGTATAGTTCACGATCATCCGGTATAGCTCAAGATAACATCGCCGCCCCGGTGGCGCAGTGGTCTAAGCGATGGCCTCTGATCATACGTCCGAAAGGGGTCCGGGTTCAAATCCCGGTGAGGCGTGGATGTTGTGTTTGTCTTACGGCACTGGCTCTATCCCTTCCCTGGAACCAGTGACCCTAAATGAGGGACGGGCGACTGCTTATAGCCCATTGAGTTAAACCTCCAACCAAAAAAAAAAAAAACAAGATAAGATCCGGTATAGTTCAAGATCATCCGGTATAGCTCAAGATAACATCCGGTATAGCTCAAGATAACATCCGGTATAGTTCAAGATCATCCGGTATAGCTCAAGATAACATCCGGTATAGTTCAAGATAAGGTGTAGTACATAACTGTACAACACAGAATAAGGTTGTTGAAAAATGCATAACGCAAAATATATAAGATAGGATTCCGAAGGGGTTTAATGGAAAATGACGGATTACTTACCATAATGAAAGGTGGGAGGCGGGAGGGTTACATGAAGTGAAAGAAGGGTTGTTTCTGTAAGATAAATTATTCAATAATTGTTTCCAAAGGAGATGAACAAGTACAGGATTTTCTTCATTACGGCATTGGTTTATATTGTAGTGCATACATAACCTTTCTGCAAACAGAGTCATAGATTTTGTTTTAGTCTTTAGATTGGTGTCAGTCCACGATGGGTGGAATGTCCCAGTTTTGGCCAGGAAGGATAGCGAGGTAGCAGATGAGTTCATTCGAACGTTATACTGGTGCTCAGATATTCGAATTCTTAAATTACGGAGTAAGGAGAATATATACCATTTATCATTGTCCAGGTTGGTATTGCTCTTTTGTAGAACACAATAAAAGCCGCATTGGTCTTGGGTTGAAATGGAATCACGGCCTTTTCTAATCAAGGTGAACAAGTTAGATGTTGAATCTCCATAGTCTTTTTCGTGTTTTTTGCAAGTACCTCGAAAGATTTGCGTTACTGGTGTTAAAAAGGTCAAAGAGCCTACATAAGTAGAGATATTGCGCCCTGGCCTAAGGGTGGCCGCTGTTTCTCGTTTGCATTGGGAAACCAATGTAACGACAACGTAGGTACTATAGCCATGTTGCGCTGTTGGATATGTTTCACAGGTGAAAGAAACATATGATACCTTAAAAAATATATTACATGTGCTGATGTACAATGATTTTCATTGTAAAATTCGTGGTGACTTGAAAGTCACTTTTCTCTTTTACTAGGAATGCAATTGGGATATATTAGATATTCATGTTTCCTTTGCAAATGGGACAGTCGCGCTAAAGAAAAACACTACCATGTAAGAAAGTAGTCTTCACGGCAGCCTCTGAAGCCCGGTGCTAAGAATGTAGTGAACGAACCTATTGTACTAGCAGGGGCCATACTTCTGCCAACACTGCACATCAAACTCGGATTGACAAAATGTTTTGTTAAAGCTAAAGACCGGAACAATGAAGAATTTAGGTTTATCCGAGATTTCGTCCCTTCCATATCGGATGCTAAATAAAGGAGGGAGTATATTGGTCCTTACATTCAGAAGCTGATGCAAACTGACCATTTTGAAAGTGTTATTCAGAAACTAGAAAAAAAATCATGGCTGGAATTCAATGATGTTGTGCAAAAGTTCCTTGAATACACTAAAGCTGCAAACTACACTATCTACCAACAAGTAATTGGACACCTGTGATAGCAAAGGAAAACGAAGTTTATTCACTTTCAATAGTTGGTGGAGCCTCCACGAGCGGGGATTACAGCTGCGACCCACCGGTGCATACTCTCAACCAGGCATTGTACGGCGGCTAGCGGTATTTTCTTCCACTCGGCTTGGAGAAGACAGATCAGTTTTTTCACCGATTTCGGACGGTGGGGGCACCCCTTAAGTCGACGCTCCAACTCGTCCCAGAGGTGCTCAATATGGTTAAGGTCCGGGCTCTGCGCAGGCCAGTCCATTCGATTAACCCCATTGTCACCATGCCAAGCCATGGTGGACCTCACAACATGACAGGTGACATTTTCATCCTGAAAGTAACACGGGTCCACCCCGTAAAACTGCCAGAACGTAGGAAGCGCATGGTCATCCAAAATGGTGCTGTAGGTCTCGGCGTTGAGTCTACTAGGAATTGCAACCATGGGTTCCATGCTATACCAGGAGAAACACCCACATAGCATAATTCCACCGCTGCAGAACTTCACAGTTGGCACAATACATTCCGGCAGGAGGCGTTCTCCAGGCAGACGCCAAACCCAGACCCTGCCATCCGAACGGTAGAGGGTGAACCTTGATTCGTCGCTACAGAGAACCTGTTTCCTCTGTTCAACGGTCCACTGTCGACGTTCTTTGCACCACACTAGCCGAACAGCGCCATTGGACTTGGTGTTCAAAGGCTTGTGGGCGGCAGCACGTCGATGATAACCGAGCAGATGGGCTTCCTTACTAATCGTATTCATCGAAAGAACACTCCCGAATGCCTGTTGCTACTCCTCGCGGATGTGGCCCTTCGATTTGGAGCGGTTCTTCCGAATTTATCTGGCTAGCACCCTTCGGTCTCTAACTCCCAGTTTTTTGGGTCTGCCGGGTTGGGACACATTCCGACAGTCACCTCTTATCTTCCACTTGCCAATCACGTAGGTCACTGTCGATTTTGGGTACTTCAACATGCTCGATATGTCACGTATGGATCGGCCATTTCTGTGATACCCGACGATTACACCTTTCTCGAAATCAGAGAGCTCCGAACTGCGTGGCATCTTGCATGCGACTGGCTGCGTTGTTGTTTCCCACAAGATATTTAACGGTGGCGGCCGTGACGTGTATCAGGACCGCAGATATCGTCGATTGCAGGGGTGTCCAATTACTTGTTGGTAGATAGTGTATGAGATCATAGTTCAAAAGCTGAGGAAAATGTTTCAAAAGTTCGGTTGTCTCATGTCTTTAAAACTGCATTTCCTTCATTCTCACCTACACCTTTTTCGCGATAATATGGGAGCAGCCAGTGACTAACATAGTGAACGATTTCATCAGCAGATATCTGTCATAGAAATCGCTACTGTGCACAGTGGAATGAAGCGATGCTTGCTAATTACTGTCAGTCCATCAAGAGAGATGCTCGTGAAGAACAGTATAAGCGGAAATCGTGTAATGTAAAACTTTGCTAATATAGCATATAAATACACTTAAAATGTGTTTCCATTGTAAAATGTAAATTACTTTTAATGACAAAATTACTGGAGCACCCAAGAAGCAAGAATACGTTAATGCAAGAATTACTTGAGCACCCAAGAAGCAAGAATACGTTAATGCAAGAATTACTGGAGCACCCAATAAGCAAGAATACGTTAATGCAAATAATGTATAAAATACTCTTACATTATAAACACGTATAAAAACAAATCCTCTGCTCTATATTTTATATATCCTATTAAGGAATCCACTTATGCATATATAGTTATAATGCATTGTGATAATGTATTGTGACAATGTATTATTTTGTAGTAACGTACAATAACAAGTCCTCCATTAAACAAATAAGAACCAAGTAGAGATACTTTTTTCGTCATTTTTGTGTACTCTGCACTGTATGTAATTGAAATATTAGCTTTAAGTCTAAGGGAAAATTACACTGTTGAATTTTGCCAATCAGTGTAATTCTGATAGTACCTCCAATTGAGCATTCTGAGTTTTTGTTATCACTGAGTTTTTGTTATCACTGTGTTGCCGACTGACGTTACTTTGACACGTCACCTTTATGCACATGTCGAGATTATAATCTGTTCAGAATTTGGATTACATTCCCTCTTCTCAAGAGCACATTGAACTTCCTAGCCTTTCGACGGTTAGGTTGTTCTAAAAGTACCGTAATAAAGAACTTTAATCTTACAGCAACCCATCTGTCAGGACTTAACGTATATTCAGTACGTTGACAAAATTACTGGAGCACCCAAGAAGCAAGAATCACATACAAAGATAATTTTCATCATCTTCTTAATAAAGTGAGGTTCGTCTTTTCTCTGCGTCGCATTTAGTTTACGTGGTAATCTTCCCATGTACTTCTTCGCCTCAAGGGAAATTAGAATCCACTCTTCATGCAAGACTGCATTGAATTCTGTAAGCGACGTCGGCATAAAAGGGAGATTCCTTTCACGTTGCTCCAATTTATACCAGAAGTCCTCCGTCAATTTTACGTCGGGGTTTTGTGATTGCTAATCCATTGTGTGTTACTTGTAATTCTCAGAATAAAGAACAGTATATGTTCTCAGAATAAGAACAGTATATGTGACGGAAGTATTTCCCCCTGAATATACATAGCGAGAATGCCTTAATTATATGAAGTGCAGCCCTTTGTAGGATGTGGAGGCACAGCTGTTCATTCGAAGTAGTAAATGTAAATGCAGTGACCACTTTCACTCCATGTAAAAGGCGTCGCATTTCCTCCGCTATGATTTTCAGATCTTACATTTCAGCCCTACTCGTACCGTTCTTCCTGATGACAAAATATTACGTAGATTCTTTCATGCAGGTGTACCATATATTTTTTACTGGATGACTTCAAGCCTAGGGAGTACGTATATTTATGTAAATCCTGTAAAATTGCATCCGAAAAGTGTCCAAGTTCAAAGTCATTACGCTCTCTGTGTGGCTTCCAGCAATTTTGCTGCATGTCATTTGCATGTTATTTGTATCACGCATGTTTCTGCTTGGCTATCGGCGACGTAGTGCATTTGCAAAAAACAAACCACTGTGTGTTCGCTTTCCAGTTTTCGGTAAACAACAAAGTAGAGCACGATAGGGCGACGACAGAAAAAACAATGGAGCTACCTAATTCAAAAAACGCTACGTTTCCGAATTTCAGCTTTATTATTGGAAAACTGCATTTGTTTGGTTCGGTTTAAGTGCTGCATACAGGTTAAATAACAGTAAACAATATTTCCTGAGTCAATCAAAGCGTAATTTTATTACATTAGAATGTTTCGTTACCGGTGCATTGTGCACGGTATGAGGATTTCTCAGAGTTTAATTACACTGCCGGACAATTGCTAAGGACGGATGACAATAGCAACGATAGCAACCACAAAATGGAAGGCAGGAAAATGTGGAAATTAGCATAAGTGCGGTATACAGTAAGACGTGTTGTGCGTATGCAAATTTTGGATTGCCGAACTTGTTCGTGACGTCATAGCGCTCATAAGAGATATAAAGGATTTGACGCGTATTGACCGTTGTTGTTCAAACGCAAAGTTGAAAGGGAAAGAATCAATTGACGAACTTGCAATTTTCAGTATGTCTTCCCGACATCACATAGATGATTTCACGCGTGGCCGTATTACTGGCAAGATTGAAGAAAGGCGAAAAATAGCAGATGTTGCCAGGGAGTTCGACGTCAGCCACAGTGTTGTTTCAAGGCTTTGGAAATCATTTCAAACAAATGGAGAGTGTAGCAAACGTCACGGATGAGGTCGTGTTCGCAGTACGACACCTGCAGAAGATTGGTGCATAGTGCTATCAACAAAAAGACACCGGCGCAACACAGCTAGTGAGGTAGCAAATCAGTTTATGGCTGCTACTGGCAAGCGGATCTCCTGAAAAACTGTCGCCAGACGTTTGCATGAAGGAGGACTATACGCGCGCCGTCCTTTTGTGTGCATCCCATTGTCCAGACGTCACCGTGCCGCCCGTTTGCAATGGTGCCATCAACATCGCAGTTGGACTGATAACGACTGGTCTGCTGTCCTCTTCTCAGATGAGAGTAGATACAGTCTATCGTCTGATTGTCGACGACAACTGATCTGGCGTGATAATGGTACTGCATATTGTCCAGCAAACATACAGGAAAGGGACCGATATCCGACATGTAGTGTCATGGTATGGGCTGGCATAATGATCAATGGCTGTACGTCCCTCTATGTGCTTCCAACTGGGACTATGACTGGCCAACGATACATTAATGATGTTCTGCTACCTCATGTTCGCATGTTCCGTGGTGCTGTCGGTGATAGATTCATTTTCATGGACGACAACGCAACATGTCATCGAACAGTCGCTGTCCAGGAGTGTCTTGATGGCGAGGATATTCAACGCCTCGTATGGCCAGCACGTTCTCCAGATCTGAATCCCATTGAAAATGTGTGGGATGCCTTGGAGAGGAGTCTTGCTGGTCGCCAATGCCCTCCAATAAACAAGGACACCCTCATGCGTGCACTGACAGAGGAATGGGATAAATTACCACAACAGCTGCTTGATAATGTTGTGCAAAGCATGACACGACGTGTGGAATCTTGCATCACCCTCCATGGTGGCCATATCCCGTATTGACATCTTACGCTGGAACGCCTGCGGACGGTAATTGCATTTTTTTCACGTTTACGTATTCTGGACAAAATGGTCTGTTTGTCCCTTGAACACGTTCCAAAGCCTTCTGGATTTCAGAGCACAATAAATTGTCTTTCTTGTAATGTCGTGGCATTCTGATATTATTTTATTTCACTTGGCATCCAACCACACTTACTTTTTTATGCGCTATATAGCCGTTTATGATCCGTCCTTAGCAATTGTCCAGCAGTGTATATTTAAGTCCTCTAATCTTTGGAAATAAAAGCTATACTCTGCCCAACATGTATATCTGTGCTTTCAGATCGATTCATTTACTTATTAATTTCGTATCGCGACATTTTCATTCGAACAATTTAAAAGTTTTGTTGGATTCTGCAATTCTTTGTAAGAAACACTGTTACCATGAAATTTCTTTCATGAGTTACGTCACTGAACTCATCTGTTCTTGCAACTAAGAGCTAACCAGAAATGTGCTCGTAAAGAAATTATATAGATAAATACAGCGAAGAGTCAAAACATTATGACCAGAGCGACTTTATGCAAGCAGCAGTAACTGCCCTCGAAACCTGCTGAATGGTGAAATCGTGGGGTAGGAACTCTCTTGGAACATTGGCGAAAGACTGTGAAAAATAATGGAGTACTTTGTAGAATGAGGTGAGCGTGTATAGTTTTCCTACATCATTAAACGTATTTCCTGCAAACGCGACGAGCTTTTGACACATCCTTGTATAACTTAATAAGAAATAATTATAAAATAAATATGCAATTCGTTTCAAACAGTACTATTTATTAAAGCAATGACCTAGGAGGCTCATTCTAGACATTTACTGGCACTCAGTGTTTTTCGAATGAGCAGTGAGGGTGGTTATCACAAATATATGCAAATATTTTGGGGCGGAGGGAGGCACTTGTATTATTACATTTTCATATAACAAACGTATTTTTTAACACTAGCTATTTTAAAATTAGTTTATAGGTTAATCCGTGGTTTTGCTTCTTTCTGATTGCTTTTGCTCTTCCCAAAACTTAAAAACATAATCTGAAGTTGAGGGCATTCCTCTTTCCCCGAAACATATTTTTCAAGTAATATTAAGAATTCATTTTTATCCCAGATAATTAAAAATTTATAAAATCCCTCTAACATTTTGGGTATGTTCACGGGAATATACTTGTTATATTATTGGGTAATTATTTTTATTAAAACAATAGGGAAATTTAAATAGTACTTACATGTTTATCACACTTTGACGCAATTTTTTTATTTGCCATAGTCATCATACCCTGATGTGTGACATTCTTTGTCCTTTTTGAAGTGTTCTGTACTCTTTTGAAGTCAAACATCTTTCATGAATGGTCACTATGATGTCACAGTCAGCAAAGTGTATGTTATTTATGCCGACTCTCATCAGATCACACAAACATTTAGTTCGTAATCGTGTTCTGTATTTTATTTTTATTACCTTGATTCTTCTTGCCATGTGCGTTGCTCGTCAGTTATAATTTCTAACATCACATCACTGATGAGGGGAAGAGTGCATTTTTAAACTCCTGCGTATAAGTAAGCACACACACACACACACACACACACACACACACACACACACACACACACACACACACACACACACACACGCACACACACACACACACACACACACACACACACACGCACACACACACACCACAAGGGAGTTTTGAGAATACTAACTAGAAGAAAAAGTTGAAATCTAGTCCGAAAGGAGAGTATCGCGAATTCCTCATTTCGCCTAAACAATATCTTTAATGCATATGGAGAAAAACTGGAACAGGAGAGGTATTAAAATCGAGTTGGTCTAACATTGGTCCAACTCTCTGTAATAGGGAAGTTATTAAAAAAGAGTTGGTTAACCAGTTGTGGCTCTCACAGCCTACAATCAAATCCAAGGCTGCTGTCATGCGTTGCAGAAGGAATTGCCGTTCATTCTACTATAAAAGCATTAGTCTGATCAGTCACCGGTGTCATGTGGTTCGATCCAGCTAGCACGCGGGATGCCATTTCATCCCAAAAGTGTCCCACGGAGTTGAGATCGAGGCTCAGTTAAGGCAAGTCAAAATGCTCCACACCCATTTAATCAAACGATTCCAGCTAGGACCTCGCTTTGTGGATGGGACCATTTTCCTGTTCGTAAAGGAAAGGGCCTTCACCGAACTGTTGCCTTAATGTTGGGAGTACATAATTGTCGGGAATGTCATTATTGGTTGCAGAATTAAGATTCCCAAGCACTGGATCTAGTGGACCCCGATAAAAACCATGAAGACCATCCACAGAGAATGATACCTCGTCCACCAAGCTTCACATTTGGCATAAACAGTCAGGCAGGTAGCGTTCACCCGGCATCAACCAATCCCAAACTCGTCCGTCGGACAGCCAGATGGTGAAGCATGGTTCATAACTCCAGAGAATGCGTTTCCACTGCTCCCGAGCCCTCTAGCTACAAGATTTACACCTCTCCAACCGACACTTGGAATTGCTGATGTTAGGCTTGTGTGCAGCTGCTTCGCCAAGAAAATCCATTCCATTCAGCTCTCCACGAACCATTATGGTGCTGGCGTTGCTTTCAAAGGCATTTCGGAACTCGTTAATGAGTGTTGCAACATACATCGCACCGCCCGCTTTAACGCTAGTGGATTCGCTCTCCACGATAACTCCCTTGATTTAAGGCCAGTGCTTAGGATTAGTATGGAGCAATTATTTTTTCGCAAGAATTTTTCCATTGAATCTTAAATACAGTCCCTTTCATTTTTGCACTTTAAAAGCTAAAACAGACAGTCATCTCTAAGGGAGCTGCCAACCCCTTCGAATATTTAAGGAGAGAGTGCAGAGCCGCCAAACCCTTCGAAACATTTTCCTCTGGAGTGTCAAGCTGCTTTATTATTGTCAATCTGTGGTACGCGCTACTGCCCCGACGGCCGACGTCTGGCAAGTCGCAGGACCTGTGCCCCAGGCTTGAGTCCGGATGAAGTAACAATTGTGCTCCAGCCTCATGATGTCGACTTCTCTCCCACCGTTAAATCTCTCACCACAGATAAGGGACTGTCTAGTGTTTGTAGCCCTAAGAGGTCGTTAAACACTATCTCTTAGCGATGATGTTCATAGTTACACACCGAAAAATACGAATTTTCAACTTTTTTTTCATGGTATACTTTTGCCATTTGTTATCTGTTTTTCTTCGCCAGTTTGTAGGTTGTACGATAAATGAGTTTAATCTTTAATTTTAGTTGAATTTAAATATGGATTACATTACACGTCCAACTTTTTTCAAAGATTATTGCATTTTCTTTGCGTGAACAATGTTTTCCCTAAACCCCCACATCTCTCTCTCTCTCTCTCTCTCTCTGATTGTGCGACAACATTTCGGTCTCTGTGGTAAGTAGACACCGCGGTGCGCCTTCCCATTGCTTGGTCCCTGAGAGCAGTTAAGTATGTGATTAACATCCCCAGTGCATTAGCGAAAAATTTATATCCCTGAGAGTAACATAAACCGCCTTTTCTTTACCAATCAGTCTCAGGAAATCGCAGCTTTATTTCCTGGAATTGAGAAATCCGTCAATTGAAGCTTTCGACCTGACCGTAACGGGGCTACGATATTTTATATTTGAATACCTTACAAGCGCAATGTGTTAAGACGTCAGATCTTAGCCAAATTATGCTTGTCCACCAATGTTGTTTGGCATTTATGCACCACGAAGTAAAAGAAGGAGAATACGTTTAGGATCGTTTTTCCATTGTAAGTAATATATAAAATTGCACATTAAGCTGAAAACTAATGATAAAATATTAGAGATAAAAAGGTTTAGCCGTATGTGTGCTTCAAATGCAGCTGGTCTCCGATGGCAAAAGTTTTAAAGAGTGAGTCTAGAAACAAGTTGTGAAAGTGACTATACAATGTAATGGTGAGATGTAAGTTGCACTTTAACACAGAATTTGAATGGTGCAAGCTCATAGATCAGAGAAAACGTATTGACATGAAAATAATAATAAAAAAAATGCATACAACTTTCGAAGAGAAACTGAGAAACAGACTGCGATGCACTAAAATGTATAGCAACGGAAGATGTAGATACCTACGAAGTTAGCAGAAAAGTTATCAAATTCAAATCCCTTATGGAACCAGCGACAAAAATAAGTGGTATTAAGAGCAAATATTATTATCTGAAGAAAATTTTGCAACAAATAAAAATATTGATACAAAGAAGAAGAGATATGAAGACAAATAAAGGAAAGGTAACTCTCAAAGTTTAATATATTAAGTTGTGCAAGGTAGTGCGAAACAGGGTCAGTGAAGACATATGGAAATTCAAATGAAAACTTGTAAAAAAATCAATTCATAACAACTGAACTTGAAAAAATTAAATGTCGTCTTGGCAACTGAAGAAAACAGGTTTGGCACTCAGAAAAGAAGATAGTAGTGTAACAAGAAATGGAAGCGAAATATTTGAGGAGAATTAAAACGTTTTACACAAAGCTAAATATAAGTGACGATTTATAAGTTTCAGACATAAGAAAATTACTGGCACTGAAGTTCCTCCTGTTCTGAAAGTCAAAGTGGCCTATACAATTGAGAACAGGAAACAAGAAAGTGTTCTAGTAAAAATGAGATTTCAGTGGACACTACACAGGAAGCCAGTGGGGAAATAGAAATTACACTCGCCCAAGTTTTCACTAGATAACTTAATTAAAGGAAGATCCCTGGCGACTGGGAAAATATAACAGTAAACCTACCAGATAAAAAAGGAGACCTTGAGGATATCAGGAACTACAGACATATCAGAGTCTTCTGTGGGAGTTACATGTAAAAGAATGGCTCGGGTTAGAAAGTTGTGGAAGAGACTTGAGAAGACCTACATCCAGCAGTGCGATGAAAAATGTTGATGTTGATGATGATATACATAGCGAACTCTGGAGGCAATATTGAAAAATAATATTTATATAAATTACAGTAAGAAACAAAATAATAGTAATGAGGAGTTAACTGTTTCGGTGTTGGGCATGGTTCCTCCAGTCGACCATGCCCAACACCTAAACAGTTTGTACTAAATTTCTCTATGATACCGATTAACAACATAAAACTCATGATATGATTTACATATTTTAGGAACTTTTATTTCTTCTGGAACAAATATACCTTATTATTTTATTTTCTGTATTAGTACAATGTAATTAACCGTCGGATACTTTGAAATGTAACTACACATGACTACATAACTGCAATTTTTGCTGTCAATACAAAATTCTAATACCTATTTATTTATTTTTGTTTGAACAGTTATCTTCTTTTGCAAAGATATTAAAGAAACCTTAGCATTCAGATATGAATTTATGTGAAACCATGTATATTTGTGATTAATTACCAGTGAAGATATCTTTGTTCCTAATGGCTTCAAAGTTTTCTTTAGTAGAAAAATTGAGAAACTTTAGCATTTGGAAATCAATATATACTTTAAGATTTTTTTTTACTGAATTCACTGTACTGATTAGGAGTGATATCCGAAAGAACAAAAACATCATTTATTCATTTATTCAAAGCGACACTTTTCTTATTTTTTTTACTTTGAACTTCTTATAGCATGCTTCATTCTAGTGACCTAGTGGTTATGGAGATATGTAAATGCTCCCTGCGTTCTTCTGGAAATGGCCATCTAACGGACGTCCATATTTACGGGAACAACGGCATGTTATAAATTTGGAGCACCAATAAAGTGGTCTTTTTTCAGACGCTTAGAGAAGCTAAACCTACAGATCTTTCCTTTGGTCCAAATTCTTAAAACGATATTCTCACATTTTTTGCGCTGAAATTTACATATCTTTTACATTAAAATCCTTTTACGTCTAAATTTTCCCGTTTTAAACCAATTTACCTTACATTAATAAATTATTTATTTTTTGAGAGCTTTAAACTTGAGAAAGGAAATTCATTGTCTTTGAAGAAAATTCGAAAATCTGATTTTAAGTGTTATCCTTAGCTGTACCAGAAACAGCTGTGTTCATGTAAGCAGCATTTATTATTTGCTAAGAATATTTTTTGTTAGAACAATGTAGAGAAAAAATAACATGAGTTTTAAATACAATAGACCTCTAAATCTTTGCCACGGATTCAAATTGTATTTCTTTCATATCCTGATCCAGAAAAAATACAAATCATTTGTTTTGTCCAGTAATTCACAATATGTAAGAAAATGTTCAGTCGAATTTTTGCATTTATCATATAGTAGGAAGGACTTAGTCCTTAAGCTTTTAAGTTGAAATTTTGAATAGATCTAATTGACAACGTGCTTACTTCAAGTTTTGTCTACTTATTTTGTAAGCGTTTCAGTTCGCTTTTCTTTTTCTCTTTTTTTTTGTAAAAAAGAACAAAAAGAAAAGCTTTTCATGTTTGCGTTATGCGCATTTTTCTGCTTATGTTTCTGGTAAATGTGCATTCTTACCATGTCTGTGTTTCTAAAAAAACATATTAACTTTTTTTGCTGGTAGAAGTGAGGAGGATGAAGGATTCCCTCCTATTTGTCAGTTTTCATATGCTTTTGTAGACGATCTACAAAATGTAATTAGATTGGATATGGAATTGTAAACATGCCTAAAGATTTCCTCTTCCCACAGAGGTACTCTGCTTGCGCAGTTATTCTTCTAGTGGCGTACAAATTAATCGCAATTTCTTACAATACCACTATCTCTAAGAGGCAGCTTGATAAAAGACTTTATTAGATCCAAAAAAATGCCGAGATGACGAATATTTTTCATGTTTTCATTAACGTTGAATATCCCAATAAGTGGAATATGCGGTGTTTAAGAAGAATCAACACCGAGTGAGTCTAGAAACAAGATAGCCTGGAACATTCCTCAAATTTTCTCTCCTTTCATAATTTTGTTGAAAGCTCTAAATGTAAATCGTTTTGTCAACAAGGGCATACATTACATTGATCTTGCTTATAAATAGGCGGTAAGATGTTAGCCAGTTTGAAAAGTTAAGAATTCTCCAGGGAAATAACAAATTTTTTGTAGAATAAATGCGATAGAATAGCATGTTTTTTTTAGATTCCCCATAGATGCAAGAGAGCTCGAGGATTATTTATAGAATTCGTTTAAAGCAACCACGAATTTAATGACAATGTATTTAGTGCATGTTATAAATTATCAAGCAGAAAGGAATGCTCGACCTGAGAAACTGATTTAGAAATATGCCTTTAAATCTTTCAGAGAACCTAATTTAAGAATCTAAGAATATGTATGTTAAATGATAAATGTAGCACAGTTCAATCAAAATCGGTAATTGGTTTACGATGATAGGGATTTTTAAAATAGGGCTTTTGGCTTCTTGTATTAATACTCCTGTTTGTGAAACTCGGCTAAGGTATTGGCTACTACCCTGCTGTCCAAGATTTAAAAGACAAGGTACATTTTGAACAGGAAAAATAGAAAAAAGTGGTTTCAAAGCTGTCAGTGGTATCGACGGTAATAGCAAAAGAAGAATGAAATGCACAATAAAAAACATGAGTGTTTTGTAGCAAAGATCGATACAGAAGCAAATGTTACGGAGGAGGTAGAGGCTCGCGTCTCTGTCTGTCTCTCTCACTCTCTTTCTCTCTCTCTGTCGTACAGAAACAGTCTTGCATAAACACAACATAAACAGACTACAGGGCCAAGTCCTCAGTAGTGGATATGTCAATCCCTCCCTCCAATGCATGTTTGGTGCCAGTGTGCCATGTTCAGCACTAAGTGGTTCATGAGTCCTTAATTGTCTCACTCCTGCCGAAGATCCGGTGAAGTGCTCGAATGCTTTATCATGGGGGATCCTTTGCATAAGACGACTCCTCAGAGCGTACCATACATGTCGATTGGATTGAGATCAGGGTAGCATTCTGGGCCCTCTATCCAACGGATATCGGCAACAGCCTGTACACCATGCACTGCTGCTCTGCTGAGAGAACAGGCGTTATCGTCCATAAAAATGGAATTCAATCCCATAGCAACAGGAAACAAATCCACGTGGGAAAGAATCATATCTTTGCAATACCGATCCCCAGTGATTGTCTTTTTATCCATCATTTGCAGTTCGATACGCCCACTGACTGTGATTACGGCTCGCACTATGACCCCACAACAGCTAGCCATATCTGTTGCGTTCACCGCTGTTCCTGGCACTATAAGCAGTCCAACATTCCCTCCAGACAATTGCCGCTTGATATCTGAAGAGATACTAGAGCGGGTTTCAGTTGCGAACCTTATCTTGTTTCATTGATATGAAGACCCATCAGTGTGAGATATACACCAGTGATTGCGAGCTGTGGGTTGCCCTATGGATAATGGTAGACAGCGTAGGGGTTTCCGGGCATATTGTCTGCTGCATTTAGACCTCGTGACACAGTGTGGTGCGAAATCCCCACACGGTGCTTGCTTGAAGATGATTAGCCAATTAGCCCGCAGAATGTTTCAAAATCCTCTTTGCCATTATTGCGAGGTAACGTTCGTCTCACTGGCTTTTACAGCGAGCATGGCTTCCAGCAAAACATCTGGCAACAGTTCTGTGTGCCCTGATCGCTGACAAAAGCTGCGATAATTGCTGCGTGCTTCTCCAAACTCGCTGGTGACGACGGTAATATTTTGGCATTCTTCGAGCTAGCTGATAATTTGGCCTCGAGTGCAATCATCCATACGATATCTGCGAGACATCCTTTTGTTACGTCAAACACTCAGATTTTTGCCCATGGGAATCTGATTGAATTGATATGAGACATGACTCAGATTCCTGCTTGTATGCACACTCCGCAGCTGTGAAGTGTTCAGAGCATATTTGCATTCTGGCTGCAAATCATTGAATTCCTTCATACCTCACACCGCATTCGAGTGCATGTGTTACCGAGCTTTTTTTTAGCCCCATGACTCTCTGTAATAGTCAGATTCCATTGTTCATCCAAAAGTTTTAAAGATCAGTGTATTATATACTTCTCACTTACCCAGAGGTAGTAACTCATAACTGTAAATTACGGATGGGACGCTAGTATTGTCCTTTGCGTTAAACCCTTAAAAAAGGGCAAGGATTAAATCAGAGAAAGAAAGGTTTTGCCAGTATAGGAGTTCATGTATGTGGGTTTCCTTTTTCTGTTTAATTCAGGGTTTAATGTCCCTATGAGCATCAAATGCTGCAAGGAAGTTCAAGGGAAGGGGCAAAACCACTCCAGGCTCAAATACATATCACTAGCGCCCCATCCAGAACTTCAACGTCTGACAACTCGTACACCGGTGTAGAGTGTTTTTTTAGATTTGGAAAGTTGCTGCTTTCAATGAGGAACCACGTGAATCGGGCTGGTAATTTGATCGTGTGCCGCGGAAACCGCAAGATGTTTTATGCCTGAAATTCTGTTACTAAGTGTACTGTTACTACATGCAAAAGAAAGATTAAAATGTTATAATACAGACTGTATAGTACCTTTCATGTTTATGTTATCAGATGTTCATAAAAACAGGAAATATCGAAAACAATGGAAAATGAAATATGAAGACAAATGTGTCGCTCCTGTGACGCAGTGGTCTAAGCGGTGGCATCTGCTCACTCGATTGAAATGAGTCTGGATCCCGTTGAGGTATGGATGTTGAGTTTGTCTTACGATACTGGCTCTTCACCCGAAACCCGTGGCTCCAAATTGGGAACCAGTGACTGCTTAGAGCCCATCCAGTTGCTCACGGCGGTTGTTAAACTCTCAAACAAAAAAACAGCAACGGTTATTTGATTCACATTTCTACAAACCGATTGTTTATGTGGTTCAGTATTTTCCAGTGAAAATTCAACATTCCTATGAACAATACCGTTTATTAAGTAAGTTACAAAAATACGAAATTCAGAGAACCCGGCGATTAAATTTAGCCATAAAAATTCCTTTTGAAAATTCAAAATTTTTAACTGAAAGTTAACATAGCGGAATCAAAATTATAAAGCCAACACGGTGGCACACTGGCTTAAGCGCTGGTTTCTGACCGTTCGCCCCAGAGAACCCAGGCTCGAGACGTAGACGAGGCATCGGCAGCGCGCCGTCCTTACGACAGTGGAGCTCTCCACTTCACTTCCGTTTGAAACTCAAATAAAAAGCTAAAAGTACAAAAGTAATGTGGTTTTAAAAAAAACGGGGGCACCAGTTTGTCTGCGGAAAATAGAAAGCTTTCTAATTTTCCATTTGCTGTTTTCTCAATTTTAGCAAATGTAATTCGTTCAGGCTTCAAACACAAGGACGTGTCCAACGAAATGTTTTATAATTTAAGTGGAATGGAGTTTTGAATTAAGTTTACATGGATGATATATAACTTACATTAATGGCTATACTTTTCAAGCACAAAATCTTAGTAGCTATTAAGAGCTTCTTTGGCAAACCATTCCTTGTAAAATTTTGGGATCATGAGATATGGCTCATTCCTCACAATTAGCGACAGTTACTGAATTGTAAATCAAACCAATCCAAATTTTAATTAGCAAACATACCACCTGGTGGCAAGCCTATATTTGATTCCTACTGTAGGGATGTGTTTCAGTTGTATCATCAAATTTATCAAATCTGTTGTAGCGCAGTTAAATTGTTTTGTACGATAATGGAACGTGCCATCGACCCTATAGCGAAAGTGTCCTTTTTGTCGGTGACGAGATTTCAAGCCACATTTTCCTACTCCGGAGCAGCTATTCCACCGATTGAACAACGACAGCAAGGCTCATCGCTGCAAATTGCTGTTTTGACATGCGCTGTGTTTCATGGGGCATTTACGTCACATACACCGATGATCCATCACACTATGACCACCCCTAGCCTAGAAAAATGATAGCGCCTGGAGACAGAAAGGTGACGCTAATGAAGTTAACAGAGCTGCATATATACAAACCGAGGACCGGATTTCGATTAGTAAAGTGTCCGGAGTCAGAATGGGAAAATCTGCCGATTTATCGGGGTTTGCTAAAGGACAAAATGTGATAGCACGGCGCTTCGGAACCACGATCTCGGAAACGACGTGGGTTCTGTGTTGTTCACGTGCCGCTGTAGTGAGTATGCATCAAAAGTTGTGCACAGATGCCCAAACGACGAACCGAAGTTCATCAGTGTGTCGTCCTCAGCTCATTGATGCCAGAGGGGAGCAGAGACTGTCGCGCATTGTTCACAGCGACTGCAGGGCCACAGTGCAACAATCACCCGCACTACAACAGTGATGATAAGGTCAATGTGTCATAACAAACAGTTCATCGCAGCTTTCTGCGCATGGTCCTGCGTAGGCGAAGACCCAGCTGGGTCCCCATGCTCACTGCACGTCAGCACCAACAACGCATGAAATAGGCCCAAGACCATCGAGATTGCACCGTGAATGATTAGTAGAAATTGGCCAGGTCTGACGAATCAAGATTCCTGGGGCATCACGTTGACGGCCTAGCGCGGATACGCCCATTACCAACGGAGGCTATGGCACCTGGATGCACTGTTGGACGGAAACCGGCAGGCGGACGCGGCGTTGGTGTTATGCTGTGAGCGATAGTTTCTTGGAACACCTTAGGTCCCATTATCCCAATAGCACAATCCCTGACATTTGTTAGGAATCTGAACATCGTTGCGGACTAAGTTCATCCATTCATGGCAACTCTGTTCCCTGCTGGTGAAGGCCACTACCAACAGGATAATGCGCCATGTCACACTGCCAGAATCGTCAAGGAGTGGTTAGAGGAATATGCTAGTGACTTTCTGTTAATGCATTGCCCTCCAAATTCACCTGACATGAACCCAATCGAACATTTTGGGTTCGACTTGGAAACGCATGTTCGCGCTACCTCGCCACCACCCCGAAATGTACGGGAACTGGAGGACGTGTTGTTGACATTATGGTACCAGGTACCCCGGAGTACCTATCGCCACCTCATCAAATCGATGCCTCGCTGAGTGGCCGCTGTTTTACGAGCTAAATGCACTGGTAGCACAGCCTTGCAACATAACGTAGGTCCAACACTGAGCCATCGTATTTCTATTCGTAAAAGACGGTGGCTTAGTGTTGGGCCTACGTTAAATTGCAAGATTGTGCTACCTGGGTATGGTCCTACATCTTATTAGGTAGGTGGCCATAATGTAAGAGCTCATCGGTGTACATACCCCACCCCCTCGAGAAAGCGGGTGTTCCAAATCGTAGTTTCAGGGTCAGCCGATAAACCATGCTTGAAGGAGCTTTCTCTAGAAAAAGGAGTTCTGAACAATTCCAGTCGACGTGCGGACATGACACATTTTTCAAAGCGTTGAAATAAGAGTTTTTATTGAACTCAGACGATACGTGCAATAAGTATCACACATTGTTTTTTGAAACTTACGACCAAGAGATTCATTTCTGCGTTCGTTTGCCAATATAGCTAAACTGTCCTTTTTAGCTGAGACAGGATTCTTACCCCAGAGCGGCTGTTCTATCAACTGAACTACGTCGGAAAGCCTTCACACCTGCAACTTGCTGTTTGACATTTGGGTCGCCTCTGTGATAGGTACGTCACAACCTATGATAAAACGTTTGAGATGACGTCCGTTGCACAAAACATTCTATCAGTTAAAATATTAAAAAAACATTCCACCAGTTTGATATTTCAGCGAAATTCTTGCTATCTTAAGAAATAAAAATTTTGACAATTGGGTACTCATCCGGAAGGTCTGATCAGTATGTATATAGGAACGTTGGAGCACGATTTTCAGAAAACGCTAAGGCAGACACCGGAACATGCAGTGCGCGCATAAAATGCAAAAACGAGAAATGCTCAGATGATGAAGATTACCATGTGCTTTTAAAGAAACATAGTAAATAAATGAAATAGGACTCAGCCTTTAAGTCTGATATTGTGTAAAACAAAACTATGCTGCTTTCAGAGTGCTCTCTCTGGTAGCACCGGTTCATGAAATAATTTAAATGCATGGACTGTTTGTTAAATATAAGAAACACTCTCGTATTATGTACACTGAGATACCGAAAATCTGAGAAGGGCGCTACCATTTCAGTTACATGCCATCATACCCACGCTGTAAATGGTGTCGTCCGTAAACGACGTATATACACGGTCGAGTCATATTATTGTGACCAAAAGCTAATATCAAGAGTAAATTAATTGTTCAGCGCGGAGAACAGCTAGACGAGCTGGAAGTAATTCAATAAGGGGTGGCTCATAGGCATATGAAGCCACGCTGACTGCAGTGCATCTGATTGCTGCTGGAGGGTGTGTGGTGGAGGACCCATAAAATGAACAACACGGTCGAAGTGGTCCCACAGATGCTCAATTGGGTTTAGGTATGGGGAATTAGTGGGCCAGGGAAGTGCCTTGCAGTTTTCATCGTGCTCTTCCAACCATTCTCGGACATTTCTAGGAGTGTGGCACATCGCATTGTCGTGCTGGAAAATCCCGTCCGCCCCATGGAAGACAATCAGCATGTATGGGTGTACGTGGCCTGCAAGGATGGATTCATAATGGATTCTGCCCATAGTGCCTCCCACACGTATGAGTGGACACAGAAAATGCCACGAAAATATTCCTCAGTCAATAACGCTTCCCCCACCGGCTTGTGTTCTTATAGCACTGGTTGAAGAGTGTTTGTTCTCCGATGTTGCGTGCCTTAAATGCCAAAAACTACACTGGTTTCCATAAATCAAGGAACAAATTGAAAATTGTTATAACACAAAAAATATGCAAAATGTGCATGAAATTTGGTGAAAGTCTTCATTGTACCGCCACCTCCATCCGTTCGATAAAGCGGAAAATGTGACTTACCGGAAAAGGCACTTCTTTGCCCTTCAGCGGAGGTCAAATTCCGTTACTGCCGTGCAAATGTAAGCCTTTTCGGCCTATGCACCTTCGTTAGCATAGATGCAGTGACCATCCGTCTGCATCGGAGCCCCACACGCAGCAGGTTTCGCTGAACTGTTGTTTTAGACACACTTCCGGTAGCATCCTGGTTCATTCGGCCAGTGAGTTGATCCACTGCAGCGTGGCGATCGGCCCTCACGCACCTTCGGAGCCGACGTTCACCTCTCACGTCAATGATACGTAGTGCTCCGCAGTCTCCACGTCACTTATTTGCAATGGTGCCATTTCTTCAATCGCGATACACTTTAACCACAGCAGCACGCGAACAGTTCACAAACTGAGCTGTTTCAGAAATACTGCCACCCTTGGCCAGAAAGCCGATAATCATGCCTTTTTTGCAAATCGAATAAATCGTTCCTCTTATCCATGACAGCAACGAGTGATATGTTTTCAGAATGCCAACAGTAAACCTTATATACTATCCAAGCCAGCTCACGACACGTGCCTTCTTCCATTGGCTACGCGCTGTTGTCGTCAAAAGTAGGAGATGGTCGCAATAATGTGCCTCGACTGTGTATATAGAGGCAGATATCTCCGCAAGCTTATGTAGTAGATTTGCAGGTCACATGGCAGATTACCAGGATTTAAGTGATTTCGAAGTTGATATGATAGTTGGCACCCGGGAGATCGGTCGCACCATCTGGGAAATTACTATGAAATTTGGATCTACACGGTCAACAATTTCAAGCGTGTACCAGGACTACACAAAATCAGAGGACACATCTAGAGTGCGAGATCTGTGTGGCCTTAGAAAAGCCCTGGAGGATCGTGTACAGCGGCCTCTGTCACGCACTGTATCGTCCGCCCGACGTGCGATATTGCCGCAAATCACAATGCAATTCAGTGCTGGGGTCAGTAGTAGCATCAGCGTTTGGACAGTGCAACGTTCTCTGTGTTCTATGGGGTTCCAGATCCGACAACCATAGCCCAGTGCTATTGCGGACCTGACGACACAAGGCTGAGTGCCTCGGCTGGGCTCCAGAACACCGCCATCAGGCTCAAGGTAACTGGAAACGTGTAGCCTGGTCCTACAAATTCCGGTACCAACTTTTTACGGCAGATGGATGACTCCGGATGTACCGACAACCCCACTAGGCAATGGATCTCGCATTCCAACAAGGGATAGTGCATTATGGTAGTGGCTCTGTTATGGTGTGGGGTCTTTTCAACTGGCACGAATTAGGACCCCTCATACTTCTGCAGACCGTTCTAAACGGTGGAGACTGCATAACCATCCTTGGGGATCATTTGCACCCGTTCATGTCATGCAACAACCATTCCGACGGGTACGACCTCTTGTAACACGACAATGCCCCACCGCACATGTCCACAGTCGTCCGATTATGGCTGAACGAACATTCCATAGCGTTTGGCATTCTAACTTGGCCCCCTCGTTTGGCAGAGTCAAACTCCACCGAAAGCACTTTTTATGCTGTTCAAAGTGTCAATGCCGGGAATCCTCCACCGGTTAATATTACACTAATTGTGGGGCACTCATCAAGAAGCATGTTGTGCACTGTCTCCACGGTACAAGAGAGAGCCAGTGGAATCCATGCCTCTTCGCGTTGCTGCAGTTATCTGATAGGGAGGAGGAACCACGCGGTATTAGATATGTATCCTAGTTGTTTTGGCACTTCAGTGTATATCAAAAGGAACTTTGGGCTCTATAATATACGCAGTCGAGTTGCATTATTGTGATCACCTCCTACTTTTGATGTCAGCCGCGCGTAGCCAATGAAAGAAGGCACGTGTCTGGAGCTGGCTTGGAGGGTATATAAGGTGTGGTGTTGGCATTCTAAAAACATATCTCTCGTTGCTGTCATGGATAAAAGGAGCGATTTATCAGAATTCCGAAAAGGGGTGATTATCGGCTTTCGAGCCAAGGGTGGCAGTATTTCTGAAACAGCGTAGTTGGGGAACTGTTCGCGTGCTGCTGTGGTTAAAGTGTATCGTGATTGGATAAATGGCACCATTGGGAATAAGCGAAGTGGAAACTGATGAGCACCACGTGCCATTGATGTGAGAGGTGAACGTCGGCTGCGAAGGTGCGTGAGAGCCGATCGACACGCTACAGTGGAGCAACTCACTGGCCGAATGAACCAGGGGGCCACCGGAAGTGTGTCAAAAACGACAGTTCAGCGAACTCTGCTGCATATGGGGCTCCGATGCAGGCGGCTGGTCGCTGCACCTATGCTAACGAAGGTGCATCGGCAGAAAAGGCTTACATTTGCAAGACAGTATCGGAATTGGACCTCCGCTGATTGGCAAAGGATTGCTTTCTCCGTTGAGTCACATTTTCTGCTTCATCAAACGGATGGACTTTGGCGTCTAAGGCAAGAAACATCGAGAAAAAACACTCTTCAACCATTGTCGGAAGAACACAAGCAGATGGGAACAGCGTAATGGTGTGAGGAGTATTTTTGTGGAATTTCCTGAGTCCACTCATACGTGTGGGAGGCACTATGGACCGAATTCATTATGAATCCATCCTTGCAAACCACGTTCACCCATACATGCTGATTGTCTTCCATGGGGCGGACGGGATCTTCAAGCACGACAATGCGATGTGTCATACAGCTAGAAATGTCCGAGAGTGGTTGGAAGAGAACAATGAAGACCGCAAAGTACTTCCCTGGCTTCGTGATTCCCCAGACGTAAACCCAATTAAGCATGTGTGTGACCACCTCGATCGTGTTGTTCGCTCTATGGATCTTCCAACATGCACCCTCCAGCAGCAGTCAGATGCACTGCAGTCAGCATGGCTCCACATACCTGGGAACACCTTCCAGCACCTTATGGAGCCCGTCTAGCTGCTGTCCGCGCTGCACACGGTGGTTACTCTGGATATTAGCTGGTGGTCACAATAATTTGATTCGGCCCTGAAGGTAGGCATTTTGAATATAGTGTAAATGGAATACACTGGGAGAAAACGAACTCAAACTTTTGACTTTGATATTTAAAACCCTCAAATAATACAAGAGTTGTTTATCAAATAACAAAAAATAGGAGACATCTTCAATCTAAAGAAACTTATGAAACTAGTTTCTTTAGATTGAAGTGGTAATCCGTTTAATTGTCGTTCTGGTGTTATTTCTTACTCATATTAAAAGGATTACTACTTCTATCTTGTATACTTGGTGTATTGATTAATCAGTTTTACAGTTTCTTTAGAATGACTTGTGCCCTTGATTGAGATAATTTTTTAAAAATGCTGTTCACCCTCGTTTTTAATCATATTGAATTAATTGATACGTAGATTTTGCTGTATTTTATCAATTTAGTTTGGAATAAGATTCTGTAAGACAGAAGGGAACTGATTTAATGAAATCAGGCTTTCCGATTCTTCAAATATTGCCACTGAATGCCAAGGAATTTAAGTGTCAGGATTGCTTAAAGACAGTTCTTTCTCGTAACTGTCGTTTCTAAAATTATCAGAGATGAAAGTGTCACTTTCCGTCGACACATGATAATGTACATAATAAAGCGACGATTCAGCGAATATATAATACGCATATGTTGAAACATGTGTTACTGCAGTTAAGAACGTTGTGCTCGGTATAGTTACAACGATTGCTGACAGGTTTTGATTTACGATTGAAAAATATCGAGCTTTGAATGTTTAAGTTTGAAGAAATAATTTAATAAAGGACACATTCAGAGATTAGAAAGGATTTATTAATTCATTCTTGAAAGAAAGACAGAAACTTTTGTAGAGAAAACGTTTTATTCTTTGAAGTACAAACTCAAGGATGAATGATGGAACAAGGTGACGTCCGAAATTCATGATTATTTCATCCGGAGATAAATCGAAGGCAAAGATCCGCAAGGCGAAAATTCTGTTTAAACATGATGATTGCCTTTGATTCCTCTTTAGATGAATCAAAGGTAATGATCCGCTTAACTTAGCTTGGTGACTGAAATGGCGTTTTCCCGGATTATTTCCAACCTCTGCTTGTAGATGGAAATCTCTAAGTAAGCATTTAAACAAAACAGCCAGATTAAGTTATTAGGTAGTACGTACGAAAATCAGATCCACACTGCATTCAATAATCCAGCACGTCTGGTATCTTTTATCAAGAGTTCGTATCCAAACATAACGTTTGACTAATGTCTTTATTCGCATATTAATTACCAGCACGCACTCATATTATTGCGTAGCATCGCTCAGTAGATAACTTCTACAATATAGTCCTCAACATACACTGCTGGCTACCCAAAATGCAACACCAAGAATGACACGAGATAGCAAAGCCAGATTTACTGGACACATAACAACAGATACAAAGATGAAACGATTGAGCTTACAGGCCCGTGCGACTTGCGGAACACGCAGACATCAATAGTTCGTGTGGTCCCCATGGCTGGCAATAACGGCCGCTACACGCCGCGGCATCGAACGAAAAAGGCTTTGGATGTGGGCTTGGGGTATGTTGGTCCAGGCTGCTTCCTCACTTTGCCACAGTTCATCAGGCGTAGCCGCGCGTGATGCTTGCCGGGCTACTCGGTTGCCGATCAGCAACCAGACGTGTTCGATGGGCGACATATCGGTAGAACATGCAGGCCGCGGCAGCAGTGACACCTGGTGGGCCATGAAAAATTGTTGCACCATGCGTGCCACGTGCGGGCGCGCATTGTCCTGTTGCAACGTAGCCGCTATCAGGTCCTGCAGGTAAGGGAGTACTACAGGCTCCAAAACGTCGGAGATGTAGCGGTGGCTGTTGAGCGTACCGCGATGCATATCAGAGGGGTGCGGGTGTCATATCCAATTGCGCCCCAAACCATAACGCCAGGCAAAGGAGCGGTATGGCGATGCATAATGCAGGCGTCATACGGTCTCTCGCCGCGGTGCCACCACATGCGGATCCAACCATCATGGTGTTGCAGGCATACGCGGGATTCGTCTGAGAAGACAATGTCGTGCCATTCTGTAGTCCAGGTGCGGCTTTCAACGGCCCACTGCTGCCGCACTCGCAGGTGGTGTGACGTCAATGGTAATCGGAGCAATGGGCGCCGTGCGACAAGTCCCCGTTCCTGCAGACGACGTCGAACGGTACGTGCTAACACAGGTGTTGCGCAAAACACCCTAATTCCTGCGCTAACGTTCGTGATGTGGCGGTGCGAACCGTCAATGCCTGCCGTACAACATGCCAGTCCTCTCTTTCGGTGGTGTGCCGCGGCTGTGGCAATCGCTCATTGAGGCTAGTATGGATTCGGCAGTTGCAAGAGGGTCGCTCCGTCCTTCCCTTCTGCACCCACTGAATCCATACTCGCCTCAATGTGGTTGGATGTCGTCCCATACGGGCGCCGATGTCGCGTTACGATAAACCGCTGTCGCGATAAGCCACTTTTCGACCTTTATCGAACTCCGAAACGTGCTGCAATGATTGCCGTATTCTGCGACGAGGCATCAGGAAGCTTCCCACGCACATGCCCGGCAGCACAACACACTTACGCTACTTACACCCCGCCTTCTGTGCACCTTTCTTATAGTGCTTCTCGGTGACGTGCCGGGAGCACATGATTTGCATATGCCCTGCAATGCTAATCGTGTGCATGTCCTCTCGCGAGCGACGCATGCTGCGAATTTCAGGCCAATCGGATGCTTCCTTCTTGGTGTTGCATTTTGGGTGGCCAGCAGTGAATATCGCTCTCAACGCATACATTCTGCTCATATAACTTGCTTTTATAATCTGTTTGCTAAAAAACATCCTTTGCATCCCCTCTGCATATCTCAACGTTACACATTAGCCCAGAACACTCAAAATCTTCTATTTACGTTCCATTTCACTTTGGCGTACACTCAATTTGCCAACTTGTAGCTCATCGGAGATTTTGTACAGTGAAGTCAGAAAATATTTAACGAGGAGAAATCAAATTCACATAAGAGCACGGAAACTCAAAAGAAAGGTAAAATTAGAGGAATACGTCACAGAATCCATTATTGAAATAAACTGAGACTCAATTTTTAAAAAGCGATTGTAAACCAAACTTTATAGCTTAGCCTCAACTTCGCAGTTTATCAACATTTATATTAAGCATTGGTTTGAAACACAATTCCAGTTCCGTATGGGAAGCAGCAATTTCTTCAAATTGAATTTTTTGTTAGGTTTTTTATCATCATTAAATCATAAAAAATGCAAAAATCTTTTAGGGAATTTTATGACAGTCCTCATAACTACTTGAGAAAATTTCATTCTGTGAATTCAACGCCTTCCCAATTTTGTGATGATTTTCTTCTATTTTAATTTGTTTTGAATATCATTTTTTTTGTATTTCTCTATATTATTCTATAAAGATATTTCGAACTATTTTTTCACGAACCATAATAAATATTAAACTAAAGGTCTTCCTAATGTTATTTAGTAAACACAGGCGTTTCTGATGTCATCGTGATTGTGTAAAAAACCTTTCTCAAGCAGTTCCGAAAAGGGTGCTTTGATTTAAAGAGCTAAGAGAAGGTACCAGACATTCTAAAACAAAACAAAATGCATCACTTCCTGTCGCCGAAGATCTTAAGAGCGTCAAAAGACTTTGGTCTTGTTGTCATGTAGCTTTGAAAACAGATGACTCGGCCAGAGAAACACTCCTTGAAACGCTGAAGTCTTCTTCATTGCTCTGTCATCGGAAGCTGTCATTCGCAAAAGACGTTTGATTGTACCACACAAGTCTGCAGGACCTGTCGGCCGGCTTACATTTCCTTTCTTTGTTTGGCTGTCCAAATTTGCTTTCCGCATATTTAGGAATCAAACCTATCTCCCGGTCTCCAGTGTATAATAAGTTTGCAGTGTTCTCGTTCAACGTGCCTTTCCATGAGCACAAAATTTTCTTGTAGAAAATGTCAACATTTATAAAAAAATAATAGCTCTTGGTAACCTGGGTCACAGGCAAAAACGTCATCAACGGGCCTATACAGGGTGTTTCGCGATTAGTGTCCGAAAACAAAAGGAAAAGAGTGTCAAGTGAAAAATGCAAAATACGCAGAAAACAGCGGACAATTCAGCTATGATAGTTGCATCCCAAAATTTAATTTTGGTATTTTTCGGAAATTATCATTTCCGAGAAATACGAAAATTAATTATGTATGCGACTCTCCTCGGAAACCAAATACAATTAGTAAAAAACGCGCTGCGCCTAACTAGGGGGAAATAAATTTACTTTAACGCTTTAGAGGAATATTTCCCTGAGATATTGATAATTGAAGTTCTGGATGTATGCCAGCTTACCGGCAGTGAACATGTGAAGCGTTAACGTCCACGAATAGTATACATGGGGAACATCTGCAAATTCATTTAAAAAAGGACAAACGACATGTTTTCCATATGTACCATTCGCGGCCGTTAACGCTGCACATGTTCACTGCAGGTAAGCTGGCATACGTCCAGAACTTCAACTATCGATATCTCAGCGAAATATTCCTCTGAAGGGTCGGGAAATTTTTTTTCCTAATTAGGAGCGAAGCGTTTTTTACTAATTGACTTTCGTTTCTATGGGGAGCCGTATGAATATTTAATTTTTGTATTTTTCGAAAAATATCTATTACGGGAGATATAACAATCATAGCTGAATTGTCCTCTGTTTGCGGCGTATTTTTCATTTTAACCTTTACTGCTACGATCTGCCGTTACATTTCTATTCCTTTCGGACACTCTTCGTGAAACACCGTGCACTTGAGACGCATTTTGGGAAATGTGTTTTTGAGACTACCAGAACTGCGCATTGAGTTCATGCACGTATCATCACTATCACATTGTTAACCATTATTAATCCGCAACTGGATGGTATCCCCAAGCTTTTTACACCCCAGGCCTCCATGTCACTCCCGTATGTTTCCGAAGTTTATCAACCTATCTCCCATGTGTTCTTCTTCTGGTTACTTTGCAGTCCTTTGGTAACCAGTCTAATAATTCTGATGTCCATCGGTGGTCTGCCTTTCTGGCATTTGTAATCCATTGACTTTTCAGGAATTTTACTCTGATGAAGATGTCTTCCACTCTTACCATTTTAGTGATCCACGAGTTATTTCTTCTTATCTTCCCTGGTTACGCCAAACACGCATCTCTCCATGCATCTTTCAGATGTTTACAGTCTTTCAATACACAGACGAGCCATTACAGTATGACCACCTACCTAATAAGCTGTAGGACCTATTTATCAAGAAAAACCGCGGCTATTCGGTGAGACATCTATTCAAAGAGGTGGAGATAGGTATCCTGCGGCATCTGGTACCATGACTTCAACAGCAGGTCCTTCAGTTCCCGTATATTTCGAGGTGGTGGTGATTTAGTGTGAGCCTACTTTTCCAAGTCCAACCACAAAATTTTAATTGGGTTCATATCAGGTGAATTTAAAGGCCAGGGCATTAACATAAAGTCACTAGCATGTTCTTCGAACCACGCCTTGACGATTCGATTCTGGCAGTGTGGCATGGCGCATTATCCTTTTGGTAGTGACCACTACCAGCAGGAAACACAATTGCCATAAATGGGTGAACTTGGTCAGTAACGATGTTCCGATACTTGACAGATGTCAGGGATTGCGCTATTGGGATAATGGAGTCCAACGTGTCTTAATAAAGCTTCGTCCTCAGCATAACACCGCCGCCTGCCTGTTTCCTCCCAGCAGCGTATCCAGGTGCCATAGCCTCCGTTGGTAATCGGAGTATCCTCGCTCGGCCGTTTACGTGATGCACCAGGAATCTTGATTCGTCAGAGCAGGCCACTTTCTTCTAATCGTCCAAGGTCCAATCTCTATGATCTTGGATCCGTTTATTGCGTTGCTGGCGATTACGTGCTGTGAGCATGGCGACCCGGCTGGATTTTCGGCTACGCATGCCCATGCGCAGAAGGTTGCGATGAACATTGTGATGTGACACATTACCCTGATCACCACTGTTGTAGATGCGAGTGATTTGTCGCTCTGTGGCCCTGCAGTCACTGTGAACAATGCGCGACAGTCTTTGCTGCCCTCTGGCATCAATCAGCTGCGGCCGAACCACGGCTCGTTGTTAGGATATCTGTGCACCACCTTTGGCACGTACTCACTACAGCGGCACGTGAACAACACACAAGCCGTACTGTTTCCGAGATCGTAGTTCCAAGGCGTCGTCAATTTGTCATTTATCAAACTGCGATAAATCCGCAGCTTTTCCCATTCTGACTCAGAACACTCCACTAACCGAAAGCCGGTCCTCGAGTTGTATATACACTACTGGCCACCCAAAATGCAACACCAAGAAGGACACGAGATAGCAACTCCAGAATTACTGGACACATAACAACAGATACAAAGATGAAACGATTGAGCTTACAGTCCCGTGCGACTTGCGGAACACGCAGACATCAATAGTTCGTGTGGCCCCCATGGCTGGCAATAACGGCCGCTACACGCCACGGCATCGAACGAAAGAGGCTTTCGATGTAGGCTTGGTGTATGTCGGTCCAGGCTGCTTCCACACGTTGCACCAGTTCATCAGGCGTAGCCGCGGGTGGTGCTTGCCGGGCAAGTTGGTTGCCGATCAGCGACCAGACGTGTTTGATGGGCAACATATCGGGAGAACAGGCCCGCCACGGCAGCAGTGATACCTGAAGTTAACAGAAAAGTATTCCTGAAATTAACAGAAAAGTATTCAAGGATTCTCTCTTATGGAAAAATCAACAAACTTAACTGGGTCTAAGAACAAGTTGCATGTGAACAGATTATCAGGAAAAACCAAAATGTTGATGCAAAAAAGGATATGAGGACAACTAAAGAAGATGTGACTTCCAAAGTGGAATATACAGAGCTGTGCAAGACAGTACGAAAAAGTATCACTGAAGACGTATGGAAATTCAACTGTGAACTAGTGAAGAAAGCAGTTGAAAACAACCAAAGCCTAAAGATAGCAAAGGGACATCTCAGTAAGTTTATAAAACAGATTATGGCACTGAGAAAAGAAGATGGTTCTGTAACACGAAATAGAGGCGACATTTTGACAAGAGTGAAAGATTTCTACTCCAAATTATATGAAAGGGATGATACATGTACTCCAGACATCATGAAAGGTACCAGTACCAGAGTTCATCCAGTCTTCCCAGCAGAATTTGCACATGCAATCAAGAACATTAAGCGGGGAAAAGCTCCAGGAGAAGATAGATTTACTGTAGACATCATACATTAAGCAAGTGGAGAAATCGAAACAGTACTCGCCTAAATTTTCACTCGATGCCTTAATGAAGGGAATATTTCTGAGGATTGGAACAACGCTACAATGATTCTACTACATAAAAAAGGTGACATTGAGGATCTCAGTAACTACAGACCTATCAGCTTCCTATCAGTGGTTTATAAAATCTTTACTAAAGTTCTTTCACACCGCTTGAAGGTAACACTGGATATGGCTCAACTGAGAGAACATGCTGGATTCAGGAGTGGCTACAGCACAATAGATCATATCCACGTACTGAGAGAACTAATTGAAAGAGCGAGGAAATATGAACTTCCATTGTGCATGGCTTTTATCGATTATGAAAAAGCCTTTGATTCGGTGAAACCATCAGCAGTTACAATGGCTCTGAAATTCTGCGGTATTGAAGATGCATACATTAATATTATTAATAACATCTATGAAAATGCAAGTGCAAAGAATCGGCTGTTTGAAAATACAACACACATAAAAATTGGAAAGGGAGTGAGACAAGGTGACACCATATCTCCGAAGCTCATTAATGCCACATTGGAAACTGTCTTTCAATCACTGAACTGGAAAAGCAAATTAATAAAGATTAATGGAGATTATCTAACCCACCTTTGCTTTGCTGATGACGTAGTCATTTTTGCAACTACTCCATCAGAGCTGCAGAGTATGATCCAGGAACTTGCTGACAAGAGTAAAGAAGTGGGATTAAAATTGAACTTTCAGAAGACAAAAGTGATGTTCAATGCTTTTACAAGAAATGAAGATTTATCGATTGATGGAGAAAAGCTAGAGATAACAAACACCTACGTTTATCTTGGACAGCAGATATCAAGTGAGGGTCACATTGGTGAAGAAATTAATCGGCGTACAAAACTTGCCTGGAGAGCTTTTGGAAGAAACAGCATAATTTTCAAGAGCAATATGCCATTATGTCTTGAAAGAAAAGTGTTTGATCAATGCATCCTTCCAGTGCTTACGTATGGTGCAGAGACGTAGACCTTAACTAAAAGATACATACAAAGGCTGCAGACAACTCAAAGCAGCATGGAGAGGTGCATGCTTGGTGTAACCAGGAGAGATAAGAAGAGGAACGCGTGGATCCGAAAAATGACAAGAGTGGAAGACATCATGATCAGAATTAAATCCCTGAAATGGCAATGGGCTAGACATACTGCCCGAAGGACAGACCTCGATGGACAGCCGAAATTTTAGATTGGATTCCAAGGGACAGGAAAAGACCCAGAAAAAGACCACATCGGAGATGGGTGGATGAAATTTGAAAGTATGTGGGACTGACGCGGAGGAAACTGGCACAAGACAGACCATTGTGGAGGAAACTTGGGGAGACCTTCGTCCAGCAGTGGAATGATAATGGTTGACAATGATGATGATGTTGATTTAAGTTAAATATACGGTCTATGTTAAATAAACATTTAATTGTGAATAAATGTTCATAACTTATTGTGTCATTTCATATATATTCCGATAGATCTGAAAATAATGGGATCCATTTTTAATAGTACATATACCATATATTCACTCATAGTTCTTTTTTTCTTGGTTTCGATCTTTAACATTAGACAAGGGTATTACAAGAGACTAGATAAGTATGAAATTATAAATGAATATTGGTAATTTTATTTGAACAGCCAGGCTTTTTAGGCATTAGGCCTGTCTGTAGTTCCTGTTAAAGTCATTTATTTTTGTACTTCTAGTTGAAGCAGTTGTACTTCTAGTTGAAGCTCTAATCAAAAAATTAATTTTGCTGCTCCTGTTGAAACAATTAATCCCCTAAAAAATCAAACATCAATGCTCTGTTTGTGATGCTAATGAACTACTAAAATGAACATTGCGGTTTCGTAATAGCTTATCTAGATTTAAAGCCCTTCTACTTATGTTTATTGAAGTGCTATTTTTTTACTCGATCTGCACTATTGAATTCCGTGCGTCAAAAAATCAAAGTATTCTGGAATATAAGATAATTTTCGCATTTTATTTAATGTCTGATACTTCTCCTTGTTTAAGTGACCTCGAAAATCCTGAGCCTCCGTTGCAATGGATACTTCAGTATCAAATTTTGCTTTATGACGCTCTTTGGAACAAAATTCGATTTTAAAGAGAAACAAAATGACGAGATTTCATGCTTCTAGTTTTAAAATAAAATATGTTCTGAATGAAAGAACGACCAAAATGCATAAATCAAATTTTTTGAGTCACAGTTCAACTACAAAGGGATTATTGATCAAACAAAAGCAAGTTTTTATAAGATGGAGCTTGAGCAGTCGTACGTCAAAATGGAATATCTGATTCCTTTCAAACGCTTTTGGAAAGTTCCCTGTAACAGATCAATGTATATCATCAGCAAAATGCTGAATTATCGGTTTCACTATGAAGAGATTGTCGGAATGCGCTCTCTGTTGCAGTGAAATATGAGGGTGTTATGGTGAAAAAAAAAATCATTTATTTTGTTTATATTGAATTGATGCTTATTTATTAATAGCGTTGCTATATTTATGCTGGTATTGAAATTGAATATGGAAATTATAGAAAATTTAAATTTGGGAGATGGGTGGATGCATTTCGAAACAAAAATATTTTCTAAGTACTAGAAAAGGCCATGAACATCCTAAACAAAAATGCATCTGAAAATTTACATTCCACAAGAAGTTATTGGAAAGTTTGCGTTGTTTGTGTTTACGCAGAGTTGAGTCATCTGAAAGTGCAAAAATAAGTGAATATTGTTGCATGTGTATGAAAAGGTGTCACTATAAGTCCTAGGATAAAATGTACTCGTTCAATAACAACTTGTGGAGGCGGTGAAAGTCAATTTAAAAGGATAGGACAAAAATTGCAGTTATGAAATACCTTATAAAACCAGGATTCGGATCGATAGATTTAGTCAAGCTAAGGTGGGTACATGGGCTCAAGTCATGGAAGACAACAGCACACAAAATTTTTCACACTGCACTCATTTTGAACTTTTTTTGAAAGGCTACTGCCTGTATTTATTATTTTTCTTTAAAAACTTAATAAGGTCATTTAGTGGACAATCAGATGGCATTTCCTTTTTGTTGTTTGCTTAAACACAGCAGTATAAAAACAGAATCTCAATTTCTTTTCTATTTCTCTTTGGCCACTGGCCTTATGAACAGCACAACTTTACATATTTCAACACAGTTGGTTTGAACACTAGGCATGCATCCAAAATTATACCATGATTCACAAAGCTTACACGCAAAAAAAAGATACTGGATTATTTTTAATTCCACAAGGTGGACAAGTTCTGTTCTTTTGAAACGTACTCTCTTCTCTCTCCCCTAGTTAGCTCAATGACAAATTTACAATTTTACACTTATTGATTTAGATTTACAGCACCTAAACAATCTTAGCAAACTCCGCAATCTCCCAGACCAGCTTCGAAGACTTCAATTTAAATTTACAGTTATTTTAAGAGCCACCAATTATACTTTAACAAATCTACTATCAGCAAGAAAACAAACCAAGTAAATTATCCTCACAACAGAATTTACACTGAGCACAAGCATTAATTAACATTACATAACCTATAGAACTACCCTGAATGAACCTACTTCACTTATAAAGAAACCTCACTAACTAATCTTAAAAATTATCACTATTCATAACATCACCATAATTCAGAAATTCAAACAATCTTCTTGCACTAGCTTGCTCATAAAAATCACCTCACTCTGCACTTCACATAATAGCTCAAGATACTTAATAACTCTATACTGTAAACAAAAGCTCAAAAAACCAATTTACTAAATTTCCAAACCAAATATCATGCTCACTAACACTAACAACCCGAATTTACATCCCTAGCACTACAGCAAATCATAAACAAATAAATTTAGATACTTTAAATCACCAAACAAACTTAAATTTAACACCTGCAGTGAATTACTGAGGTAGCGGTGAGGCAAATACTCTCAGTTCAGACACTACATTGGGTTTTGAGAACCAACACAGGAAGAAAATACCAGTCAGGCTGAAGGCGTGAAATTGGGTCGTGAATCCACTTTCAGCCTATGCAAAAGGAAAGGAAAAAATCCTCAAGTGCGACACATCATCATCAGGCACAGAATTTCCTCTAACATGATCTCGCCACATTTCTTGAAGCAACGCTCGACCGACCCTCGCTGGCAGTACATATCTCCGTGAGCAGCGAAACTACTGGGGGGGGGGGGGGGTTTGAAGACAAGTTTTCCCCAAAAAACCACGTCCTCAAGGATCTCCCTTTTCGCACCAATGCATGATCCCACCTTGATCAACCACGCCTGCAAGAGCCTGTCGTACTTCAACCCTAAATACTCCAGGCACATCTGGCCCAGAACCAACACAACTATATCCCAGGAAAAATTCACTTATCTCTCTATATATCCCAAGAAATCCTAAATCACAATATCCACATATATCCCAGGAAAATTCACTTATCTCTCTATATATCCCAAGAAATCCTAAATCACAATATCCACATATATCCCAGGAAAATTCACTTATCTCTCTATATATCCCAAGAAATCCTAAATCACAATATCCACATATATCCCAGAAAAATTCACTTATCTCTCTATATCCCAAGAAATCCTAAATCACAATATCCACATATATCCCAGGAAAATTCACTTTATCTCTCTCCACATATATCCCAGGAAAAATCACTAGCAAGGAAATTCTTCTGCACCATGGCAATGCGCAGGTCCACTGCAGACAACAACACTGACCATTTACATAACCCACTAAATATTTTCACCTTATTGAAAATTAAAATTACATTTAGACTTTTAACCTTATAGTAAAAACAAGAAAATTTAGGCCAAAGAAAAGAACAATTAATACTGGAACTGGTGAGCAAAAGTGTGTCTTCTCAACCCATGATGTTCATTCTTTTTGTGAAAATACTAAACTTGAGAACTCAAATACCTCAACTTTTATTTTGCACATATCGCATCCTGGTGAAAATTCCCTACTCAGAGCCCTCTGCCCTAGGACAAGTTCCCTGCTTGCCCTAAGATCACCCCTTTCCAATGGGAGATTAACACTCATCTGGAGCATGTAAAATACTGGTCCTCAAATAACACACCTACCATTTTAATTTCGACACTCAACACTCCAAGAATGTAAACAGCACTTTAGGTTTCCAATTTTATCACACTATAATATGTTCCCAAAATTCCAATATAAATCATCCCATAATTTATCTTCACTCAAAAAAAAATAACTCAACGCTGTAAAAGACTAGAGAGAAATGTTTACTATTATTTTATCACCCACGACATCACCATAACACTGCTTTTCAATTATCACATGCCCAAATAAACTATTATCGATGCACCAAAATTTACTGTGCCCAAACATTAAACTAAATTTTTCTGATACATTAAAATTTACTGGCCTGGGAAGTTGCTAAACTACCAGACATGACAACACAAAAAAAAACATAAATGAAAGCATTTTCAACTCCCCTCTCTTTTTTTCTTTCTTTCTTTTTTCTGAATTCATACCTGAGTAACTAATAAATTTTAATTTTGAAAGCTGAACGACAACACAGCCATAATCAGAGGCAAAAAAAAACTTGCTCTTTTTCTTTTTGTTTCTTATGCTCAGCTCGAAGTTTAGGTACCCTGCGTGGGATGTTATATATCAATACAGAAAGATATGAACTAAAACATTACCTTCGAGCTGGCGTTCTTTTTTTTTTATCACCACAGCTTACAGTCCTGGCACAACCACAGTCTCGTTAGTATTTCTTTCTTTTCTTCCTCCCAGTTCCCTTCCTTAAAAGGTTAATAGCCGAGGTAACCATTTTCAAAACTTCGGGATGAGATGGAACCTTTATTTATTTATTTTTTTTTTTCTTTCCTTCGGCCTTTGAAGCAGGCCTCCTTTTCGGAGTAGCAACCGAAGGGGAAGCCGTAGAGGCTGGGCCCACTCTTTCCGGGATTTCCATAAGGGAGAATGCATGTCCCCCTTCAGCCAAGAACTTTCCACTAACGACATTGTCCCAGCCTGCAGCCTTCCGCCATTTAGTTTTTCAGGGCGAGGTTCCCGGCCGGCGGAATGCCGCTTTAACTGCGTTCTACATCGTCAAAATTTTCAATAGGCAGCCCAGATCCAGAGTGTCCCCTTGTGGTGGACTGGTGGTCAGCAAAGGCAGTCAAGAAAAACCACTTTTTTCCTGTGGGTACTCTCCCACCAAAAGGCTAGGAGAAAAACTCTGCCGTCCTCTCTCTCTCTGCCGGCCAGCAAGAAGACAAGCACAAAAGTTACTTCTCTCAACGGATAAAACTCTGGGGTGCTTGAAACCGCTGACCCCTCTCATTGGTCGAAACTTCAGCCTAGCAACTCACGGCTTCCCAACGGAATTTCACTCCCACGCAAGCCAGGGGTGACACTCTGACCTTCACATAGGCATCGTTGCAGCGTCCAACACTCTCCACGAAAAAAAATGTTACCAGCACGTGCATCCTCTGGTCGGCTAGGGGAAGATGAACTTGACCTTCAACACGTAGGGGACCCAGGCTTTTGACCCTGAGGTCTAAAAATAGATTCTGTTGCTGAATTCCTTACCCCAAAAGACGAAAAGATGTTACACTTTAACGTGACTTTTCCACGACGTTTGGAAACAGGAACGCAAAAAAATGGCGAATTCTTGCCTTGCAGAAAATCACTAATTTTAATTTTCTTTTTCTCTCGTTCCGTGATGTGAAAGTAAAATTAATTTTGATTCTCTGAGCTGCACACCTACTCGCCTTTTCCTATCGCGATAAAAGAACAGATAAAATAATTATTTTCAAAAGCCCAAAGTCAGTTAAATCAAATATTATTCTTTTTTTTTTTTTTTTTTTTTTTCACCAACATGAAATTTTGTTTTCCTGGTTGTGATTAAGACAAGCGAATTTTGCGCACGAATTCCCCTGCCTTTCAACCCGGAATTTTCTTCTAACGTATGTCATGGGAGAAAATTTTTGCATTAATTAATCTCCGATAAACCAACAGAAAGATTGATCAGGTCCTTCCGAAATTCACCAGAGGTTAAAATTTTCGCCATGACAAGGGTAGTCCTTAAAGAAAGCCGAGTCATTTGTAACTAATTTCTGAAAAGTTGCGTTAGCGTCATCGTCAGCAAGTATCTTATTCGATTACTACAGTCGTGACCAAAAGTAACATGACAAGCACAAAAAATAATGAATAACGCAAACTCCACTCGACAGAGTTTTATGACGGTCGATACGTACATAGCCTACAGATATCGATAAGGCAGCAATACACAACGGAAAAGGAATGTGATCACCCAATGAGGATAAAGCATGCGCATGACATCATGGCAGTCGAGAAATTTCAAAGCAAATGGCGCGGATTTCGAGGGCTAATAGAGACTGTGACCACCTCAACAGCGAAACAACTCGCACAACAAGCCCTAATGCTGTTTACAAGACTGTATGACAGTTTCGGGCGATAAGTGTGATTCCTCAACCAAAGCTCGTTGTAGTCCTGCGAAGATCCTTGGAGTGAACTGCCGGTTTTCAATTAAAACCAAAAAAAAATTAAAAAAAATCATGCTGTCTAAACACGTTTAATATTAAAAATTATGAACCTCGCACTATAGGAGGACATACATACATACAGTTGAAAACGTTAAAAACACACTAGTACTTTCGTGACCGCCATCGGTCACTTCCTCCGGTGTGACTACCAGTTGAAGGCAGTAACGGTCAGCATATATGTACAGCATTATGTGTCAGGTCAGACGGATGCGCAGAGAGACATAGAAAGAACAAGTGGTCAGAAGCTCTTCCCATAGCATCTCAGAAGTGCTCTGCCGGGTTCAGGTCCGGAGATCTCGCAGTACACTCCATTCTGTGAATATTCTAACTATGCAAGTATTCGCCGACTAGCCGAGCCCTATGGGGACGGGAATTATCGTCCATAAAAAGGACACGAAGACCAACAGTTCCAATAAAATTCCATATATAGGGCTCCAGGAATTTATCTCTTTATCGCGTAGCAATCAGGGTGCCTCCCGGAAACACGTGCAACTGCGTACGTCAATCCAACATCATGCCAGCCCAAATGAGGAGCCGTCTACAACCGTAGTGGTTAATTTTTCTTATGTTAAAGGGAATGTTTCTGCTGTACCACGACTCGTCATTATAGAGAACACAGACTCGTCACTATAGAGATTTACAGTTCCTGTTTCCTAGAGCTGTCTCCAGAAGTTGAAGACCATTTGTCTCCGCACATTCAACTGCTACGCTACCTCAGTTGCGATTGTCTTGCTTCGAATCTACTGATCACTCTCCACTGAAAAGACTTTTCTAAGCGATGGTGCGGAGCCATTCTTCAACTAACAGTCCAATTCAAGCTTCACTTGCAGTTACCTGCTCAGAACAATGTTTATCAATGTCGCGTGCCTGCCAACTCGATGACGCACTGTAGTCATTTGCATATTTCCATAGGAGCTATCACAATGCTACTTAGGTACGTCTACTTAGCGCATCTCTTTACACATGTCTCTGAAAAGTCTTTACAATCGGTCGCCTCGTTTTGGACATATTTTTGAATTTCTGTTGGTCACATTAATTTTAGACACCAGTTTATAAGACGCTTTTATAAATTTATTGAATATTCAGTAGTTCCTGGTGATGTTATTAATTTGACAGTAAGGAATTCTTTTATACACTGCCGGACAATTGCTAAGGACGGATGACAATAGCAACGATAGCAACCATAAAATGGAAGGCAGGAAAATGTGGAAATTAGCATAAGTGCGGGATACAGTAAGACGTGTTGTGCGTATGCAAATTGTGGATTGCCGAACTTGTTCGTGACGTCATAGCGCTGATAAGAGATATAAAGGATTTGACGCATATTGACCGTTGTTGTTCAAACGCAAAGTTGAAAGAGGAAGAATCAATTGACGAACTTGCAAGTTTCAGTATGTCTTCCCGATACCACCTAGATGATTTTACGCGTGGCCGTATTATTGGCAAGATTGAAGAAGGGCGAAAAATAACAGATGTTGCCAGGGAGATCGAAGTCAGCCACAGTGTTGTTTCAAGGCTTTGTAAATCATATCAAACAAATGGAGAGTTTAGCAAACGTCACCGGGGAGGTCGTGTTTGCAGTAAAACACCTACAGAAGATCGGTACATAGTGCTATCAACAAAACGACACCGGCGCAGCACAGCTAGTGAGGTAGCAAATCAGTTTATGGCTGCTACTGGCAAGCGGATCTCCCGAAAAACTGTCGCCAGACGTTTGCATGAAGGAGGACTATACGCCCGCCGTCCTGTTGTGTGCATCCGATTGTCTAGACGTCACCGTACCGCCCGTTTGCAATGGTGCCATCAACATCGCAATTGGACTGATAACGACTGGTCTGCTGTCCTCTTCTCAGATGAGTGTAGATACAGTCTATCGTCTGATTGTCGACGACAACTGATCTGGCGTGAGAGTGGTACTGCATATTGTCCAGCAAACATACAGGAAAGGGACCGATATTCGACATGTAGTGTCATGGTATGGGCTGGCATCATGATCAATGGCCGTACATCCCTCTATGTGCTTCCAACTGAGACTATGACTGGCCAACGTTTCATTAATGATGTTCTGCTACCTCATGTTCGCATAATCCGCGGTGCTGTCGGTGATAGATTCATTTTCATGGACGACAACGCAACATGTCATCGAACTGTCGCTGTCCAGGAGTGTCTTGAGAGCGAGGATATTCAACGACTCGTATGGCCAGCACGTTCTCCAGATCTGAATCCCATTGAAAATGTGTGGGATGCTTTGGGGAGGGGTCTTGCTGGTCGCCAATGCCGTCCAATAAACAAGGACACCCGCATCCGTGCACTGACAGAGGAATGGGATAAATTACCCCAACAGCTGCTTGATAATGTTGTGCAAAGCATGACACGACGTGTGGAATCTTGCATCGCCCTCCATGGTGGCCATATCCCGTATTGACATCTTACGCCGAAACGCCTGCGGACGGTAACTGAAATTTTTTCACGTTTACGTAGTCTGCACAAAATGACCTGTTTGTCCCTTGAACACGTTCCAAAGTCTTCTGGATTTCAGAGCACAATAAATTGTCTTTCTTGTAATGTCCTGGCATTCTGACATTATTTTATTTCACTTGGCATCCAACCACACTTACTTTTTTATGCGCTATATAGCCGTTTATGATCCGTCCTTAGCAATTGTCCAGCAGTGTATTTTTCGAAAGGGTGTGACGTACCTGCTAGCAGGAAGCCCACGACATAAAGGCAGATAGTAGTCAGAACGAACGTCCGCGTAGCTCAATTGGTGGAGCGATTTATTCCGGAATGAGGGGACCAGGGGTCGAGCCCCGGCGTGGACAAAAATGACGGAGAAATTTACTTCGTTATAATGCCCGAACTTTCCGGGTGACCCGGCCGTTTTAAATCTCGTAATGGTGTGATGTTATTTCCACACCGCGAGATAAGAAAAATAAGAGAATCCCTTCTCCAGCGCTTCGAAAAATAAATGTGTGTGACGTTGCATTCCACACACCAAATTGATTGGGAGTTCTCAAGTGCACGTTCTACAGCGGATGGCTGCCTGCAACGATTCATGGTCACGGCTGACCCGTGGGTTATGCCCCCGGCCCTCTGTTGGAGGGGGGGGAGATGTGACGTACCTGCCAGCAGGACGCACACGACATAAAGGCAGATAGCAGTCAGAACGAACGTCCGCGTAGCTCATTTGGTGGAGCGACTTATTCCGGAATGAGGAGACCCGGGTTCGAGCCCCGGCGTGCACAAAGATGACGGAGAAATTTACTTCGTTATAAGGGATAATATAAAAGAATTGATCATGGGTCCAATATTTATTATATTAATATAAAATAATTGATAAGGGTTCTTTATATTGTATTTTATAATATCCCGAAAGGGATAATATAAAATATAATATAAAGAATCTGAGGCTTTACTGATAACAAATGAAGACATAATTATGATTTCGATAATACTCTGATGGTTGGTTTGTAGAAATATACTTAATGTTACAGTACAGGTGCTTCATTTAAAAAATATTGACTTCATTGATTCACTTCAGAGGAAATAGGGTCGTAAAATTTATTTTTGTTGAAAACGTCACCAATCTAGAGTCATTTAAAATGCTTCTTGTGATGAGTACATCTACGTATATGTTGACATGACGCCTAGGGGCGTATAATAAAATAAGCAATGATATGCTTATAAAATGCCTGATGAATGCCGGCACAATTCTGAGCAATAAGAATGACGACTGTTTCGTAGAACAATAAAGCCAGAAGGATCGAAGAGTTGAAACAAAATAATCGGAGAATTACAGCTACTCGATCAAGTGATCATGCATGCATTGACAAAAACACTACCCAGCTAATTGCGTATAATCTTATTTTCTGGCTCTGTGTGTCTGTTTGAGCGAGAAAGAGAGAGACCTAATCTTCACAAACATACCGTTCTTCTTTTGAAACAGCTTAAAATTGCCTCAACACCCAGCATTCATACATTTAGTTTATCCAAACCTGTAGAAGAATTCAAGCTCGATTATAATGATATAGAAAGTCCCACAATGCACTGACAAAACAAAGTCCCTAAGATATGTTGTTTAAAGACTCAAAATTATTAAAAAAAAAGATTTTAAAAGATATTCACTTACAACCAAGCACTAGAGGAAGCTTCATTTCTGTGATCCAATAACGGTACTCCATAAAGTTGGAATTGCAAATAAATCATAACATTAGTTGTAGATCAATAATTATATTTCCACATTGCCTAAAGTTAGAGTGCAGGTAACTTTGAACACTATTATTGAACAGTTTTTAAGGACAAACATAATGAAAATGTTACCCTAGCTCACCGATCTCTGTGATCTAGGTGATGTAATTGACCTCGCTGATCTCTGAACTAATATGTTTATATTCACTTCTTTTGACTTGACTTACTGCCTGTGTTAATCCAAAGAATAAATCTTGGGAATTCCGACGTAACGTTCAGTACAGAAAGCATAACATAACTATAATACAAAGAAATCGTAGCTAACTAAATAAAAAGAGTAACGCAACTAAATGTCACATTAGAGAAGGTAAACCAAAAAGGAATGTTAAAAATTGTTTACACTACACAAATTACAGAAGTTAGTGATACACTTTCAGAAACATATTCATTCCTTTAACGAACATGTTACTTAGGCAGCTCTTTAATGATGATGGCTATGTACAAATCACGCTTCAAAGGAATGATTCCACGAAAGGACAAAATGCTTCTCCGTAGAAGATTAAATGATCTCACTGATCGCTGCACCAGGAGCACAGAAAAATATCATTACACAAATGCAGTCTCTAAGCCTAGTTTGGATTATAAGCATTTACCATTAAACATATGTCTGAATTTTAAAGAGCATGGCTTTTTGAAATGTCCTTATCAAAAAAGTGGAATCAAAAGGCTTTTGAATAACGACAACGAGGATTAATCCCAAAGTTATTGATGTTTATTTGAAAATTAACATTCATATGAACATTTATGGACAAAGAACAAAAAATTACGGTTTAATTATGCTCGAAATATTTTTTTCAACAGACAGTAGCACTAATTTATTTGTTACGTAATAATATGCTCAGGGCCTTGCATTTCTGTGTCCCCACAAGAGGAACAACAAAGCATCTCTTGATTTCTGTATCCGCTTAATGTCATAGAAAGTTACCTTACGCGACAGATGAGCCAATATATACGTACCTACATATCATCATCATCATCAACCATTATCAATTCACTGCTGCATGAAGTTCCCGCAAATCCCAAAGTTTCTTCCACGACAGATGAGCCAATATATACGTACCTACATATCATCATCATCATCAACCATTATCAATTCACTGCTGCATGAAGTTCCCGCAAATCCCAAAGTTTCTTCCACAAAGGTCTACCTTGCGCCAATCTTCTCCATGCCAATCCTGCATGCTTTTGAATTACACCCACCCATCTCCCATGTGGTCTTCTTCTGGAAAAAGAAGTCCCTTGGAATCCAGTCTAGAATTTCAGTTGTCCATCGGTGGTGCGTTCTTCTGGCAACATGTCCAGCCCAATGCCATTTCAGATATTTTATTCTAATCATGATGTCTTCAACTCTTGTCATTTTCCTTATCAATGAGTTCTTCTTATCTCTCTTGGTTACACCAAACATGCATCTCTCCATGCATCTTTCAGTTGTCTGCAGCCTTTGTAAATATTCTTTATTTGAAGTCCAAATGTCTGCATCGTAAGTAAGAACTGAAAGGATACATTAATTAAACACTTTTCTCTTAAGACACGATGGCATATTGCTCTCAAAAGTTCTTCTGTTTCTTCCAAAAGCCCTCTAACCAAGTCTTACACGTCGATTAATTTCTTCATCAATGAGACCTTTGCTTTATATCTGCTGTCCCAGGTAAATATAGGTATCGGTTATTTCTAGCTTTTCCCCATCAAATGATAAACCTTCATTTCTTGTAAAAGCATTGTACATGAGTTTTGTTTTCTGAAATTCATTTTTAATCCCACTCTTGGCAGCAAGTGCCTGCACCATACTCTGCAGCTCTTTCAGAGCTGCAGAGTATGGTCCAGGTAAGTGCAAAAATGACTACGTCATCAGCAAAACGAATGTGAGTTAAATAATCTCCATTAATATTCATCTCCTTGTTTTTCCTGTTCAAAGATTTAAAAACATTTTGCAATGTGGCATTACAGAGTTTGGGAAACATGGTGACACCTTGTCTCACTACTTTTCCAATTTTTATAGGTGCTGTATCCTCAAGTAACCGAACCTTTTAACTTGCACTTTCATAGATGTCACTAATAATACTAATGTATGCATTTTCAATATCGCAGGATTTGAAAGGCATTGTAACTGCTGATGGTTCCACGGAATCCAAGGACTTTTCAAAATCGATAAAAGCCATACATAATGGGAAATTCATATTTTCTCGCTCTTTGAATTAGGTCTCTTGGTTAAGCAATGTCCAGTGTTACCTTCAAAAGATGAGAAAGAACTTTAGTGAAGATTTTACAAACCATTGGTAGGAGGCTGATGGGCCTGTAGTTCCTGAGATCCTCAATGTTACCTTTTTATGCAGCACGATCATTGTAGCATTGTTCCAATTCTCTGGAATATTCCCTACATTGAGACACCTAGTGAAAACTGGGGCGAGTCTAGTTTCAATTTCTCCATTTGCTTCTTGCGTAATGTCCACAGTAATTTCATCTTCTCCTTGAGCTTTTCTGCGTTTGAAGTTCTTCATTTCATGTTTAACATCTGCCGGGAGGACTGGAGGGACTTTGGTACTATCACCTTTCGCAATGTCTAGAAGATATGTATCATTTCTTTCATATAAAGGGTTGTCGGAAAAGTCATGACGTATTTTGGCACCCGATGGCGATTGGGCGGTTTTGGAAGTACTAGAGTCATGCGCAGCTCTGTTGTCGCTATGGCATTCGACAGGTGCCAGTTCTAGCTGCAGTATAAAAAGGTATAGTGGGCGATTTGGTTGATTTGCGGAGATTTGACAGCAAGTTGAAGATGGAAGACCAAATTGTGCATTTTTGCCATATTTTACTGTTTTACCACCGTAAACGGAAGAACGCGCGTCAGGCTTGTTAAAAGTTGCGTAAAGTGTATGGTGATAATGCGCTACAAGAACGTCAGTGCCAGCGGTGGTTCGCAAATTTCCGTGCTGGTAATTTTGACCTCAACGGTACTCCTCGGCCCGGGAGGCCCACCAAGGCTGATGACGACCAAATCAAGGCATTGACAGAGTCAAACCCACGTTAAACAACACGAGAGATTGCAGACACATTGCACACCCATCATTCAAGCGCTCACGACTACCTGAAGAAGCTGGGATACGCAAGCAAGCTCGATGTGTGTGTTCCTCATGAACTCAAAGAAGCTCAATTGACGGCGCGTAAAAACATCTGCGATATGCTCATTAAACGTGAGGAAATCAACCCTTTTTTGAAGCGACTGATAATTAGTGACAAAAAGTGGATTGTGTACAACAATGTACTGCGCAAACAGTTTTGATGCTGACGTGCTGCTTTGCTTCAAACGACATCCAAAGCAGACATTCATCAGCGGAAGGTTCTGGTCTCAGTGTGGTGGGATTTTCAAGGTGTCGTGTTTTTCGAGCTCCTACCACGAAACCAAACAATACATTCTAATGTGTATTGGATAGCTTGAACGAATCCATCATCCAGAAACGTACAGAGCTCGTTCATCGTAAAGGTTTGGTGTTCCATCACGACAACGCGAGACCACACACAAGTTTGATCACCCGCCAAAAATTATTGGAGCTTCGGTGGGATGTGTTGCTACACCCAGCATACGCGCCTGACCTTGCGCCATCAGTCTTCCACTTGTTTCGCTCTCTTCAACAGTCCTTGCGTAGTATAACGTTCAATTCAGATGAAGCTGTAAATCAGCACCTTGTACAGTTTTTCGCCACGAAAGACCCGTGTCCTTATATGAACGAGGCATTCTCCAGCTCACTGAAAGATGGCAAAAGGTTATCGAACAAAACAGGCATTATACCATTGATTGATCTTTGTTCTTTTTATTAATAAATGACCTTTGCAAAACATGGCTAAAATACGCAATGACATTTCCGACAACCCAATAGTCTTGAATAGAAATATTTCACTCTTGTCAAAATTTCGTCTATATTTATTGTTACAGTGCCATCTTCTTTTCTTAGTGCCATAATCTATTTTCTTCCTTTTCTAAGATGCCCTTTTGCTCTCTTCAGGCTTTGGTTGTTTTCAATTGCTTTTCTCACTAGTTCACATTTGAATTTCCTTACATCTTCAGTGATACTTTTTGGTACTGGGGATACAGCACCAATAAAAATTGAAAAGGGAGTGAGATAAGGTCTCACCATATCTCCCAAACACTCTAATGCCATATTTCAAAACGTCTTTCAATCATCAAACTAACAAAACACAGAGATAAAGTTTAATGGATATTATTTAACTCACCTTCGTTTTGCTGAAGACGTAGTGATTTTAACAACTGCCCCTTCGGAAGTACAGTATATGATCGAGGGACGTGGTGACAAGATTAAAGAAGTGGGATTCAAAGTGAACTTTCAGAAGACAAATGTGATGTACACTGCTTTTACAAGGAATGAAAGTTTTGCGAATGACAGGGAAAAGCTGGAGATAACCGATACCTACATTTACCTTAAACAGCAGATATCAAGCGAGGGTCACATTGATGAAGAAATTAATCGACATATAAAACTTGGTTGGAGAGCTTTTGGAAGAAACAATACAAATTTTAAGAGCAATATATCATTATGTGTTAAAAGAAAAGTGTTTAATCAATGCATTCTTCCAGTGTTTACGTACGGAGCACAGACGTGGACCTTAACTAAAAAATATACTCAAAGACTGTAGGAAACTGAAAGCAGCATGGAGACAAGCATGTTTCGTGTAACCAGGAGCAATAACGAGAGGAACTCGTGGATCAGGAAACTGACAAGTGTGGAAGACAAGTGTGTCAAGATCCACGAGTTCATCATGATCAGGGTGAAACCCCTGAAAAGGCAATGGGCTACAAACGCCAGAAAGACCGATGGACAGCAGAAAGTTTAGATTGGATACCAAAGGACTGCAAAAAAAACATAAGAAAACCAGGTGGGAGATGTGTGGATGAAATTCAAAAGCAGGCGGTAGGGACATAGAGTAGATTGGCGCAGGACAGACACTTGTTGTAGATGCTTGGGGAGTCCTTCATGAAAATTTTTATTATTATTACTTCATTTACTAATATTCTATGTTATGGTTTTTTGGATATGTTAGACTTTTTGGCAAAAAATTCAGTAGTAGTTGCCAAAGTATATTCATTTCAGTTTGTGCATAAATACCGGTTTTACCTAGGTCTACTAAGCTCGCTCGAGTGAAAACATTTGGTTTACTTTACAATTAATAACTGTTTGCTAATTAGGGATACAACGCGTAATGATATTTTAATAGTCCTTGTGGTAGAACAATCTCATTTATTTTGGATTCCCAGCACATGTACGTAAGAGATGACGCTCTAATCAGAATAATTTTGCTGCTGGCTTATACATAATTGAAACTGTAGGCGGCACATGAAACAGTAACCTTCCAGATCTGGTCTAGAGCATCTGTTACAACAGCGTGCCTGCACAAAGGAGCTCCTCGATATATAGAATATTTCTTTACGTACGGAAATTGCTAGATCGCGCTACAGTCCAAGAGGCAAGGAATTATTCTTACAACTGCGAGTTTAAGGAACAGAATGCTTTTGAATGAAGAAAAATTACATTGATTACATAATAAGATCATCACTCAATAAGATAATCACTAATTATATCAAGAATGTGATCAATAGAAGAAAAATGAAACAGGATTTCAAACATTCTCATTTCTCGAAAAACACTTTCGGGTACAAGAATTCAGAGGATTGAGCATATCATTATTTTTTGTTTTGCTTATTTATGTTCACGAACTCCATGTAACACCACGTACCGCCAAAACGAAATGTTCATTCAAGTCTAATTTCAGGGAAATATATCAAAGAAGTCACTGGAAAGAGCAGTACAGTTTTCAAGAACAATTACCCATTATAGGTTGCAAGAAAATGCATCTTTACAGTTCTTATATATCAAGGACATGGATGTCAACTAAAGGAGACATTCAAAGGATGGGGTGCCTCGTTTCACCCAGAGAGATAGGAAGAATAACTCATGGATAAAAAAAGGAAAAAAGTGGATGGAATAATGATCGGAGTAAAAACTTTCCAGCGAAAAGAGCATGGACATTTTTCAAGAAGTACTGGCCACGCTGGACAATTGAAATACTAGATTTCGTTCCAAGGGACAGACCAGAAGAAGCTCATGCGGGAGATGAGTGGCGTCAAAGAGAATTGCCCAAAACAGATAGTTGTGAAAATGATTTCCGGAGACTTTTGTCATCCAGTTGATAATAGTTGTTGGAGATAATACCATGGAACTGAAGGATGATAAGTTAAAACAACCTCCCTTTTTCTAAGGCCTATGGAACTGAAGGATGATAAGTTAAAACAACCTCCCTTTTTCTAAGGCCTATTAAACAGATAAGAAACAAATAGGTCTTCATCGTAAGGATGGCCCTACAATGTTATATTTCGGACGGATGGCCGTACACTGTTATGCCATTATGTTGAACTTTCATCTTTCTGCGCGTAGAACTCAGGGAAAAAACATTGGGTCCTGTCATGCCTATTAAAAGCATCTGAGCTGTAATGTCCTGCGCTTGAAACGTGTTACAGTGAGTGAGTTAAGTACTGAAATTAGTGGAATTCTCGTATATCATAACTGGAACACAAGATCAAAAGTTGTCGAAGTATCATGGGAGGCATGTGAAGTTAAAGGCCAGAGGCGATCTCCATTCAAGCTGTCGAGTTATGGTTCAAGAAGGTTAAAGGTAGTAACACGAGCTTCAAATAATGAAACTCTCGATCCGAACGTCCACAATATTGTATTTCACGATGTGGAAGCTGATTAATGGAGACACGTTCTGAGGATCTTCTAAGAGGTTTGTTGTTTCAAAGCAACTAGCGTTCGACACCTGAAACGCATCTGTAATGTAGCCAGTGGCTTCCGACGTTTTGCACATAAATTTACCGTTAAATGAAGCAGTCGTTGTGTCGAGCTCTGCGGCAAAAATATCTCGACTCCACCGGACTACAGTTTCATCAAAGGAATTTTGACGTGCGATCAAGATCTGTTCTCTTTTAACAATCCCAGCAACAGAAAGCAATGACTTGACCAAAGACGCACTGCCTGTCCAAAGTTGAGGTAAATTCTGACAAAAGTGCTGTGTGCATAGGGGAACTTTGAAGGTGTAGACCACTTGAGTTAGCAAGCGGACACTGTGATGCTTCAACGTTTCTCAGGAGTGGTACACATTAATCACCTACACCCCCCCCAGAAAAATTGCCAACGGATCACAGTGGTTTGGGTCAAAGAACAACTCATGGTGCTGGCATTTTAGGTACTTCCTTACCCAGTATATAATCTATTTAAGGAAGTACCTCCTTAAATAGATTATATACAGGAAGGAAGAATAGTAGAAGTACGAAATATTGTTTGAAATTGCTGGTGCTTTTTTGTACAGGGATGTCAACGACCTCCATGAGAACAACTTAAAGGGTCATGGGTAGTTGTCTATCTTTAATTTGATACCACTGGTTCCGGCGAAGAGACGGAGTAAGCCACTTCACGAAAACACATTACCCATGCCACATATGTGACTCGAACCCTAGCCTATCTCGGAGAAATGGACTGGTGCCAGAACTTCAGACCACTGAACTAACAGGGCTATCATTGCTGACAGTATAAAAAGAAATTTAACGCTTTCAGCAATTTAAATTCTATGAAATAAGAAAACATGAAATATGCCACCGATTTCTTGAGTTCAGTGTGCAAGCCTATTGAAAGCCTGTATCATATTTAAAATGTAAAACATGTTTTAAGATAATTCTCCAGCAGTTGTCTAAAAACTTAATACATTTTAAATCTTTCCGACCTCCTTCTCGAAGTCATATCAAACGCTGTACACACTTAGCAGATAATCTGAGCATCAGAAAAATAAATACGAAATATAGGCGGATAACCTACGTGATGGTTGCAGCTATCATATGAAAAGAGAATCTTCTGAATACAACTTCTAGAAGTGGAGGTATTGCACCGAATACAAATTCACTCTTACGTGAATCGAAAAAAGATGAAGCACCAGAAAAGTAGCAAATGCATGAAACATTTTAGACACGTGCTGTAGCTAATCATTGCAGCGAAGCTAGTTTTGAAACTGGACCTAAATGCGGAAATATAGTTTCAACGGAGATGAGAAATGAAATAATCTTGTGCAAATCGGTTCATGAGGAAAAGTGAAACACACCCACGCATATGCATGGATCCCCAGTACCCTGCTTGCAAATACACGATGGGAGAAAAAATAAAATAAAATATGCAACAAATTACAGTGGCATGATAGGTAATAACAATTTTGTATCCACGGAACGTATTTCTAAATTTTAAGGTGGACGTCAAGTAATTTTGCTTCCTATACTTCCGATGGAAAAACCTTTGTATACATTTTCTTCACAATTAGTGTGTTCCCAAGGATGAAAATTTGAACATTGATTAAAATAACTTCATATTATAACTTGGATTACTTAATATTTTCTAAAACATAACCATAATTATATTAAAAATCAATAATTTTTCCTTTGGTGGGTTGAAACCAGAAAAAAGATGGCGCGACCTGCACTTTGATGACGTCAATAAACAAAAAAATGTTGGATTGCATAATTATGGTTATGTTTTAGAAAATATTGAGTATTCCAAGTTATAAAATGAAGCTATTTTAATCGATGTTCAAATATTTATCGCCGCCCCGGTGGCGCAGTGGTCTAAGCGATGGCCTCTGATCATTCGTCCGAAAGGGGTCCGGGTTCGAATCCCGGTGAGGCATGAATGTTGTGTTTGTCTTACGGCACTGGCTCTCTCCCTTCCCTGGAACCAGTGACCCTAAATTAGGGACGGGCGACTGCTTATAGCCCATTGAGTTGCTCACGGTGGTCGTTAAACCTCCAATCAAAAGAAAAAAAAAAATATTTATCCTTCGGAACGCATAAATTGTGAAGAAAATGTGTACAGAAGTTTTTCCATTGAAAGTATAAGAAGCAAAATTACTTGACGTCCACCTTAACATTATAGTTATAAAAAACACTTAATCCACTAAATATTACTTCGGGCAAAAGGATATAATGAAAAAGTTTCAGACATAGCGTGAATTCAGGAGCAGAAATTTAAGTTATATTGTTTTTGGTAGATTAACTTGTGTTTTATCTGCTCAGAAAAGGTTAAAATCATTCATTACTCTGCGTTATTTCGTGCGTGTTATTAGCAGTTTCTTTCGACACTGAGTAAAATAGAGACATAGCATGCTATTCGTCGTCTATTAAATCGGCGTTAGTTAGTCTTGATAGTAAATTTATACTGGCGGAAATAAACTGAAAAAAGATTCACTAATATATATTTTAGATAATATACATCCAGGTAAGAGAACTGAATGTTATAATTATTTCAACTTTTAATACATCGTGTTTTGTTTTATGGAAATTCCATTCAAATAAAATAAACGTCGTGGGAATTTATAAAAATTATCACTGCTTTATACAGTGCCTTCGGCTTTCTGTATTGCAATTTATTCTTTTCATTTATTTCAAACATCGTGTGTGTATCTTTCTCTCTCGAAATAGAATAAAAAAAAGTATTAAGCCCTTTGTAGACTTGTCCAATGAACTGTATGGGTGAAGCTTAATTCTGTCATCTGGCCAGTAATGATATCGTATCAATACTGTGTGAATACCCACATGTTTCTTTGCCCGGATCTACATTTACCATTGATGTATGACTAATGAATTTGAACTGGGTTAAAGGATGACCCTGTAACGCTATTCCTTTTTCAAATTATCCAAATTTCATTAGTTAACATCAAGAAGCAAATTATTATACACTGAGTGGCCACTTTATTATGACCACCCACTCAGTACTTCGTTGGGCCACCTTTTCCCTTTAATACTGCGTCGATTCTGCGTGGCATAGACTCCACGAGATCTTGATAGGTGGTTTGTGGAATCTGAGACCATGCTTCATGAATAGCACTTTCCAGGAGTGTCAGATTGCAGGGTTGTGGATCCAGTTGTCTGATCGTTCGTTCAACTTCATCCCACAAATTCTTAATGGGGTTCAGATCTGGAGATTGTGGGGGCCACCTAAGCAAAACAAACTCACCGGCATGTTTCTGAAACCAATCCTGTACAATACAAGCACTACGGCAGGACGCAATATCTTGTTGAAAGTAGCCATCGCCATTCGGATAAACCATCCACATGACAGGATGCACTTGGTCCGCAACGATGTTAAGATATGATGTGCCAGTCAGACGTTGATCAACACGAATTAAAGGGCCCGAAGCATGCCAGGAAAAATAACGTTGCCTCTACCAGCTTGATGGGTTGTAGCAATGCATTTGCGGTCCATGCTTTGGTGCTGTTTCCGCCAAATTCTCACTCGGCCATCGGCATGGTGCAACTGAGAACGTGATTCATCGGACCACATAATTTGTTTCCAATTATTGACTGTCCAATCCTTGTGCTCCTGTGCGAACTGGAGACGTTTTCTCTTTTTAACTGCAGACAGCAAAGGTGTTCGAACAGGCCTTCGGCTGCCATGTCTAATCCGATGCAGTGTACGGCGAATAGTGCGTGCAGAAATCATTTGAGATGATCCTTGTATAAGATGGTTTGTAATTTGCTGCACTGTTGCTCTTCTGTTTTCTGTTACCAGTCTGGACACTCTTCGTTCCGCCTAAGCAGTCACTAGTCGATGACGACCACACGTTGCACGTAGACACCCAGTTTTTTGGCTGACAGTTCAGTCTTTAAACACTTTAACAACAGCTGCTCTAGAACATTTCACGAATGCGGCGGTTTCGGTGATACTCGCTCCATGGCTCCGAGCACCTACAATCATCCTACGTTGAAAGTCTGTCAAATCGCATTTTTTACCCATCTCGTCTCCAAAAATCACCTTTACTCCTGTCGCTAGCACTAAGCTTTCCCCTTTTATACTATCCTCGTCCTCTGGCGGCAACAGCGTGCAGCCATAGCTCATTTGCTTAAAACTGTCAGGTGGTCATAATAAAGTGGCCACTCAGTGTATAACACAAGGTTACGAACAGCAGAGAGCTCATTTTTTTTATACTAGTAGAAATGAAGCAGGGTAGCTGCAGTTTTATGAGCTAACAGAAACATCGAGGAGTTCTGCCTGTTAGGAAGTACCTGCTGTTTCATATCACAAGAAAAAATTCCAAAGAGACTGACAACATAAATATTTTATATTGTTTTCCTTATCATCATCATTGTCAACCATTATCAATCCACTGCTGGATGAATGCCTGCCCATGTTTCTTCCACATCGGTCTGACTTGTGCCAGTCTCCTCCATGTTACTCCCGCATACTTTCGAATTTCATCCACCCATCTCTCATGTGGTGTTCTGGGTCTTTTCCTGTCCCTTGGAATAAAGTCTAAAATTTCGGTTGTCTATCGATGGTCTGTCGTTCTGGCAATATGTCCAGCCCATTGCCATTTCAAGGATTTTACTGTCATCATGATGTCTTTTACTCTTGTCATTTTTCTAATCCACGGGTTCCTCTTCTTATCTCTCCCGGTTACACCAAGCATGCACCTCTCTAGGCTTTTTGAGTTGTCTGCAGTCTTATATAGAAGTTTACACTATATTGACAACATCACCGGACACCCCTTCAAAAGCAAATGAACGGATGCGCTGCGCTGTTAAGATGCGCGGTACAGTTGAAAACTGTATAAAAACAAGCCTGCAGCTCACCACGATCATAACGAACTGTGAGGTTGAGTGAAAATGTCGCGGCGGGAGAGAACTGACTTTGAGAAAGGAAAGATTGTTGGGTGTTATATTAGTGGGTTGTCCATAAGAGAAACCAAGAGGCATTTAAACATACCCAAGTCAACTGTTTTGGATGTACTGAATAAGTGGAAGACTCAGTGTACGGGTAAGTAAAAAGGCTGGAACCTCGGTATGTACACGTACCATTCGCAGAGAACTTCATTCCATGGACTACCGTGGTTGTGCGGCTGATCATAAGCCTTTCATCACCACTCGGACGCTACTCGTCGTTAAGCATGAAGTAAAGAACATTTATCGTGGACCGTAGAACAATGGAAACGGGTCCTATAGGCTGATGAGTTCTGATACACGACCCATCAGTCTGGTGGCCATGTGTGGGTATGGCGGCAGCAGGGGGAAAACTATTTACCACAGTGTAATGTTCCTACGGTCAAGTTCGGAGCTGGCGGTGTGCTCGTGTGGGGATGTTTTTCATGGTATGGTCCCGGCGCATTAGTTTTCGTGGACGAACCTGTTAAACAGCACTTCTACATGGATATGCTGGACAATTATGCCTTACCAACTCTGTGGCAGTACTATGGAACCGAACCTTGTTGGTACCTGCAGGATAATGCACCGAGCCATAAAGCAAGGGCAGTAACGGCGTGGTTTGACGATAATTCCGTATCGTGTGTGGACTGACCAGCACAGAGTCGTGATCTTAATCCCATACAGCACCTATGGCATGAATTAGAGCGCCGCATTAGAATTTTGGAACCAAGGCCTACTGCTAAGCAACAGTTAGTGGAAGCACTATGTACTAAATGAAAGCGCATACCTATCGCTCTGTTCCGAAACCTTGTCGAAAGCATGTCTCGAAGAGTCAGTGCATGCATTAAAGCCAAAGATGAACCGACACCGTACTAATGTATGCGAATAAATGCTGTGTTGTGTTTCTCTTTTATGTGTCCGGTGACATTTGTCAATATAGTGTATATGAAACATTTTAAAAATAAATCAAATGTATTTCTATTCATGGTGCTCGGAGGAATCAAAACATGATTTGGCCAAGTTACCAGGGAGCAATAATAATTTTAGGTTCAATTATCTAATAAATGTTCAGCACCAGCATACTGAGATACTGACTCCCTCGTTGCAGTAGTTTGTATTTGCCACCTTGAAATAATTGACACTAGGAACAACTCGATAGACCGAAATAAGTGTTCAATGAACACGTATCGTGCACTTGTCTTCGAATTCATTGTAGAATAATATTTTATTTACACTGGAGGACCTACAAGAGTTAATCAAAATAACGGAAACACCGACTGCGACTGGAGTACACGCAGTGTGCTGTATTCAAATCACAGAAACGACACTCGCAATGTAAGGCATATAAAAGGGTGCGGTGTGATATCTGCTATCACGCAGCATTGACACAGTTGCAGGTGAAGCAGGTGTTGTTTAGTAATTTCCGACAATGTTAAATATAAGTGATCTTAAAGAAGCATAATCATTGAAGTGCGTCTTGCCGGAGCTTCAGAGACTAGAACGGCGGAAATAGTAGGTGTAGCACGTGGAACTGTTTCGAAGATCATGTCAACCAATCAGGAACGACACGGCGTTACTTCCAAACGCGCAAATTGTGGACGATATACGAAGATGTTAGATAGGAACAACAAACGTGGCACCGATTGCACAACGGAAGTATACGACCACGGCACCGATTGCACAACGGAAGTATACGACCACGGCACCGATTGCACAACGGAAGTATACGACCACGGCACCGATTGCACAACGGAAGTATACGACCACGGCACCGATTGCACAACGGAAGTATACGACCATGGCACCGATTGCACAACGGAAGTATACGACCACGGCACCAATTGCACAACGGAAGTATACGACCACGGCACCGCAAATAGTAGCACCACCTGGAATGATCCCATTTCCGTCATAACAGATTGTCGAAAACTACATCGTGCTGGAATTTATGGCTGTGCTGCAATCCACAAATCTCTGATTACCGACATCAAGATAATAAAACCTGTAAAGTGGTGCAAAACAAATGAAAAGTGGGATACTAAATACTGTCAAATTGTCATCTGTTCTGATGAATCGTGCTTCACATTGTGTCCCACCATTGTTAGAATGCACGTCTGGCGAACACTTGCAGAAGCGCACCACAATGACCATTTGGTTCCGACTGTGAAGCATGGAGGTGGATTCCTGATGCTATGGGTGCATTCCTTAAGGCCACTGTTTATTCCGCAGGATTGTGTCACATCTGCAACTTAAGAATTTGTTCTTGGGACCCACCGGCACCCAATTTTGTAGACATTGTTTTTTAATTACCTCCCATGGTTTCAAGCAGATAATGAACAGTGAATTATGCAAAACTTGCCATGTTGTGGTTTGCAGAGCATGATGGTAAGGGACAGGTGTTACCTGGAGTCCTGAATCTCCAGATCCTAGTATTATTAACATTTGTGGAAATATCTGAAGCGAAAAGTCATATCACACTTTCCACCTACAACATCACTTTCACAGCTGGGATATACTATATTGCAGGAGAAATGGTCCCAAATTCCATTATAGTATGGAAACGATATGTATAAGTCTATTATAAATCAAATTACTTTTGTTCTGGACAGGACCTGCAGTTTATTAAAAAAAAACGTTCTCCACAAACAGTGTTTTCATTATTTTGATAAACCCCTGAATCACAATCATAGAACAATTCTCCAAATTACAATACTGGCCATCCAAAGTGCAACAAAAAGAAGGACACGAGATAGCAAAGCCGGATTTACTGGAAACATAACAACAGATACAAAGATGAAACAATTGAGCTTACAGATCCGTACGACTTGCGGAACACGCAGACATCAATAGTTCGTGTGGCCACCAAGGCTAGCAATAACGGCCGCTACACGACGCGGCATCAAACGCAAGAGGCTTTGGATGTGGGCTTGGTGTATGTCGGTTGCGGCTGCTTCCACACTTTGCCACAGTTCATCAGGCGTAGCCGCCGGTGGTGAATGCTGGGCCACTCGGTTGCCGATCAGCGACCAGACGTGTTCGATGGGCGACATATCGGGAGAACAGGCGGGCCACGGCAGCAGTGACACCTGGTGGGCCGTGAAGAACTGTTGCACGTTGCCTGCCACGTGCGGGCGCGCATTGTCTTGTTGAAACCTGGCCGCTTGCAGATCCTGCAGGTAAGGAAGTACTACAGGCTCCAAAACGTCGGAGATGTAGCGTTGGCTGTTGAGTGTACCGGCGATGCGTACCAGAGGGGTGCGGGTGTCATATCCAATTGCGCACCAAACCATAACGCCAGGCGACGGACCCATATGGCGATGCATAATGTAGGCATCATAAAGTCTCTCGCCGCGGTGCCGCCACACACGGATCCGACCATCGTGGTGTTGCAGGCAGAAGCGGGATTCGTCGGAGAAGACAATGTCGTGCCATTCCGTAGTCCAGGTTCGGCTTTCACCGGCCCACTGCCGCCGAACTCGCCGGTGGTGTAACGTCAGTGGTAATCGGAGCAATGGGCGTAGTGCGACAAGTCTCTGCTGCTGCAGACGACGTCTAACGGTACGTTCTGACACAGGTTGTTTCGCAACACACCCCAATTCCTACGCTAACGTTCGTGGTGTGGCTGTGCGAGCCGTCAATGCCCGCCGCACAACATGCCAGTCCTCTCGTTCGGTGGTGTGCCGCGGCTGCGGCAATCTCTCATGTCGGTCCGTCCGTCCCTCCTGCACCCACAGAATCCATACTCGCCTCACTGTGGCTGGATGTCGTCCCACACGGGCGCCGATGTCTCGGTACGATAAACCGGTGTCGCGATAAGCCTTTATTTGTCCTCTGTCGAACTCCGAAACGTGCTTTAATGAATTCCGTTTTCTGCAACGAGGCATCAGGAAGCTTTCCACGCACAGTCCGGCAGCACAACACACTTTCACTACTTACACCCTATCTTCCGTACACCCTTCTTATAGTGCTTTTTGGTGGCATGCCGGGCGCACGTGATTTGCATATGCTCTTCAATGCTAATCGTTTGCATGTCCTCTCGCGGGCGACGCATGCTGAGAATTTTAGGCCAATCGGATGCTTCCTTCTTGGTGTTGCATTTTGGGTGCCCAGTAGTGTAGGTCATCGGCAGACGACACACCGGGATGACTTTCATTTACACAAAGCTCGTTGATAACATCCTACCATTAACTTCCCGACATAGTGCTTTAGTGTGCAGAAACAAAAAGCGTGTGCGAATATCCTAGATGATCAAAAGCTGCAATGACCCTGACATTTTTAAAAATCTGTCATGGCTATCAAATTTAGCTAATGTATCTCCAGAATTTACACAGTGCCAAATAAACTTCTAAACTCACTGTTCATGGTGCATAAAACTCATATTTTCGACATGAAGACGAGTTGTTAAGTGCGCATACATATCATTAATTTGACCTCTGAGATCCATTAGTTAACTCCTTAAAAAGTAAAGAAAAGAAAAAGAGACAGTCTCTCAGATTTCAGTTATTGCTGGCGTATTAAACATCTATTCTCCAAATTTTCAATTATTTCTGCTGTATCAAAACATCTGGGAACACAACCAAAGTTTCATATACACACAACGGCTACTAAATTATGAACCTTAATGAAGATATACGTAAACGACACTTATGCAACGTATATGGGAAGTCGTGGTCACGTGCATCCCTACGTGATCTAGGCAACTATTTTAAGACTGCTTCTCGTCAGGAAAATGGTAAGTAGCGTTGATCACAATGGGAAAAACAAAGGATATTTCGGAGATCGCTAAATTGTGGGTGCTCGTCTGGCTGGAGCGACGATTGGAAAAACAGAAGAGCGGACTGGTTTCTTAAAATATGAGATATCCAGGGACTTTTATTTTTGGAAAATAACCCACATTACCTGTCTAAGAGGCGTAACTATGGCGCGACGGCAATCTGTCTTGAACGAGATCTCCGTCGTCTCAGAAACAGGATTTCTTGCGTGTAGCAGTTGACTGAAGAATTCAATGAAATCTGTTCAAACACACATCCTAGCAAACTACACTGACGGGAAAAAAATCCCAACACCACGAAAAAATAGTCGTAGAGGAATGAAATGGCGGCAATACATTTGTATAAGTAACATATTTAATCGATTAAGGTTTCAAGATCACAGCTTAATGTAAGCGCGAGAAGAGCCATTTTAAATGTGAAATGCTGGTACATTAATAACCGGTGTAACCACCAGAATGTTGAATGCAAGCACGCAAACGTTCATGCATTGTGTCGTACAGGTGCTGGATGTTAGTTTGTGGGATGGAGTTCAATGCCTGTTGCACATGGTCGGTCAATACAGAGACGGTTAATGCTGGTTGGGGGTGACGCTAGAGTTGTCGTACAATGATGTCCCATACGTGCTCGATTGGTGAAAGATCTGGTGATCTAGCAGGCCACGGCAACATGTCGACACTCTGTAGAGCATGTTGGGTTACAACAGCGGTATGTGGGCGAGCGATATCCTGTTGGAAAACACCCACCGGAATGCTGTTCATGAATGGCAGCACAACAGATTGAATCACCAGACCGACGTAGAACTGTGCCGTCAGGGTGCGTGGGATAACCACGAGAGTGCTCCTGCTGTCATAGGAAATTGCTCCCCAGACCATAACTCCTGGTGTAGGTCCAGTGTGTCTCGGCCGCAGACAGGTTGGTTGCAGGCGCTCACCTGGCCTCCTTCTAACCAACACACGGCCATCACTGGCACCCAGGCAGAACCGGCTTTAATCAGAGAACACAACAGATCTCCACTCCGCCCTCCAATGAGCTCTAGCTTGACACCACTGACGTCGCAAACGGCAGTGGTTTGGAAGTAAGTGGAATGCCCGCTACAGGGCGTCTGGCTCGGAGCTGTCCTTCAAGTAACCGATTTGTAACAGTTCGTTGTGTCAGTGTGCTGGCAACTGCAACTCGGATTGCTGCCGCAGACGCGGTACGATGCGCCACGGCCATACGCCGTACACGGCGGTCTTCCCTCTTAGTAGTGCCACGTGGCTGGCCGGAACCCGGTCTTCTTGAGACAGTACCTTCCCTTGACCACCGCTGCCAACAATCATGCACAGTGGCGACATTCCTGCCAAGTCGTTCTGCAATATTGCGGAAATAAAATCCACCTTTTCGTAGCCCTATTACACGACCTCGTTTAAACTCCGTGAGCTGTTGATAATGGCTTCTTCATCTTCTTAAAGACATTCGTGACTAACATCAACACACTTCGTCGAATCTCAACGATAACTAACTCTCACGAACGTTACAGCGCGTATTTACAGCAAACCTGCTTTGCATGTTCCGAGGGGCGCTACTAGTGCTACACGCATGCGCCGAGCGCGAAATTTGCATAGACGTCATCTGACAGATATACTCTCACCGCCTACCAACTGTCGTTTATCTAACACAACCCCTTCTTCGTGTTGGGATTTTTTTCCGTTAGTGTATGTGCAGGGAATTGAAGAGGATCGGTATTGGCAGTCGCGTGTCCATACGGAAATCAATGTTTTCTGCGAAGTGCACAAAAGTCCGCGTACAATTGTGTCAGAAACACCATGACTCGACACTGGAGGACTGGAAAAAAATCAGGTGGTTGGAAGATACGCGGGGAACCTTGGTCTATAGCGACGGCATGCAGAGTGTGGCGGGAGCCCCATGAATTCAAGGACCCAGCTTGCCTCGTCAGCATCACTCAAGTTCCTTGAGATGGTAACATGGTGTTGGGCACTTTCTTTTGGTAGGGAATGGGCTCTTTGACAGTGCTGGAAGGTCGAGTGTCTCCCAAGAATTATCTGAACATCGTCACCGATTAAATCCATCCTGCAGTGGTGACGTATCAAACAGAAGGTAACGGCTGTTTCATAGGCTACAATGCTACTGTCCACCGCGCAAGATGTGTTTAGGAGTGATTCAAAGAGCATAACATCGACTTTCACCATCTTCTATGACCACCACAAAGCCCGGATCCGAACGCTATTGAAAATGTGTTGGACTTATTAAAAAACAGATCCGGGAGCAAAATCCGCTTGCGTCAAACTTGAGCCAATTAAATGACTGTCTGATGAACTCCTGGTATGGTGTAGACGTAGATGCATACCCACATCTTCTGGAATCTATGCCAGACAGTATTCGTGCTATCAATAGGGCTAAAGTAGATTCAACCGTGTGTCGAACATAATTTTCTAATTCAATGAACCGTATATGTACTAATTAATAGTTAGGAACAATACACCAACTGTACTAGTGATCCGAAATTTCTTGGCGTAGAATGGAAATAAAAGTTTTCAAGCTTTCGCACATCATCCAGATGGCTTTCTTAAGGAAGGTAGAAAGCTAACTGCAAACTGGATAATAAAACGATTAAACGAATTTGAACATAACAATAACGTATATGTGCGAACGTAATCAGGTATTCAAAGACACGAGACGCTATGCTCGCTTAGCACGCGGAATCATGGAAGGAAAACCAAGAGGCAATCACTATTTAAGGAACTGGTTCCAAACTCGTGGAAACTCCAGTGAGACGCTATCATTGCACGACTCACTGTTGGTCATGATCGCCAAAGTTTCGAGAATAGCAGTAGTTTTTGGGTTGGTGTAGGAAGCTAATTTCTTTACGTCATCCCACAGCAGAGGACTTGAACTTGACTTCACTGGACAGGGCCGTGGTTGCTTTCCCGTTCTTTATGTACCTTTTATGTTCGTTAACTCTAATTCTAAATGAACGTTTAGTCATTCCAAAGTAGTATCGCATGGGGACGTTCGGATATAATACAGGAATGGCATAAACACGTGCTTCATTGGAAAGTGGGGATTTCTCTGGTTCGGGTTTTTTCGATGTAGCGATGAGAACCCGAACCAATCGTACTAATCTTTCTGTGCCACAGCTACGCTACTTGGGCCCTATTCCTTATATACCAAATGTTTCCTATTAGATCAAGAACGCGCTCAAGAAGATGAACCTCGGTGTTGGCGTCAGATCCCCGACATCTTTATATACCATGCTTACGAAAAACACTGAGAAATCCCCAACTTCCAATGGAGCAGGTGTTTATGCCATTCCTTTACTATATCCAGACGGCTCCACGCGATACTACATTGGACTGACTAAACATTCATTTAGAATTAGAGTCAACGAACATAAAAGGTACGTAAAGAACAATGACAGCGTCTCACTGGAGTTGCCACGAGTTTGGAACCAGTTCTTCAAATAGCCTCTTGGTTTTCCTTCCATCTTTGAATACCTGATTACGTTCGCATCTCTTCGTTTTTGTCAAGTCACCACGTTTAAATTGTTGAACAGTTCTATTATTCAGTTTGCAGTTTGCAGTCTACGTTCCTTGAAAAAGCCATCTGGTTGATCTGCGAAAGTTTGGAAACTTTGATTTCTATTCTACGCCAAGAAATTTCGGATCACTAGTATAGTTATACTATTTAAGTTACATACATGTACATTAACCAGAAGCTTCCAACATGACGTTTTGCACTTTATACTCATTATCTTTTTGTCTTTGGTGCCTTCCTATATCTAGCACTTCCACGAATTACTCGTTCCTTCCCATTTGCTTCTGGTGAATATTTCTCTTAGACAGCACTTCATCATCAATTCTTTTCAGTGAGCCAAACCTCCTCCCAGTAATTGTCGCAACGCTAGTAGAAACATTTTATTTCACATATATCTGTAAACATCTTAGCACACGATCAGAACGAATCTTGCCACAAACCCTCAGCAAGTGATATACTTTTCTTGCACACACCCCGTGTCCTTGTCTTTTCTGTAGAACAAAAATTTCACTCCTATGTATAGAATAGGAACAATTACAGTTTTACTCACAGGCCAAGTGGAATCCTTTTGACGGCCCGTTACTCTTGCGAAATCTTCTTAACGTAACTGAGCCTTTCAAAGCCGAAGTCTCTCGTCTACTAATTTAAACATCTAATCCGTTTTCTCTCTGAAACATGCTTTCCAATCCATAAACACAATCATCTGTCTAGCACTGCGCAATTCATACGGAACTTTTATTCAGTACTAACATTCGTTAGCTCAAAACCATAAATTTGTTTTCTCTTTTCACTTTATTTCTACTTACTAAAATTTCACACACATTTCGTTAATCCTGAATAACATACTAGGCATCTCACCTTACGCTCAGATGAGAGAGCATTATGGTCAGCATAAGCATTCTCAGATGATGTCTGAAGACCAAATGAATGTGAATATTCATTCCTCTGTTACATAAAATACCATAAACTATGTATCATGTTTACCAAAAAGATATATAATGGGGGATTTAAGGTATATTTAACTTCGCCATTATTTAATAAATTTGTTAGTGCTTCCTGAAGACACCAAATAAAAAAATACTTACTTTTAATTTCTCGAACATTACGTGATCAGTTGATTGACATTAGACACAGTTAATACACCTTCTCATGACATCTTCTGAGCAAAAAGCTCTCCAGTATATTGATGATTTTGTTTTTACATTTGGGTAAATATATAACGATATTTTGCCTCCATGTATGAACTCTCTTTTCGCACTTATGAAATGATCTTCAATGATCACAAGTCGTTTTGTGTTATATTTGAAGGTAGATCACCTCCGTTGAGTAGTTCTGAGTTTATTTTTTTAGTTTTCCCTTTGTATCAGAAATACATTTCTCCTCCTCTCGTGTTTTCACTTTGTATAGAATCACGATACAATATAATATTATGCTTTCTGTAGGAAACTAAAGTTGCTCTTCTTCGACGAGATAGATGATGTTGCTTTTACGATAGATTGAAATGAACTTTTCAGAAATGTAATTCAGGAATCTTTTGGAGATTAATGAAAGCTAAAAGGAAACTTCAACTTAAATTCCCACAGAGAACATATGCTTCCGGAAAAAAAGTAAAAATAAAAAATAAGTAAAAATCCAGTACACAAGGGAAAAATTATATATTCCATTTAAAAAACGTGAATAGGATTTCCGAGAAGCAACGTAAAAACTTAATTAAACTGCATTATTCATTTTGTATAAATAATAAAAAGAAACCAATGCTGCTTGTGAAACAAAAGTAATCTGCAGAATCGAAACACGTTCTTGCACTCTGATTATGTTCTGTAGAATTGAACGTATTTACTTGTAGTTTTCTACATTTATATTTTTTAGTTTTTCTTTTGTGCAGTTTGGGTATTTAATTTGTGTCGCTGAACAAAAAGAACGGCAAGAAACGAATAAAGAAAGGCAGAAGTCCAAATGTGTTGGCTGTAGATGAAAAACAGAAAACTAAAATAGTTTTCTAGCCTCTCAGTGTATAAGATATCAGCATTTAATCATATTTTCCCATATGTTATCTGCAATTTCATAAAACGAAGGGAATAAACACGAAGTCGTTGGATTATTTTATGCTGTTCCTCGAATGAAACCAAATTTGACTTTCTTTGACAAAAATATTCCTGCATAGGAATGAGAGCACCTAGCTTGATTTTTTCGTAAAATGATTTTGGAAAAAAATGCCTTGATTTTCCTCAAGTCATGTTTTGCAACTCACGTGACGAAATGGATATTTCATTGATGGGTTTTATTTTTCATAGAATTATTTAAATATAGGCCCATTTTCTAGTCCATTGCCAAGATTTTCACAGGCCTCGCTTTAATGCTGTGTTCTGTTTCTGTACTGAAACCCTGCGAACAACAAAGAGGCAAAGCTCACACACCAACGATCCTCAGCACTTTCCTGTTCCACATAAAATCTATTTCACCGAAAATTTGTCTATTCCTGCATTCTTATTTCATGGATAACCTTTTAGAAACTCCAATCATGCAAGCCAAAAATATCTTCTTACAAATGCACACACGTCGTCTCGTTCGGGAGATACATTAAGCCTTAGAGGCTCCGAATTCAGAGAAGAGCATGAAGTCATTATTCAGTTCTATGCACAAGGATGCGGCACAAGAGCCAACAGACCTACAATTCGTATTTTAAAGCACGAGTCTTCATCTGCTTTTACCGTATCTGAGTTCCTATTTCTCTGACTTGTTCAATGAGGTTCAACGTTCTCCAAAGGTTACAGCTGCATACAGATGTTTACTCCCCAAGAAGAGAGATTTGGCACAGCTATCCAACTGGTATACTTAATATTGAGCACAAGATATTTGCAAGCAAGCTGTCTCAATGACTCAATAAAGTTCTTCCTTCACTTATTCTGAACAGCCAGCCTTACGCTATACAGAGTCATAGAAATGAGGACAATATCACAGTCACATAAGGTCTTACTTCTGCTACGCATATACTGCAATGAGCACCTGACAGTGGCTTTTCTTGACCAGCTGCAGGCATTCGATCAGGTGTCCGATCTTTACGTAAGGCAACTTCCGAAGAATTATGGATTCCAGACGAAGTTTTCCTCTGGCCTGCCGGCTTTCTGTTCAGTGACTAGTAAGAGAGTCAAGAAGACCTTTTGAATTACGGCTGAGATTCTTTTTAAAAGAAGGATTGGGAAAGTCAGCCCTTTTTTCGGAGCAGCCTCTGTTACTGTTGCTAACCTTTCATCACAGCGGAATTCTTGTACCACTAAGAAAAAAGCCGTTCGACACCATCACATTACAAAGTCATTAAATCTGTATATGTTGGCCATAATTATCCGAAGAGGCTCGGATTTCAACATCATCGACAGCGTGTACCAAATATTAGGTGTATGCATATTTTTCCAATGTAAGAATGATATGTCGAATACATATCGGTCTTACACAAGCAGGTTGCATTTAAAAAAAGCATAAACATTACGACCGTCTACATACGATGCAAAAGGTGAATTTAATGACACACTTAAACTAAGATGACATTCGACCATTCCATATTACGTCATTTGTTTAACTGTGTATTTCTTTATATATGTTGCCTCTTCCATGGTGTGTGGTTCTTTTATCGCGTCTTATGATGGGTACCTGCAGACAGGACCCGAAAGGTCTCACGCATTTTAAATATTTTTAACTATTTCATCTTAGTTTAAGTGTGCCATTAAATTCACCTTTGGTATCGTGTATAGACGGTCGTAATTTTTATGCTTTTACTAAGCGTAGCTCGAAGTCTTCTGCATTGGAGGTTGCATTTAATTATCATCCTAAGTACGATTACGCGCAGCAATTCCTTCGGCCGTCACCCATGCTGCTTGTCCTCCATGCTGCAATCACCACTTTTGAACTTCACAAACCACTAACGCCGTGTGTTTGTACCTATAGCTTTCTCAGCTTATGCTGAACAAATCTTCTCTCGTGATTTTGCAGGGGTGACTCAACGTGAACAGCAGACGGTGAAGAATATGCACCTTGTATTCATGTCCTAGCTCAACTCACCCCGGATGTGATCTTTCAGCTGATACGTGTTGTTTGACGTAGATTTCCCACCTTACCATCACAGAACAAAATTCTGACAAAACTTCAGACATTTCCCTTCTACATGCAGCTACTTGTCGCACTGGAAACTTATGCAAGGACTTAATACAGTATATTCTGTCGCATCAGGAGCACTTCGATATCATGCGGAAAGTACAGGAAGCACTTTCTTGTTCCACATAGAAATGTTCCACAAAGGTGCTGGCGTGAGCAAAACTACACAGAGGTGTCTTGGAGTGTATTTAGGAGATACGTTGAAAGTGGCATCTAACGCCCCCTACAAGAGAAAATTGCCTCCCAGCTTGTAGGCTTTGTACTTGTAAAACTATTGCTCACATGGCAGTTCCGTGCCACAATCATCAACATACTCATCGCATATATACTGTGAATTACCGTTAAAGTGTTTCCTCTGTCTCATTGGTTCATACCAGCAGTACAGCACAAACTTGTCGCTAAATCTTCAAAAGACTACAAGAAATATGGTAAACATCAGCAGCTTTGGGGCAGTATTTTGCAGTACTGTTAGCCATGGTTTGGTGTCGAGCTACTGCGTCTGCTATTTCCCGAGATACCTTCTGCTGCAATACTTTGACCCAAAATGTTTCACTTACTCCTGTTTCATTTGCACAAAGCTATCAGTTTCTGTTTCGCAACACCACAGTTGTGTTTTCGAGAATCACTCCAAGTGTCTGCCCTCATCGGACTTGGAGGATTATGTTCGACACATGGTTTTCATCAAGAGAACGTGTGATTCATAAGGGAACTGTTCACCGCAAACCGCCGGCTGCTGTGTCTGATATTAAAGCCATTATATTAAACGTAATGGAGAATTAATGGAACTATACATGTGTTCTCCCATACGTTGTATGATTTTCTTAATTTATCAGTTCACGACGTCCTCCGAACATCATGTATTATGTCGACGCATTTTTTTTTCATCAAGTACTCGTACACATTGCGTCAAAGAATTTTTAAGACTGGGTCTGTAAAATGAAATAAAAACAAGAAATTATAATTTGTTTTGATTTGTTATTCAAAATAAGTCCCTCCGGCTTCAATACACTTTTTACAGCGATTTAATAATGATTCGAATGCTTGTTCCAGTTTTCTTTGCGGAATTGCCTCCAAGGCACGCGTCGGAGCTGTTTGTATGGTCGAAATATCATCAAAATAACACCCTTTTAACGTCATTTTAAATTTTGGGAACAAAAAAAGTCGCAGGGTGCTAAATCAGGCAAATACGGTGGATGATTAAACACACAGACGTCTTTTTTTTTGCCAAAAATCTACGAATAAGAAGTGAGGTGTGACTGGGTGCATTATCGTGCAACAAACACCAACTGTTTTCATCCCGATATTCTGGACGAATGCGAAGAATTCTCCCAACAAACGCCTCAAAACATTTAATTAAAACTCACCAGTAATTGTTTGTCCACTTGGTACAAATTCTTTGTGGATAATACCCTTAATATCGAAGAATGTAATGAGCATTGTTTTGATTTTCGATGGAACTTTTCTTGTTTTTTTGGCTCGTGGCGAGTTTTTCGACTTCCATTCCGCACTTTGTCGCTTTGCTTTAGAATAATATTGAAAACACCATGTTTCATCACCTGTAACAATCTATTTTAAGAAGTTTGGATCATTTTCAGCGGCTGAAATGATGTATCTGCAATGTGCACTTCACCTTTATTTTTGTTCATTGGTTAACGTGTGTGGAACAAATTTAGCACAGACTTTTGTTTTGCCCAAATCTTCATGCAGGATGGTTCGAATCGTTTCTTTGTTGATGTTTAAAGACTCTTCCATCATTCTTAGTGACGCACATCGATGGTTTGCCACGAAATCTCGCACTTTTTCAATAATCTCAGGTGTACTAGATGAACTTGGTCTTCCGGTATGCTTATCATCTTCTAGCGTCTCTGTTCCGTCCAAAAAACGTTTGTGCCATAGGAAAGCATTTGATCTACTTAAACAAAACTCACCGTAAACTTGTTTCATCATTTGGTACGTTTCCGAGGCACTTTTACCAAGTTTTGCGTTAAATTCAATAACAGCCTTTTGTTCCATCTTAATAATTCAACATGGAAATAATTTTACTTCTCTAATGAACCGCCGTTTCATTTAAGTTACTTTAACAACTACGCAGTACTTTTGACAGAAAGCAATCAAATGGTCACGGGGTATAACGCATTCGCGATTACACTGGTGGCGCCACCGTAGGCTGAAATCTAGCGCCAGTCTTAAAAATTCTTTGACGCACTGTGTATGTTGTTTACATCTCTCATCGGTCTTTTTGGAATGCTTCAACATGATCTTTGCGTCATTGCTCCCAGACTGCTGTTACACATTCATTTACCCTAAGATTAGGATCCCGTTTTCAAGGGAGGCTTAGACAAAGCCAGTTACTAAACTCTGCTTTCCAAATAATTGAACTGTGGAAAACAATGGGACAATTATTCTCCACCGTTAAAGCTGAAATAAACCTGGATGAATATTATACATATACCTGCCACTGAATTAAAAACTTTATTCAACACTGGGTTGGACCTCCTTTTGCTCGAATTACAGCACGAATGCAGTATGGCACTGATTCCACAAAATGTTTGAGTACATCTACGTCTACAGCATACGAGACGTTCACATGACAGTCCTTCAACTGGCTCAGATTTGAAGAAAGTGGACTTTGCTTTGGATCTGTTTTTCTAACATGTTTCATACATTCTCAATGGGGTTCAGTTCCGGGATTTGTGGTTGCTAGGAATATGGTGGAAGTCACTATCATGATCAGTGAACCATTGATGAAAACTGAATAAAACAACTATCAGCCGATGAACATTAACGGAACGGGCGGTGAGTAAAATGGTTAGAAATGTCCATCAAAGATGCACATTACCTTACCCACAGCGTTTTCTAGCTCACTTTGTTATACGCTTAACCGGAATTTGCTTAACAAAAAGAGATCATTAATAATGCTACCAGTTTTTATCTGTTACCAAAGATAAGCACTAAAAGAGATAGATCACCAATAATGCTACCAGTTTTTGTCTGATACCAAAGATAAGCACTGACCACCGACATAGTTTGGGGAACTTCTAAGCTGGTTTCCAGTGCCCGAAGTATCAAGGAACAGTACAATTTGGGAATAACTATCTTCAGGGTTTGTGGTTGTCAATTTCACCCAGCTCTAGACGTTCAGTGAATCAGTTTTTACTACATAAATATGTTAGACAAACATCTTACAGGACAGATAGTGAAATGTTGAATTCTGTACTAACATGGAGACAAAGATACTTTACAGCGATGATTTTTACATAACCTGGCGTTATTAGTTATTTTCGCTTTTGTTTTTGATCGGAGGTTTATATCAAACATGATATTTACAGTATACTAAATGACCAATGTACACAGAGATCCAGTGCCGAAAGACAAACACAAACATCCATGCCTCACCGGGATTCGAACCCAGACCCAACTAGGGCGAATGATCATAAGCCAGCCCCTTAGACCACTGCCCCATCGGGGCAGCGCTCTCGATTTGTCAGTGCCCCTCAATTAGTGATATCCGCAGGCTTGGCATGTTCTCTAATGCTCAGCAAGGCTCAAAGCTCATCGATCAACATCGACCAAGCGACAGTTAAGTGGCTTTCTGTCCGCTTATAACTGGAAGCATTCTAATTGCAAATTTGTAATGATTTGTATATCCCTGCCTTGGCCACGACATGTCTCGTTACATTGAAATACAAGGTGACTGCAATTTCACTACGACTATTCAGATCCACCTCCACAAACGCATCCAAACTAGGTAAGAACACTACCCATAACACAAACTTACAAGTATCAGAAATAAATAAATTGTTCAAAATTAAGTAAAAGATAGAAGTTTGGAAATATATGGGATTGAAACTTCAATTTTGTTACATGTATCGATGAATGATTGGCAAACAGCCTTAGTAAATGGCGTGTGACGTTAAAACGGGTATGTGTAGTGTCTTTCTCCCCAAACAATGCGTAGTGACATCAAACTGGTTCTTTAATACAAAGAGCTACTGTTGTTTGCTTCCAAAAAGAACTGGTAGTGGCTACTCAGCACTGTTGAGAAAGATGAGAGCTATTGTACACTCTGTCTGCGGTGGTGACGGACCAAAAGCTGTATCCACAAAACAGAGTTCTCAACCGCAGAATGCAACAGATCTGAAGAGATGTTTCTGAGAAGCTACACGATTCTGTCTTGCAAGCCTGCCAAGTGAAGGACATTTCCATGACATAATATACTTTCTAGATGATCCTACGGACAGAGATGCAGGGGATGGTGCCTGGTGAACGCGGTAACAATGCTGTTGGCAATAAGTGGCAGATAATGCTATCCTCTGTGAAACTTTCTCGCAGCAGTGCTGCGCATACCATCCTATGTTAGGTGTTGCTCTATCTTAAGATATCTTCGCTGAAGTTGCGAAATGACAAATCTTTGTAAGATGTCCTTATAACGTCATGCGGTACAGTGCAGGTCACAGGCCAGGTCTGAGGATTTTCTTCGGAGTAAAACGGGCGATAAAGAAACGTAACCCTGTACCCTATACGGTAAGCTTTAGTTAGTATTAGCAATTTTCTGAAACGCATTCGAATTTTTGTGTTGCCCAGATACTGTAGATTTGAGTGTTATCGTTTTCATTGAGATGTGAATAAGTTTCATGGCTCTGCAAGATGTTGCACTGCTTTGCTTAATAAGTTTCTATGTGGGTCGAAATCCGATGAAAGGCCCAATCGAATGTCTGCGTCACCCGTTTACAACAAGTATCTGTGGATAAGTCAAAAGTGGCAGCAGGGCAACACCAAGGAGGTTAGAATAATACTTCTGGAGATGCCCTGAGTCTTTTAACCGTGAAGCTGCGAAGTGTGGGAATTCGACATTATTTACATGATACTTATGTAATTTTAACTGTGTGTATTTTGTAATTGCGTGGTTTCTGCTTGCAGAAATGATGTTAATATCAAACCGGAATGAATTATACTTCTTACACGAGGAAAGTTTTCAATTTTCACGCTATATTTTGTTTAATATTCGCACTAACGTTCCTGTATTTCAATTTAAAATAAAAATGGGAAGGAGCCTCAAAATAATTACGAATTTTATGAATTCAGCATTTTCTGACATAGCGGCAGCAAGTTACGCTGCGAAATTGGAAACATTTTCGAAGAAAAAGGCGAATCGGCCGAGACAAAATGCATTGCAATAGCCTTGAAAACCATCACTTTCACACACTTTGACGGCCGTCGCTCATGGTTATATGCTTCACGCAAAGTAGAACTGCTCCATTAACAAGGGCATCTCCAGATATCTCATTCTAACCTCCTTGGGCAACACTTTATGTAATGTTTTCCACACAGATGTGGAAGGTAAATCTAAATGCTTTGGTACTGCCCGTTCCATGAATGAAGCTACATCGTTACCTAGCAATTGCTCTTCGACTGTATTAGGAATGTTTTTAAGGGGACTCGGTACCCTCAAAGTTAGTTTTTTTGTTTAAGAAATTAACTTCTATTGTTCATACATTTTTATAAGTAGGGTGATATTATTAACTAATTTTGACAATAAAAAAGGAAATAAGAAAAAAAAGCATATTGAGTTTACAATTTCCGAAATTTAATTTTGTCTTTAAATTGGAGTTATTTAAAACACATTTCTTCTTCTTTATTTTTAATCATTTTGCAATGATTTTGTTTTCGATTTTTTACGAGTATATATTCTATAACATCCCAACACCACGAAAAAATAGTTGTAGAGGAATGAACTGGCGGCAATACATTTGTATAGGTAACATATTCAATCGATGCCGCCCCGGTGGCGCAGTGGTCTAAGCGATGGCCTCTGATCATTCGTCCGAACGGGGTCCGGGTTCGAATCCCGGTGAGGCATGGATATTGTGTTTGTCTTACGGAACTGGCTCTCTCCCTTCCCTGGAACCAGTGGCCCTAAATTAGGGACGGGCGACTGCTTATAGCCCATTGAGTTGCTCACGGTGGTCGTTAAACCTCCAATCAAAAAAAAAATATATATATATATATATTTAATCGATTAAGGTTTCAAGACCACAGCTTAACGTAAGCGCTAGGAGAGCCATTTCAAATGTGAAATGCTGGTACATTAATAACCGGTGTAACCGCCAGAATGTTGAATGCAAGCACAACGTTCATGCATTGTGTCGTACAGGTGCTGGATGTCAGTTCGTGGGATGGAGTTCCATGCCTGTTGCACTTGGTCGGTCAATACAGGGACGGTTAATGCTGGTTGGGGGTGACGCTGGAGTTGTCGTCCAATGATGTCCCATACGTGCTCGATTGGTGAAAGATCTGGTGATCTAGCAGGCCACGGCAACATGCCGACACTCTGTAGAGCATGTTGGGTTACAACAGCGGTATGCGGGCGAGCGTTATCCTGTTGGAAAACACCCCTTGGAATGCTGTTCATGAATGGCAGCACAACAGGTTGAATCACCAGACCGACGTAGAACTGTACCGTCAGGGTGCGTGGGATAACTACGAGAGTGCTCCTGCTGTCATAGGGAATTGCTCCCCAGACCATAACTCTAGGTGTAGGTCCAGTGTGTCTCGGCCGCAGACAGGTTGGTTGCAGGCGCTCACCTGGCCTCCTTCTAACCAACACACGGCCATCACTGGCACCCAGGCAGAACCGGCTTTCATCAGAAAACACAACAGATCTCCACTCCGTCCTCCAATGAGATCTAGCTTGAAACCACTGACGCGCAAACGGCAGTGGTTTGGAGTAAGTGGAATGCACGCTACAGGGCGTCTGGCTCGGAGCTTTTCTTCAAGTAACCAAATTGTAACAGTTCGTTGTGTCACTGTGGTGGTAACTGCAGCTCGAATTGCTGACGCAGACACGGTACGATGCGCCACGGCCATACGCCGTGCACGGCGGTCTTCCCTCTCAGTAGTGCCACGTGGCCGGCCGGAACCCGGTCTTCTTGAGGCAGTATCTTCCCTTGACCACCGCTGCCAAAAATCATGTACAGTGGCTACATTCCTGCCAAGTCGTTCTGCAATATTGCGGAAAGAAAATCCACTTTCTCGTAGCCCTATTACACGACCTCGTTCAAACTCCGTGAGCTGTTGATAATGGCTTCTTCATCTTCTTAAAGGCATTCTTGACTAACATCAACACCCTACGTCGAATCTCAACGGTAACTAATGCTCACGAACGTTACAGCGCGTATTTACAGCAAACCTGCTTTGCATGTTTCGAGGGTCGCTACTAGCGCCACACGTATGCGCCGAGCGCGAAATTTGCATAGACGTCATCTTACTGATGTACTCTCACCGCCTACCAACTGTCGTTTATCTAACACAACCCCTTCTTGGTGTTGAGTTTTTTTATCCGTCAGTGTATATATGTACAAAATCAGAAAAACATGAGTATATTTTACACTTTTATTTTTAATTCTTTTTGTTTTTATTTTATTGCAAATTCCATCCCTAAATCTATTAATTGTGTGCTAGGCAAACTACCAAACATTTTTCATGTGGTTTGATAAATCTATGTTCAAGTTTTAGTACTTTTAATGGAGTGACTTATCGGGAAAATGCGAACAGAGATATATGAATTTAAAGATTTCATTCTTGCAAAAATGTTGTATAACCACAATCAGTTTCCTTTTAATGATAATTGTGCATTCATAATACACATACCTACAAGTTTACGGCTACTACAGTGAGTCTTGATCACATTACCCACCTGAATCTTAGTTTTTTGTCTACTAATTGCAGCATCACATCAGCTTGAGGTGATTAGCAAAATCTGAAGAATTGAATATAATGTCTAAAATAATTGCGAAAAAAAATGTTGTCAAAAATACTTTGCTCATGCGTTTTCTGCACCATAAAAACATTCTGAAGGAGCACACTAATGCATACAATAATTATTGTGTCTGAATATAGATTTGCCTATTTCACGATTTTTGCCTCTTTATCCAAAACCAGTTGTTACCCAAATCACAGAACTTAGGAATGGTGCGATGAAATAAACAGCTACATTTGAATTAATTAATTAATGAGGAAAGGTTGTAAACATTTTCAGATATTTAGGTAAGAGAAAAGAAAAAAATATAAAAGCCTGAAATTTTGTAATGCGAAACTTAAGGTTCAGGTACGAGGCAAAGTCAGGAGCTTGCGAACAGGAGGAAAAGGTATATATAGTAGTGATGCATATTTCTTTTGAAATGTCATATTTATTCTGTGAGATTCAATGGTCAATACCATCCCTGAAGTTTGCCTATGTATAACGAAGTAAATTTCTCCGTCATTTTTGGTCTACGCAGGGATTCGAACCCGAGGCCGCTTATTCCGGAACAAGTCGCTCTACCAACTGAGCTACGCAGACGATTATTCTGATTCCTATCTGCCTTTATATCGTGTGCGTCCTGCTGGCAAGTCGCTCTACCAACTGAGCTACGCAGACGATTATTCTGATTCCTATCTGCCTTTATGTCGTGTGCGTCCTGCTGGCAGGTACGTCACATCCCCCCGAAAGAGGGCCGGGGGCATGGCCCACGGGTCAGCCGTGACCATGAATCGTTGCAGGCAGTCATCCACTGTAGAACGTGCACTTGAGAACTCCCAGTCAATCTGCTGTGTGGAATGCAACATCACACATTTTTATTTTTCGAAGCGCTGGAGAAGGAATTCTCTGATATTTCCTGTCTCGCGGTGTGGAAATAACATCACACCAATGCGAGATTTTTAACGGCCGGGTCATCCGGATAGTTCGGGCGCCATTATAACGAAGTAAATTTCTCCGTCATTTTTGGTCTACGCCGGGATTCGAACCCGAGGCCGCTTATTCCGGAACAAGTCGCTCTACCAACTGAGCTACGCAGACGCTTATTCTGATTCCTATCTGCCTTTATGTCGTGTGCGTCCTGCTGGCAGGTACGTCACATATGTTATTTGAACAACTGATATTTTTATATAATACACAAATCACATATTTTTGAATAATGATGACCTACCTTATTATGTTTTTTTAGATTGATAAATTGAATGCATACCATTTCATAATACCACGCATATTTGACGCACAACAAACTTGTGGAAAATCTTTCTTCGCAAAACAAGTGAGGCATGTTGTGTGTCAAAAAAAAAAAGATAAACATTAAAGAGGGTGTGGTATTTCCAGGGACATCTCAGTAGTGAAAATACTTTTACTCATGTTATATTATGCTTCCTGTAAAAATATTTTTTACTCATGCTATATGCTTTCGGTCAACTCAAAATTTCGCCATAATATACTAGAGGCCCTAAAGTATATTTAGGGTAAAAATTAGAAATCTATTTTTTTGTCAATTTTTGCGAAATGAAGGGTATCGAGTTCCCTTAATAATTTGCAGACGGATAGGTTTACGCTCTGTTCCTGGTCTCATTGTCATGTATCCCGTGTTCTCAAATCGACGAATCACGCTTCGGAGCCGTGTAGTAACCTTTCCACTATTCTAGTAGAACGTATTCACGATTAAGTCACCTTATGGAAAAATGTAGACCATCGCGTCCCTAGAGTTACAAAAATTCTCGCACTTTCCTTTTATACTTACTAGCCACCTGTAGGATGTATGGGATATGCAATTGTTACCCTTTCACCATTAGCAGCGTCAACGTTTTCCATGATTGTGGTTTTTGAGGTATTTTGTTTATATTCCCAAAATAGGTTTTTAGTGTTTGGGAAGTATTGCTACCACGTTTAGTTAAATTTCCCCCACGGGTTGTTTCTGTTGATGGCTCTCAGTTGGAATAATTTAATTGCAATTTTCCCGTACATCCAATATTTCGCGAGATTCAAGAGCATTTTCTTGTAATTGCGAACGTTGAAAATGATTGATGTTAGTTTAATTTTTGAAATGTGAAATAATATCATACTTTTAATAAATGTGTTGTTAAGTTTTTCAGTAATTGTAATCAAAGTTGATCACCAATATAACGTACACGTTTGTCCGCGCCGAGCATCGAAACCGGGTCCCCTTACTCCGGAGTAAGTCCCTCTCCCAATTGAGCTTATCCGACATGTTCTCTCACTGCTATCAGCGTTTATCTCATGTGCGCCCAGCGGTGCAGGTACGTCGACTCTCCCCCCCCCCTCCACACACACACGCGAAAGAGGAGGGCCGGAGACATGCCCCACGGGCCAGCCGGGCCATGTGTCGCTGTAGGCAGTCATCCCATGAAGAACGTGCATTTCAGAAATCCCAGACAATTTGGTATGTGGAACGTAACATCACACTAATTTATTTTTTTGAAGCACTGAAGAAGGGATTCCCATTTTTCCTGTCTCGCCGTGTTGAAAGAACATCACGTCATTGCGAGAAATTTTAACAGCCGGGTCATCCTGAAAGTTCGGACGCCAATATAAGGTACAAGTTTGTCCGCGCCGGGCAACGAAATCGGGTCCCCTCACTCCGGAGTAAGTCACTCTCCCAACCGAGCTACGCAGACAAAATCTCTCACTGCTATCTGCCTTTACCTCATGTTCGTCCTGCGATGCAGACACGTCACGCCAATAAATGTGAAAGTGGTTTTCCCGTACCACGTGACAAGAATTTAAAATCGCGCCTTTCATTTTCTGTTTCAGTTCGTCACTAGAAATAACACACCAAAATAACACTTTTTTGAAGCGAGGAATCAATTGCAGCAACAAGCCGCCACGAATATGAATAACAGCGGAGATTTGGGTTAGTGAAGAACTAACATTCTTGTAATGAAGTCGAATTAAATTCTATTTAGTAGCAATAAACCTGTTTATGAAAGGTTTATTGCAAAATAGGCAAGCACTGCAATTCATTGAGGATTTGAATTATCAAGTATAATGCTAATTGTGTAGTCCACCAACAACTGTAAGTGTTTTAGCTGATTTTAGCTGGAAATTTCGAGATCTCTTCTCCAAAAATATTTCTTTCTTTTCAGTATGACGGCATCTTACTGGATAATTCTTGCTGCTCTATCATTTTCAGTAATTCATTTGCTTTTAAAATATATTCGATATTTCAGTTGCATGATAGATGGTCAGATTACACTGGTGAAAATTCGGAAATAAAACTTGAACCCCGAAGAATGAGTATTGTTGCAAAGGAAAAACCACACCTTGTGCTTTCTGGAGTGTTAATAAAATAAAAATTTCTCATGCGGAATAAACAGCATGTTTTCTTTAATAATATGATATGTACTGCATCATTTAACAAGTATAGACATTTTTGTCGTCGTACACCGGAGCCAAGAAAACCTGTGCTTTAACACAAAAGACCGAGAGTCCTTGAAAATGTGTTGTGTGATATTTTGTGAGTGGGAGGAAAACAATTAATTTTAGGACTCTTTGTTGCGGATTTTCCTTCTCTGCTCTACTTTATTCTGTTTATCTCGCGCTTTAAACTCTCTTAACCCACACCATTGTTCAGAAAGACCCTTCATGTCATTTTCAGTTTTACTTTGTTCCGCTTCTTGGTGGCTCTGCATTTGTTACTAAATTTTTCACATGTCCTTTGTTCTTGCTCGATGCATGACCATTCCTACGCATTCCAGTTTTTTCTCTTTCCGTAACATCTGAGAATTTAACAGTTGTCGACAGCAGTGCACATTGCATCTTCATTTATGAAGTATTTCCATAACTTTAAATATATCTTTTTGTGGTCAAATGTCATGCGCACTGTATTGCGTTGCTTTTCTTACAACAGTATAGGATATCTAGATGGAATTATCGTGCATAGTATAATTAGTGTAGATAGCAAGCCGTCATTTACACGATGGTCAGAAAGATTGAACCCTGTACTCGATTATAACAAATCATAGTTTAATACTTTGATACTAAGTGCAAATATTCATTGTACAAGATCTTTTAAAAATGCAGAGCATTTCATCATCAGGTACATATTACACCAAGGAGAAAAATGACTAAAACAGGAACAAAACACTATAATTTAAAAACATAAACAAAGAAGTAAACGTTAATTGCGAGTGGTATTAGAAATGATTAGGCAAAAATGACAAATGGGTTTCTTCCATAATAAGTTTGCGTTTCCATTTAAAGTACATTTTGGCATAATGTTCCATGGTTCGTTGACGTATTGTGAAGTATAATACCTCAACTATCTACACAAATTATACTATGCACGATAATTCCATCTAGATATCAAGAACCTGTCGTAAACATATGTAGAATTAAATTATACTTCACAATGCCTTAACAAACCATGGAACATTATGCCAAAATCTACTTCAAATGGAAACGTAAAAATATAAAGGAAAAAAACCCATTTGTCATTTTTGCCTAACCATTTGTAATACCACTCGCCATTATCGTTTAATTCTTTGTTTACGTTTTTAAATAACGGTGATTTGTTCCTGTTACAGTAATTTTTCTCCTTGGTGTAATATATACCTGATGATGAAATGCTCTGCATTTTCGAAAGATCTTGTACGATATATATCTGCACTTAGTATCAAAGTATTAAACTATGCTTTGTTATAATTGAGTACAAGGTTCAATCTTTCTGACCATCGTGTAAAGGACGGCTTGCTAAATAACAGTCTAGGAAAGTTTCTTTTGCAATTTCATTATCAGCATCTATCACAAGGAGCAGTTGATCCTTTCTTCTAGGTATTCCAACCTGCTTTTTTAACACTGCTCACCACTTTTGCTTCTCCATCTTTCTTAAATAGTGATATATACAGTTTGATCGTTTTACATCTTTTTTATCTCTCCTTCAGAGGTATTGTATACTGACCCTATCAGTTTCGTAGTAGTATCTCTTTCTCGTAAAATGCACGTTAACTGTGTTTAGGTTTTACTTATATTCATCTGTGTAACTTTTGGTGTTAAGACCAAACCTTAAGGAAGGACCTGATAGCAATCAGACACGCGGTGCTTTTACTGGGATACGCAACCATGACGCTGAGATTGCTTTATAAACAGATGACTGCGAAAGATTCTGAAGAGTACGAAGCGTAGATGAGAAAGTCTTCTGATTTAAGAGACTTTGAAAGAGGCTAGTGGTGCAACCATGACGTTGAGGCAAGAAAAAGGCTAGTGGTGCATACATACGCAACCATGACGCTGAGGCTAGAAAAAGGCTAGTGGTGCATACATACGCAACCATGACGCAGAGGCTAGAAAAAGGCTAGTGGTGCATACATACGCAATCATGACGCTGATATTGCTTTACAAACAGCTCACTGCAAAGGATTCGGAAGATTACGAAGCGTAGACGAGAAAGACTCGTGATTTAAGAGACGTTGAAAGAGGCTAGTGGTGCAACCTTGACGCTGAGGCTAGAAAAAGGCTAGTGGTGCAGACGTACGCAACCATGACAATGACATTGCTTTAGCAACAGCTCACTGCGAAGGATTCGGAAGAGTACGAAGCGTAGATGAGAAAGACTCGTGATTTAAGAGACTCTGAAAGAGGCTAGTGGTGAGTTTTAGGAGCCAGGTGCAAGCATCTCAGAAACGGCAAAGCTTCTCGTCTGTACTGTATCGAAAGTGTACAGTGAGTTGTGCACAGACATCAAAATAAGCACTTAGCGGGCTTCTTGTAAGCCAGAACAATTAGTCGATGTTTTAGGGCAACTGCTCTTGGAGAGGGCTGTACAAGGTAGCAGACGAGCTCCATCGCTTCGAGTTGCCGAGCAGTAGAACATTGGTACCGGTAGAAGAATTTTAGCATACGTTGCCTTCCACACATTAGCACAAATGGGCTAAAGTCTCATTGGATACAGCTCGTCTCTCCTAATAACCGTCAAATTTGCCTGTAATGGGCAAGAAGGAATCGCCAAACCTGGACCCTTAAGGACTGTAAAAGGTTCTTTCTGGCTCGATGAGTCCTGTTCTCAGTTAACGATGGACAGCCAGAACATGACGATAACAGCGCGAATCGATGGATCCCAGCTGCTAAATTTAATTATTAAAGTTGATAGTGGTGGCGTAAAGGCCAGGGGTCAGTTTCAATGTCGATAAATGTGTTCCTTTATACCTCTGTAACAATATTTGCATGCCACAAGGTGTCTTAATAACTCTTCGTACCAGTCTTATCCACACATATGCACTCTGTTCCCCGATAGAGGGCGCTACTTCAAGCATGATAATACACCTTGCTTCGAAGCACGCCTTGGTTCCAAGGGCGAGACAGTGATTTGAAAGAGCTAAAATCGCCCCTACAATCCACATACCTTAACCCCATTAAACATCTGTGTGGTGCGATTGAGACAGTAGCAAAAATCCTTTTCTAGCGATCATTCGCAATTGACGAACGCCATTGTATCCGTTTGCTGAACACACCCGTAGAACGATATCAGCACCTCTTTCAATACCTGCCACTTCTAATCCCGGCTGTTTTGAAGGCAAAGGACGGCCTAACTTACTGTTATGTAGGCGCTCCTAGTAATTTACTTCTTTAATGCATATACACTGAGGGGCAGAAATAATGGGATACCTGGTTCCCTCAGAAGCGTGAGGCTGTCACACCTCTCCTTAGAGGATGAAGCTATAGCGATTTTATGTAGGTGCTCTTAATAATTTGCGTCTTTAGTGCATATACACTGAGAGGACAGAAATCATGGGATACCTGGTTCCTCAGAAGTGTGAGTCTGTCACACCTCCCGCTAGAAGATGAAGCCTCAATGCTGTTATGTAGGTGCTCCTAATAGTTTGCGTCTTTAGTGCATGGACACTGAGAAGACAGAAATCATGGGATACCTGGTTCTTCGAAAGCGCGAGGCTGTCACCTCTTTTGCTAGAGGAATAACCCACATCCTGGCAGGTATGTAAGTAGCAGGGCATCAGATAATTCACGTAGACGATGATTAGATGTCAGTATGGTTAAAAGCCTTGATTTAACAGAGTTCGAAAGAGGGCGGAAACTGGATGCCCGAATTACGGGTTACTTCGTTGCGGAAGTCGTACAGGAATTACCCTATCGCCGTTCAACAGTATCAAAAGCGTACGCCATTTCTATAACAGTATCGCATCGGGGAAAACGTCTTGATCCGAGAAAGGTGGTGGATGAACGTTGTCGTCGATATCTGTCTCGCGTATTTGCAACTAACCAGAGAGCGACAGTGGCACAATAAGCCGCCGGCTTCAACGTTGGAGGTGCTGCAAACGTCTCCACTAAGACCAGCAGGTGATCATTAGCGGTAATAGGTTATCGGAGCCTCCGACCAGAGTCCCATTGCTGACGCTACATTACCGGACTGTATGCCTCAGCTGGGCAAAAGAGTATTGGCACTGGACCATGAATGATTGCCGACGGGTCTCCTGGTCCGACGAGTCCGGCTTCCAGTAATTTCGCACAGACGAGAAGGCAGTAATATGGATCCCACAAATCACCAAGGAATTTTTGAGGATTGTGGAGACTCGGTTATGGTCTGGGGCGAGTTCACTAGGCGCACGTTGGGCCTTCTAGTACGTCTACATGCATTTCTGAGCAGTCCACGCTATGTGTATGTTCTTGCAGACCATATGCATTCGTTAGTGGCCATCACGCACCTACAAGGGAATGGACTTTTCCAGCAGGCAAATGCGCTTAATCACAGAGCCTTTATGACTAGAACATGTTAGAATAGCATTCCGCAGAAATTTTCACCCTGAATTGGCTTCCCATTCAACGGAAATGATGCTTGTGACAAACCTTTAGGATGTTGTGGAAAGGTCCCTTCGAACGTTGGTTACTCCACCTAGGAATGTGACGGAATTATAATCAGCAGTGCATCCTACATGGCTAAAGGTACCTGCGGAAAGCTTTCGTGACCTTGTAAAAACACAAATTTATCGGTGACGTGTATCGAATCGGGATTCTTCTGCGCCGGAGCATAATACCTTCCCAATTAAGCTACACCGCCAGAGTTTATCGTTTGCAAATTTGCCGTCTTGACATATGCTTCACCACTGTAGTACTTCACGTATACCGCCCTTGATAAAGGACAGGGACGGAATCATTAGTTTCCGGTTCAGCCGGAAGGAGAGTAGCTCGCTGAGGAAGCAAGAATTGTGAACAATTCCATACGATGTGTGGAGTGAACATCACACATTTTTTTCGAAGGGAAGAAGGAATTATTATTTCTTCAACACGATGTGTAGAAAACGTGTGGAAACCCATTTTTGTTTTGTTGATATCAAGATCAACAACAAAAAAAATGTGTTTTCAGATCGACCTCTTTGATAAGAGACATGAATTTAATTTTGACATAATGTTTTTCACTTACTGGTCTTCCAAAGTCTCCATTGGTATATACCGCAACGTCATTATATCTCAGTTTCACGGAACGGTCAAAACATGTTATAACATGGAAAATATTATCAAAAACCTCAACATACTAGTCAATGAATTTAAATCTAATAATATTCAAATCCACTTTCTCAGACGTTACTTTAATCAATTAATCATTAATTTTAACTCCACTTCCTCCAGCTCTAAATTCCACATCAACACTCTGTACTAACACAGGACCTTACAATTTTAATTTTAACAGGAAATACCACGGGCCACTTGGCACGTCCCTTGTGGCTGAAGAACATCTACACACATAGTCTTAAATCTATTACTGCCGTCACCTCTTTCGGCCAATTGGGTTACTCCTTATTTGTTTCATTATCATTTACACCAATCAGATGTTACTTATTTAGTGTTCCTTTCGTTCGTATTTCAGTCTCTCGAGTTATAGTAGTCTTACTCTAGGATTTACACCGTCTTCCGGTACGTTATAGTTTCCCATTTTTATTAGAGTTTTGTAATTTTGGGAAGGTTTGTTATTCCATTTATTTTGGATTTCAGTCGCTTCGGGAGCATGCTCAGTCGACTATTGGTTTTTTTCCTCTTCGTTTACTGATACCAGAAAAGCCACTCCCTCAGGTTGATGCTCTCCTGATGAACGCAGCCTGGTTATCTGATTTATGTTTTCTACGGTCGAGCCACATTATTGTGACCACCAGCAAATATCCAGAGTAACCGCCGTGTGCAGCGCTGACAGCAGCTAGACGGGCTGGGAGTGAGTCAATAAGGTGCTTGAAGGTGTTCACAGGTATGTGGAGTCATGATACCTGCAGTGCATCTGGAAGCTGCTGCAGGGTGCGTGGTGGAGGATCCATAGAGCGAACAACACGATCCAGGTGGTCCCACAGATGCTTAATTGGGTTTAAGTTTGGGGAGTTCGGGGGCCAAGGAAGTGCTTTGAAGTCTTCACCGTGCTCTTCGAACCACTCTAGGACATGTCAATCTGTGTAACACATCGCATTGTCGTTCTGGAAGATCCTATCCGTCCCATGGAAGCCAGTCAGCATGTATGGGTGTGCGTAGTCTGCAAGGATGGATTCATAACGAATTTGGTCCATAGTGCATCCCACACGTATGAGTGGACCCAGGAAAAGCCACGAAAATATTCTTCAGACCATAAAGCCGCCCCCACCGGCTTGTGTTCTTCCAACAATGGTTGAAGAGTGTTTATTCTCCGATTTTTCTCGTCTTATATGCCACCTCCATCCGTTCGATGAAGAAGAAAACGTGACTTATCGGAGAAGGCAATCCTTTGCCAATCAGCGGAGGTCCAATTCCGATACTGCCGTGCAAATGTAATCCTTTTCGGCCGATGCACCTTCGTTAGCATAGGTGCAGTGACGATCCGTCTGCATCGGAGCCCCATACGCAGCAGGGCTTCCTGAACTGTCGTTTTAGACACACTTCCGGTAGCCATCCGGGTTCATTCGGCCCTTGAGTTGCTCCACTGTAGCGTGTCGATCGGTCCTCCCGCACCTTCGCAGCTGACGTTCACCTATCACATCAACGGCACGTGGTGCTCCTCAGTTTCCACGTAGCTTATTCGTAATGGTGCCATTTCTTCAATCACGATACATTTTAACCACAGCAGCACGCGAACAGTTCAGAAACTGCGCTGTTTCAGAAATGCTTCCACCCTTGGTCCGAAAGCCGATAATCATTCCTTTATACAAATCTGATAAATCGCTCCTTTTATCCATTACAGCAACGAGTGATATGTTTTCAGAATGCCTGGAGCACACTTTATATACCCTCCAAGCCAGCTCACGACACGTGACTTCTTTCATTGGCTACGCGCTGTTGACTGCAAAAGTAGGAGGTGGTCAAAATAAAGTGACTCGACTGTGTGTATATATGTCATGTGTTTGCATAAAGATCATGATCTGAATGATATTAATACTGACACAAAATGAAATGTGATATTTTATCCGGATATAGCCCCATTGAACACCTCTTTACGGGGAATAGAGATCCCAACCTCACGAGCATGGACACTGGAGCGTAAAATTTCTAGAGAAAACAGTGATCGAATGAATTAATAGTTTCTAAGGCCACACTTTTTTGTCTTTCCACTTTCAAGGATAAGCGGAGATAACTTCGGACTTCGGGTGATTTTCGTGGAATATTTTGTGAAGGGTATGCGATATTAACTTTTTTTTTATTTTTTTTTTTTTTTGCGAGGGAGAATGGTTCAACTTTGAAGATCCGAGGTTTCCTGCGCTCTGCTTAAGATGAAGGTCTAAAAGGGGTTTTTCATAACATCGGAATCGGAAACACCTGAAAACGAACTTCCCACTTTAACAGTTAAGAGACATGCCAATCGATATTGGGAACAACAATACTAACTTTTGAGCTGTACTTTTCTTAGAAAAGAGATTCTGAAACCGAGACGGAACCACTGGAATGAATCCTTTATTTGTAATTGATAGATTAAAAAGTCTTGATATGAATTTTCTTTCTACTAATGCGAAATATTTTTAATATTTTGTTTTTCGTGCTTACAGAAGTCATGGTATATTTTCTGCCATTAAGGCAGCGTAATTAATCTTATCTTTTCTCTTACATCAACCCTCAAAGTTCGTTGACTTCCTAATGCATTTAATAATTACTTCTGCCGATCGATTACCTCCCAATGATGGATGTCGCGTAAAACGATAAAAGTAAAATTTAGTCCGATAATTATACCCTGAATGTGTATTTATAACCCGTTAAGCTCCTGCTTATTAAATTATATGCCATTAGATATAACTGAAACATTGGAAAATATTCAAATATAGAATATTTATGAGAATAAGATGAATAAGAGATAAATAAATCTGAAAAAATTACGCATTTTGAAATGATGAAAATATATTTTGCATTATGCAAAACCCTAGCACCATCTTTACATTCTTTTGCGGGAGCGACTCGAGGCATTCACTTTGGGTGACTTCGCTTGGCTACTTGCGTTGAAAAGTTAATGCAAAAGAGCAGAAGGAAAGAAAGGTTAAAAAAAGAATTCTGAAAGAAGTTCTTAAACCCCGTCAAAGATATTTACAATAAAACTTTGTTGTATTTTCTTGACCTGTATAATAGAAGAAACCGAGAAGATATGCATTGGTAATATGTCTCCATTAAAAAAGAAATTCCTATCTTTGACAAATGTAGGCAATTCCCTAAATCATCAATTTTCATAATCAGACCGTAGGACAATAAAACTAATTTGCAAAAAATGTATGGGCCACCGTCGGTGGCGCAGTGGTCTAAATGCTGGCTTATGACCGTTCGTCCGACAAGGGTTCGGGTTCAAATCCCTGTGAGGCATGGATGTCGTGTTTGTTTTACGGCACTGGAACCAGTGCCGTAAGACAAATACGACATCCATGAACCAGCTCTCTCCCTTCCCTGGAACCAGTATCAGAACCAACTCTTTCTCTTCCCTGGAACCGGTATCAGAACCAGCTCTCTCTCTTCCCTGGAACCAGTATCAGAACCAGCTCTCTCCCTTCCCTGGAACCAGTGGCCCTAAATTAGGGAAGGGAAACTGACCCATCGAGTTGCTCACGGTGGTCGTCAGATCTTCAATAAAAAAAAATGTATGGCTTCTACCTTCTCTATACCTTATTCTTCCCTTTCTTTTTTTCTTTTTTTGTAGATGCTCTTGTCTCTGAAGAAATAACATTCTGTACACCTCTCTTGCTTACCACTCAGAGAAAGTAAATAAATAAGTTAAGGTGAGATTTAAGAACTACATTTAAATGTTGCGTAGTGGAAGTACTGCCTTTTCAAAAATTTCTTAAAGTTGCATTTTGCTTATCTGTACTTTCTTTACCAATGATATTTCTTATTATAATGAGTCACTCAGAGAAATTAAAATTATAACAGCTGGAGAGATAGTAGATATAATAATTAAGAGCAGCACATTTTGCTCCGCTTTCATATTTCCCTAAATGATCAAGTTCTTAATTAATCAGTGTTCTGTGCACTTTCCTTATTCCTCTCTTTCGTGAATGATCTTGTTTCACGTAATGTGCAACTCAAAAAAAGCAATGAAAGGGTCATCCGGGAGATTTTAGGAACTACACGACATGTAATCGCATCGTTTTTTGTAAACGATCTTGTACGCAAATCAGCTGTCACTTTATGAACAACCCTTTCTTATTTTGTTAGAGATTAACTAGTCTTTGATGACATGTTGCACAAGGAAAGCAAAGCCTCTAACACAGCTTGGATTTTAATAAATGTATTTTCTGTACTTGATTCTTCTTTTTGTGGGTAAATGATCATTTCAGTTATGAAGCTTCCTTTTTTGTAATGTCAATTTTCTTTTTGTTAAAGATCTTGTCTCCGATCGTAAGCGATCGTATTACTGATAATGCAATGGATAATCTAAATTAAATGTGACAAGATGTCACTCAAGGAAACGGGAGAAACACAAATAGTAAAATACACTTCATGTGAAATCTTCCGAGTTTATGTAAATATTTTCTTCACTCTGTGCTTTTTTGTCTTACGTATTTCAAAATATGTTTTTATGTGATACAGCAAATGTAAAAAGACAGTTTAGGTTGTAAAGCAGTCCAACCATTTTATCGGTTTCACCTACACGATGGTTTTGTAAGCATTTTGCAAAATACGAATTAGTTTTCAAGCGAACAATTTTAATTATTATTTCACAAAACAAGTAGAGATTGATAGTAAGCCATTTTAGTTACCATCTGGAAAAGTAATACGTTTTCTTAATTCCAATGAAAGCCAGGCAAGTTTTATAGAACATAATCCACTCAATTTAATCACTTTTCGTATGTAAATGCTAATGTTAATTTAGTATAACAGCTGCATGCGAAACAAAATCTAGACACTTGGTGGAACAAAAGTCATTCACACATTTTAAACATTCATTAAAAATAAATAATGGCAGATCCGCATGATTTGCTGCAATTTCTAGGGAAATTCAAGATAGTTTTTTCTCTCATCATTATTGCACTTCGGTATGTGCACCTCTTGCTGCACGAAGCAAATCCAAGCGATATTGAATTTCGTGTCATATGCATTCTGAAACATCAATAAAGATGCACGTGATGTTATTATTTGAATGATCAGTTCTCAACATTTCGAAATTTTACTGCATATACACTGAAGAGCAATTGAATTATAAACAGCTGGCGTTATGCAAATGTGGCGCTGTGGGCGGCAATGTAAACTAAAACGACATGACGTATACAGCGATCCGACAATATAAGAAGTGATGGGACGGGAATCAGTAAGAGTCGGACGCAGTATGGGTAAGACGAAGGATCTAAGCGCATTTGATCGTGGGCCCGACGAATGGGTCACTCCATCTCGGAAGTCGTGCAGGCACTGGGATTTTTACGAGCCACTGTGTCACGGGTGCACCGTGAGTACATCGAATCCGGTAAAGCCATCCCTGCAAGGGCCAACTGTCGTGGACAACAGCGTGTGGATGAGCGGGTCATCGTCGGCTAGCTCGCATTGTAACAGCTGATAGCCGGGCCACAATACAAAAAATCACTCGGCAATTTAACGCTGGTGCACAAGAACGTGAAAGCAGCCACACCATCCAGAACCATCTCCTCGCTATGGGGGTACAGAAGCCATCGCCCCACGAAGGTGCCGCTGCTGACCACACATCACAGGGTTCAAAGATTAGCATGGGCGCGGGAACATCGCCACTGGACCCTAGACATGTGGGAAAATGTTGCCTGGACTGACGAGTCGAGATTCACGTTGGTACATCTTCAAGCTGGTGGGGTTGGCATTTTCGTCAGGGGACTGTTTACGTAGACTGAAATGGGACCCCAGGTACATGTGACATCGTCCCTCACAGATCAACGTTACCGGGATATCCTGGACGATCATTTGCTCCCGTTTGTGCGTCTTCAACATCCCACTGGGGACCGCATCCTGCAACAAGACAATGCACCGTGCCATTGCTCCCGAATTATATCCGAATGGTTGGATGAACACTCCACCGAAGTGACCTCTCTTCCTTGGCCCGCTAGGTCACCTGATCTCAATCCCATCGAGCACATCTGGGATGCCATCGAGAGAGATGTTCGATGCTAAGACCCCCTCCATCAAATCTTCGGGAACTGTGGGAGCTTGTGCAGGAGTCATGGATCCGTATGGCTACCCAAAGCTTCCGGTGTCTTGTCGAGTCCATGCCGAGACGAATCGCCGCCGTCATCAGGACGAAAGGTGGTACTACATGCTACTCGACAGGTATCTCTAATTCAATTGCTCTTCAGTGTACACTCCGTAGACAAAACTTTAGAGATAGGGGTGATGGATGTGCAATTGACAATGTCATTCCCCGCGCAGAGTGGAACATATCTAAACCGGACGCAGACTATAAAAAGGCTGACAACACGGCTTCCCAATAGTGCAACGCAATCGACGAACATGGGTAAACGTGGTGATCTGACGATTTTGACTATGGACGTATTGTGGCACAAAACAGATCGGTCATTCTATCGCCAAGTGGTAAGAACTCTAGTATTCCCGAGGGAAACAGTATCATAGGTGTACCGCAAGTATACGATCGAGACAGACCTGCCATCACTCAAAAACCAAACAGTGGGTGACTACACGCCATTGATTACCGAGATCCACGTACACTTTCCAAGCTCGTGCAGACTGACCGCTTGGCAACGGCTACGTAAGTGATATACAGGTTAATATGTCTGAGGCTGAAGCAGCATGAGGGAACGTGAAGGCGCCCGCTGTATACCCTGGGATATGGACACCGAAACCCTACTCGTTTGCCAATTTTGAGTGCTCGTCATCGCAAATTCTTTTCGCCTGGTGCCGGGAGCGTCGACATTCGACATTTGTAGAGTGGTGCAGCATCGTGGCGTCAGATGAATCCCGTTTTCAGTCGTACCGAGATGACCAGAGTGTGTCGGTGTGGCGTTCACAGCATGAGGCCATGGACCCTTCGAGCCAGGTCCGTTCTGTTCAAGGCGGTGCAGTGGTAGCTCCTTGTTGGGTTGGGTAGCCTTCTCCTGTGAGATGTAAGGTCCCTTATTGTGTCTGGAAGGGTCTTTATCCGCTGCACTCTACCAGCATGTGCTGGCTGATAACCTACATGCTTTCTTGGCCTTCGCGCTTCCTGCACAAGATGATCCGTTTTAGCAGAACAAAATCCGCCCCACCAAACTGCAACCACCCAGACATGGCTCGAGTAAAACTCATCTGAATTTAGAACCATTCAATGTTCCTCAAGATCCCCAGATTTGAACCATGTGGAAACTCTCTCGGATACCTTGGAGTAGAACATCAGATCCATGGACCCTGAATCGACGTCTTGTGCGGAGTTGTTGACAATGCTGCAACAAACATCGAAACCCTCAATCTCCGGAAACCCTCCATCATCTGGTAGAATCGATGTCTTGGCGTGTTGAGGATGTTATTCGCGCTAGAGGGTGACCAACACGCTATTAGATACACCAATGAGCCATTATATAATGACCACCCCCAGACTAGAGAAATGAGCGCCTGGAGACCGAACGGTGCGCAGGTGAAGTTCACAGAGCAATATACTGTATATACAACTCGGGGACCGGCTTTCGGTTAGTAGAGTGTTCGTAGTCTGAATGGGAAAAGCTACCAGTTTATCGGAGTTTGATGAAGGACAAATTATGATGACACAGCGCCTCTGAACTACGATTTTGGAAACGGCGCGGCATGTGGGTAGTTCACGGGCCGCTGTAATGAGTAAGTACTAAAAGGGATGCACAGACGGCCAAACGACGAACAGTCGTCCAGACGTGTCGTCCGCAGCTCATTAATGACAGAGGGGTGCACATACTGTCGTGCATTGTTCACAGCTGCCGCAGGGCCACTGTGCGACAAGTCACCTAAAACTACAACAGTGGTGATCAGGGCAATGTGTCACAGCACACGGTTCATCTCAGCCTTCTGCGCATGGGTCTGCGTAGCCAATGACCCAGCTGAGTCCCCATGCTCACTGCACGTCATCGCCAACAACGCATGAAATGGGCCCAAAATCAACGAATTTGGAGCGTGGATGATTGGAAGAAAGTGGTCCGGTCTGACGAATCACGATTCCTGGTACATCACGTAGATGGCCGAGCGCGGATACGCCGATTACCAACGGAGGCTATGGCACCTGGATGCACTGTTAGGCGGAAACAGGCCGGCGGCGGTGGTATTATGCTGTGGGTGATGTTTTCTTGAGCCTATCATCCCAACAGCACAATCCCTGACAGCTGTCAGGTATCTGAACATCGTTGCGGACCAAGTTCACCCATTCATGGCAACTGTGTTTCCTGCTGGTGATGGTCATTACCAACAGGATAATGTACCATGCCACAATGCCAGAATCGTCAAGCAATTTTTCGAGGAACATGCTGGTGACTTTCTGTCCGTGTCCTGGCCTCCAAATTCCCCTGACATGGACCCAATCGAGCATTTGTGGTTCGACTTGGAAAAGCGGATTCACACTAAATCCCCACCACCCCGAGATGTAAAGGAACTGGAGGACCAGTTGATGACATTATGGTACCAGATTCCCCAGGATACCTATCGCCACCTCATTGAATCGATGCCTCGCCGAGTGGCCGCTGTTTTGAGGGCTAAATGGGGTCTTACAGCTTATTAGAAAGGTGGTCATAATCTAATGGATCATCGGTGTAGGCATCGGTGTAGGTAATTAATTGTCCATTGAGTGTACTTTATCCTTGGCATAACCCCATAGGTTTTAGAGATTTGTAAGAACCGTATTTTATATTAACATAGAATATGTATTCTTTAGTTTTTTCTGTTCACATTAGCATTCTTAGCTGCAAAGAGGATTACTACGCAAACGCAAAGTAAAATGAAATTTGCATTTGATGTTTTTATTTCGCTTTTATATCGAATATAACAGGTGGGTATGTTTACACAGGTATTTAATACAAGCAGTTTATAGATGAATTTACTATTTAACACAAACGCAATTAGACGTTCATTTTCCCTATTTAACAACACATTACGACTTCTCTTTTTCTAGTTAACACACAGTAAAGCATAGGTTGGTTCGCCGCCATCAACGCTAATCCGCCGCACCACCTGTCACCCGCCAAAGGACTAGCGCACCAGGTCGAGTGCGACGGAACACCGTTGCGCAATACGGCAGGCATATACCTTGCCGTATTTTCGAACAGTCTTTCATTGGATGGAGGTGTTCCATTATATCATACTTAGTGACTGATATGATAGAATGGAACACTTCCAGCCGAAATGAAAATTTGACAATGGCTTAGTGGGAATGGCAGCCACCATATTAGAGGTATTGTAATAGTATAATTGAAGAACAGTTCCTCGTAACTCATTTACAAATTGGAAACGCACCACAATACGTTTTGATATTAACTTTACTATGTAGGAGATGTATTGTGGACTTGTTGCCTTGAAACACTGTAGTAGCATTTCTCTGTTCACTGTAATGTTGCTTTTTTCACTTGAACTCTGCTTCAGTTGAAGACAAGGCTGTTGTGGACAGCTTACTTCTTTACCAAATGATAGAACTGCTTCCTAACAGGAAGGCAAATTTAAATGTTTGACTTTCATTCAGTCCTGAACCTCTCGCAGTCAGAATCTGCATAGCCTTTAATAACGAGTAGATCTAATGAATTTAGTCTGAAGCCTTTTACCTTTAGGTAGTGTGAAAACCTCATTATGAGAGTCAAGACTTGGCTTTTCTGCTTTTCGTTTGAAGATGCCTATGCAGTTGAAATGTCCAGTTTTGTCACTGTGTATAAATATTTGACAGCTCCCGTTATTTCTCTATAAATATCATTGCCATAATGAAATGCTGCTTCGTGGCAATTATTTCTGTAATCTACACTGAGTGATTGCTGAATTACGACCACCTATCTAATACTTCGTAGGTCCTTCTTTCGTCCTCGGTGTAGCAGCTATCCGACGTGACATCGATTCAATAAGATGCCGGAAGCAATTAGGGGGTATGGCCATCCAAGCTGCGCGTAACTGGCTTTCAATGCAGGTGTAGCGACGATTGGTGTATCTAGGCGCCAGATATGCTGTTCCATAAAGTCCCACAAGTGTTTTGTGGGGTGTATATAGGGAGACTTCGGAGACAATTTGATATTTTGGAATTCTGAACTGTGTTCCTCAAACCATTACTGCGCAACATTGGACTTGTGGCTCGAGGCATTGTCCTCTTGGAAACCACAGTCGCCATTCGGGAAAAGGTGCAACATTGCTCAGTGTAGAGAGTCAGCAAGGCATTTGCGATAGTGGGCACCACTTAAGCGTTGTTCCACGTGCACCAGGGGTCGAAGTTCTTGCGCGGTAAACATGTTCCACACCATACAACCACCTCCACCGGCTGTCACTGTGGAGACCATGCAGGATGAATCGAGTGCTTCATGTTGTTAGGGCAAAATATTTGCACGCCCATCCACGAAGTAGAATGAAAAACTCGACTCGTCAAACCAGCATACTTTTTTACATTCATACATTCTCTAAGTTGCATGGTCTTTGCACCAGGCGAGTATTTTGCGCCGACGAACCGTGGTTGGGAGAGGATGTCGTCTGGTTCGTCTGCTGTTATAGCCCATACCAAGTCGTTGTCTGACCATTTTCACGCCAGTCCTGACGCACTTTAATTACGGCGACTCGCGAACAACCATCAGTTCAGTTGTTTGGGAAATCAAGGCACCAGGTCTATTTTCTTTCCTTTAAGTCCGATAAATCCTTCGGTACACCTACTGCTCTTTCTGCTGAATTCACACCTTATATATGCTACGTCGCTCGACTAATTCCGTCCTCTCGGAATTTATGTTGTAAACGGTCCGCATCCACTTTTCACAGGTGTGGTCAGAATTCAGTGATACCTTGGTGTGTATTTTTGGGTGTTTTTCTTTCTTTATAATGATCTCTGTCATGTATTTTAAAGATTTCTTTGACTTCGGTTAAGAAGCAAACTTCCATTTTACACCCAATGGATAAAACATTCGAGATACTTACTTAATAGCGTGTTAGTTCTACTCTAGCGAAGAAAACAGACTTCACTCGCAGAGGTATCGGCGCCACAAGAATCCGGATGGTTTCCGGTGGTAAATTGATGAGTCATCTGCCTGCTCCGTCCTTCTACGGACTCTGCAGGAATAGATGGAACTCTCTCTTTGCGTTTCCCAGCGGTCAACGCTACGGTAGCAATTCCAATCCGGGAACCGCAGATTCGGACACACCAACAGTTGGGCAGATACCGGAGGGTTTCCGGTCGTAACGCCAGCCATGCTTGTTTCATCATTGTCCCCAACTTCGCACGAGGCGCCGGTCCAGGATACATGGGTCTGATGTTCCGCTCGACTGCAACCCAGGGAGCTTTCTCAGGGTTTAAATCCTGGGAGCTTAGGACAAATGAATTGTTCCAAACTCCAACGGGAGTTCCTCGAGTCATGTTTAGCTCTTCACCGTCCTCTACTACTCCGTCGCTCTTCCACGTCATATTTTCTCGACAGCGCGCGTGGAGTTACTTTGTCACACTTATCGATATATGAAGAAATCTATAACATATGTCTGTTTGAACCTGCATAGGACCATTTCAACGGCCTTGTTGCGGTTTTGAATCGTCCAATGTCTCCTCTCCTTGTTCACTGTCTGAAAACATAATTTCCAGACGCACACCTTTAAGACACACCTTAGCACAGTGAATGATTAGAAGTCTAGTTATTCGTTGTACATCTTTCTTTGAGTCTGCGTGTCTGGATCAGTAATGCGGAACGGCGATTTTGCATACAGTTGCATTGCGTAGTTTTTCAGCTATCATTCTGCACTAACAGTATTCGCATAAAGCAAACCTTGAGATTCTATATGGTAATACCACTAAGTAATGTGAGTTTATATGCCTTTCATTCCTATCCATTTAGTGTACGAAATTTATTCTCAACTCCACAGAATCATTAAAATGTTCTAAATACATCTCCCTGAAAGACATTATGGAAACCTAACTTATACATTTTATTTTATACTCTCCCGCAGACGATGGTCACAGTCCTCACCACAGAGTTCCATTCCTTACATTTGTCTTGGAAGTAATTTGGATTACATCACCCTCTTATGTCGTTAATGAAATGTTGCCTTCGGTCTACTTACTGAGATCCGTATGAATGAATGAATAAAAAGACCATTTTGCAAGTGATCCCTATACGTTTCATTGCGAATCAGGTTTGTCAGAGGGAAAGACTAGACACCGTTTTAGAGTCCGATACTTGTTCTTTGCGCCAAATGGGTTCTATATCAAACAAATGAAGATTGTTGTGTGGTATAGGACGCAATAAAATATGTTTTTTATTTATTTTCCCAAATTTACTGGCATAGCGGCCACACTAGGCCAAAGTGCTGCTAAACACGACGCACATACACAAAAAGGTAGTTTCGGACAGTGGAGACGGATGAACAGTGCCTTTTTCGTTTCTATGGAATAAAAGCTCCAGTACGATAAAATGATTCATAATCAAAAACATCGGGAGTCCAGGAAGCACCTGCAGCCCCAACAAGTGAGATGTATGTTGAGAGGCAGAAGACGTTGTCACGCAAATGAACCCTAGTCAAGCGCTCTTCTTGCAGTGTGTCTGGGACTCCATCCGGCTGCATCGTCACTCTAGGTACTTCACTACAATAAACACTTAGATCGTAATAATCGCATCACCAGTTTTCCACGCCCCAGTTTCGTTGTTCTATACGTGTTTGAAATTATTCTAGGAAAGTTTTTCTGGAAAGGTAAACTTTTATCGTGTAATGGGATTTGATCAGATGGTGGCACGTAAGATCCAAAACTTGTGTCCAGCTTTAACTGTGCTGGTGAGTGTGCCAATACTTTTCCTTCTGAAAATCTCCAGGAACATTTTCTCTTCACAGCTGAAGTTTTCTGCCTTTGTTCCGGTGTGAATTATCCTGGGACACTGTACCCCTGATTTCAAGTGCATCCGCCATTCCTGTTTCAAAACGACGAGTTGGAACGAGGTGAACTAGTTGAATCTACGTACATTCACTATTAATCTCATTTTGGAGGTCGCTCTAACTGGTGTATTTCTATCAGCTCATCTACATTACTGGATAATCATGCGGAAACACGTGACCTCTCCCGGGATCAACAAATCTGTGGATGGTGCTCAAGTTTATAGTCGGCTGTTTATCTTAAACTGTCCAGATACTACATTTATGTAGAGAAACTCCAAAAAGAAAGGAAATGATCGACAATCTCATCATAGCTGAGGCAGGTAGATGAAAGCATAAACGTTTTTACAAATGAAAAGCATTTCGTGAAACTGCACATTATTAAAAGGTTATACCGCTCAACAAATTTATCTCGTGTGAACACCTTAAGGCAAAAGCGAAGAAAACATGCAAGCTGACTTCTGAATGAACAGGAAAAAAAGGGATTTAAAGAACAGCAGAAATCCAAAAGACTGCTTCATGCATAAATGTAGGAACTAAAAGAAGTGGCGTTTGTTGCCTACCGACCACTAGGAAAGAGAGTGCACAGACGGAACAGGCGGATATTGCATTTAAACATTACACTGTGAGAGTGCGGGGTATATATATATATATCCCCAACATCGCCTCAGGAAGAATTTCTTTACAAGCGATTCAAAGTTGATTGGCTTAAGTTGGGAATCATAGCTGATCAACGCCGGAAGGCCATCCTTTATCCCCAAGGATGTAGTGCGTTCTTTAAATTAAGTTTCCATCCTTTAGTGTTGCATAATGCGATGTTTCAAATAGGAACCTTTCGCAGCTTTTGAAATATCGAAATAGGAAAAGCGAAATGCCACTGTACGTAACATTTGCTAACCACAGAGCAAAATAAACTCGAAATATGTTTTCCATTTTGAATCTTTTATGGAAAAAAATACATAAAGGGTTGAATGATGTTCCAAGTGGTATAACAAAAAGTTTTTCTTTTACTTTAAGTTAAACTATTCCATAAATTTCTAATTGTAAAAATCCCTTTAACATTAAGCTGGCTTTAGTCATGATTAATGTAACACACATAGTATCTAATTTCTCCTAAGTACTATTTTTCAGCTAGGTGACAAGTAGGTATACTTGCTTATGGAAATACAGAGTGCGCTTTGCATTATTACCCTCTACCTACTACTACGTGAGCTCTCCTATCGCCAGAAGAACGGCTGGGACATGGCGCGACATGGACTCAAAGAGCCGTATGTACGGTTATACGGAGATCTGCAGCAATTATATTTGCATTCTGTTCCATAATTCCGATATAGAGCGGACTCGTGTGTTCACCTACATCACCTAGCGTCCTACAACATCCACAGATATTCAACTGCATTGAGATCAGCAGAGTTTAGGGGTCATGTGAGATGTCTCATATCAGCACAGTTTTCGACAAACATTTCGTTCACAAGGCGGGCCCGAAGACATGGGGCATTATCGTCCTGGAAGAACCCATTTCCCTCTGGATGGAGGTACAACATTGTGAGATGTACAACGTCCTCAAACAGTAGTCAACGTTCATACGTCAGTTCCCACGCATCCATGATCCTAGTTCATGCATGGAAAACATGCCCCAAATCATAAAACCGTCTCCAACGACCTCTATAGACGAAGCCATGTGCTAGGGATCCACAGACACATGCTGCTATTGCCAACAAAGGACTCAACCGTTGGAAGAATGCGTGATTCATCGAACCAGCAACCCTACTTCCAATCATCTATCGTCCAATCCACATGCTGTTGCCCTCAGGAAAGTCGTATAGGACGATGCACTCTTGTTAGCGGACGGTGACGTACATGGCATTTGCTCTTGTAACCCATCTGGGTCAGCGTGCGAAGCACAGTCGCGCGTTATATTGCTTTTGGTTGACTCTCATTGTATTGGGCCGCTAACTGCGAAACTATGCTGTGTTGATTGCCTTGTACCATGCGAGACGCACCCATCGTTTACTTTTGCCGCCCTTACAGTTTTATCTTCGGTTGGTTATTTCATCATTTTGGCAACAGTTCTAGCGTATATTAACAAAGGAGGCCCTCGAAATCCCACAAGCTTGTCCAATTTCGGAATATGCGCACCAACAAGTACTGAGCCCTTAATTTGGCATTTCGGAAACTCCGATAAATCCTTCGTTTTACCCATCATGTCTGAAACTTCACTCTCAACTGAACCACCGACCTCTTTTACACAACTCTTTAGACCACAGGCCCACTCGCCTCCTCGTTTCCCCAGCAACTGGTGTATCCCACTTTGCATAATGGTGGTGAAAATTCAGTGGTACGCAGTGCATATAGCTAAAGTTCTAGAAATCTGATTTGTAAAATTCTTTCTAAATAGGGCTGCTGGAGCCATGACCACGAATTCTGGATCCATTCATAGCTCTTTTAATGTAGAATTTTTTTCGGTGTCGCATAATTTGCGTTTTGTTCGAAGACAATTCAGCATCTACAGATAGAATAGGAAGACCTTTTTTGACAGTGATTACACCTGGCCACAATCAGTGTTGCTCTAAGATCTTTACATTTTTCAGGTGCACTCTTTTTACCCTAAACGTCATATCAACAGAAGACCATTTGTAACAATACCTTCCTTTCCAAAAGTCGCATTGTTGAAAACCCTTTTTCGTCTGATTTCTCTAACCAGATGCAACACCAATTTTACAATTCTGCATACGCAAAACTCACACGATTATTTATAAATTAGAAAACTAAAATCAGAATTTAATGCATAAAAAAGAAATGCCCGTAGTTCACTTGGTTTCTGTTTTTTCTTCATTAAACAGAATTCATCGTTCTTTCCACGTTTATAAGTGAGTCACGGAAAAATTATCATCGGCTGCCACCGAGAATCGAACCCAGAGCCTTCCAGTTACGCGCCAGACATGCTACCACTGCACTACAGAGGCTTCGAAATCGCCATACTCACATACGTCTAACTGCCAAGCCACATGGCAGGTTGCTTCGTGGAGCCCCGCAGAATGCTAGGGATTCACCAAAGATGGTAAGCAGCAACTGAACAAATAACTAAGAGGCGAACGAATAATTGATACACACAATTGACGGAGATTAGGAACATCAGACAGAAGTAATCGCTCTTTCCCCGTTTATAAGTGAGTCACGGAAAAATTCTCATAGGCCGCCACCGGGAATCGAACCCATGAATTTTTCCGTGACTCGCTTATAAACGTATAAAGAGTGATGACTTCTGTTTGATGTTCCTATATCCACGTCATTTGTGTGTATTATAGCCTTTTTATCTCCTTTTATTGTTATCTTTTGTTGTTTCTTTTGATTTAACGACCGTAGTGACCACTGAAGGCCAAGAATCATAATCGATTCTGAACTAAGAACAGATTATGATATCATGATCGATGATGAAAACCATTACCATGAGGACTGATATAACTAATCTTACCCGGGAATGTATATCAGGTCCAATACCACAAGAAACTAGAAAGCGTCCCCCAATACCAGTCACCGTTAGGTAAATTAATAAATGAAAAAATAGTGCAGTTTTTTCTGTTGATTTCGTCTTGCTATCTTGACGTTCCGTTTACCATCAATTATCGTAAACGTTTTGCTAAACTTCTGTAGATGTATGATTTCAGTTTGAAGCGATGTCTTCGAATGTTTTTGATGACAATGTTGGATATCTTGCAAAATTCGCTATGGTCCTGTGATGTAAAGAAGACATACTTGCCCCGTTGATAGTCGGAGAAAGTGTATTTTCTGTACACCCTCAAAACAGCATGAGGTCATCCCGGTATTAAATTGTTAATGGACTGTGTCTGGACTAATAAAACTATCTACAATTCAGAAAGTGTTGTTGTTTGTTTGTTTTCATTTGCCAACTAACTTAACTTATTCGTCTATCTCTAATCTGTTTATTTAATAGCTGATAAATAAAGCAAATTCAGTATGCATACTCAATGTGATTACAGGACGCAATTTCGTGGTTCACATGATGCAAATGTCATGTGCATTTGAATTTTGTTGCCGTGTAACCCACGACGAATAAATTGTGGCGACCTTGTATTGGCTGTGTAAGTTCACGCATATTGCATTGCGAGCAGAAACCGTACGAAATGCCATAAAGGTTAGACAGGTTATAAGAAGGAAGCACGGTCCTCTTTCCGACGCCCCAACATTTTGATTCAAACATTAGTGAAATGTGCAAAGCTAGAAGGTTTAATATTTTTCGAAACAGTATGTATTACGTGTACAAATAGGTTTTAAAGCATTTTAAGACAACGCAACATGTAATTTGAGAGAAAACAACAATACCTTTACGAATCAAAATATGCTTCGTCAGTACCTATCACCTTCCGCCATCGGTCGGGCAGCTGACGGATTCCAGCCATGAAGAATACTTCGTTGTGTGACGCTATGAAGTCTTCAACCCATTTTTGCACTTCATCACATGTCCGGAACCGTACAGCAGACAAGCCATGCTACATCGATCAGAACAAATGATAATCTGAAAGGACTATGTCGGGACTATACACCGCGTGTTCCAAAACTTCCCAGCCAAGCGTTAATAACGTTTTCCTGACCGATTTCGTGACATGCGGCCTAGCGTTATCATGAAGTAATTTCACGGAACCCAATTCTTTGACTCTGAATGGACGTTTCCGACAGATTTCCTGGTTCAATCGCAGCAATTGTTGCTTGTACAGATCAGCAGTAACAGTATGACCCTGTTTCAATAGTTCATAATAGAGCACACCCTTCATATCCCACCAGATGCACAACAGAACTTTATTGGAGTGAATATTGTATTTCGGTGTCGAAGTCGTTGCTTCACCAGGGTCTACCCAGTGTTTTTTGCTTTTGGGTTTGTCATATCATATCATATCAATCTTTCATCACTCGTAACGATTTTCCACAGGAAAGACTTTCTGTGTTGTTGATTCAAGAGATTCAAGCCTTTCATGGCACGCTCATCCCTGTTCCTCTGGTTCAGATAATATGGCACCCATTTTCCTTCCTACTGAATCTTTCCCATTGCGCATAAATGATTGAAAATGGTTTGTTGAGTTACCCCCAGTTGTTCAGCTAGTTTGTTTTGCGTTTGAGACGAATCCTCATCCAGCAATGCTTGCAGTTCCTCATGTGCAACCTTCTGCGGGGCGCTGCAACGTCTCGATCGCTAACATCAAAATCACCTGCTTTAAACCCTATAAACCAAACCCCACACGTGCTTTTCGATACACTATTCTCCCTCCAGAATAGAATAGATCGATGCATATCCTTTTGCAGCACTTTTTCCTTGATGAAATTCGTAACGAATGCAGTGTCGAATAAATGCAGTATCGCTTGCCATCTTTCGCCTACCGATGTGGAAGTGCGTTTGACTGTTGGGTAAACTTCTGTGTCACTTTTTGTACTCTGGACCAGATACGGTCACATGACAGCCACGCGGAGAATGTCGGATATGTAAATTAGCGGTATACGTCACGCAAAAATCGCTTTAAAACGTATTTGTACACCTACTAAATTGTTAAGGATATGGACTGTTGGAAGGGCCAACAAGTACATTAAAAAGCGTTGGGCGCTCCACCGCAAATCAGGTACTATCAAGAAAGACTACAAAATGTTTAGCGGACAAAACTCTGCAACCCAGAAAACAGTCGCCAAAGCCGCAAAATGGCGCCAGTCGACTGTTCATAATTTCAACTCGGAAAATTCAGAGCTAAACAGGCTATCGTGCCAACGACTTCCCTGGCCCACCATCTAACAGAACGCTATACAAGCTGAAGCTGGATTCTTGAGTTTTTCCTGTTTGCAGGTTAGTGGGGAAAATGCGGCCACAACAAGACGCAGGTGCGACGTACAGCTATGAAATGTCAAGACTGTTCTTATAGAGAATGTAATCCGTGGTGCAGGTCAAAAGTAAGGGGTATGATATTGACCTTGAACTGTCCCCACCTGGAAATGCAAAATTAACCTCAGTCTCTTCATGTGTTTGGTAATACATGTCAAATAAAAGTAGACGTGTCGTCTGTCACACGTCTGGAAAATGCTGACTTCAAGATTTGAGCAAAGGTTAAACGTAAAATTTCTTTTGAAATTAAATGAAACTCCTACCAATCTTTTCCTATGTTTCGTGAGGCATTCGGAGCAAAATGCATGTCAAGTACGCGTATTTTGCGTGAGGACATTGAGCACGACCAACGTCCAGGAATATCGATGCGCAAAATCCACGCACCAGTTCGAATTGATCGATGACTGGAAACTAGAATGATATCAGAAATGGCAAACATAGATAAAGAGATTGTAAGGCTAATTTTACATAAATATCCGAACATGACAAAGGTTCGTGCCAAGATGCTTCTGAAGCTTCTCACGCCTGAACAAAATGAAAATCGCAGGCGAATTTGTGCTGGCATTCTTGGGAAAATTCCAGCTAATGCAACCTTTTAGAAAGTGGTTCTGTAACGAAGAAAATAGTTGACGAAACGTTTTACCAAAAATGAAGAAAGTGTGAAATAATTAGCTCAAGTTCGTTCTTTTTTTTTCTTTTTTTTGGATTGGGGGTTTAGCAAACACCGTGCACAACTCAATGGGCTATAAGCAGTCTCCCCTCTCTAATTTAAGGTCACTCTGGCACCAAGAAAGGTAGAGAGCGAGTGCCGTAAGACAACCACAGCACCCATTCGAACCTAGACCCATCTTGGAGAAATGGTTAAAAGCCAGCAGCACCGAGGTGGCCGTCCAAATTCATGACAATATTAACAGTTTTCTGCGTAATTAAGAGTGTACTTTTCGAACAGTGATTTCCCGAAGGAGCAACAATGAACCAACATTATTAGAAATAGTTCCTGATGACTTCGAGAGAGCGAATATGAAAACACGCCAGAGTTGTGAGCAAATGTCTTCATCGTTCACTAGGACATCACAACAGCTTATTGAATGCTGTCAATGAAGCAGTTTGTATTTGAGAAACGCAACACAGTGGTTGAACATCCTACTTACAAACCAGATTTGACCCCGAACGATTTATTATTTTCTCTAAAATCAAATGTGTACTCAAGGAGATCCGTTTGGAGTCAGTTACTGTGGCGAAGGAGTGAAATGGAAAGCTTCTCAAAGGGATGGCTCCAGATGAGCTACAGCACTAGTTTGCCCAGCAGAAGATAAAAATGCAGCGGCGTGTTTTCAGGGAATGGGAATACACTCGATGGATGCAACATTAAATATACCTACCTAATACCGTGTTGTTCCTCCTCTAGCACCAATAACAGATTGTACGCGCCAAGGCATCGATTCCATTAGATGCCGGAGGGTTTTCGGAGGTAATGCCAGGCTATGCTTGTCGCAGCATTGTACAGAACTCCGCCCTAGACGTCGCTCAAGGACTCATGGACCTCATATTACGCTCCACGACATCTCAGAGAGCTTCTAAAGTCTGAATCCAGGGACCTTGCGGACCGTTTAATATCTTCAAACTCAGATGTGTTAATAGAGCTTTGACTGGGTGGTTGTAACCATGTGGGGCGGCGCATTGTCCTTCTGAAAGAGAGACCATCGGCCGCAACATGCGCGCAGGCCATGAAAGCGTGTAGGTGATCAGCAAGCACATGCTAGTAACGCGCAGCGATTAAAGACCTTTCCATACACACCAACGGACATAATGTGGGCCATGAGAAGGCTCCCCAAACCACCACAGAGCCACCATGGCCTTGATCAGAGCCGACTTTGCACGACGGTCAGCTCGGTGTAGCTAAAAATGGAATTCATCTGATCACAAGACGCGACGCCACTCTGCAGAGGTCAGGTCCGATTTTGATGATCCCAGACCAAAGCGGCGTGATTTCTGATTACGAGTAGTCAACAAGTGCACACGAATAGGACGTCGGCTCCAGAATGCTAAAGTATGCAGCGTGCAGCGTGCACCGTACCGTTTGCTCGCTGACGCTTCTTGGGGATCCGACATTTAACCTGGATGTGATTTGTGCCACCGTTGTCAAGCGGTTGGTCAGCACGAGCCTGGATGGTGTACGTCGACCACGGTAATCAATGCCGTGTGGTCAGCCACAGCTTGCTACTTGAGCGTTGACACATCCGTCTTGATCGCATCCTCGTGGTACACCCGTGATAGAGCTGCCCTCGGGAACGTTAGAGTTCTTACAACTTGGGCAACAGAATAATCTATGTGTCTTACGCCGACAATGCAGGCACGATCAAAAAGATCACCACGTTTACCCATGTTCGTCGATTGCGATAAACTCTTGGGAAGCCCTGCTGTCCACCTATTTATGTCCTGCCTTCAGTTCGGGTCTGTTCCACTCTGCGCGGGTGATGCTCATGTCAACTGCCCACCACCCCTATCTCTAATGTATTGGGTTGTCGGAAAAGTCATGACGTATTTTAGCCATGTTTTCCAAAAGTCATTTATTGAGAGAAAGAACAAAGATCAATCGATGATATAATGCCCGTTTTGTTCGATAACTTTTTGCCATCTTTCAGTGAGCTGCAGAATGCCTCGTTCATAGAAGGGCCTGTCTTTCGTGGCGAAAAACTATACAAAGGGCTGATTTACAGCCTCATCTGAATGGTTTTTTTTTGTTTGTTTGTTTCGATTGAGGGTTTAACGACCACCGTGAGCAACTCAATGGGCTATAAGCAGTCGCCCGTCCCTAATTTAGGGCCACTGGTTACAGGGAAGGGAGAGAGCCAGTGCCGTAAGACAAACACAACATTCATGCTTCACTGGGATTCGAACCTGGGCCCCTTACGGACGAATGATCAGATGCCATCGCTTAGACCACTGCGCCACCGGGGAGGCCATCTGAATTGAACGATATACCACGCAAGGACTGTTGAAGAGAGAGAAACAAGTGGAAATCTGACGGCGTAAGGTCAGGCGAGCATGCTGGGTGTGGCAACACATCCCACCCAAGCTCCAATATTTTTTTGCGGGTGATCAAACTTGTGTGTGGTCTCGCGTTGTCGTGATGGAACACAACACCTTTACGATGAACGAGCTCTGGACGTTTCTGGATGATGAATTCGTTCAAACTGTCCAATTGCCGACAGTACACATTCGAACTGATTGTTTGGTTCCGTGGTAGGAGCTTGAAAAACACGACACCTTTAAAATCCCACCATCTGAGACCAGAACCTTCCGCTGATGAATGTCTGCTTTGGATGTCGTTTGAGGCGAAGCAGCACGTAGGGACTAAGACCGTTTGCGCAGCACATTGTTCTACATAATCCACTTTTCATCACCAGTTATCAGTCGCTTCCAAAATGGATCATTTTCCTCACGTTTAATGAGCATATCGTAGATGTTTATACCCGCGGTTAATTGAGCTTCTTTGAGTTCATGAGGAACTCACACATCGAGCTTGCTTACGTATCTCAGCTTCTTCAGGTGGTCGTGAACGCTTGAATGATGGATGTGCAATGTTTTCTGCAATCTGTCGTGTCGTGTAACATGGGTTTGTCACAAGCAATGCCTTGATTTAGTCGTCATCAACCTCGGTTGGCCTCCCGGACCGAGGAGCATCGCTGAGGTCACAATCTCCAGCCCGGAATTTTGCGAACCACCTCTGGCTTTGATGTTTTTGTAGAGCATTATCACTGTACACTTTACGCAACTTTTCACAAATTTGATGCGCATTTTTCTCTTTACCGTAGTAAAACAGTAAAATATGTCGAAAATGGACAGTTTGGTCTTCACTCTTTAACTTGATGTCAAATCTCCGCAAATCAACCAAAGCGCCCACTATTCCTTTTAGACTGCAGCTAAAACTGACACCTGTCGAATGTCAAAGCGATAACAGAGCTGCGCATGACTCTAGTACTTCCAAAACCGCCCAACCACCATCGGGTGCCAAAATACGTCATGACATTTCCGACAATCCAATGCATTGGAACTTAGATATTTAGAGTTAAAGCTCTGTTTCTTATTTAACTTAATCTATAGCACCATCTCGTTATTTAATTGTCAAAACATGTGTCGAAAGAAAGGTTTGATTGTGATTTTTGGGTAAGCTATGACGAGATGTTGGAAATCGCAGAGTAGAAAATGACGCGATAGTGAGGTCCCACTACGATCAGGCAAGATCCCTGATGCCAAAACATTGAGAAGAATTGCCTTCCTTATATGAAACGGACTCATGGCTGCATCAGGACAGCGCTCAGACTCTTACCTTAGTATGCTAAAATAGAATGAATGTGGTAAACTGGAATCCGTGCTACAATGTTCGAGGACTTACCCTGAAATCACCGGATGTTTTATTGACAGTGAAAATATTCGCTATTCACCGGATGTTTTAGCCATGTGCTTTTGTGTTCTCTGGTATCTTGATCTTTACGGTGTGTGGTTGTCCACAGCGAAATGCTTATGGATTATGGCGAACTGGTTCAGACGGGAATGGAACTGCCTGACATGATAGTCCTTTGCAAAAGTCTACCACAGTGGAATGTACGTTGTATTGAATTTGCTATTTAGTATGAACACGAAATCCAGCGTGGCTGACGGTGGCGAAAGGTATAGAATATTTCATACGCCTCCAAAAACATCCCCACACGTCCTCATCAGCATCATTTTGTTTAGTTATATGCATAACCTCAATTCTCGTGATATAACTATTACAATAGCTGTCTTGGTTTTTTTGGAAATGCTCGTGTATTCTTTGTACCATTCAGTAATTCATCTCTAGGACTATTGTTTCTATATATAATAAAAAAAAATCGGTTCTCCTTAATGTGGAAATTCATCTGTTGTACAGAATTCACTGCAATTGGTGGGCAAATGAAATTCTCCGGAGATTCAAAATGTAATGCAAAACGCGAAAAGGGTTTGTAATCACACAATAAAAGAAGTTCTCAAATTACAGTGAAATTCCTTTTTTGCATTTTGGTAGAACCAAGTTGCATGTTTATGTTTATTGTTTGCCTTTTTCGTTGTTTGACCTTTCTTGCTGTTCGCCGTTTTTTGCTGTTTGCTATTTTTTGTTGTTTTCCCTTCCTTTTTGTTTGTTTCGAAGTTTAAAGAATACCATGAACAACTTGGTGGGCGATAAACATCCGCCTGCCCCTGTTTTAGCGCTATTGGCTCCCAGTAAGGGAAAATCCAGTGCCGTAAATCAAACACACCGTCCATGTCTCAGCAGGGATTCGTACCCGGATCCGTCGTAGTGGCTAGCGCCCCGTACAACTCGGCCACTGAGGCGGTCATACTTTGCTTCAGACAGCACTCCGAAGACTACCTGAAGTATGTGAGAAAATTTCTAGCTTATAACGAAGTGAATTTCTCCGTCATTTTTATCCGCGCCGGGGTTCGAACCCGGGTCCACTCATTCCGGAATAAGTTGCTCTACCAATTAAGCTACGCGGACGATTATTCTGATTCCTATCTGCCTTTACGTCGTGTGCGTCCTTCTGGCAGGTACGTCACATCTCCTAGTACGTTACAAGCTGTCTTTGCTTACTAGGTCGAACAAAAATGTTTACTTCAGATATTTCATTTTAATGAAATTTTGATCTATTAAATGAAAAGTAAATTTTTAATGAGCTTTCAGATATTTTTGGACAGTTTAACGATGCACTTGCTATTTTAGCTGCAATATTTACCGATAGTTAGCAATAACGATGTACTTGCTATTTTAACTGCAATATTTAAAGATATTTAGCAATAACGATGTATTTTCTATTTTAGCTTTTATTAATATTAAACCGAACCATGTGCTGATAGAGACCACTTGATGCTGCACTCTGAAATTGTAGCACAAGTCACTTCTTTGTCGCATAACATTGTTCTCACAATTTTTTCTTTTGAAACAAATGTGGGCAGGACAAACGCAGGAACTGTATTGCTCTAACAGCAAGTGCAGTACCACCATCTTTCAGAAAATCATTAAAAACACATTAAGAATTCAACTTTTATCTGTGTATTCCAAAACGTTCGAAACAATACAAAATATCAAATAAGAAAGATGACACCGAAATGTCGTATGTAATGAGGATGACTTTTGAATCTTCACCGACACGACAAAAATATTTTAAAGTTATTCACAGTCAATGGAAGCCTTAAAAAATTAATCGATAATAATCGATAAAGCATCTAAAATAGATACCTATAATCGATAAAACATCTAGAAATAGATACCTTCTCCCTTTAGCGGCAGAAAATTGTGTAACAAAATGAACAAATTATGCACGAAACGCGTCTCATAGCTTAAGGTATCAGAGACAAAGGCATTTTCAAATCGAACAGTTAGAAGAAGATATATTGAAGAAAACATGATATAACTTTGCTCACCTTGGGGAAGGATTTTGAACAACGGAAAAGTGAAAAGTATACGAAAATTATTCTTCATAGCAAAAGCTATGCTAAGGAAAAAACTTTTCATATACGTCGCCTGGAAAAAGAGATAATGAGATAAAGGTTCCAAGATTTGCGCCCCCTTGCGGTATAGTATACATTCCTTAAAGAGGATAATGTTAACCCATATCTTTACTGTAGCGAGTAACTTACAGTAAAAAATAGGAAATTTTATTCGGTTCTTTAGAAGTGCAGACATATTTCCAAAGGGAAATACACGCTAGCACCACCTAGTGCCAAATCTATAACCTGCAAATAACGCAGGAGTACAGGCAAAGTGTTCAACAAAGTAAATAATATCCGGTGTTAAAATAATTCTTCAATCGGACTTTTAGGAGCAGAGATATTGCCAAAAATAAATTAAACATTTGCGTTCCTAGCGGGGAAATAGTGCATTCATTTCGGTAGGAAATGCACGCAAAATGTTTTGCTAGTTAGTAGCATCTGACCGGAAAAGTATTTTGTTAATCAGATTTTTGTACGGGCAGATATTGCTGCAAACATTCTGCAAACGGAAATGTGAGCTTTAGGGACACACTTAGTGATTAAGAAAGATGTGAAATTATATGCGAAACATTTCGCACCAGAAACACTAGACCAAAAAAAATATTTTTCAAATCGGGTTGTTAGAAACAGAGATATCTCTAAAACTAAGATATGCATCAATGCTTCCGGTTGGAAAAACTATGAACTATTTCAAGAAGAAGGTATTCTCGAAAATGTTTGTCGCGGTAAGCGGTATCTGACGGCGGAAAAAGTTTTCCAATCCACTTTCAGAATCGCACATATTGCTGCAAACACATCATAAGTAGAAATATTCACTTGCGTCATTGAATGGCAATGCCATTTTTACCAAAAAATTAGTAATATATGTGAAACATTTCTTCCAAGAAGCTTTATCGGATGATATTTTTTTTAAATCAGGGTATTAGAAACAGAGCTGTCAGGGAAATCGCAATTTACCTTTATGCTCCCTAGCGGAAAAACTATGCATTACTTGAAAAAGAAACTGAACCAAAAATAGTCTTCGTTGTAATTGGTGTGGAATGACAGAAAGTATTATTTTCAGTCGGGAATTTCGAAGCAATCATATTGTAATAAAAATATTTTGAATTCGATAGTATCTTAATTTACGTCCTCCGGCGGCAAAGTTATGCATCGAGAAAACCCAGAAACAAAGGACCGCCTTTCTCATATTTCAAGCTTCTCAATGCAAAAATATTTTTTTTTAAATCGGACTAATAGTTGGAGAGATATGATGTCTACAGACGGATGAACAGAGGGGAAAAGTCATACTGTAATCACATACTTTATGCTCAAAAGACGTTATAAAAAGTGTGACAGTCTTCCTCTAATAATTTGAGTGTCGTCTTCTTTAAGCTTTCTTTTTGAGCTTTCCTTTCTCAGCTCATTTGATCTGCACTCGAAACTCACACTTTTATCACGTCTTTTGTAAATAAAGCACGTACTTTATTTACAAAATGATAAAAAGTGTTGCCAGTCTTTTTGATTTAACGACGTCCTTCTAATATTTTGAAAATCGTCTTCTGTAAGCTTTCTTTTCTGAGCTTCCGTTTCTGAGCTCATTTTATCTGCACTCGAAGCTCATAGTTCCTGCATATCCTTGATTGTTGTTTTCCACTACAGTTGGTGAAATTACTAAAACTAGATCAAGAGCTTGCCTACAAACAGTGAACGCACGACAATGGCGCAACTGATAAAAGCTCATTTTATCAGTCCCTCCGAGCAGTTATCTCAGTTTTCGTCTGCTCTCCAAGGAATACATAGTTACATAACATAATGCACTCAACATTTTTTCTCACCAGAAAATTTGCGAAACTTCCTGAAAATATAATGAACTTCGTTTCACCTAGACATAACAACAACATTCAACTATGCGTTTTATGAATTGAAGTTCGATATGTGAATTTATATTGTATGTGTTAATCACTGCATCAGTTAATCAGTGCATCAAAGATTTAGCAATAGCCAAGTAAGTCCGACTGAATTGGCACGCTATGGTCCGCAGCTTTGTCTGATGTTCAGAGAAACAGGTATAATCTGCTTTATGTTCTCTGTGTGTGTGTGTGTGTAATCTATCTAAATCGTCGCCGCTCTTTCAACATGACGCAATGAAGCCTACATCACCCAATGACATTCCAGCGCCGCAGGACGTTTATGTCATTCCACTGAAAGCAATGACGCAGATACTACACCATAACATTAAGATGTCCCCTATTTCATCAGAACGCATCGGGTAAATACCGCACTGTAACAGCATAGTTCTGCAATTAGGGGTGTTAAAATCTGACATCTCTAAATTTGGGTGTTGTGAGGGGGACGCTACTCTTAAATGGCAAGGTTTTATCCTACCATCCCCTGCAAAATGTCCGCATTAAATTCAGTTTCCGCTTCCTCAACTCGGGATTTTGTGATAATTTGCTATTTTCGCATTGCAGAACGAATCTATTTCACACTCCACCTCCTGTGCAATTCAGCGAGCTTCAGCTTCGAGTTTATAGAGACACAAATGCTCTGCAGCTTCGCTAAACTTCGCAAGTGCATTGATCGTACGTCACTACACAGTTCAACAATTTTCATTTACCATCGAAAGAGTGTTCACATTTTATTGACTGCAGGAAATGCCCGAAGATGCACCGTAAACTGAGATCCTCTAGCTTTAAAATTTGATGTCTAATGAATGGATTAAAAACGTATTTTAAAAGACGTCTGCTGAAGTTGGACTGCTCATTTGTCGCGTTGTCAGTCTCGTATGTCATACGTAGGATAACCAGGTATTTTTCACGGTACATAATAACCATCGAAGCCTTTTCTCTGCGAGCAGATTTCAATGTTTAGCATATTTCCTGATCTGCTCATATAATACACATGACAAAAATTACATGCTTGTGCTGTAGTTCTATCCAGATTACCGTCCACTAGTAGACCCTAAATCGGAATTAAAAAGATCTTTAACAGTATAATTAAAATAATATTTTACAATTAGAATTAAAAATATCTTCCACAACTAGAATTTAGATCTTTCTAACATAGATGAAGCTAAGACTTTCCACGTAGCTTCAAAATTTCCAGGCTATTAAATTTCTTGCTACATGACGAAAATTTCTATTTGAATGTTTTGCAATACAATTTCTAGTAATAAACGTATACGAAATTTTTTTATGTCCGATAGAGGTAAATATGGTCAAGATTTCTCACAGGATTCCATTTTTCTCTTTAAAAATTTTCCCAGCAGCTGGTATAAACATTGTCAAGAATGACTAGCATTATTAAAATGCAGTCGTATGGAAGCTTTGTGTCGTATGGTTCCATGAAATATACGGATTTCATTGGACATTTAGTTGTTAAATTGAGACATTTTGATTGTTATAATTCGATATTTAATAAGCATTTTTGTGCGTAGTTTTTATCGTACTATGCTATTGAAGCAATAGGCATATATAACCACAAAGTACTAAGATACACTGATTGACGGATACAATTCACTTATCAAAACGGCTCAAGGCTTCGTATTTGTTTGATACGTGTTATTATATACATAAGACAAGTAAAATGTAAAAAAAATCGAGAGAGTACCCTGGTGCACTTAGTCTATAATTTATACTATACATCTTTCTCACATGCCAAGATCTTTGTGGGTGTGAAATAAAAGGAGTGATTCCAGAATACATATTTATACGTATAACAACACATTGCATTTATTCGCGTCATTCACGACCACACCGAGCCACAATACGGTGCATACTAAGTGTAACAACAAGCAATAGGGTTTACTAATTCCAGACATTGAGCGGTACTCAGGTAAGTGTATTAATTAACGTTATTGTAGTAAAACCAATGAAATAAAATATGTAAATCGTAAAGTAATATTTACTAAACTATGGCGGCGACAATGGTAAGTATTAGGATTTTTTTAGTTTTTCAAAAACAGTATGTGTTATTATAAATAATTCAGATTTAGACCAACGTAAGAAACGACACTGACACCGATGAAATGTGATGTAGGTATGAAAGTCCATCTGCGTATGCGCAAGCTAATATCTGCCCTCAAGATAGAAAGAAAAGCTGAATCGAAAGTGCCTTAGTATGGAGGATTGGCTGGTTTTGATTTAGGATATCTACAGGCAACACTCCGTCATGTTATACAACATTTTAAACATCTTGTGAACAGCAGGAAACCGCCATTCGAGTGGTCGAGAGGTAGCCAAACTTTGCTACGATGCACAGTTTCAATTAACATTTTCGAAAAATCAGGAAACAAGTAGACGGAAATTTTCAATAGGTGCGATCTTCTGTCGTGCATAAATTTTTGAAAAGTTCAGTTCCTTCGTTTTACAAATCGCCGGATGTTTAGCAAACGCTCAAGGATATAGGTGTTTTTAAAACTTCCAACATATGGATAATAATCTTTGAATAGAAATGACGAATCGAATGGTTAGTGGCAGAAATATTTCCTTTTTCCAGAATGGCTGAGAAAGTTCTTGCACGTCAGCCATTTGAATTAACGACAAAGAAGGAATCTTAGATTGCTAAAGTAAATTTTTCAACTACGGATAAAAAAGTAGTAATTAAAGAGCTCGGTTCTTACAAATGACGTCTTTAAAAATGAAACAAATTAGAATGATTGCACTATCTTTCTTAGAAAAAGGTTTCGGTCTACGTGATCTTCAGTCAGGTCTCATATACAACAATTATCATAAAAAGGTAACATAATTACGAGGCTGAAAGGAACAAGTTTTCGAGAATCTTTCATTTGAGCTACTGGACTGTAACATTTTAGAATATATGCAAATAGAAAACAAATTTATTTTAATATAATTTTTAATGATTTTCAGGTAAGAGACGACATTGTACCTGTTATTACAGCGTACGCCGATGAGCCATTAACATTAAGACCACCCCCAGCTTAGAGAAATGAGTGCGACTGGAGGCCAAACTGCGACGTAGATGAAGTTCACAAAGCAGTATATTTACAATTCAAGATTGACTTCCGGTTGGGAGAGTGTTCGGATTCAGAATGGGAAAAGCTGCCGATTTATCGGAGTTTGATAAAGGACAAATTGGGATGGCATGGAGTCTTGGAACTACGATCTCGGGAACGCCGTGGCTTGTGGGTTGTTCACGTGCCGCTGTAGTGAGTACGTATCAAAACAAAAGTGGTGCACAGATGGCCAAACGACGAACCGTCGTCCAACCGTGTGTCGTCCGCAGCTCATTGATGGCATGGAGTCTTGGAACTACGATCTCGGGAACGCCGTGGCTTGTGGGTTGTTCACGTGCCGCTGTAGTGAGTACGTATCAAAACAAAAGTGGTGCACAGATGGCCAAACGACGAACCGTCGTCCAACCGTGTGTCGTCCGCAGCTCATTGATGGCATGGAGTCTTGGAACTACGATCTCGGGAACGCCGTGGCTTGTGGGTTGTTCACGTGCCGCTGTAGTGAGTACGTATCAAAACAAAAGTGGTGCACCGATGGCCAAACGACGAACTGTCGTCCAACCGTGTGTCGTCCGCAGCTCATTGATGGCATGGAGTCTTGGAACAACGATCTCGGGAACGCCGTGGCTTGTGGGTTGTTCACGTGCAGCTGTAGTGAGTACGTATCAAAACAAAAGTGCTGCACAGATGGCCAAACGACGAACCGTCGTCCAACCGTGTGTCGTCCACTGCTCATTGATGGCATGGAGTCTTGGAACTACGATCTCGGGAACGCCGTGGCTTGTGGGTTGTTCACGTGCCGCTGTAGTGAGTACGTATCAAAACAAAAGTGCTGCACAAATGGCCAAACGACGAACTGTCGTCCAACCGTGTGTCGTCCGCAGCTCATTGATGGCATGGAGTCTTGGAACTACGATCTCGGGAACGCCGTGGCTTGTGGGTTGTTCACATGCAGCTGTAGTGAGTACGTATCAAAACAAAAGTGCTGCACAAATGGCCAAACGACGAACTGTCGTCCAACCGTGTGTCGTCCGCAGCTCATTGATGGCATGGAGTCTTGGAACTACGATCTCGGGAACGCCGTGGCTTGTGGGTTGTTCACATGCAGCTGTAGTGAGTACGTATCAAAACAAAAGTGCTGCACAAATGGCCAAACGACGAACTGTCGTCCAACCGTGTGTCGTCCGCAGCTCATTGATGGCATGGAGTCTTGAAACTACGATCTCGGGAACGCCGTGGCTTGTGGGTTGTTCACGTGCAGCTGTAGTGAGTACGTATCAAAACAAAAGTGGTGCACCGATGGCCAAACGACGAACTGTCGTCCAACCGTGTGTCGTCCGCAGCTCATTGATGGCATGGAGTCTTGAAACTACGATCTCGGGAACGCCGTGGCTTGTGGGTTGTTCACATGCAGCTGTAGTGAGTACGTATCAAAACAAAAGTGCTGCACAAATGGCCAAACGACGAACTGTCGTCCAACCGTGTGTCGTCCGCAGCTCATTGATGGCATGGAGTCTTGGAACAACGATCTCGGGAACGCCGTGGCTTGCGGGTTGTTCACATGCAGCTGTAGTGAGTACGTATCAAAACAAAAGTGCTGCACAAATGGCCAAACGACGAACTGTCGTCCGCAGCTCATTGATGGCATGGAGTCTTGGAACAACGATCTCGGGAACGCCGTGGCTTGTGGGTTGTTCACATGCAGCTGTAGTGAGTACGTATCAAAACAAAAGTGCTGCACAAATGGCCAAACGACGAACTGTCGTCCAACCGTGTGTCGTCCGCAGCTCATTGATGGCATGGAGTCTTGGAACAACGATCTCGGGAACGCCGTGGCTTGTGGGTTGTTCACATGCAGCTGTAGTGAGTACGTATCAAAACAAAAGTGGTGCACAGATGGTAAAACGACGAACCTTCGTCCAACCGTGTGTCGTCCGCAGCTCATTGATGGCATGGAGTCTTGGAACAACGATCTCGGGAACGCCGTGGCTTGTGGGTTGTTCACATGCAGCTGTAGTGAGTACGTATCAAAACAAAAGTGGTGCACAGATGGCCAAACGACGAACCTTCGTCCAACCGTGTGTCGTCCGCAGCTCATTGATGGCATGGAGTCTTTTAACTACGATCTCTGGAACGCCGTGGCTTGTGGATTGTTCACGTGCCGCTGTAGTGAGTACGTATCAAAACAAAAGTGGTGCACAGATGGCCAAACGACGAACCGTCGTCCAACCGTGTGTCGTCCGCAGCTCATTGATGGCATGGAGTCTTGGAACTACGATCTCCGGAACGCCGTGGCTTGTGGGTTGTTCACGTGCCGCTGTAGTGAGTACGTATCAAAACAAAAGTGCTGCACAGATGGCCAAACGACGAACCGTCGTCCAACCGTGTGTCGTCCGCAGCTCATTGATGGCATGGAGTCTTGGAACTACGATCTCGGGAACGCCGTGGCTTGTGGGTTGTTCACGTGCCGCTGTAGTGAGTACGTATCAAAACAAAAGTGGTGCACAGATGGCCAAACGACGAACTGTCGTCCAACCGTGTGTCGTCCGCAGCTCATTGATGGCATGGAGTCTTGGAACTACGATCTCGGGAACGCCGTGGCTTGTGGGTTGTTCACGTGCCGCTGTAGTGAGTACGTATCAAAACAAAAGTGGTGCACAGATGGCCAAACGACGAACCGTCGTCCAACCGTGTGTCGTCCGCAGCTCATTGATGGCATGGAGTCTTGGAACTACGATCTCGGGAACGCCGTGGCTTGTGGGTTGTTCACGTGCCGCTGTAGTGAGTACGTATCAAAACAAAAGTGGTGCACAGATGGCCAAACGACGAACCGTCGTCCAACCGTGTGTCGTCCGCAGCTCATTGATGGCATGGAGTCTTGGAACTACGATCTCGGGAACGCCGTGGCTTGTGGGTTGTTCACGTGCCGCTGTAGTGAGTACGTATCAAAACAAAAGTGGTGCACAGATGGCCAAACGACGAACCGTCGTCCAACCGTGTGTCGTCCGCAGCTCATTGATGGCATGGAGTCTTGGAACTACGATCTCGGGAACGCCGTGGCTTGTGGGTTGTTCACGTGCCGCTGTAGTGAGTACGTATCAAAACAAAAGTGGTGCACAGATGGCCAAACGACGAACCGTCGTCCAACCGTGTGTCGTCCGCAGCTCATTGATGGCATGGAGTCTTGGAACTACGATCTCGGGAACGCCGTGGCTTGTGGGTTGTTCACGTGCCGCTGTAGTGAGTACGTATCAAAACAAAAGTGGTGCACCGATGGCCAAAACGACGAACCGTCGTCCAACCGTGTGTCGTCCGCAGCTCATTGATGGCATGGAGTCTTGGAACAACAATCTCGGGAACGCCGTGGCTTGTGGGTTGTTCACGTGCCGCTGTAGTGAGTACGTATCAAAACAAAAGTGGTGCACAGATGGCCAAACGACGAACCGTCGTCCAACCGTGTGTCGTCCGCAGCTCATTGATGGCATGGAGTCTTGGAACTACGATCTCGGGAACGCCGTGGCTTGTGGGTTGTTCACGTGCCGCTGTAGTGAGTACGTATCAAAATAAAAGTGGTGCACAGATGGCCAAACGACGAACCGTCGTCCAACCGTGTGTCGTCCGCAGCTCATTGATGGCATGGAGTCTTGGAACTACGATCTCGGGAACGCCGTGGCTTGTGGGTTGTTCACGTGCCGCTGTAGTGAGTACGTATCAAAACAAAAGTGGTGCACAGATGGCCAAACGACGAACCGTCGTCCAACCGTGTGTCGTCCGCAGCTCATTGATGGCATGGAGTCTTGGAACTACGATCTCGGGAACGCCGTGGCTTGTGGGTTGTTCACGTGCCGCTGTAGTGAGTACGTATCAAAACAAAAGTGGTGCACAGATGGCCAAACGACGAACCGTCGTCCAACCGTGTGTCGTCCGCAGCTCATTGATGGCATGGAGTCTTGGAACTACGATCTCGGGAACGCCGTGGCTTGTGGGTTGTTCACGTGCCGCTGTAGTGAGTACGTATCAAAACAAAAGTGGTGCACAGATGGCCAAACGACGAACCGTCGTCCAACCGTGTGTCGTCCGCAGCTCATTGATGGCATGGAGTCTTGGAACTACGATCTCGGGAACGCCGTGGCTTGTGGGTTGTTCACGTGCCGCTGTAGTGAGTACGTATCAAAACAAAAGTGGTGCACAGATGGCCAAACGACGAACCGTCGTCCAACCGTGTGTCGTCCGCAGCTCATTGATGGCATGGAGTCTTGGAACTACGATCTCGGGAACGCCGTGGCTTGTGGGTTGTTCACGTGCCGCTGTAGTGAGTACGTATCAAAACAAAAGTGGTGCACAGATGGCCAAACGACGAACCGTCGTCCAACCGTGTGTCGTCCGCAGCTCATTGATGGCATGGAGTCTTGGAACTACGATCTCGGGAACGCCGTGGCTTGTGGGTTGTTCACGTGCCGCTGTAGTGAGTACGTATCAAAACAAAAGTGGTGCACAGATGGCCAAACGACGAACCGTCGTCCAACCGTGTGTCGTCCGCAGCTCATTGATGGCATGGAGTCTTGGAACTACGATCTCGGGAACGCCGTGGCTTGTGGGTTGTTCACGTGCCGCTGTAGTGAGTACGTATCAAAACAAAAGTGGTGCACAGATGGCCAAACGACGAACCGTCGTCCAACCGTGTGTCGTCCGCAGCTCATTGATGGCATGGAGTCTTGGAACTACGATCTCGGGAACGCCGTGGCTTGTGGGTTGTTCACGTGCCGCTGTAGTGAGTACGTATCAAAACAAAAGTGGTGCACAGATGGCCAAACGACGAACCGTCGTCCAACCGTGTGTCGTCCGCAGCTCATTGATGGCATGGAGTCTTGGAACTACGATCTCGGGAACGCCGTGGCTTGTGGGTTGTTGACGTGCCGCTGTAGTGAGTACGTATCAAAACAAAAGTGGTGCACAGATGGCCAAACGACGAACCGTCGTCCAACCGTGTGTCGTCCGCAGCTCATTGATGGCATGGAGTCTTGGAACTACGATCTCGGGAACGCCGTGGCTTGTGGGTTGTTCACGTGCCGCTGTAGTGAGTACGTATCAAAACAAAAGTGGTGCACAGATGGCCAAACGACGAACCGTCGTCCAACCGTGTGTCGTCCGCAGCTCATTGATGGCATGGAGTCTTGGAACTACGATCTCGGGAACGCCGTGGCTTGTGGGTTGTTCACGTGCCGCTGTAGTGAGTACGTATCAAAACAAAAGTGGTGCACAGATGGCCAAACGACGAACCGTCGTCCAACCGTGTGTCGTCCGCAGCTCATTGATGGCATGGAGTCTTGGAACTACGATCTCGGGAACGCCGTGGCTTGTGGGTTGTTCACGTGCCGCTGTAGTGAGTACGTATCAAAACAAAAGTGCTGCACAGATGGCCAAACGACGAACCGTCGTCCAACCGTGTGTCGTCCGCAGCTCATTGATGGCATGGAGTCTTGGAACTACGATCTCGGGAACGCCGTGGCTTGTAAGTTGTTCACGTGCCGCTGTAGTGAGTACGTATCAAAACAAAAGTGGTGCACAGATGGCCAAACGACGAACCGTCGTCCAACCGTGTGTCGTCCGCAGCTCATTGATGGCATGGAGTCTTGGAACTACGATCTCGGGAACGCCGTGGCTTGTGGGTTGTTCACGTGCCGCTGTAGTGAGTACGTATCAAAACAAAAGTGGTGCACAGATGGCCAAACGACGAACCGTCGTCCAACCGTGTGTCGTCCGCAGCTCATTGATGGCATGGAGTCTTGGAACTACGATCTCGGGAACGCCGTGGCTTGTGGGTTGTTCACGTGCCGCTGTAGTGAGTACGTATCAAAACAAAAGTGGTGCACAGATGGCCAAACGACGAACCGTCGTCCAACCGTGTGTCGTCCGCAGCTCATTGATGGCATGGAGTCTTGGAACTACGATCTCGGGAACGCCGTGGCTTGTGGGTTGTTCACGTGCCGCTGTAGTGAGTACGTATCAAAACAAAAGTGGTGCACAGATGGCCAAACGACGAACCGTCGTCCAACCGTGTGTCGTCCGCAGCTCATTGATGGCATGGAGTCTTGGAACTACGATCTCGGGAACGCCGTGGCTTGTGGGTTGTTGACGTGCCGCTGTAGTGAGTACGTATCAAAACAAAAGTGGTGCACAGATGGCCAAACGACGAACCGTCGTCCAACCGTGTGTCGTCCGCAGCTCATTGATGGCATGGAGTCTTGGAACTACGATCTCGGGAACGCCGTGGCTTGTGGGTTGTTCACGTGCCGCTGTAGTGAGTACGTATCAAAACAAAAGTGGTGCACAGATGGCCAAACGACGAACCGTCGTCCAACCGTGTGTCGTCCGCAGCTCATTGATGGCATGGAGTCTTGGAACTACGATCTCGGGAACGCCGTGGCTTGTGGGTTGTTCACGTGCCGCTGTAGTGAGTACGTATCAAAACAAAAGTGGTGCACAGATGGCCAAACGACGAACCGTCGTCTAACCGTGTGTCGTCCGCAGCTCATTGATGGCATGGAGTCTTGGAACTACGATCTCGGGAACGCCGTGGCTTGTGGGTTGTTCACGTGCCGCTGTAGTGAGTACGTATCAAAACAAATGTGGTGCACAGATGGCCAAACGACGAACCGTCGTCCAACCGTGTGTCGTCCGCAGCTCATTGATGGCATGGAGTCTTGGAACTACGATCTCGGGAACGCCGTGGCTTGTGGGTTGTTCACGTGCCGCTGTAGTGAGTACGTATCAAAACAAAAGTGGTGCACCGATGGCCAAACGACGAACTGTCGTCCAACCGTGTGTCGTCCGCAGCTCATTGATGGCATGGAGTCTTGGAACAACGATCTCGGGAACGCCGTGGCTTGTGGGTTGTTCACGTGCAGCTGTAGTGAGTACGTATCAAAACAAAAGTGCTGCACAGATGGCCAAACGACGAACCGTCGTCCAACCGTGTGTCGTCCGCAGCTCATTGATGGCATGGAGTCTTGGAACTACGATCTCGGGAACGCCGTGGCTTGTGGGTTGTTCACGTGCCGCTGTAGTGAGTACGTATCAAAACAAAAGTGGTGCACAGATGGCCAAACGACGAACCTTCTTCCAACCGTGTGTCGTCCGCAGCTCATTGATGGCATGGAGTCTTGGAACTACGATCTCGGGAACGCCGTGGCTTGTGGGTTGTTCACGTGCCGCTGTAGTGAGTACGTATCAAAACAGAAGTGGTGCACCGATGGCCAAACGACGAACCGTCGTCCAACCGTGTGTCGTCCGCAGCTCACTGATGGCATGGAGTCTTGGAACTACGATCTCGGGAACGCCGTGGCTTGTGGGTTGTTCACGTGCCGCTGTAGTGAGTACGTATCAAAACAAAAGTGGTGCACAGATGGCCAAACGACGAACTGTCGTCCAACCGTGTGTCGTCCGCAGCTCACTGATGGCATGGAGTCTTGGAACTACGATCTCGGGAACGCCGTGGCTTGTGGGTTGTTCACGTGCCGCTGTAGTGAGTACGTATCAAAACAGAAGTGGTGCACCGATGGCCAAACGACGAACCGTCGTCCAACCGTGTGTCGTCCGCAGCTCACTGATGGCATGGAGTCTTGGAACTACGATCTCGGGAACGCCGTGGCTTGTGGGTTGTTCACGTGCCGCTGTAGTAAGTACGTATCAAAACAAAAGGGGTGCACAGATGGCCAAACGACGAACTGTCGTCCAACCGTGTGTCGTCCGCAGCTCATTGATGGCATGGAGTCTTGGAACAACGATCTCGGGAACGTTGTGGCTTGTGGGTTGTTCACGTGCAGCTGTAGTGAGTACGTATCAAAACAAAAGTGCTGCACAGATGGCCAAACGACGAACCGTCGTCCAACCGTGTGTCGTCCGCAGCTCATTGATGGCATGGAGTCTTGGAACTACGATCTCGGGAACGCCGTGGCTTGTGGGTTGTTCACGTGCCGCTGTAGTGAGTACGTATCAAAACAAAAGTGGTGCACAGATGTCCAAACGACGAACCTTCGTCCAACCGTGTGTCGTCCGCAGCTCATTGATGGCATGGAGTCTTGGAACTACGATCTCGGGAACGCCGTGGCTTGTGGGTTGTTCACGTGCCGCTGTAGTGAGTACGTATCAAAACAGAAGTGGTGCACCGATGGCCAAACGACGAACCGTCGTCCAACCGTGTGTCGTCCGCAGCTCACTGATGGCATGGAGTCTTGGAACTACGATCTCGGGAACGCCGTGGCTTGTGGGTTGTTCACGTGCCGCTGTAGTGAGTACGTATCAAAACAAAAGTGCTGCACAAATGGCCAAACGACGAACTGTCGTCCAACCGTGTGTCGTCCGCAGCTCATTGATGGCATGGAGTCTTGAAACTACGATCTCGGGAACGCCGTGGCTTGTGGGTTGTTCACATGCAGCTGTAGTGAGTACGTATCAAAACAAAAGTGCTGCACAAATGGCCAAACGACGAACTGTCGTCCAACCGTGTGTCGTCCGCAGCTCATTGATGGCATGGAGTCTTGGAACAACGATCTCGGGAACGCCGTGGCTTGTGGATTGTTCACATGCAGCTGTAGTGAGTACGTATCAAAACAAAAGTGCTGCACAAATGGCCAAACGACGAACTGTCGTCCGCAGCTCATTGATGGCATGGAGTCTTGGAACAACGATCTCGGGAACGCCGTGGCTTGTGGGTTGTTCACATGCAGCTGTAGTGAGTACGTATCAAAACAAAAGTGCTGCACAAATGGCCAAACGACGAACTGTCGTCCAACCGTGTGTCGTCCGCAGCTCATTGATGGCATGGAGTCTTGGAACAACGATCTCGGGAACGCCGTGGCTTGTGGGTTGTTCACATGCAGCTGTAGTGAGTACGTATCAAAACAAAAGTGGTGCACAGATGGCCAAACGACGAACCTTCGTCCAACCGTGTGTCGTCCGCAGCTCATTGATGGCATGGAGTCTTGGAACAACGATCTCGGGAACGCCGTGGCTTGTGGGTTGTTCACATGCAGCTGTAGTGAGTACGTATCAAAACAAAAGTGGTGCACAGATGGCCAAACGACGAACCTTCGTCCAACCGTGTGTCGTCCGCAGCTCATTGATGGCATGGAGTCTTTTAACTACGATCTCTGGAACGCCGTGGCTTGTGGGTTGTTCACGTGCCGCTGTAGTGAGTACGTATCAAAACAAAAGTGGTGCACAGATGGCCAAACGACGAACCGTCGTCCAACCGTGTGTCGTCCGCAGCTCATTGATGGCATGGAGTCTTGCAACTACGATCTCCGGAACGCCGTGGCTTGTGGGTTGTTCACGTGCCGCTGTAGTGAGTACGTATCAAAACAAAAGTGCTGCATAGATGGCCAAACGACGAGCCGTCGTCCAACCGTGTGTCGTCCGCAGCTCATTGATGGCATGGAGTCTTGGAACTACGATCTCGGGAACGCCGTGGCTTGTGGGTTGTTCACGTGCCGCTGTAGTGAGTACGTATCAAAACAAAAGTGGTGCACCGATGGCCAAACGACGAACTGTCGTCCAACCGTGTGTCCTCCGCAGCTCATTGATGGCATGGAGTCTTGGAACAACGATCTCGGGAACGCCGTGGCTTGTGGGTTGTTCACGTGCCGCTGTAGTGAGTACGTATCAAAACAAAAGTGGTGCACAGATGGCCAAACGACGAACCTTCGTCCAACCGTGTGTCGTCCGCAGCTCATTGATGGCATGGAGTCTTGGAACTACGATCTCGGGAACGCCGTGGCTTGTGGGTTGTTCACGTGCCGCTGTAGTGAGTACGTATCAAAACAAAAGTGGTGCACCGATGGCCAAACGACGAACTGTCGTCCAACCGTGTGTCGTCCGCAGCTCATTGATGGCATGGAGTCTTGGAACAACGATCTCGGGAACGCCGTGGCTTGTGGGTTGTTCACGTGCAGCTGTAGTGAGTACGTATCAAAACAAAAGTGCTGCACAGATGGCCAAACGACGAACCGTCGTCCAACCGTGTGTCGCCCGCAGCTCATTGATGGCATGGAGTCTTGGAACTACGATCTCGGGAACGCCGTGGCTTGTGGGTTGTTCACGTGCCGCTGTAGTGAGTACGTATCAAAACAAAAGTGGTGCACAGATGGCCAAACGACGAACCGTCGTCCAACCGTGTGTCGTCCGCAGCTCATTGATGGCATGGAGTCTTGGAACTACGATCTCGGGAACGCCGTGGCTTGTGGGTTGTTCACGTGCCGCTGTAGTGAGTACGTATCAAAACAAAAGTGGTGCACAGATGGCCAAACGACGAACCGTCGTCCAACCGTGTGTCGTCCGCAGCTCAATGATGGCATGGAGTCTTGGAACTACGATCTCGGGAACGCCGTGGCTTGTGGGTTGTTCACGTGCCGCTGTAGTGAGTACGTATCAAAACAAAAGTGGTGCACAGATGGCCAAACGACGAACCGTCGTCCAACCGTGTGTCGTCCGCAGCTCATTGATGGCATGGAGTCTTGGAACTACGATCTCGGGAACGCCGTGGCTTGTGGGTTGTTCACGTGCCGCTGTAGTGAGTACGTATCAAAACAAAAGTGGTGCACAGATGGCCAAACGACGAACCGTCGTCCAACCGTGTGTCGTCCGCAGCTCATTGATGGCATGGAGTCTTGGAACTACGATCTCGGGAACGCCGTGGCTTGTGGGTTGTTCACGTGCCGCTGTAGTGAGTACGTATCAAAACAAAAGTGGTGCACAGATGGCCAAACGACGAACCGTCGTCCAACCGTGTGTCGTCCGCAGCTCATTGATGGCATGGAGTCTTGGAACTACGATCTCGGGAACGCCGTGGCTTGTGGGTTGTTCACGTGCCGCTGTAGTGAGTACGTATCAAAACAAAAGTGGTGCACAGATGGCCAAACGACGAACCGTCGTCTAACCGTGTGTCGTCCGCAGCTCATTGATGGCATGGAGTCTTGGAACTACGATCTCGGGAACGCCGTGGCTTGTGGGTTGTTCACGTGCCGCTGTAGTGAGTACGTATCAAAACAAATGTGGTGCACAGATGGCCAAACGACGAACCGTCGTCCAACCGTGTGTCGTCCGCAGCTCATTGATGGCATGGAGTCTTGGAACTACGATCTCGGGAACGCCGTGGCTTGTGGGTTGTTCACGTGCCGCTGTAGTGAGTACGTATCAAAACAAAAGTGGTGCACCGATGGCCAAACGACGAACTGTCGTCCAACCGTGTGTCGTCCGCAGCTCAATGATGGCATGGAGTCTTGGAACAACGATCTCGGGAACGCCGTGGCTTGTGGGTTGTTCACGTGCAGCTGTAGTGAGTACGTATCAAAACAAAAGTGCTGCACAGATGGCCAAACGACGAACCGTCGTCCAACCGTGTGTCGTCCGCAGCTCATTGATGGCATGGAGTCTTGGAACTACGATCTCGGGAACGCCGTGGCTTGTGGGTTGTTCACGTGCCGCTGTAGTGAGTACGTATCAAAACAAAAGTGGTGCACAGATGGCCAAACGACGAACCTTCTTCCAACCGTGTGTCGTCCGCAGCTCATTGATGGCATGGAGTCTTGGAACTACGATCTCGGGAACGCCGTGGCTTGTGAGTTGTTCACGTGCCGCTGTAGTGAGTACGTATCAAAACAGAAGTGGTGCACCGATGGCCAAACGACGAACCGTCGTCCAACCGTGTGTCGTCCGCAGCTCACTGATGGCATGGAGTCTTGGAACTACGATCTCGGGAACGCCGTGGCTTGTGGGTTGTTCACGTGCCGCTGTAGTGAGTACGTATCAAAACAAAAGTGGTGCACAGATGGCCAAACGACGAACTGTCGTCCAACCGTGTGTCGTCCGCAGCTCACTGATGGCACTGAGTCTTGGAACTACGATCTCGGGAACGCCGTGGCTTGTGGGTTGTTCACGTGCCGCTGTAGTGAGTACGTATCAAAACAGAAGTGGTGCACCGATGGCCAAACGACGAACCGTCGTCCAACCGTGTGTCGTCCGCAGCTCACTGATGGCATGGAGTCTTGGAACTACGATCTCGGGAACGCCGTGGCTTGTGGGTTGTTCACGTGCCGCTGTAGTAAGTACGTATCAAAACAAAAGGGGTGCACAGATGGCCAAACGACGAACTGTCGTCCAACCGTGTGTCGTCCGCAGCTCATTGATGGCATGGAGTCTTGGAACAACGATCTCGGGAACGCCGTGGCTTGTGGGTTGTTCACGTGCAGCTGTAGTGAGTACGTATCAAAACAAAAGTGCTGCACAGATGGCCAAACGACGAACCGTCGTCCAACCGTGTGTCGTCCGCAGCTCATTGATGGCATGGAGTCTTTTAACTACGATCTCTGGAACGCCGTGGCTTGTGGGTTGTTCACGTGCCGCTGTAGTGAGTACGTATCAAAACAAAAGTGGTGCACAGATGGCCAAACGACGAACCGTCGTCCAACCGTGTGTCGTCCGCAGCTCATTGATGGCATGGAGTCTTGCAACTACGATCTCCGGAACGCCGTGGCTTGTGGGTTGTTCACGTGCCGCTGTAGTGAGTACGTATCAAAACAAAAGTGGTGCACAGATGGCCAAACGACGAACCGTCGTCCAACCGTGTGTCGTCCGCAGCTCATTGATGGCATGGAGTCTTGCAACTACGATCTCCGGAACGCCGTGGCTTGTGGGTTGTTCACGTGCCGCTGTAGTGAGTACGTATCAAAACAAAAGTGCTGCATAGATGGCCAAACGACGAACCGTCGTCCAACCGTGTGTCGTCCGCAGCTCATTGATGGCATGGAGTCTTGGAACTACGATCTCGGGAACGCCGTGGCTTGTGGGTTGTTCACGTGCCGCTGTAGTGAGTACGTATCAAAACAAAAGTGGTGCACCGATGGCCAAACGACGAACTGTCGTCCAACCGTGTGTCGTCCGCAGCTCATTGATGGCATGGAGTCTTGGAACAACGATCTCGGGAACGCCGTGGCTTGTGGGTTGTTCACATGCAGCTGTAGTGAGTACGTATCAAAACAAAAGTGCTGCACAAATGGCCAAACGACGAACTGTCGTCCAACCGTGTGTCGTCCGCAGCTCATTGATGGCATGGAGTCTTGGAACAACGATCTCGGGAACGCCGTGGCTTGTGGATTGTTCACATGCAGCTGTAGTGAGTACGTATCAAAACAAAAGTGCTGCACAAATGGCCAAACGACGAACTGTCGTCCGCAGCTCATTGATGGCATGGAGTCTTGGAACAACGATCTCGGGAACGCCGTGGCTTGTGGGTTGTTCACATGCAGCTGTAGTGAGTACGTATCAAAACAAAAGTGCTGCACAAATGGCCAAACGACGAACTGTCGTCCAACCGTGTGTCGTCCGCAGCTCATTGATGGCATGGAGTCTTGGAACAACGATCTCGGGAACGCCGTGGCTTGTGGGTTGTTCACATGCAGCTGTAGTGAGTACGTATCAAAACAAAAGTGGTGCACAGATGGCCAAACGACGAACCTTCGTCCAACCGTGTGTCGTCCGCAGCTCATTGATGGCATGGAGTCTTGGAACAACGATCTCTGGAACGCCGTGGCTTGTGGGTTGTTCACGTGCCGCTGTAGTGAGTACGTATCAAAACAAAAGTGGTGCACAGATGGCCAAACGACGAACCGTCGTCCAACCGTGTGTCGTCCGCAGCTCATTGATGGCATGGAGTCTTGCAACTACGATCTCCGGAACGCCGTGGCTTGTGGGTTGTTCACGTGCCGCTGTAGTGAGTACGTATCAAAACAAAAGTGCTGCATAGATGGCCAAACGACGAACCGTCGTCCAACCGTGTGTCGTCCGCAGCTCATTGATGGCATGGAGTCTTGGAACTACGATCTCGGGAACGCCGTGGCTTGTGGGTTGTTCACGTGCCGCTGTAGTGAGTACGTATCAAAACAAAAGTGGTGCACCGATGGCCAAACGACGAACTGTCGTCCAACCGTGTGTCGTCTGCAGCTCATTGATGGCATGGAGTCTTGGAACAACGATCTCGGGAACGCCGTGGCTTGTGGGTTGTTCACATGCAGCTGTAGTGAGTACGTATCAAAACAAAAGTGCTGCACAAATGGCCAAACGACGAACTGTCGTCCAACCGTGTGTCGTCCGCAGCTCATTGATGGCATGGAGTCTTGGAACAACGATCTCGGGAACGCCGTGGCTTGTGGATTGTTCACATGCAGCTGTAGTGAGTACGTATCAAAACAAAAGTGCTGCACAAATGGCCAAACGACGAACTGTCGTCCGCAGCTCATTGATGGCATGGAGTCTTGGAACAACGATCTCGGGAACGCCGTGGCTTGTGGGTTGTTCACATGCAGCTGTAGTGAGTACGTATCAAAACAAAAGTGCTGCACAAATGGCCAAACGACGAACTGTCGTCCAACCGTGTGTCGTCCGCAGCTCATTGATGGCATGGAGTCTTGGAACAACGATCTCGGGAACGCCGTGGCTTGTGGGTTGTTCACATGCAGCTGTAGTGAGTACGTATCAAAACAAAAGTGGTGCACAGATGGCCAAACGACGAACCTTCGTCCAACCGTGTGTCGTCCGCAGCTCATTGATGGCATGGAGTCTTGGAACAACGATCTCGGGAACGCCGTGGCTTGTGGGTTGTTCACATGCAGCTGTAGTGAGTACGTATCAAAACAAAAGTGGTGCACAGATGGCCAAACGACGAACCTTCGTCCAACCGTGTGTCGTCCGCAGCTCATTGATGGCATGGAGTCTTTTAACTACGATCTCTGGAACGCCGTGGCTTGTGGGTTGTTCACGTGCCGCTGTAGTGAGTACGTATCAAAACAAAAGTGGTGCACAGATGGCCAAACGACGAACCGTCGTCCAACCGTGTGTCGTCCGCAGCTCATTGATGGCATGGAGTCTTGCAACTACGATCTCCGGAACGCCGTGGCTTGTGGGTTGTTCACGTGCCGCTGTAGTGAGTACGTATCAAAACAAAAGTGCTGCATAGATGGCCAAACGACGAACCGTCGTCCAACCGTGTGTCGTCCGCAGCTCATTGATGGCATGGAGTCTTGGAACTACGATCTCGGGAACGCCGTGGCTTGTGGGTTGTTCACGTGCCGCTGTAGTGAGTACGTATCAAAACAAAAGTGGTGCACCGATGGCCAAACGACGAACTGTCGTCCAACCGTGTGTCGTCCGCAGCTCATTGATGGCATGGAGTCTTGGAACAACGATCTCGGGAACGCCGTGGCTTGTGGGTTGTTCACGTGCCGCTGTAGTGAGTACGTATCAAAACAAAAGTGGTGCACCGATGGCCAAACGACGAACTGTCGTCCAACCGTGTGTCGTCCGCAGCTCATTGATGGCATGGAGTCTTGGAACAACGATCTCGGGAACGCCGTGGCTTGTGGGTTGTTCACGTGCAGCTGTAGTGAGTACGTATCAAAACAAAAGTGCTGCACAGATGGCCAAACGACGAACCGTCGTCCAACCGTGTGTCACCCGCAGCTCATTGATGGCATGGAGTCTTGGAACTACGATCTCGGGAACGCCGTGGCTTGTGGGTTGTTCACGTGCCGCTGTAGTGAGTACGTATCAAAACAAAAGTGGTGCACAGATGGCCAAACGACGAACCTTCGTCCAACCGTGTGTCGTCCGCAGCTCATTGATGGCATGGAGTCTTGGAACTACGATCTCGGGAACGCCGTGGCTTGTGGGTTGTTCACGTGCCGCTGTAGTGAGTACGTATCAAAATAAAAGTGGTGCACCGATGGCCAAACGACGAACCGTCGTCCAACCGTGTGTCGTCCGCAGCTCATTGATGGCATGGAGTCTTGGAACTACGATCTCGGGAACGCCGTGGCTTGTGGGTTGTTCACGTGCCGCTGTAGTGAGTACGTATCAAAACAAAAGTGGTGCACCGATGGCCAAACGACGAACTGTCGTCCAACCGTGTGTCGTCCGCAGCTCATTGATGGCATGGAGTCTTGGAACAACGATTGCATGGAGTCTTGGAACAACGTCGTTTGGCCTTAACGACGAACCTTCGTCCAACCGTGTGTCGTCCGCAGCTCATTGATGGCATGGAGTCTTGGAACTACGATCTCGGGAACGCCGTGGCTTGTGGGTTGTTTACGTGCCGCTGTAGTGAGTACGTATCAAAACAAAAGTGGTGCACCGATGGCCAAACGACGAACCGTCGTCCAACCGTGTGTCGTCCGCAGCTCATTGATGGCATGGAGTCTTGGAACTACGATCTCGGGAACGCCGTGGCTTGTGGGTTGTTCACGTGCCGCTGTAGTGAGTACGTATCAAAACAAAAGTGGTGCACCGATGGCCAAACGACGAACTGTCGTCCAACCGTGTGTCGTCCGCAGCTCATTGATGGCATGGAGTCTTGGAACAACGATCTCGGGAACGCCGTGGCTTGTGGGTTGTTCACATGCAGCTGTAGTGAGTACGTATCAAAACAAAAGTGGTGCACAGATGGCCAAACGACGAACCTTCGTCCAACCGTGTGTCGTCCGCAGCTCATTGATGGCATGGAGTCTTGGAACTACGATCTCGGGAACGCCGTGGCTTGTGGGTTGTTCACGTGCCGCTCTAGTGAGTACGTATCAAAACAAAAGTGGTGCACCGATGGCCAAACGACGAACTGTCGTCCAACCGTGTGTCGTCCGCAGCTCATTGATGGCATGGAGTCTTGGAACAACGATCTCGGGAACGCCGTGGCTTGTGGGTTGTTCACGTGCAGCTGTAGTGAGTACGTATCAAAACAAAAGTGCTGCACAGATGGCCAAACGACGAACCGTCGTCCAACCGTGTGTCGTCCGCAGCTCATTGATGGCATGGAGTCTTGGAACTACGATCTCGGGAACGCCGGGGCTTGTGGGTTGTTCACGTGCCGCTGTAGTGAGTACGTATCAAAACAAAAGTGGTGCACAGATGGCCAAACGACGAACCTTTGTCCAACCGTGTGTCGTCCGCAGCTCATTGATGGCATGGAATCTTGGAACTACGATCTCGGGAACGCCGTGGCTTGTGGGTTGTTCACGTGCCGCTGTAGTGAGTACGTATCAAAACAAAAGTGGTGCACCGATGGATAAACGACGAACCGTCGTCCAACCGTGTGTCGTCCGCAGCTCACTGATGGCATGGAGTCTTGGAACTACGATCTCGGGAACGCCGTGGCTTGTGGGTTGTTCACGTGCCGCTGTAGTGAGTACGTATCAAAACAAAAGTGGTGCACCGATGGCCAAACGACGAACTGTCGTCCAACCGTGTGTCGTCCGCAGCTCATTGATGGCATGGAGTCTTGGAACAACGATCGCGGGAACGCCGTGGCTTGTGGGTTGTTCACGTGCAGCTGTAGTGAGTACGTATCAAAACAAAAGTGGTGCACAGATGGCCAAACGACGAACCTTCGTCCAACCGTGTGTCGTCCGCAGCTCATTGATGGCATGGAGTCTTGGAACTACGATCTCGGGAACGCCGTGGCTTGTGGGTTGTTCACGTGCCGCTGTAGTGAGTACGTATCAAAACAAAAGTGGTGCACAGATGGCCAAACGACGAACCTTTGTCCAACCGTGTGTCGTCCGCAGCTCATTGATGGCATGGAATCTTGGAACTACGATCTCGGGAACGCCGTGGCTTGTGGGTTGTTCACGTGCCGCTGTAGTGAGTACGTATCAAAACAAAAGTGGTGCACCGATGGATAAACGACGAACCGTCGTCCAACCGTGTGTCGTCCGCAGCTCACTGATGGCATGGAGTCTTGGAACTACGATCTCGGGAACGCCGTGGCTTGTGGGTTGTTCACGTGCCGCTGTAGTGAGTACGTATCAAAACAAAAGTGGTGCACCGATGGCCAAACGACGAACTGTCGTCCAACCGTGTGTCGTCCGCAGCTCATTGATGGCATGGAGTCTTGGAACAACGATCGCGGGAACGCCGTGGCTTGTGGGTTGTTCACGTGCAGCTGTAGTGAGTACGTATCAAAACAAAAGTGGTGCACAGATGGCCAAACGACGAACCTTCGTCCAACCGTGTGTCGTCCGCAGCTCATTGATGGCATGGAGTCTTGGAACTACGATCTCGGGAACGCCGTGGCTTGTGGGTTGTTCACGTGCCGCTGTAGTGAGTACGTATCAAAACAAAAGTGGTGCACCGATGGCCAAACGACGAACTGTCGTCCAACCGTGTGTCGTCCGCAGCTCATTGATGGCATGGAGTCTTGGAACTACGATCTCGGGAACGCCGTGGCTTGTGGGTTGTTCACGTGCCGCTGTAGTGAGTACGTATCAAAACAAAAGTGGTGCACCGATGGCCAAACGACGAACTGTCGTCCAACCGTGTGTCGTCCGCAGCTCATTGATGGCATGGAGTCTTGGAACAACGATCTCGTGAACGCCGTGGCTTGTGGGTTGTTCACGTGCCGCTGTGTTGAGTACGTATCAAAACAAAACTGGTGCACAGATGGCCAAACGACGAACCTTCGTCCAACCGTGTGTCGTCCGCAGCTCATTGATGGCATGGAGTCTTGGAACAACGATCTCGGGAACGCCGTGGCTTGTGGGTTGTTCACGTGCAGCTGTAGTGAGTACGTATCAAAACAAAAGTGCTGCACAGATGGCCAAACGACGAACCGTCGTCCAACCGTGTGTCGCCCGCAGCTCATTGATGGCATGGAGTCTTGGAACTACGATCTCGGGAACGCCGTGGCTTGTGGGTTGTTCACGTGCCGCTGTAGTGAGTACGTATCAAAACAAAAGTGGTGCACAGATGGCCAAACGACGAACCTTCGTCCAACCGTGTGTCGTCCGCAGCTCATTGATGGCATGGAGTCTTGGAACTACGATCTCGGGAACGCCGTGGCTTGTGGGTTGTTCACGTGCCGCTGTAGTGAGTACGTATCAAAATAAAAGTGGTGCACCGATGGCCAAACGACGAACCGTCGTCCAACCGTGTGTCGTCCGCAGCTCATTGATGGCATTTAGTCTTGGAACTACGATCTCGGGAACGCCGTGGCTTGTGGGTTGTTCACGTGCCGCTGTAGTGAGTACGTATCAAAACAAAAGTGGTGCACCGATGGCCAAACGACGAACTGTCGTCCAACCGTGTGTCGTCCGCAGCTCATTGATGGCATGGAGTCTTGGAACAACGATTGCATGGAGTCTTGGAACAACGTCGTTTGGCCTTAACGACGAACCTTCGTCCAACCGTGTGTCGTCCGCAGCTCATTGATGGCATGGAGTCTTGGAACTACGATCTCGGGAACGCCGTGGCTTGTGGGTTGTTTACGTGCCGCTGTAGTGAGTACGTATCAAAACAAAAGTGGTGCACCGATGGCCAAACGACGAACCGTCGTCCAACCGTGTGTCGTCCGCAGCTCATTGATGGCATGGAGTCTTGGAACTACGATCTCGGGAACGCCGTGGCTTGTGGGTTGTTCACGTGCCGCTGTAGTGAGTACGTATCAAAACAAAAGTGGTGCACCGATGGCCAAACGACGAACTGTCGTCCAACCGTGTGTCGTCCGCAGCTCATTGATGGCATGGAGTCTTGGAACAACGATCTCGGGAACGCCGTGGCTTGTGGGTTGTTCACATGCAGCTGTAGTGAGTACGTATCAAAACAAAAGTGGTGCACAGATGGCCAAACGACGAACCTTCGTCCAACCGTGTGTCGTCCGCAGCTCATTGATGGCATGGAGTCTTGGAACTACGATCTCGGGAACGCCGTGGCTTGTGGGTTGTTCACGTGCCGCTGTAGTGAGTACGTATCAAAACAAAAGTGGTGCACCGATGGCCAAACGACAAACTGTCGTCCAACCGTGTGTCGTCCGCAGCTCATTGATGGCATGGAGTCTTGGAACAACGATCTCGGGAACGCCGTGGCTTGTGGGTTGTTCACGTGCAGCTGTAGTGAGTACGTATCAAAACAAAAGTGCTGCACAGATGGCCAAACGACGAACCGTCGTCCAACCGTGTGTCGTCCGCAGCTCATTGATGGCATGGAGTCTTGGAACTACGATCTCGGGAACGCCGGGGCTTGTGGGTTGTTCACGTGCCGCTGTAGTGAGTACGTATCAAAACAAAAGTGGTGCACAGATGGCCAAACGACGAACCTTTGTCCAACCGTGTGTCGTCCGCAGCTCATTGATGGCATGGAATCTTGGAACTACGATCTCGGGAACGCCGTGGCTTGTGGGTTGTTCACGTGCCGCTGTAGTGAGTACGTATCAAAACAAAAGTGGTGCACCGATGGATAAACGACGAACCGTCGTCCAACCGTGTGTCGTCCGCAGCTCACTGATGGCATGGAGTCTTGGAACTACGATCTCGGGAACGCCGTGGCTTGTGGGTTGTTCACGTGCCGCTGTAGTGAGTACGTATCAAAACAAAAGTGGTGCACCGATGGCCAAACGACGAACTGTCGTCCAACCGTGTGTCGTCCGCAGCTCATTGATGGCATGGAGTCTTGGAACAACGATCGCGGGAACGCCGTGGCTTGTGGGTTGTTCACGTGCAGCTGTAGTGAGTACGTATCAAAACAAAAGTGGTGCACAGATGGCCAAACGACGAACCTTCGTCCAACCGTGTGTCGTCCGCAGCTCATTGATGGCATGGAGTCTTGGAACTACGATCTCGGGAACGCCGTGGCTTGTGGGTTGTTCACGTGCCGCTGTAGTGAGTACGTATCAAAACAAAAGTGGTGCACCGATGGCCAAACGACGAACTGTCGTCCAACCGTGTGTCGTCCGCAGCTCATTGATGGCATGGAGTCTTGGAACTACGATCTCGGGAACGCCGTGGCTTGTGGGTTGTTCACGTGCCGCTGTAGTGAGTACGTATCAAAACAAAAGTGGTGCACCGATGGCCAAACGACGAACTGTCGTCCAACCGTGTGTCGTCCGCAGCTCATTGATGGCATGGAGTCTTGGAACAACGATCTCGTGAACGCCGTGGCTTGTGGGTTGTTCACGTGCCGCTGTGTTGAGTACGTATCAAAACAAAACTGGTGCACAGATGGCCAAACGACGAACCTTCGTCCAACCGTGTGTCGTCCGCAGCTCATTGATGGCATGGAGTCTTGGAACTACGATCTCGGGAACGCCGGGGCTTGTGGGTTGTTCACGTGCCGCTGTAGTGAGTACGTATCAAAACAAAAGTGGTGCACCGATGGCCAAACGACGAACTGTCGTCCAACCGTGTGTCGTCCGCAGCTCATTGATGGCATGGAGTCTTGGAACAACGATCTCGGGAACGCCGTGGCTTGTGGGTTGTTCACGTGCAGCTGTAGTGAGTACGTATCAAAACAAAAGTGCTGCACAGATGGCCAAACGACGAACCGTCGTCCAACCGTGTGTCGCCCGCAGCTCATTGATGGCATGGAGTCTTGGAACTACGATCTCGGGAACGCCGTGGCTTGTGGGTTGTTCACGTGCCGCTGTAGTGAGTACGTATCAAAACAAAAGTGGTGCACAGATGGCCAAACGACGAACCTTCGTCCAACCGTGTGTCGTCCGCAGCTCATTGATGGCATGGAGTCTTGGAACTACGATCTCGGGAACGCCGTGGCTTGTGGGTTGTTCACGTGCCGCTGTAGTGAGTACGTATCAAAATAAAAGTGGTGCACCGATGGCCAAACGACGAACCGTCGTCCAACCGTGTGTCGTCCGCAGCTCATTGATGGCATGGAGTCTTGGAACTACGATCTCGGGAACGCCGTGGCTTGTGGGTTGTTCACGTGCCGCTGTAGTGAGTACGTATCAAAACAAAAGTGGTGCACCGATGGCCAAACGACGAACTGTCGTCCAACCGTGTGTCGTCCGCAGCTCATTGATGGCATGGAGTCTTGGAACAACGATTGCATGGAGTCTTGGAACAACGTCGTTTGGCCTTAACGACGAACCTTCGTCCAACCGTGTGTCGTCCGCAGCTCATTGATGGCATGGAGTCTTGGAACTACGATCTCGGGAACGCCGTGGCTTGTGGGTTGTTTACGTGCCGCTGTAGTGAGTACGTATCAAAACAAAAGTGGTGCACCGATGGCCAAACGACGAACCGTCGTCCAACCGTGTGTCGTCCGCAGCTCATTGATGGCATGGAGTCTTGGAACTACGATCTCGGGAACGCCGTGGCTTGTGGGTTGTTCACGTGCCGCTGTAGTGAGTACGTATCAAAACAAAAGTGGTGCACCGATGGCCAAACGACGAACTGTCGTCCAACCGTGTGTCGTCCGCAGCTCATTGATGGCATGGAGTCTTGGAACAACGATCTCGGGAACGCCGTGGCTTGTGGGTTGTTCACATGCAGCTGTAGTGAGTACGTATCAAAACAAAAGTGGTGCACAGATGGCCAAACGACGAACCTTCGTCCAACCGTGTGTCGTCCGCAGCTCATTGATGGCATGGAGTCTTGGAACTACGATCTCGGGAACGCCGTGGCTTGTGGGTTGTTCACGTGCCGCTGTAGTGAGTACGTATCAAAACAAAAGTGGTGCACCGATGGCCAAACGACGAACTGTCGTCCAACCGTGTGTCGTCCGCAGCTCATTGATGGCATGGAGTCTTGGAACAACGATCTCGGGAACGCCGTGGCTTGTGGGTTGTTCACGTGCAGCTGTAGTGAGTACGTATCAAAACAAAAGTGCTGCACAGATGGCCAAACGACGAACCGTCGTCCAACCGTGTGTCGTCCGCAGCTCATTGATGGCATGGAGTCTTGGAACTACGATCTCGGGAACGCCGGGGCTTGTGGGTTGTTCACGTGCCGCTGTAGTGAGTACGTATCAAAACAAAAGTGGTGCACAGATGGCCAAACGACGAACCTTTGTCCAACCGTGTGTCGTCCGCAGCTCATTGATGGCATGGAATCTTGGAACTACGATCTCGGGAACGCCGTGGCTTGTGGGTTGTTCACGTGCCGCTGTAGTGAGTACGTATCAAAACAAAAGTGGTGCACCGATGGATAAACGACGAACCGTCGTCCAACCGTGTGTCGTCCGCAGCTCACTGATGGCATGGAGTCTTGGAACTACGATCTCGGGAACGCCGTGGCTTGTGGGTTGTTCACGTGCCGCTGTAGTGAGTACGTATCAAAACAAAAGTGGTGCACCGATGGCCAAACGACGAACTGTCGTCCAACCGTGTGTCGTCCGCAGCTCATTGATGGCATGGAGTCTTGGAACAACGATCGCGGGAACGCCGTGGCTTGTGGGTTGTTCACGTGCAGCTGTAGTGAGTACGTATCAAAACAAAAGTGGTGCACAGATGGCCAAACGACGAACCTTCGTCCAACCGTGTGTCGTCCGCAGCTCATTGATGGCATGGAGTCTTGGAACTACGATCTCGGGAACGCCGTGGCTTGTGGGTTGTTCACGTGCCGCTGTAGTGAGTACGTATCAAAACAAAAGTGGTGCACCGATGGCCAAACGACGAACTGTCGTCCAACCGTGTGTCGTCCGCAGCTCATTGATGGCATGGAGTCTTGGAACTACGATCTCGGGAACGCCGTGGCTTGTGGGTTGTTCACGTGCCGCTGTAGTGAGTACGTATCAAAACAAAAGTGGTGCACCGATGGCCAAACGGCGAACTGTCGTCCAACCGTGTGTCGTCCGCAGCTCATTGATGGCATGGAGTCTTGGAACAACGATCTCGGGAACGCCGTGGCTTGTGGGTTGTTCACATGCAGCTGTAGTGAGTACGTATCAAAACAAAAGTGGTGCACAGATGGCCAAACGAATAACCTTCGTCCAACCGTGTGTCGTCCGCAGCTCATTGATGGCATGGAGTCTTGGAACTACGATCTCGGGAACGCCGTGGCTTGTGGGTTGTTCACGTGCCGCTGTAGTGAGTACGTATCAAAACAAAAGTGGTGCACCGATGGCCAAACGACGAACCTTCGTCCAACCGTGTGTCGTCCGCAGCTCATTTATGGCATGGAGTCTTGGAACTACGATCTCGGGAAGGCCGTGGCTTGTGGGTTGTTCACGTGCCGCTGTAGTGAGTACGTATCAAAACAAAAGTGCTGCACAGATGGCCAAACGACGAACCGTCGTCCAACCGTGTGTCGTCCGCAGCTCATTGATGGCATGGAGTCTTGGAACTACGATCTCGGGAACGCCGTGGCTTGTGGGTTGTTCACGCGCCGCTGTAGTGAGTACGTATCAAAACAAAAGTGGTGCACAGATGGCCAAACGACGAACCTTCCTCCAACCGTGTGTCGTCCGCAGCTCATTGATGGCATGGAGTCTTGGAACTACGATCTCGGGAACGCCGTGGCTTGTGGGTTGTTCACGTGCCGCTGTAGTGAGTACGTATCAAAACAAAAGTGGTGCACCGATGGCCAAACGACGAACCGTCGTCCAACCGTGTGTCGTCCGCAGCTCACTGATGGCATGGAGTCTTGGAACTACGATCTCGGGAACGCCGTGGCTTGTGGGTTGTTCACGTGCCGCTGTAGTGAGTACGTATCAAAACAAAAGTGGTGCACCGATGGCCAAACGACGAACTGTCGTCCAACCGTGTGTCGTCCGCAGCTCATTGATGGCATGGAGTCTTGGAACAACGATCTCGGGAACGCCGTGGCTTGTGGGTTGTTCACGTGCAGCTGTAGTGAGTACGTATCAAAACAAAAGTGCTGCACAGATGGCCAAACGACGAACCGTCGTCCAACCGTGTGTCGTCCGCAGCTCATTGATGGCATGGAGTCTTGGAACTACGATCTCGGGAACGCCGTGGCTTGTGGGTTGTTCACGTGCCGCTGTAGTGAGTACGTATCAAAACAAAAGTGGTGCACAGATGGCCAAACGACGAACCTTCTTCCAACCGTGTGTCGTCCGCAGCTCATTGATGGCATGGAGTCTTGGAACTACGATCTCGGGAACGCCGTGGCTTGTGGGTTGTTCACGTGCCGCTGTAGTGAGCACGTATCAAAACAAAAGTGGTGCACAGATGGCCAAACGACGAACCTTCGTCCAACCGTGTGTCGTCCGCAGCTCATTGATGGCATGGAGTCTTGGAACTACGATCTCGGGAACGCCGTGGCTTGTGGGTTGTTCACGTGCCGCTGTAGTGAGTACGTATCAAAACAAAAGTGGTGCACAGATGGCCAAACGACGAACCGTCGTCCAACCGTGTGTCGTCCGCAGCTCATTGATGGCATGGAGTCTTGGAACTACGATCTCGGGAACGCCGTGGCTTGTGGGTTGTTCACGTGCCGCTGTAGTGAGTACGTATCAAAACAAAAGTGGTGCACCGATGGCCAAACGACGAACTGTCGTCCAACCGTGTGTCGTCCGCAGCTCATTGATGGCATGGAGTCTTGGAACTACGATCTCGGGAACGCCGTGGCTTGGGGGTTGTTCACGTGCCGCTGTAGTGAGTACGTATCAAAACAAAAGTGGTGCACCGATGGCCAAACGACGAACTGTCGTCCAACCGTGTGTCGTCCGCAGCTGATTGATGACATGGAGTCTTGGAACTACGATCTCGGGAACGCCGTGGCTTGTGGGTTGTTCACGTGCCGCCGTAGTGAGTACGTATCAAAACAAAAGTGCTGCACAGATGGCCAAACGACGAACCGTCGTCCAACCGTGTGTCGTCCGCAGCTCATTGATGGCATGGAGTCTTTTAACTACGATCTCTGGAACGCCGTGGCTTGTGGGTTGTTCACGTGCCGCTGTAGTGAGTACGTATCAAAACAAAAGTGGTGCACAGATGGCCAAACGACGAACCGTCGTCCAACCGTGTGTCGTCCGCAGCTCATTGATGGCATGGAGTCTTTTAACTACGATCTCGGGAACGCCGTGGCTTGTGGGTTGTTCACGTGCCGCTGTAGTGAGTACGTATCAAAACAAAAGTGGTGCACCGATGGCCAAACGACGAACCGTCGTCCAACCGTGTGTCGTCCGCAGCTCATTGATGGCATGGAGTCTTGGAACTACGATCTCGGGAACGCCGTGGCTTGTGGGTTGTTCACGTGCCGCTGTAGTGAGTACGTATCAAAACAAAAGTGGTGCACCGATGGCCAAACGACGAACTGTCGTCCAACCGTGTGTCGTCCGCAGCTCATTGATGGCATGGAGTCTTGGAACAACGATCTCGGGAACGCCGTGGCTTGTGGGTTGTTCACGTGCCGCTGTAGTGAGTACGTATCAAAACAAAAGTGGTGCACCGATGGCCAAACGACGAACTGTCGTCCAACCGTGTGTCGTCCTCAGCTCATTGATGGCATGGAGTCTTGGAACTACGATCTCGGGAACGCCGTGGCTTGTGGGTTGTTCACGTGCCGCTGTAGTGAGTACGTATCAAAACAAAAGTGGTGCACCGATGGCCAAACGACGAACCGTCGTCCAACCGTGTGTCGTCCGCAGCTCACTGATGGCATGGAGTCTTGGAACTACGATCTCGGGAACGCCGTGGCTTGTGGGTTGTTCACGTGCCGCTGTAGTGAGTACGTATCAAAACAAAAGTGGTGCACCGATGGCCAAACGACGAACTGTCGTCCAACCGTGTGTCGTCCGCAGCTCATTGATGGCATGGAGTCTTGGAACAACGATCTCGGGAACGCCGTGGCTTGTGGGTTGTTCACGTGCAGCTGTAGTGAGTACGTATCAAAACAAAAGTGGTGCACAGATGGCCAAACGACGAACCTTCGTCCAACCGTGTGTCGTCCGCAGCTCATTGATGGCATGGAGTCTTGGAACTACGATCTCGGGAACGCCGTGGCTTGTGGGTTGTTCACGTGCCGCTGTAGTGAGTACGTATCAAAACAAAAGTGGTGCACCGATGGCCAAACGACGAACCTTCGTCCAACCGTGTGTCGTCCGCAGCTCATTGATGGCATGGAGTCTTGGAACTACGATCTCGGGAACGCCGTGGCTTGTGGGTTGTTCACGTGCCGCTGTAGTGAGTACGTATCAAAACAAAAGTGGTGCACAGATGGCCAAACGACGAACCTTCGTCCAACCGTGTGTCGTCCGCAGCTCATTGATGGCATGGAGTCTTGGAACTACGATCTCGGGAACGCCGTGGCTTGTGGGTTGTTCACGTGCCGCTGTAGTGAGTACGTATCAAAACAAAAGTGCTGCACAGATGGCCAAACGACGAACCGTCGTCCAACCGTGTGTCGTCCGCAGCTCATTGATGGCATGGAGTCTTTTAACTACGATCTCGGGAACGCCGTGGCTTGTGGGTTGTTCACGTGCCGCTGTAGTGAGTACGTATCAAAACAAAAGTGGTTCACAGATGGCCAAACGACGAACCGTTGTCCAACCGTGTGTCGTCCGCAGCTGATTGATGGCATGGAGTCTTTTGACTACGATCTCGGGAACGCCGTGGCTTGTGGGTTGTTCACTTGCCGCTGTAGTGAGTACGTATCAAAACAAAAGTGGTGCACAGATGGCCAAACGACGAACCGTCGTCCAACCGTGTGTCGTCCGCAGCTCATTGATGGCATGGAGTCTTGGAACTACGATCTCGGGAACGCCGTGGCTTGTGGGTTGTTCACGTGCCGCTGTAGTGAGTACGTATCAAAACAAAAGTGGTGCACAGATAACCAAACGACGAACCGTCGTCCAACCGTGTGTCGTCCGCAGCTCATTGTTGGCATGGAGTCTTTTAACTACGATCTCGTGAACGCCTTGGCTTGTGGGTTGTTCACGTGCCGCTGTAGTGAGTACGTATCAAAACAAAAGTGGTGCACAGATGGCCAAACGACGAACCGTCGTCCAACCGTGTGTCGCCCGCAACTAATTGATGCCACAGGGGAACGGAAACTGTTGTGCATTGGTTACAGCGACCGTAGGACCACAGTGTGACAAATCACCCGCAGTTACAACTGTGGTGATCAGGACAATGTGTCGGAGCACACAGTTCATAGCAGCCTTCTGAGCATGGGCTTCCGTAGCCGAAGACCCAACCGGGTCCCCGCGACCACTGCACGTCATCGACAACAACGAATGAAATGGGCCCGAGATCATCGAGATTGGACAGCGCATGGTTGGAAGAAATTGGCCTAGTCTCACGAATCAAAATTCTTGGTGCATCACGTAGACTGCCGAACGCGGACACGCTGATTACCAACGGAGACTATGGCACCAGGATGCACTGATGGGCAAAAATATACCGGCGGTGGCGGGGTTATGCTGTGGGCGATGTTTTCGTGGGAAGCTTTAGGCCTTATTATCTTAACAGCATAATCCCTGACAGCTGTCGGGTATCTGAACATCGTTACGGACCAAGGTTCCCCATTCATGTCAACTGCACCTCCAAATTCACCTGAAATGGACTCAATGCCCAGGCCTCCAAATTCACCTGACAAGAAGCCAATAGAACATTTGCGGTTCGACTTGAAAAATCGGATTTGCAGTAAATCACCGCCACCCCAAAATGTACGGGAACTGAAGGACCTGCTGTTGAGATTATGGTACCAGATACACCAAAATACCTATGGCCACCTCATCGAATCAACGTTTCGCAGAGTGTCAGCTGTTTTGCGGGCTAAAGGGGGTCTTACAGCTTATTAGGTATGTAGTACGAATGTAATGCCTCATCGTTGTGTACTAGAAAACGTAATTTCTCCTATTTGTGTCCATCTTTCATGCTTGTGTCACACATTTGTTTATACGTATATCATCTCTCCTGCTTGTGTCAAGAGAACACATGAAAAAGAGATACATATATTATGTTTTACAATTAAAGAACTAAGGGTGGACTTGCTTCAATAATATCCCAAATTTTCCTATATGTGTTGGTTTTAAATGTTTGCTTTTGATTCATTAGTTCAGTAGTTTGAATATCAGTATTTTTTCTTTAGCTTCAGCAGTAAGAGGCTCATGCTTCTTTTTGTCCACAATGGAGCAGCTATTCAAACTAACACGAATATGAAAACTGTTATTAACGCTGCCGTTCTCCAGCCCTACGTTGCTCCTGTGGAGACCACATGAAAAAGAGATAAAGATGACATGTTCTATAATTGCATTGATGCAAGACGTTGCGAAAAATCATTTAAGACACGTTAAAAGTTCACTTTTTATTCCTGTTTTCCTTTCAAACAATAAATCAGAAATACCTATCTACAGTCTAAATACAAAATGCGTCAACTGATTTTCTTCTCACCACTCTCTTTAGATCGGCTTCGCACTCACAAATAGCCCCTAGTGTAATAACAGAATCTATACAAGTCAGTTTTGTTTTAAATGGACCTTCTTCCACAACTTATCTGATTCCAAACGACAGGTGGTATTAGGTACGTCGGCACTGAAATACTGAACATTCCCTGCTGTTTGAGACACTTTTAGTTCTGACCCCAGACATTGCTGAAGGTCCCTTCAAGGATTAAGATCATGACAGAAGGAAGGCAACTCTTAGAGCTGGAAACCGGTGGGTGTCACAGACTCCACGACATATTTTATCGATCTGTCATCGATCATGGAAAAAAACTGAAATTTTAACTGCAGCATCGGAAATCGGACCTACAAACTAGATGCTTAAACGACATGTTGCATATTGCTTCTAAAAATATGTTTATTTTTCCTTAGATCAATTGTTATTCCTTAGATTATGCCATTAACCCGATTCGCAACAGCAGGTAACCTTCAAGAGCCAAGGCAACAAGAAATGCTCAACAGCTGTTCTTCCTTGAACATATTTTAGTGTTCAAAACCAACAAGAAATCGGAGATTTAATAAGTACACTAGATATCTTGAAATCTGGCATGCGCTTTGTCGTTTCAGTGAGATGATGGCACAGAACGATCAGAGATGAAATCAACTCTGCCCATTTTTTTCGTCTTTGTTTCACAGGAACACATACAGTACGTAGCTTAAATTTAAAAAGAACTAAACAGTTTCCAAAATTTGAAACTAGTGTTTGTTTAACAACACAAAGACTTAAACATTTACAGGAATTCACCTCAAGTATCTATGCCAATACATGTGGTGCGTCTCTTTACTCTAATATTATTTTACCTTACTATTAGTGAGAAAAGTGTTTTGTGGGATTTTTTTTTGATTGGAGGTTTAACGACCACCGTGAGCTACTCAATGGGCTATAAAGCAGTCACCCGTCCCTAATTTAGCGTCACTGGTTTCAAGGAAGGGAGGGAGCCAGTGCCGTAAAACAAACACAACATCCATGCCTCAACGGGATTCGAACCCGGACCCCTTTTGGGGGAATTATCTGAGGCCATCGCTTAGACCACTGCGCTACCGGGGCGGCATTTGCGGGATTGTAATAGGTAAAATTATGACTTAAGTTCCTTTAATTTTATTTATCGCATAAGCATTTAAGTTTATCAAATGTGAATTTACCAGCTGCGAACTTTTCGGAAATTAAACTGTCGCAGTTGGTAGAAGGTTAGTTCATTTATGTTTTTATATCAGTAAATTTACGGCCTAGATGCTATTATGTGACACAGTACATTTTTTGTATACAGCATTAAGGAATGTTCGCAAGATAAACTGCTTTCGAAGAAATCGTCAGATTAGCTAGGATTTTATTTTAATATCATTTGTCAACCGTACCTCTGGGATTCGCGTTGTTAAAAATTATTCATAAGCTTTTCGTTCCGACGTAATATGTATAGCTAACAGATGGCTTGAAATAGACTTCAGAATTGCAACAAGGGAATTTAATCGATCAAGAAAAAAATGTATCCACTTCAAGTTTCGCGGTGGCATACTCAGATATTTTGCATCTGCTCAATCACAAGAATATTTGTTTCCTCCCATAGCGAGATGTTGAACGAGCAGACTTTCCCTTTTAATTTTCCTCCTTTGACTGCGTGAGATCTTCAATCATGGGGTCCTCCGGTGGTGCATGAATCAATACGATTTTGGGATCATGAACACAAGTTGCGGCAGCAGATATGAGAATGAATATTGAACAATCAATATTCATTCAAACGGCTTCGTGTCATTCTACGGAGCGAGGAAATTCTTCTTTCGATGTGATGCGGTTTCAAATCCTTTGAAACTTGGGTTACTTCTGCACGCAAGCTTGATATTTCACCCACCGCTCAAAATTTTTGACATGATATTTGTTCTCGTATCTCCGAATCTCGATCAGAATGAGTTTTAAAATTCGAAACGAGAACTAGTTAGGAGTTCGATATCGTAAATGCTGACTTCATTCTTTTCCCCCGCGCAAAACAGATGCAGAGGCATGTAATTCCTGTTCGTTCTTTTAGACAAGTGATTCAAGAATGTGGGCATGAACACCAAAAGAAATATAAAATTTGAATTCCATTTCGTCTCACGAATAGGACCTGTCAGTATTTAAAAGGCGTGCTTAAAGAAAATGAGAAAAACTAAATACTGCTAAGGTTCTTTTATATTCTTTGAATGAATGTAAGAAATTGTTAGGATTTCAGTATGACTTAATATTTTTCTTTAATAAATCATATTGCGTAATTAGAATATCCTACAGGGGTTGTCCAAAATAATAGAAACACCTTGAAACAATAGGTGTTACGCACCTAATATGGTGTGGGAGCACTCTTGGCATTTAAAACTGCTTGAATCTTCCTTGGAATGAACGCATACAAGTCCTGGATGGTGGTAAGGTATGCTGTACCATAATTGCTGCCGAAACTGCTCCAATTCCTTGAAAGACGCCGGAGGAGGATAACGGGATCGCACTCTGTTTTTCAACACAGACCACAGGGCCCAATGACGTTTAAGTCCGGTGATTGTGCAGGTCAGGGAAGGTGTGCAACTTCATCCTCATGTTCCTCAAACCATAATTGAACAGTTCGACTTCTGTGAATCGGGTAATTATCATCTTGAAAGGTGCAATTCCTTGACGGAAACAATGTCTGCGTCATTGAATGCACATGGTCGGCCTATAACGAAGTGAATTTCTCCGTCATTTTTATCCGCGCCAGGATTCGATCCCGAGGCCGCTTATTCCGGAACAAGTTGATCTACCAATTAAGCTACGCGGACATTGATTCTAATTGCTATCTGCCTTTATGTCGTGTGCGTCCTTCTGGCAGGTACGTCACATCTCCTGGTACGTTACATCATCTCCCCCTTATTTTTCTTTTTCTTTCGAAGTGCTGCTCATATTTTTCCTATCTCGCGGTGTGGAAATAACATCACACCAATGCGAGATTTTGAACGGTCGGGTCATCCGGATAGTTCGGGCGCCATTATAACGAAGTGAATTTCTCCGTCATTTTTATCCGCGCCAGGATTCGATCCCGAGGCCGCTTATTCCGGAACAAGTTGCTCTACCAATTAAGCTACGCGGACATTGATTCTAATTGCTATCTGCCTTTATGTCGTGTGCGTCCTTCTGGCAGGTACGTCACATCTCCTGGTACGTTACAGGCCAAAAAGGTGACATTGTCACCGCTAGTGATTCATCCGTTCAAGGTGACAATGAAACCTACTGCAAACTACGAGATCATGGCCGAAACCATTACGGAACTACCCCTATGTTTCACTGTAGAAAGGAGACAGTCTGGGTTGTAGGCTTCTGCGGGAGTTCTCCGCACGTAAACCCATCCTGTGGTGGGGAATAGTTGGAAACTGGATTCATCGGAAAACAAGACATATTTCCATTGATCCGCAGTCCAGGTTTTATGGTCCTGGCACCACTGTTGTCTCTGCTTCATATTCACCTGTGACACCAGGGGTTTTGTAATCGCAGCTCTGCCGTAAATGCTGTGCCTATGCAATTCATTTCCATCGCACGGTATGGGTCGACACTTGGTTTTGGAGATGTGCATTAATCTTATCAGTCACATTCGTCGCCGTGGTCTTCTTCCTTGCGGTAACAATCCTTTTTAATGTCCTCCTGTCTCTCGCAGTGAGTTTGGTTTTCCTTCCACAGTTGTATCTCGCAGATAATGTTGTTCCGTGAACATTGTATGCTGTCATGACCTTCGACACGGTACCTCTCGATAGCCCCAATACCTGTGCCACTGTTGTTACCGACGCAGCAACCAGACGGGCCCCTACAATCTGCACTCATTGGAATTCCTACAGGTCACTCATTGTGCCTTCACCTGGAACGAAATTATGCAAACACCGATTTACAATTCAATCACACTTACAGATTTGCAATGCAATGACACATGCATTCACACAGACTTTGAGACAATAAGCAACACTTATTTACAAAAAAAAATATTTTACTCGAAAAGCAGCAGATATCAAAGTCACTGTTTTCAGCGAGGTGTTTCCATTATTTTGGACAACCCCTGTATATGTCCAGCAAAAATATTGCATTTATTAGGAAATGTGAACATGAACCATTCCGTGCAAAATTATACAACATGTACGAAGAGTGATGAACTTTTCCGTTGAAGGATTCGTCCTAGGTTTTGATAAAATGCATAAACAACAAAAAAGATGACACCGCATTTTTTAAAATCCTTTCCAACGAGAAACAAGAAAGATGACACCGAGCGCATTCTTTGAATCCTTTCCGACGCGAATAAAATTTATCATTCACAGTTAATCGAACCGTTTAGAAAAAAAATTAACCGGATTTTTACAATCGATAAAACATCCAGAAGTAGAAACAGCTTCGTACTTCCACCATCAGCAAAAAGAATGTTACGACAATTAAAAAATGGTGCACAGAAAGTTTCTCATAAGAGAAGGAAGATGTCAGAGACAAAAAGGTTTTCAAATCAAACAGTTAGAAGACGAAATATAGAAGGAAGAACGATATAAATACACGCCTTTTAGCGGAAGAATGTTATATAAAGGAAAAGTTGAATATAGGCTTAAAAGTATTTTTCATAGCAAAAGCTATGCTAAGAGGGGAAAAAAACTTTTCAGATACGTCTCCCAGAAGCAGAGGTAGCGAGAGGTAGGTTTTGACTTTTACACCCCTAGCGGGTAAGCTATGCATTATTTAAAGAGTATAATCTTAGCGAATGGCATACAATAAAAAAAGAAATTTCTCAATAGGGTTTTTAGAAGCACAGATACAGCTACAAACAGAAGTAAACAAACACCATCTAGCAACAGAACTGTTAACTACGATAAACTCCTCAAGCACAAACCTAAAATTTTCCACAAGGTAAATGGTATTCTTTGTTAAAATGTATCTTAAATCGGACATTTAGAAGCAGAGTTATTGAGAAAAACAGATTAAATATTTGAGCCCCCTAGCGACGAAATTTTGCATTATTATTATTATTTTTTTTTTTTTTTTTTGAAGGAAATTGGCAAAACTTTTTTCATATTTAGTAGTATCTGACCAAAAAAGAATTTTGTCAATCGGGTATTTTGGTTCCCCAGATATTGCTGCAAATATGCTGTAAATGGAAACGTGAACTTTGCTCCTCTAATAACGCACTTGTGCATCAAGAAAAACTTTAAATTATATGAGAAACATTTCACACCAGAAACTCCCTCGATAAAGAAATACATTTTCGAATCCGACCCTTAGAAGCAGAGATATCGACAAAAATAACATATACATCTATCTACCCCCATGGAGAAAAAAAATGTGCACTATTTTGAGTAGAAGGTATACTAGAAAGATTTTCCGAGGTCAGCGGAACCGGTCTACGAAAGGACTTTTTCAATCGAGTTTCCAGAAGATCAGATTTTGCTGCAAATACAGATCAAAAACGGAAATAAATATTTACGTAGCCTGGTGGACAGATTATTATCTACCAAAAATTACAAATTACATGTAGAACGTTTGCTATCAGGAGCTGTATATGATGCAGAAATATTTTTTTAAACGGGACTTATAGAAACAGAGATATCGTGAAAATGGCATTTACCTTTACGCCCTCCTAGCGAAACATTCATGCGTTATTTGAAAAAGAAATTGTACCTAAACTGTCTTCGTTCTAAACGGCATAGAAAGGAAGAAATATGTTTAGCGATCGCATATTTTAGGAGCAAATCCATTGTATTTGTAATAAAAATGCATTTTGAATTGCATTTACGTCCTCTAGTGGACGTCATTTACGTCATTGTATTTGTAATAAAATGATAATATCTGCATTTACGTCCTCTACGGGTGAAGTTGTGCATCAGAAAAAACTGGAATGCAAGGACCATCGTTCTCACATTTTAACTTTTCCAATTCAAAAAAAAAAAAAAGAATCAAATCGGGCTAAGTGCTGCAGAGATATGGTGTCCACAGACGGACGAACCAAAGGACGATACGAGCTGGATCTTTTTTTACAAAAGACTTGCTAAAAATTCAAAACAAAGTAGTTCCTCCTAAAATTTCAAAAAACATTTCTTGCACACCTGAATGAAAAATAAATTCTGAACTTTTTTCCATTTCTCATTTTTTACGGTTTCCAACCGTAGGTTGAAGAAGCGTATATGCTCCAGCTTTTTCCGTCAGTCTGTCCATCTGTCGGCACGATAACTCACGTAAAAATGGTTCGATTTCGATGAAATTTTAGTATGTGGTAGGGGACCACCAGGGGACGAATCCTATTGAAAATGGGTGAGATGGGGTCAAAAGTCAGGACATAGAAGTGGGATGTATTTTATTGCCCTTATGAGGCATAAGGTGCGTAAAAATGGTTTGATTTTGATGAAATTTTAGTATGTGGTAGGGGACCACCTGGATAGTAACCCTATTGAAAATGGGACAAATGGAATCAAAGGTCAGGACATAGGATCGGGATCCATTCCATCGCCCTTATCCCACATTATTAAGGTGGACGTCAAGTAATGTTGCTTCCTATATTTCCAATGGAAAACCTTTTGTACACATTTCCTTGACATTTAGTGTATTCCCAAGGATGGAAATTTGAACATCGATTAAAATAACTTCATACTATAACTTGGAATACTTAACATTTTGTAAAACATAAGCATAATTATATTAAAAAACAATAACGTTTCCTTTGGTGGTGTTGAAACCAGAAAAAAAGGTGGCGCGATCTGTGCTTTGATGACGTCAGTGGACAAATAAATGTTGGATTGCATAATTACGGTTATGGTTTAGAAAATATTAAGTATTCCAAGTTATGAAATGAAGCTATTTTAATGGATGTTCAAATTTTCACATTGTTTTTGACGAAAATGTGTACAGAAGTTTTTCCATTGGAAGTATAGGAAGCAAAATTACTTGACGTCCACCTTAAAGTAGCAATTCTTGTATGTATGTATGTGCATTTTATTTTGAAAACGGCTCTAAGAATTTTGATGAAAGTCGTTAACCTACAGTTTTCTGGTACTAGAAATCGATTTAGCTTGATCTCGACTTTAGGAGAATTTGTTTAGTGGGTTAAATACCCACCCCGAATTATAACGTTTTTATTGGCATGGCGTCGTTCGATTAATGTTACCAATGCTTAGAAATCTTATGACATCACAGTCTCGCGTTTGAAAATGTTGGCGCGCGGTCACGCCATCAGTCTCATTACGTCACGCGTTGTGTGTGGATCCTATTAAAGTTTTGTGACGTCACACTCTTGCGGCGAGCAGATGGTCGCGATTCCCATCTGCCTCATTACGTCACGCGTTGTGTGCGTATGTCCTTCCGCACGATAACTCGCGTAACAATCGCTCGATTACGATGAAATTTTAGTATCTGGTAGGGGATCACCTAAAAAGGAACCCTATTTAAAGTGAACGGAATGGGGTCAAAGGTCAGTACATAGGTGCGGGATCCATTCCACTGCTGTTATGCGCCATAACTAACGTAAAAAAGGATCTATTTCGATGAAATTTTAGTATGCGGTAGGGGACGACCTGGCGACAAATTATATTTAAAATGGGCGAAATGGGGTCAAAGATCACGACATAGGAGCGGAATCACTTCCATCGCCATTGTGCGTCATAACTTACGTAAAAATGCTTCGATTTGGATAAAATGTTAGTATGTTGTAGGGGCCTGACTGGGGATGAATTATGTTGAAAATGGACGAAATGGGGTCAAAGGTTAGGACACAGGAACGGGATCTGACCTTATGCATCATTACTTACGTAAAAATCCTTCGATTGCGACAAAACGTTATCATGTTATTTCGGAGGTATACCGAACCGGTTCTGTTGAATATCATCAAAATGGGATCAAAGGTCAGGGCACAGGACCGAGATTTATTCCACAGCCATAATTCTCATAACTTAGTAAAATCATGCAATGCATAATCAATGCATTGCATGATTTTACTAACTTGTTGTTTTTATCTCAGGTGTGCAAATTTTTTAGGACGTCCTTTGCAAACAAGAAACCTATTAATGATGCCACTATGTCAACTCGTAGGATTGTGGACACTATAAATCTACAACTATTGGATTGATTTGAAAACTTTATTTTTGGATTGGGAATCCGAAAGAGAAAAAAAAAGATGAAGCAATTCGATATTTTTCAGAAACACAAATTCCTCACCAAGAGGCGTAAATGCAGACCGTGTGGAATACAATTTTTTTATCCCACATCATTGCTTCTAAATTTCCGACTGAAAAAATTATATTTGGGCCTTCGACAACCATTACGATGAAAAACTTTCTGCAAACAATTCAAACTCTTTGCGCTAGAAAGCGTAAATATATGTTGCATTTTTTCTTGATATCTGTTTCAAAAGCGCCGATTTAAATCCTTTTTGTGTCGGATAGCATTTATAAAGAATGACATTTCCCTCAAGTAGTGCCTTCTTTAAGAAGGGTAATACCCCATGCCACACTGCCCGAATTGTTCGAGAATGTTTTGCGGAACGTGAGGAAGAGACTTCCAGGTCCTCAGATCCTCTAAATTCACGGGCCTCCAAATTTCCAAGACATCAATCTAATCTGTGGTTTGCAATCTGTGGTTTGCTTTGGAACAGTAAATCCGATCTGAGGCTGCCCAATTACGTAGCTTACTAAGAGCTAAAGGATTTTCTGGTAACGTGTTCGTACATGATACTACAAGACACCTTTAGAAATCTTGTAATCGCTATGTCTCGCAGGTTAAGAGCTTGTGACATATATTCTAAATTAACTGTAATTTTTAGTTTCTTTCCCTATGTAAATTTGAAGTTTGTTCTGCTTATACTTCCATACTTAATATGACATCTTTTCCCATAAACGAGAATACTGTTGGCAACACCTTTGAGGTCAGAGTGAACGTGACGTATGAATGTATGAGATAAGAACGATAGATAAAAACTACGATACAACAGTTGCTCGGGTGTGTCGGATGTGTGGTGGAGATGTGATATGTGAATTACGTTATTCCTTGAAGTGTGATATCTGATCTATTGATATAAAGCTGGAATAAAGCCAATTCCCGTAAGTTGACTACTGTCCTATGTTTCGTCTGGCCGTAAAGGTTTAATTAAGGAAGTGTAACATCGTATTCATATCTTATGATTTAGACATAACGTAAGAACGACAATATGTCCGTATGAAAAGAAGTTATGTTATAAGCTGTTTTCCAGGCATGTGGAAGATTAAAATCATATTAGACAGGTGGTCATAATGTTTTGGTACTTTGGTGTACATTTCTGTTTGAAAAAGCATGTTTTCTTTTAGAAATCCGTTTGAAAAAATATTTTCTCTGTCAATGCGCTTGACAATTAAAAACATTCTGCACCCATTTTGTTCTTCAAATAGCGCTCAGTTTTCTCGCTAGGGGAAATAAAGTTACTCTGCCATTTCTTCCATATCTACGTTTCAAACTGTTCAATTTGAAAAGCTTCTTTTGTACCTGATGTCATCCTGCTTGGAAGAATGTTTCTCATATAATTTGCAATTCTTCGTGGCGCACATGCGCATTTCTTCCGTTAATGGGTCTAATACGCTATTTCAATTTGCAAATGTGTTACCGGTTCCGTAAAGCCGGTTAAATTTATTTTAATAAATTCTACTGACTGTCAAGAATTCTGTGCACACTGTGCATTTTACATTACGCGCAGTTTTTCAGGTAAGGATTAGAAATATTTTTCTTTGTTGCTGATTTACTTCACTTAAAAAAAACATTTTGAAAGATTATTTTTGAATCGGAAAGGGTTTAAACGACGTGTTCTGTGCACCCAAGAATTCGGTGCCCTCTTCCTTCCTTATATCTTTTCTCGAAGGTTTGGAAAATGCTGGTAAATCACTTGGTTTTGTCGATATTATTTGAGTAAAAACCTTGATGTGTTAGTAAAATTATGTTTTAATTATTTTTAGTGCTAAGACTTTGTGAAAGTCATCCAGTTTTAAATAGCCACTTGAATTTCCAAAACGATACGAGAAAATGATAAAATATTAATAAAAGAATGCATTATTCGGCGCTGTTTTGGCTAACTCAATACTTAATAAAGTAATAATAAAACCCATAAAATTATGTACACATTTAATCTTAGATCTCTAAGCATTTTTTCAGATTTCTAGAACTACAGCACGGACACATGAAAAACTACTACTGTACATGGCAAGTTTATTTACAAATTTTACGTATATTCTATTACGTTCATAAAAAGAGTAAAGTTATTGACTGATACAAAATGAAACTTATTTTTTTAGAACTTTACTGGCACAAGTTCTAACATTTTCAGGTATGATAAATGCTCAATACTTAATTCCAGTGAGATACACATGTGTATAAGATATACTTTGCTAATGAGTGTAACATGGTCTTAGCAGTTTTTTCTGTGATCAAAAAAATAATGATAGGCCTGAAACAATGAGCAGAAAAATTACATTCAAATACAAGACTGAAATAGAGAGACTTTTAAAATAACACAGGTAAGATACCCAGTGAGAACGAACCCATAAAAGGACCAAAATATTTTTAATCCTGAAAGAATGACACAATACCTGCTACGCAAAAAAGAAAAAACTTTCTAAGATGATCTGTGATGTCGAAGTTTAAAGAAAGGTGAGCGGGTAGAGAAAAGCCAACCTGGAAAACCCAGGCGGAGGCTGGGGACAAAATTGTGTTAATAAATTCAATAAGGAGAGAAATGGGGCGGAAAAGAAAAACTAAAACGTGGAGCAATAAGTCGAAAAAACGAAGATAGAGAGGTAGAGATAGCTGTCTTTAACAGCGAAATAAAACAAGAAGCAACGCTAAAAACATATGCAGTGACCCCTCCATGATGTATGAAGCAAGAGACAAAGAAAGGCCAGTAGAGACCTTGTGCCTTCCCTTCTTTCTACCATGCATGGCAAATGGAACAACAAGCATGAAAGCTAACACCGAATTCTTGGTGTAATAAGCACATCTTTCGAATCCAACCAGGCACGAAAATAGTTTTTCTAAGAAGGTTCTTAAAAAAAAAGAAAATACAGTAGCACCTCTCAATAAGCGACGCCCATGAGACTGGATGTTTTGTTCTTTAAATACAGGTGTCCCTTATTGGGAGGCTCCTAACGAAATACATGGTAAATAAATAAATAATAGAGATTTTATTTTAATAAGGAAAGTAAATTTTACAGGTAAATAACAGTATATCTTAAGCACGATGAAATTATAAAATACATACAGTAGCGAACAAAAGTATTTGGCGAAACACTTTTTCGACCATAATTTTTTTTCTGCTGCACCAAATCGGGTCATTTTGGGATATGATATGTGCTATTAAGTTGTAAACATGACCCATATGCTAACGGATCGGAAACCTTAACACAGATCAGGTACCGAGCTTAATCGCAAAGACCATACAAATTGACCAACAAAGTAGGTGTGTATCACATTGATTTAATGCAACGATAACAGAAAACAAGTACGAGAAAACGACAAAACAATAACTAATACTTAGTGGGATAACCACGAGACTTAATAACAGCTGCACAATGGGCCGGCATCGAGTCCACTAGCTTCTCGACGGTGACCTGCGGAATTCGCGCCTATTCTGCAGACTTCTGGGCCCTATTCCGGCAGGTTTTTTCGCACATCGTCTCTCCAGCTCCTCCCACATGTGCTCGATAGGGTTCAGGTCTGGAGATTGGCTTGGCCAGTATAGAAGTGCGACCTGTTGCTACTAAAAGGCTGACTTCGCTACTCTGGAAGTGTGCTTCGGGTCGTTGTCTTGCTGCATGATCCATCCATGTGGCATGTTCTGGTTTGCCCATGGGAAAACATCGTTGATGAGCATGTTCGTGTAGCTCTGGCCGGTCATTATTTCGTCAATCTTGATAATGGGGCCCATTCCATTGCGATAGAAAGCGCAGTAAACCATGAGCGATTCTCCTTCGTGCTTGACAGTCGACTGAATGAACTGGGGGTTGAATCTCTGGCCACACGGACGTCGTACGTATCGGATGCCATCACTTCCGAACAAGTTGAACTTGCTCTCGTCGGTGAAAAGCACCTTACTCCAGTCCGCCGCGGTCCAGTGTCGATGACGGCGCGCGAACGCGACTCTGGCTCGTAGATTCTTGACTCCGATGAGTGGTATCTTGGCGGAGCGTCTTCCATTCAACCCACCAGCAATGAGACGTCGGGAGATGGTCATTCGGCTGACGTTCAGGTCGTCGCTATCGCGGAATTCAGTGGCGATGTCCACAGCAGTCAATTTGAGATCAGCACGAGATCGACGGAGGATGCGTCTATCCTGATGCAACGTAGTGGAACGAGGCCTACCACATCGCGGACTGTTCTCGACGGTCACAGTCTTCTTATAACGTTGCAGGATAGCTTAAATGGACTGGTGTCGGATTTTCAGGGCCCTCGCAATGTCGGTGACGCACATTCCGGATTCCATCATGTTCACGGCCGCCTGGCGAGCTCCAACAGAGATCTCCGCCTTTTTACCCATCTCTGAAAACCTAAGATTGACTTATTATCACACTACACATCACAAAACCCACAAAAATCACAAGAAAAACATTAATACATGCATCAAACAAATGGGTAATAAATGGGGACTCTTGAATATGGCCCATTTCGAACGACAAATTCGCTCTGAGCGAAATACAAACTACGAGGCATTGTAACCCACGAATCAACACATATCATATCCCAAAATGACCCGATTTGGTCCAGCAGAAAAAAATTATGGTCGAAAAACTGTTTCGCCAAATACTTTTGTTTTCTACTGTATGTATAAAACAGAAATACAGTTTATGTATAAAAGTACAGTACCTATGTATGAAACAGTGCGAAGTATAATTAGTGCGTATTTATTTGAAATATTTTGGCACAAGAGTTTGTTTTTAAGCTTTCAATTTACAAGCATGTTTCTTCACGTGAATACAATAAGTTTACTAATCAAATTGTGTCCTTCACTGTCACCGACATTTAAAAAACGCTTATGTAACTGCCTGGCGTATTTTAAGATGTCCTAAAAGTTTTTGATGTCACAGCTTTCCTCCTTTTCTTCTCCATCACTTTCCGGATCCTCCAAGTATTTTTCTGTTATGCCTTCATTATTATCAACTACAAGAATAAAAACTCTGATGTCTTCATTAGCATGATCACTACACAGCTGTTAAACGATCGCAATATATTCCTCTATCGCAACATTACTGCCACTGTCTTTGACAAGTTCATACAGTTCTGTATGTTCTTCATGTACTCACTCACAAGGGAAGCCTTTCAACTGTTACTCTCCAAAATTGAAGAAACTGGGCCAGGAGATAGTACTAAGGGCAAAAACCAATTGGTGTTTTTCCGTTTTGGCCTAAATGAACTGACAAAGGTGAACGAGTGGTCTGAAAATGGCTTAAGAGCACAAGTGGGAAAATCATCTAACATGTGTTGTGGTGCGGAATATGTAACACCAAATGTCAGCTATGTCCCCATGATTCAAAATAAGCTCATGTCATATAAAAACCAACAAAAACCTTTATTACAGGTGCAAATGAACATTTGTGGCACTGAACACATGACCGAAGTAAAGTAATTTGGAAAAAAGAGAACAACGCAAGATCCCAAAGTTATCACAGTACTTAAAATTGCCATTGATATCTGAAAACCAAATACGTTGGACATTAACAAAAGAAGCGTCATCAGTTTCACAGTATCCAATTTTATCCACGCATACAACAACACGTTGTTGAATTTTTCTGACTGCTATTGATTGTTCATTGATACGTTTGATGATATTCTCCACTTGAACTCTAAGTCCATTTTCAGACCACTCGTTCACCTTTGTCAGTACATTTGGGCAGAAACGGAAGTACACCCATTGGCTTTTGCCCCTAGTACTATCTCCTGTCCATGTTTCTTTAATTTTGGAGCGCGACAGTTGAAAGGCTTTCCTTGTCAGTTCACTTACACTGGAAATTGAAATAATGAAGCCTTTCTTCTGAACAGACTGTTTAACACAGCTTAGAGGTATAGGTTTAACAGCCGCCGTCATTCACCGATTTCATTCAATACATTGACAGACTTGGCAAGCTGTTCGCTGTTTTCGTAAATAGAACTTTGAGAAAGAACATGACAAACAGTTTTCTATATACAAACCTGAAGATTCTTATGATACCTTGGTCCATAGTCTGCAATACTGATGTTGTATCAGGTGGGAAAAAAAGTACCAATTTCATAGATTTGTGTTTGAAATTTTAATTTTTGAGCGGAACAACTTTTTTTAAAGACAATTTTAGTTTCTGTAAGCATCCCTAAAATAGAGTGTCCCTTTTTCGGAGGTAAATACATTAGGATTCCTATACGAAGGGACCGGTACTAGGAGTACTGTCCCTTATTTGGAGGTGTCACTTAAAGGAGATAGCACTTTAATTAGCAGAAAAGATAACACATTTAGGCCGTCTAGTAAAGCAACAATATATTATTTAAAACACGAATGAATGGAACGAGTCATACTTTTTTACTCGGTTTTCTAGCAGGTCATCTACGACTAGAATTTTCTACTTACATACACTACCCAGGGAGTACAGCATTGCAATTGAACGCAGGCCCAACACTTTGCCACCGTCTTTTAGGAATAGAAGACGGTGGCTCAGTGTTGGGCCTACGCTAAATCGCAAGGTTGTGCTACCTGGGTAGGAGCAGAAATCGGCTTTATGAAAAATTGCAAACTGTATGCAAAATGTTTGTCACAAGAGAAAATGTCACAGACAATAGAAATTTCCGAATTCGAACAATTAGAAAAAAACAATATGGTGGAAAAACGTGAGAGATATCCCGAAAAGCATAACATACACTATATTGACAAAAGTTATCGGACACACTTTCAAAAGCAAATGAACGGATCCTCTTCGTTGTTAAGATGCGCGGTACAGCTGCCAACAGTATAAAAACAAGCCTGCAGCTGACCGCGATCAATTCCACTGTTAGGTTGAGTAAAAATGTCGCGGAGGTAGAGAACTGACTTTGAGAAAAGAAAGATTGTTGGGTGTTATATTAGTGGGTTGTCCATAAGAGAAACCGAGAAGCGTTTAAACATACCCAAGTCAACTGTTTTGGATGTACTGAATAAGTGGAAGACACATGGCGTGCCTGAAGCAGCAAAACGTACCGGCAGTCCAAAGAAAATTAGTGATAGAGGACGTCGAAGCCTCAGGAGAGTCGTTACAGCTAATCGAAGGAAAACTGCACAAGACCTCAGTGTACAGGTGAGTAAAAATGCTAGAACCTCGCTATGCACACGTACCATTCGCAGAAAACTTCATTCCATGGGTTACCATCGTCGTGCGGCTGCTCATAGGCCTTTCATCTCCACTCGGAATGCTACTCGTCGTTTAGCATGGTGTAAAGAACATTTATCGTGAACTGTAGATCAACGGAAAGGGGTCCTATAAACGGATGAATCCAGATACACTATCCAACAGTCTGATGGCCGTGTGTGGGTATGGCAGCAGCAAAAGGGAACGCTATTTACCACAGTGTACTGTTCATACGGTCAAGTTTGGAGCTGGCAGTGTACTCGTGTGGGGGTGCATTTCGTGGTATGGTCCCGGCACATTGGTTATCGTGGACAAACTTGTTAACCAGCACGTCCACCTTGATATTCTGGACAATTATGCCTTACCAACTCTGTGGCAATACTATGGAACTGAGCCTTGTTGGTACCAGCAGGATAATGCACCGAGCCAAAAAGCAAGGGCTGTTACGGCGTTGTTTGACGATAATTCCGTATCGTGTGTGGACTGGCCAGCACATAGCCCTGATGTCTTAATCCTGTAGAGCACCTATGGGATGAAATAGAGAGCGGCATAAGATGTTTGGAACCACGGCCTACAACTGAGCAACAGTTAGCGGTAGCATTATGTACTGAATGGATGCGCATACCTATCGCGGTGTTCCAAAACCTTGTCGAAAACATGTCTCGAAGGGTCAGTACATGCGGTAAGGAAAAAGGTGGACCGACACCCTACTACTGTATGTCAATAAATTCTACGTTGTATTTCTCTTCCAGGTGTCAGATGGCTTTTGCCAGCATAGTGTACATTTGCGCTCCTAGTGAGTGAATTGTGTATTATTTTAGGCAGGAAATGCACAAAAACGTTACGCCCTATATGGAGATTAGAGTCATGAGTTATTAGAAGCAGAAAATGCGCGCATGAAGCATGATATACGTCGCACTGAATGCAATCCTACAGAAAGGGTTATTTCAAGAGATTTTTGGAATCGGGATAGTTCTTCAAGAGGAGAAATGCAGGCTCACATCGCTCGCGGCAAAGCTGTGAATTATGAAAAAGTAAAAAGAACGCGCAAAATATTCTTTACAGCGAAAGCTATGCAATTGGAATATATTTTTTTTATTAGGATTTGTAGAAGGAGAGTGATGAAGAAAGAAGTTTCTACGTATGCTTACTCTACCGGGCAAATTGAAGATCATTTAAAGATGGTAGAGAATGGTAGCGATAAACAATCTTTGACATTTACGCCCTCTATCGGGAAAACTATACTTTTTTTAAGAGAATAATGTTACCTATCTTTACTGTAGTGAATAGTATAAAGTAAAAAAAAATCTATGCGATTTTTAGAAGCCGAGATATAGCAGCAGAAAGAAATGCACACTAATACCACCTAGCGCCAGAACTGTGAAATAAAAAACAACACAAGTACAAGCAAAATATTCCACAATTGAAATGGCATCAAGCACTAAAAGAATTTTTCAAATCCTACTTTTGGTAGCACAGATATCGAGAAAAATATAATATACATTTGCGCCTCCTATCTGGGGAATTGCGTATTATATTGGGTAGGAAATGCTCAATAAACTGTTTTCGAAGTGAGTGTCATTTGATATAAGAAGAATATTTCAACCGAGAGTTTATACTTGCAGATACGGTGCAAATATGATGTGAACAGAAACACACACATACGCACTACAGTTACAAACTAGTGCATTCAAAAGAATAGATTATTATATGCAAATTTTTTTTTGCCATGAACGCTATGCAAGCCGCCTCAATGGCGCAGTGTTCTAAGCGCTGGCTTATGACCATTCGTCCGTGAATTCGTCTGGGTTCGAATCCCAATGAGGCATGGATGTTGTGTTTGTCTTATGACACTGGCTCTCTCCCTTCCTTGGAACCAGTAGCCCTAAATTAAGGACGGGCGACTGCTTATAGCCCATTGAGTTGCTCACGGTGGTCGCTAAACCTTCAATAAAAAAAAAAAAAGCTATCCGACACAAAAACGAATTTTTTAGATGGGACCTTTAGAAGCATAGATGCCAAAAAAATGAAACAAAGATTTGCGCTCCCTTTCGGAAAAACTTCTCAGCGTTTTGAGGAGGAATTTAACACAAAATTATTTTAATCGTAAGCAGAATTTCTGCGAAAAACAATTTTTCGATCGAATTTTTAGGAGCTTCGGTACTGCTGAAAAGTATATATATGCCTATATACAGTAAAACTTCCCTAACGGACTCTCCCGATCAACGGACAGCTTCATTTACCGGATAAGTTTGTGATCCCAGTCCCAACGTACACTCTTTGCTAGAAAAAAGAAACACTCCGAAGGAATCATCGAATCAAGATGAAAATTGATATGTATAGTGTACATGTACAACAAAGGAAATGATTGCAATTCCAGAGCAGTGGCTCCGTTTATTGGGATAAATCAGCTACAACAGTGGAACAAATCAGTACGTTTTAGCGCCACCTCTAGCCGGGATACAAGCGGTTATCCGGGCGTCGCATACACGCATATTGTTCACAGATACTGATCTGCGTTAGCATGTCAGATGGTGTCCAAATTGCGGGCCAGTTCGCCGACAATCCGGGATGGGCATAGGTAGTGTCTCATCATGTCCCAAACATGTTCGATCGGTAAGAGGCTGGACATGGAAGGGTGTCGACATTATCGAGGTTGACCTCGGAGAGCCGTGCCTTGTGAACCCTGGAGAGCCGTGCCAATAGAACCCCATCCAAAACACGCTTTAAAAAAGAAAGAAATTAATGCAAACCACAAATTTTTACCAAAAGACAGATGCATATATGACATACAGGCCCGGCCCATCGTCAGAAAAGACACAAACTAATGGACAATGCTCAGATAGCATAGCCTTGGAATTTAACGTTGACCCAACACTGAGCCCTCACCTTTCAGGATCAGAAGACGGTGGCTCAACGAGGGGCCTACGTTAAATTGCATGGCTCTGCTACCTGGGCGGGGCTGGCCTGTATGTCGGGCGTATTGTTTCAATAGAATTTTTAGAAAAACAACGATATGCGATAACATATTTTTGTAATTCAATACTATCTGCATTGAACAAAGTTATGCATCGGATAAACGCCAAAAGGCAATTTCCTTCGTTCTCTTACTCAAACTTTTCAATTAAAAGTAATTTTTCAGTTAGTACCAATAGCTGCAGAGATATGGTATCGACAGCTGGACGCACGGACAAACACGTGGTTAACATGAGCACATCAGATTTTTCGAAAGAAGGGTAATGCTTTTTGTATATATTCCATCCGCTGCATTATTTGAAGAAGATAATACTCACAATCACCCGTCCCAATGGCAGAGGGTTCAGTCGCCAAGGTTTCTGACGCACCCTTCGTGGCCACATGCCTTACCCCGGCCAGGACTTGAGTCCAGGGCAAGGCATGTGGCCATGGGCTACCCCCATAGGTACCTACTCGCTCCATTGCCCGAAACCAGTGGCCCTAAATTATGGACGTGCAGCTACTTATAGCTCTTAGAGGCACTTACGATGTGTGATAAACCCTTCTCCTCAAAACAAACAAAATGTTCGCAATCTTTAACATAATTAGCGATATACAGTATAGAATTTAGAAAGGATGATACAGTTGCAAACAGAAATACACACTAGCTCCCCTTAGCGTCAGAATTGTGTATTAAAAAAGATCGAAGAGTATGGACAAAATCCTCTACGAAGTGAATGGTATCTGGTGTCTAAAGAATTTTTAGAATCAGACTTTCAGATACTGGGACACTGGGCAGAAAATACGTCTACAATTTTTTCGTACTGAGCAGTAAGTGACCGAAAAGGAAATTATTTAATCCGGTTTTTTGGCACGCGGATACGGTTGCAAATATGTAGTAAACATAAATATGCATATATCTCGTCCAGTGGCAAAATTATTGCAAAGAAAAATTATAAATTATATACAAACTATTCTTCATCGTGATAGCAGCTGTCCACACAAAAATAATTTTCCAAATAGCACTATTAAAAACAGTGATATCGAGAAAAATAGGATATATATTTACTTTCAGTGGCAGAAAAATCGTGTGCAAGAAATATGCTCAAAACCTATCTGTCGTGAAATGTTTGAAAAAAATTGAGAAAAAGTATATCGGGTTTTTAGAGTACAGATACTGCTGAAAATATATCAGAAAAAGAATTGTCCTTAGTCGGACAATCGGGGGTATTATTATTAAAATTATTAATAAGAACATTATTATTTTTTTAATAATAAAATAATAATTATTAAGAATTATTTATAAGAATTATTTGAAGTTACATGTAAAAGGAACTTCATTAGAAATCTGTCTGAACAAAACAGAAGTTTTCAAATCGAACCATTAGAAACAGAGTATTGGTAAAAATTGAAACATAGATTTACATTCCTAGAGGGAACGCTGCGTATTATTTGAAGAAACTGTACGCAAAATGGTCTTCGTTGTAAAAAGTATCGAACGAAAAAAATTTCAATGAGATTTTCAGAAGCAACTACATTAAATAAAATGCATTTTGCATACGAATCCTAGCCGTTTGTTGAAATCTGATGGTGCCGCATACTATTTCGTTTGCATATGAATATATATACAGCAATAGTTAATTTCATTTTTACTCAACAATACATTTTACTAAATTATCGCCAGACATTATTTCATCACATTTTACATAAATGAAACAATATATATTTGCAAGCTGCGTAAATTACGAGAATCTCATGCTATATGTGATAAAAGTCATTACAAAAATGCATTTTCAATGTTATGAATCGGCATTTTTAATGTTATGAATCGGCATTTTTAATGTTATGAAATGGTTCGAAGCGAAATTTGACTTCCTCTCGGCCACTCGAATGGGGGTTGCCTTCAATTGGCGATAGCTTTATAATGTATAACAAACACGATGACGTGTAGGCTGTAGATATTCTAGACTAGAACTTACCAATTCTCCTCACTAAAACACTGACGATTCAGCTTTTCTTTCTAGCTTGAGATCAAATTTTAGCTTGCGCATCCGCAGATAGACTTCCGAAGATACATCACATTTCATCGGTGTCAGGGCCGTTTCTTGCGTTTTGAATAATACACTCATCGTCCAAAAAATAGCTTCACCCAGAAGGACGTGTCGGATTGCAATGCTATTCGGAAGGAAGGTAAAGGTGACCAGGAACAATACATGATTAAACATTGAGACGGATATGGGCAATATTTATTGAGCTACACGCCAATAAGTATGAGTGCTAACCTCAGTTCACCGACGAAAGCGCCCATTGTAGGCTCTTTCGACGGTGAACTGAGGTTAGCATGGGTACTCGGAGTGGCCTGTGGCTACTGCTTCACAGCATCCTTTATATTCACTTGTACCATACAGGATAACCCTCGCTCACCTTTAGCATCGATAAGCCGCGGTCGGCCCACATCTACGACAGCTATTTGTGATTATCCCTCCTCGAACCACTTTTTGAAGGTATTAACTGCGGCTGACCGTCAGCACACCACAAATCATGCCATATCGGAAATGCTCTGATCCTGTCGTCTGGCCATTATATAAAGCCAGACGACAGGGTCAGAGCAGTGTTTCGGCCTTCATCAAACTCGCTTCAGACGACAGGGTCAAAGCTTATATTTTGTCCTTTATCGAACTCGCTTAAGTACGTTAATTTTCCCATCTGAAAAAGGGAATAACACTGATTAACACAGCTCAATATTAGATGTTATTTCTACAATTTCATGTGCTTCACACACGCCGTCGTTTATCTGTAATTGTTTCGATTTGCAAAAAACACGCGCTGGACATAAAGTTTTGGCTCTTTGATGTATCAGATCCACTACGAGCATTCAAAAATTGATTGCGTTCCAAGTTTCGGGTATTCATCATGTTAATTACCTGTACTCTGTGCATGAGATATTTGTACGAGTTCGCAGTTCATCTTGTGTGACACTGATCATTTTCCTTGCTTTTCAACATATTTACTGAATTTCAATTTCTTATTTAACCAAACCTTGGTAAAGGTGAATAAAGCATTTATTATATCATGTGTTTGTAGGGCGGATGTGTTGAGACAAAAATATTTTTATTAAGTTATTGGAATAATTTTAAGAAATTGAAAACGAGGAACAGTACACCAGTTATGTAGGAAATAGTAACACTATATTTGTGATCCGATTTACTGGCATAGGAAATATACACTTAAGCGTTTCCAAGCTTTCGCACACCAACCAGATGGCTTTTTCAAGGAAGTTAGTCTAACTTTTTCAAGGACGTTAGTCTAACTTTTTCAAGGAAGTTAGTCTAACTTCCTTGAAAAAGCCATCTGGTTGATGTGCGAAAGCTTGGAAAAGCTTAAGTGTATATTTCCTACGCCAATAAATCGGATCACTATTATAGTGTTACTATTTCCTAGTTTTAAGAATTCTGTTTACATGAAGGATTTGAAGAAACTGTTTAAAAAAGCAACAAGAGTAGCAGAAGATCTTGATTTTGTACCGAATTTCGCACTCAACAATGCATTTTCAGATGAAAAAAATCACACGCTTTTCTTATGAGTGTCATGATTCGATCAAGAGAAAAATTTGATGTTGAATATATTCCACATATTTCGGATGCAACAGGCAAATTCTTCGTAAAAAGATTTATTAGTTGCTTATACATTGCAAAACCTGTGAATCTTTACACGACATTATAGATATTAAAAGTCGCTCATGAAACTCTTTCCAGACTTGCATATAGTGTTCAGTACGAATAACGCTGCTGACTATGATGGAGCAGAATCACTGGAGTACATACTATTATTCGCGGTTAAGCGACGTTATTTAGTGCTAGCGTGATTAGAAGGCCCAAAGAGAATTACGAAAATGAGATTTTATTTGAAATCCACCGGCAAGAAAAAAAAAAGATGGGATATACTGGGGGAAAGAAAAATAACTTCAAACAGGAGGTTAGACAAGGAGATTTATTTTTAGTTCGCTCGTCTACTGCGTCCACAGCAGTGCACAGTACGGCGTTGCCATTATGACGAACATTGGATTACAGATTTTAAAGAGCTGAAGACGCATTCAAGGTAAATGTGTGATATACAATTTTAGACATACTGTATGTATAACAAATTTTTATCGGAACTAGCAAAAAGGTGTCAATAATTTTGCAATTTTGGAGCCTCAGGACTTCCTTGTACTAATAGTAAGGAATATTTCAAAATATGCAGATAATTTACAAGAAAATATTGCATCATAAATGTCTAAGGAAAATTTGACCATTCAGCCTTTACAAATGGCTTCAAACGGCTTCATAAAAGAACAAATTAAATCATCAAAGTCCATAAAAGTGCTCGGAAAATTGTTAATAATGAAGTTTGTTTTTAAGAAAGTGCCATGGAATAACCTAGACTTTTCTACAGAACTTAGTGCCTACTGTAACAGAATGATCTTTCAGTAGATACTACTGAAAGATCATTCATCAACCTTAAAATTGTCAAACGTTATTTGCGAAATACAATATGTCAGGAACGACTGCAATATCTTCCACTAATTGGCACTGAAGAACAAGACACAGTTAAATTTAATGCCACTGACCTATCTAGGGTGGTGCAGTACTCTTAGCGCTGGCTTATGCCTCTTCATCCGGGAAAGGCAATACACAACATCCCCCAATCGAAACCAGTGGGGGATGTGTTTGTCTTGCGACAGGAGCGTAGGCAGGATTTTGCCTTGGAGAGGCCCAACATCTACTAGTTCAAAAGCAGAATCGGAAATTATATATATATATATATATATTCTATAAAGAAGATACCTAAGCAAAAAAATACATATATAATTTTGACTCACACCTAATACAACATAGAAAAGGTTATGTATCTACCTGTGTGAGTAAAAGGAGAAAAGATAAAAAAATAAAATAAAACAACTGAATGTAGAAGGTGTCGAGAATACTGAGCCTTGGCTTTATCAAGGACCAGCAAAAACTCTGCATTTTCTCACTTCCACAAAGACCTAGTTGGAAATGGGTTTCTGCAAGGCCATAGATGCAAGTAACATTCCCACCTAAAATAGTTTAAAAAATATATATATAAGTCATGTCCTCCGTAGAGTAGCATGACCTAGCACTAGTTAACAATTTCGCTTGCATCCATTAACCTTCATGGCCCGACCCATGCTCTTCATCTGTTACTATTAAACAGAGAGAAGAAGATTAAAGAGAACTCAAGCTGTGAGAGTGACATAATAAATAGAAATGATTTTCAGCTATAACGAAATTCCAAGTTCGTTTGAGAGAGAATTTAAACCTGAAAAACAATGCAAAAGAAATCCAAATTTTACATTGCAATTAAAAAAGGAAATGTTAATTTATAACGAACATATTTTTGAAAGAAAACTTGAGTCTAAAACCCCTACTCTACAACTTATGACAGCACGAAAACGAGAATAAGTTAAAGATAATAATTAACTAAAGAAAACTTTGTGAAAGTTATATACCTTAAACAGTTAGTTGCAATATGTACAAAGTATTTCAGCAGTGCTTTAAGTGCATAATTAATTAGTTATTAAGAACTTAACTACTTTGAAAAAAACAGCGCATAGACAGCGCATAGAAAAGGAACAAGCTTAGCCTTCCTCTGTTCCTAGGTACCCCAAAAGACGCTCAAAGTTACAAAGAAAAGTAAGAGTTAAAACCCGCATAAATGTTAACAGACAAACCAATGCTTAAAAGCTGAAAAGCTAAAAAACGACAGAGAAAAGGTACATAAAGTACAAACATTGAACTTATAAAACCTAGAACCCAAAACAAGGAAGAGAGCTTACCTCTTGTGTGACAAAAACTTTTCTCCTTACAAGAGGAGAACATGGCTGACCCCTTCCGCCACTCCCTAGACGCTGGGGGGCAGTGAGGGTGTGTCTCTCTGTCGTTTTTTAGCTTTTCAGCTTTTAAGCATTGGTTTGTCTGTTAACATTTATGCGGGTTTTAACTCTTACTTTTCTTTGTAACTTTGAGCGTCTTTTGGGGTACCTAGGAACAGAGGAAGGCTAAGCTTGTTCCTTTTCTATGCGCTGTCTATGCGCTGTTTTCAAAGTAGTTAAGTTCTTAATAACTAATTAATTATGCACTTAAAGCACTGCTGAAATACTTTGTACATATTGCAACTAACTGTTTAAAGTATATAACTTTCACAAAGTTTTCTTTAGTTAATTATTATCTTTAACTTATTCTCGTTTTCGTCTGTCATAAGTTGTAGAGTAGGGGTTTTAGACTCAAGTTTTCTTTCAAAAATATGTTCGTTATAAATTAACATTTCCTTTTTTAATTGCAATGTAAAATTTGGATTTCTTTTGCATTGTTTTTCAGGTTTAAATTCTCTCTCAAACGAACAGAATTTCGTTATAGCTGAAAATCATTTCTATTTATTATGTCACTCTCACAGCTTGAGTTCTCTTTAATCTTCTTCTCTCTGTTTAATAGTAACAGATGAAGAGCATGGGTCGGGCCATGAAGGTTAATGGATGCAAGCGAAATTGTTAACTAGTGCTAGGTCATGCTACTCTACGGAGACATGACTTATATATATATTTTTAAACTATTTTAGGTGGGAATGTTACTTGCATCTATGGCCTTGCAGAAACCCATTTCCAACTAGGTCTTTGTGGAAGTGAGAAAATGCAGAGTTTGCTGGTCCTTGATAAAGCCAAGGCTCAGTATTCTCGACACCTTCTACATTCAGTTGTTTTATTTTATTTTTTTATCTTTTCTCCTTTACTCACACAGGTAGATACATAACCTTTTCTATGTTGTATTAGGTGTGAGTCAAAATTATATATGTATTTTTTTGCTTAGATATCTTCTTTATAGAATGTGAATTCTGAATTTTCAAAACTGCTGCGTTGCGCGTTTTGATTTTCAGGTTATTTTGCACCCTTCGTTTTAAATTCTAAAATTTTTTCCTTAGTCTTCAGTTTTGCTCTTAAGTATATATATATATATATATATATATATAGGGATGTAAGGTCAGTTGATGCGTAACATCACAGCCTCTCCTTGACAAATGTCAACCCCGCCTTCTCGTGGTGCATCCTGTTCCCACTAAAGGGGCTCTGACGACCGCCCATAGCGGTATAACTATACCATCGGGATTAGAGGAAATTCTATCCCACACTCACCAACCCGCTTGGCCAGCGTGGTGAGTTATGGCCAAACCCCTCCAAAATGATTCCACAACTTAAATCTTGGCCCTCAGTCTCCGGCAGCTGGAATGTACCTGGCCAAGGCAGCGGCCAGTGCGACATGAAGGCAGAGGGTGCTAAGAATCCCCGGAGGACCGGACTAGGCTGCCATCTGATGCTGACCTTGGCTACTTACAACGGACGCTCCCTATCTTCTGAATCAAGGCTTCTTGAATTGGAAGAGGAACTACAAAGGATCAAGTGGGACATCGTGGGGCTAAGTGAGGTAAGGAGAAAAGGAGAAGATCTCATCGAACTGAAAAGTGGACATCCCTTCTACTATCGTGGGACAGATACTGGCAGAACTAGTGGTGTTGGATTTATAATAAACAAGAAACTGAAGGATAAAGTTGTAGAAGTTGAAAGTTCCTCTGACAGAGCTGCACGACTTGTTATCCAACTCTCGAAAAGATACCAGGCTCAGATTATTCAAACTTATGCACCCACCACAAGTCATCCTGAAGAAGAAATTGAAGAATTTTATGAGGAAATTTGTCATCTAAATAATAAAGGTAAGCAGCACTTGAAAATAATTATGGGAGATTTCAATGCAAAAATAGGGCAACGGCAACAGAATGAAACTTCAGTAGGTAAATTCGGTCACGGCAACAGAATGAAACTTCAGTAGGTAAATTCGGTCACGGCAACAGAAACCAGCGTGGAAATACTCTCGTTGAGTTTGCAGAGGCAGAAGGGTTTTTCATCTTGAACTCCTTCTTCAAGAAAAAGCCACACAGGAAATGGACATGGAGACATCCAAATGGGACGACAAGTGAAATTGATTTTATTATGTGTAACAAAAAAATTCGTCATAGAAGACTGCAGTGTGCTAAACAAGTTCAACACAGGTAGTGACCATAGATTGGTGAGATGTAAGATGCACCTCAACACTAAACTTGAACGTGGCAAGCTCATAAGACAAACAAAATCTATTGACATAACCAACCTTAAAAAACACCATAATACCTTCAAGTTAGAACTGAAGAACAGGTTCTCTGCTTTAGAAGGCCTAACATCGGAAGAAGTGGACATCTCTGAAGTTAACAGAAAAGTAACCAAAGCTCTTATGGAAACAGCAACAAAATTAGCTGGGTCTAAGAACAAGTTGCATGTGAACAAATTATCAGGAAAAACCAAAATGTTGATGCAAAAAAGAAGAGAGATGAGGACAACTAAAGAAGATGTGACTTCCAAAGTGGAATATATAGAGCTATGCAAGACAGTAAAGAAAAAGTATCACTAAAGACGTAAGGAAATTCAACTGTGAACTAGTGAGGAAAGCAATTGAAAACAATCAAAGCCTAAAGATAGCAAAGGGGCATCTCAGTAAGGGAAGAAAACAGATTATGGCACTGAGAAAAGAAGATGGTTCTGTAACAAGAAATAGAGGCGAAATTTTGACAAGAGTGAAAGATTTCTACTCCAAATTATATGAAAGGGATGATATATGCACTCCAGACATCATGAAAGATACCAGTACCAGAGTTCCTCCAGTCCTTCCAGCAGAAGTTGCACATGCAATCAAGAACATGAAGCGAGGAAAAGCTCCAGGAGAAGATGGAATTACTGTAGACATCATACAAGAAGCAAGTGGAGAAATCGAAACAGTACTCGCCCAAATTTTCACTCGATGCCTTAATGAAGGAAAGATTCCTGAGGATTGGAACACCGCTACAATGATCCTGCTACATAAGAAAGGTGACATTGAGGATCTCGGAAACTACAGACCTATCAGCCTCCTATCAGTAGTTTATAAAATCTTCACTAAAGTTCTTTCACACCGCTTGAAGGTAACACTGGACATGGCTCAACCGAGAGAACAAGCTGGATTCAGGAGTGGCTACAGCACAATAGATCATATCCACGTGCTGAGAGAACTAATTGAAAGAGCGAGGGAATATTAACTTCCATTGTGCATGGCTTTTATCGATTATGAAAAAGCCTTTGATTCGGTGAAACCATCAGCAGTTACAATGGCTCTGAAAACCTGCGGTATTGAAGATGCATACATTAATATTATTAATAACATCTATGAAAATGCAAGTGCAAAGATTAGGCTGTTTGAAAATACAACACACGTAAAAATTGGAAAGGGAGTGAGACAAGGTGACACCATATCTCCGAAGCTCTTTAATGCCACATTGGAGGGTGTTTTTCAGTCGCTGAGCTGGGAAAACAAGGGGATAAAGATTAATGGAGATTATCTAACCCACCTTCGTTTTGCTGATGACGTAGTCATTTTTGCAACTACCCCATCAGAGCTGCAGAGTATGATCCAGGAACTTGCTGACAAGAGTAAAGAAGTGGGATTAAAAATGAACTTTCAGAAGACAAAAGTGATGTTCAATGCTTTTACAAGAAATGAAGATTTATCGATTGATGGAGAAAAGCTGGAGATAACAGACACGTACGTTTATCTTGGACAGCAGATATCAAGTGAGGGTCACATTGATGAAGAAATTAATCGGCGTACAAAACTTGCCTGGAGAGCTTTTGGAAGAAACAGCATAATTTTCAAGAGCAATATGCCATTATGTCTTAAAAGAAAAGTGTTTGATCAATGCATCCTTCCAGTGCTTACGTATGGTGCAGAGACGTGGACCTTAACTAAAAGAGACATACAAAGGCTGCAGACAACTCAAAGAAGCATGGAGAGGTGCATGCTTGGTGTAACCAGGAGAGATAAGAAGAGGAACTCGTGGATCCGAAAAATGACAAGAGTGGAAGACATCATGATCAGAGTTAAATCCCTGAAATGGCAATGGGCTGGACATACTGCCAGAAGGACAGATCATCGATGGACAGCCGAAATTTTAGATTGGATTCCAAGGGACAAGAAAAGACCCAGAAGAAGACCACATGGGAGATGGGTGGATGAAATTCGAAAGTATGCAGGGGTGACATGGAGGAGACTGGCACAAGACAGACCGTTGTGGAGGAAACTTGGGGAGACCTTCGTCCAGCAGTGGATTGATAATGGTTGACAATGATGATGATGATGATGATGATGATATATATATATATACATATATAACGGTGTCCAAAAGTTTAGCAACAGAACAACCTGTGGCAGTTCGTTGCTTAAACGTTTCAGTGTTTACAGTATTACTAAGGAGCAGTTATACCGATACCCTTTTGGGTTGGATTCTTATTATACACAAATCATAACATAAAAGAAAAAAATCGTTAGATTAGAATATTTTTATACTGCCTGAATTTGAAATGCTGGACAGAGCTGTTGAGCCAAAAGTATGACTTCTAATATAACATTAATACGCAGTAATTTAAAAATGGATCTTAAGAACTGTAAAATTAAGGATAATTACGTTTTTAATCATACCTGGTTCCTATGATTACACTTTGAATCTGAGTCTCCTGCTTTTCTCTGATAAGTCAGCGTTAACTTAATCTGCATTAAGGGATATACAGTATCTCTGTGTACATATAACATTGCTAAACCATTTATTCTGTCTTCAGAGGAAGTGCTATTCAAGTACGATTTTATTATCCGGAGGGTTGAGAAAGACCGTTCCACAGAGCGTGTTGATACTGGCAAAACACATAAAATCTTCAACAGTTTATGTACATTAAGATAAATTGCATTGTTTGAAAACGTCAGTTGCATTGCGTAACTCCGCATGTTCTATAAGTTACTTAGCCATCTTTTCCGTAGCTGTATTTCGGCTTTCACAGTTTTGCTGTCATCCAGCTCACTTGAATAAAAATGCAGTGTTTCGTTCTCGTTGATAGATAAGAAATTCTGAAAAGGCAGTAAACACTGAAAGCCTTTAATAATGGTTTTATGCAATAGAAATCTTCGATCGATTTCATGTAGGAACGAATCTAAAAACGGCAAGAATGCAGAGATTCTCCAGTAATCTTCAGCAGAATCTGTTTCAACGCTGAAACGATTCATTTGTCTGTTACAGAAACGTTTTACTTTGATGACAAAGTCTAGTAATTTCGATTTTTAAATAAATTCTTGAAATATATTTTTTAAATTTGTAACAGGATTTCTTTTCATTGATTGTATTTCATGTTTCAAATCCTCTGCAAGATTTACAGCTTCAACTATATCTACGTTTTCTTTCTGTAATGCTTTGCACAGTGAAATTGAGTTCCGAAAAACCACATCAATGACAAGAACGCTAATGTTGAATTCCACATCTTTTATCTCCAACGAAATCTGAATAGCTTTTGATGATGTTTCGCTGTCATTCCAGGAACTCATTTCTTCTAAAGCCTTTGAGACTGCCGGCTGAAGCTCCAAAAAAGTTCTAACGGAATCATGTCTATCTACCCATCTTCTTGGGCAAAAACGCTTTAGTTTCTCCTTTCTGGAATTTGGAAGTATATTTTTTACCTTTGTTTGTAAGAATGAATGATGTTTAGTGGTATTGAAAAATTCATAAACGTTTTCTACTGTACCCATGGCATTGTGAATGCCTTGAACCTTACATACCCCAGAAATGGCTAAATTTAAGCTGTGTGAGCTACAATGAACAAACATAGCAGACAGGGATTTTTCTTTCTTGACTGCTTGAGCACCATTGAATTTTCCTGCCATTGCTGATGCTCCATCATAGCCCTGACCCCGTAGGTACTTGGTTCCTTGGATAGGATTGGAGGTTTAACGACCACCGTGAGCAACACAATGGGTTATAAGCAGTAGCCCGTCCCAGATTTAGGGTCACTGGTTCCAGGGAAGGAAGAGAGCCAGTGCCATAAGACAAACACAACACCCACACCTCCCCGGGATTTGAACCCGGAACCCTTTTAGACGAATGATCAGAGGCTATCGTTTAAACCACTGCGCCACCTTGACTTCCACAAAAAAATTATCCAATGTGGTTATTATATAATTCAAGACTACACGCTTGTGATATTGATTAAGAATAAATTATCAACGTTTATTCACAATTAAAAGTTTTATTAGCATCGACTGTAGTTTTGCAGAGCTTCTGGCTAGGCTTCATCAGGACGAATGGAGCGTAAACATTCAAATTATTGTGACATCATCAGAGTTCTGACAGTCACGATTTTTGGCGAGTTCTTTCCACGCGCTCGAAAGAAATGGAGTCGACGTCGTGTCGTTGACAAGCAGTGAAGAGTTCCGGTATATGTGAAAAGCTTCTAATACATTAAGCTTGATCGTTGAATCAGGTTTATCAATGAGCGTAGTGTTTCCAAACAGAAATGTATGGTTCTTTTCGTGACAATGCTGGGCTATAGACGACTTCTTCAGTTCACAATTCCATACGTAGGTCTCGTGCTCCTTCACACGGAAATTTAAAGCCCTGCGGGTTTGTCCTATATATGAAAGTCCACATTAACAAGGTATCTGATAAATTTCCCAAGAATTTATGTCTTCGACGTAATCTTTTGATCCGAAAAAAATTATCTTGTTTATGAGTTTGAAAATCACTTTAAAATTAAAACTCTTGAGAATTTTTGAAATTCCAAAGCAAATCTGTGGAGCAAATGGGATAACAGCCTAATTCTGTCGTATTGGGTTGTCTACCGGCGTTAGTAAGCAGACATGCTTCGGTTTCCTAAATTTTTGGATAGCTTTATCTATAACGGAATGTGTATATCCTCTGTGTACTGCAATTCGTTTAAGGAAATCAAGCTCTTTCTGCAAGGAATCCTCAGCTGAGCATATATGTATTGCGCGATATACGTATGTGTAGAAGGCCGAAATTTTTTGTTTCCATGGGTGATTTGATTTTGCATATGGAGGTAAGGAAACAGCAAATGGTTTTCGGTAAACTGTTTTACTAAAGCAACCTTCAGAGCGTGACACAAGGACATCTAGAAATGGTAAGCAGCCATTACTTTCAGTCTCACATATGAACTGTATATGAGGATCAATTGAATTGAGAAGTTCAACTAATTTAGGTATTTCCGAATTCCTGCCATTCCAGAGGACAAAGGTATCATCTACATATCGAATCCACAGGTCGAATGTAACGAGCTGAAAGAGTTTGTCCTCAAAGTGACGCATGTAGACTTCGCATAAAAGTGGCGACAGCGGGCTACCCATTGCAAGGCCTTCATTCTGTTGGAATTATCTTCCGCGAAAACGGAAACTGTTTTGTTTGACACAAATTTCCCTAATCTCAAAATTTCTTCAACTTCCGGTTGGCTGAAATGATGTTCAATGAGACTTGCTTTCAATGATTCGAGGACTCCATTCACTGGGATACTTGTGAACATGGATTTCACATCGAAGGATAACATGAACTGGTCGTTGTATGGGTGTCGTTTAAGCCGATTGACAAATTCAATGGAATTTTTTACAGCAGTTTTGTTTGAAGAAGTCGCTAAGGTGGATAGTTTTGAAGATAGAAATTTGGCCAACTTCTGTGTAGCAGAGCCGAAATTGTTGACAATGGGACGGAAGGGACGCCAATCTTGTGTATCTTCGGAAGTGCATAGAAACGCGGACAACGGACATATGAGGGTTTCAGATAACTTTTTGAGCTTTGGTCAAGAGTAACGCAACTTGTTACCACTTTTCGAACTTCTTTTAAATGTTTCTCCGCCGGATCATTTTTTATTTCTTTATACGGTAACTCGGAAATAAGTTTTTTGACCTCTGTTTCATAATGTTTTTTGTCTAGAATAACAACTTGTCCTCCTTTATCGGCTTTAGTAATGATGGTATCAGAATTTGACTGTAATTCTTGTAGAGCTTTATACTCTTCCTTGTTGAGATTGGCTTTAAATGGTTGAAAGGAATTTGATGTTATTACCCGGCTGACACAATGTCTAATCGTTTCTTTTCGTGTGGTATTACCACGCACTGGCACAAACTGCAAAAATGTTTCCTTTATCTTTGCTGTTTCGTCGTTAACGTAGCGAAGGCTTAAAGAAAATTGTTCAGTTCCTCCAATGTCAGCAGTTTCAGCAGCTAAAATTGAGAAGCATTTTGATGCATTTACCGTGTTGACAACTATTTTGTAAGCAATTTATTGCAACTTTCAATTATCTCGTTCAGAATTGTAGGACTTGTATACTGAGAATTTTTCCCGGTGTGCTCACGAATAGTCACATAATCACTCGTGCCAGTCTCTTTCGCACCATTTTAAGTCCGACACGAAGAATTGACCTAAAATGTCCTTCATTCTCAATAAATCCTTGATCTGATTTTAAAGTTCTCAAATGACAGTGGGCCCCCTTGTTTGCCGCACAAAAGCACTGTTTCAATAACAGGAGCAATGAGCTTACAATTTCTTTCCACTTCGGGATTTTCAACAGCATTTTGCCTATGATCAATGGTTTCACTTCTTTTCAAAACAACATCTTCCAGATCTTGGACAGCCTTCAAACATTGCTTATGGTAATTCGTGGTTTGATGGTAGTTATATTTTTCCACAGCATGTTTACAATTTTTAAACCGTTTCTTGCATAGCTGTCCTAGTGTCTGGGATGCAGTTCCTGCTTCACTCAAGGAAAAAAGGACGCAACATTTGCAATTAACTCCGTCTTCCAATTGGTAGTTGGATAACCATTTCCATCTTTCCAGCCACTTAATCTGGAATCTGAGATTTTTCCCCCGACAGCAGTCGCAGGAAAATCGAAGCTACTTTCTGGCACCCAAATGTCTTGTAACGTGTTAAATACCTAGTACTTGTTCAAATTTTTACTTACCAGTAATGCAACGTCATTTGGAATTTATTTTATTTCAGTTTTGGGGACCTGTAACTTCAGATGATTCTAGGTCCGAGGGTTCTCGTATAGCGGCTGCTTCATTTGCAACAGATTCTGAGGAAATTTCCTCACTCCTAATTTTCTTTGAAAAATAATCATGTAAAGTACACAAACGTTTAGACATCGCAAATGATAAAGAAGTCAAAAGAAACAACCTATAGGTTTGCAGAACAGAAGGCGACTGTGGGTCCGTACTGTAAAAACGCGAGCGCCTCGATCACTAAACCGGTTTTTTCTCCCCTTCCTGTCTCTAAAACAATGAATTCGTCTTAAATCGTGAGCCGGTGTCGTTTTCACATTGCAGTTTCTTCCAGAATCAACTCGGGCTACGTATCCGCCCTACATCTCAGCGCGTGCGTCAGGTAAAGTTCGTTTCGGAATGGATCTCTTCTAGTGAAAAAGCAGCACAGTTTCCTCAGCTGATCGTCTTGGCAAGCCTCCAACGGAGAGATAATGTGGGTGGGTGGGAGGAGAATAAAGGAAGTGGCCGAACAGGATTACACTAGCAGGAGCGTGTTGTGAAAAAGCAGCCGCCTGCTTGTGTGGCGCTTTTGGTCATTGTTTGGAGTTTATTCGTAATCATCATCCAGGCTCATGGTAGGACTCCAGACCCCCAGAACGACGCTGCCACTATCCGTCCCATGGAACCAGTGGCCTTAAATGAGGGACGGGCGACTGCTTATTGCCCATTGAGTTGCTCCTGGTGGTTGTTAAACCTTCGACGCAATATATTAAGATTTAACTAGAGACTTTGCCAATGCAGGAAGAAATAATATCTTATTTGAGTGTAGATAATTTATTTATATATATTGAAATATAAGCATTTCGGTTAATGAAATAAGCGTTTTACGGGTAAAAGTATATGCATAGATTTTTTTTCTTTCTTAGTTTTGCAAACAGTGCAGAACGAATGGGGGCATTTTTTATATTTTTACTTATGGGCCCAAAATTTCCATTTACGACACTGAGTAGAATTCTGTTGTGAAATAGGAGAGAGAGAGAGAGATTTGCCTGAATCAATAATACCTATAACTAATACTCTAAAACTATTGCAATCGAAAGAAATGATTATTTTTTCACCTCGAACACTGTCGTGGTGTTGCTAGAACTATATCTGAGATCCACCTGAAGTATGGGCCACTGCTAATGCATTACTAAAACATATTTTAAGCCGTTCATGCCTTAAGATCGCCTTCTACTACTCGCTAATCTCAATTAAAAGTACCAAAGCAACAATTTAATTGCTCTGAACTAATATAAGACTACGCAAGTATAAATGCTAGAAAACATCAGTTCATATAAATTATATTAAATTTTGAGAAACTAGCTAAAAGGCATTCAAGGTTTACATTACAAGCTACTGTGAAGAACACAAAATGTTTATAATGGGACAGTGGTGCCCATATTAGTACTTTTAGGGGGTGGGGCTAAGAAAATCCTTACTTCCTTCAAGGCTGTCAAACAGTTTAGTAAATGTACAAGACACTAAAACACAACAAAAATAATTGATACAATCAATCATTACAATCTTATTATTTTTAAAAATGGTTTAAAAAAAGGTTTCGTCTATTTTAGTGTTTTAAATTTATCAAAAATTTGGAGATACCAACGGCTAGGGAGAGAGGGGCTCGAGACCATCTGCCCACCCTTATGGGCGCCCTTAAATTGGGACTGTGCTAAAATTAAATTGATACACTGGTAGGAATATGTTTTATTTCAATTACTACGAATTTGGTGTTTCAATTTTTTTCAACTTTAAACAATAAAAATGGAGAGAAAGAACAAGACAGAATGATACCGATAAGGACAAATATCTGTAAAAAATCCTCAATAACGGAGAACTACAGAAGATGTAGCTAAAATTATGATGTATTCCCCTCATGGTGATCATAATTAGCGATATTTTCTCCCTTGCGATTATAAACAAGTATGGGAGCTGAAAATTACATCAACACTCTGAGGTCCTAAAGAACTATGAAGGGCAGAAAAGAAATGCTTTTTCTATTAAAACAAAGTTTTCTTGCACAAACAATGGCTTCTCACCATGATTCATGAAATAACGACAACTAAAAAAAGGTATTATTACTTTTTGAATGGTTCCAAGAACTTTATATATGTTCACACCAGTAATTTAGCATAAATGATTCCTTTTAGAATGTGCTGCCATCTACTGTCTATATTTTCAACTTCATGCTGTTATTGAGGTATATTAATAAAAATATTGATTTCAAGGCAGGCTGACCATACGTACCGTTTTGAAAGGGACAGTATCGTTTTTTTCATATTTCCCGGCCGTCCCGTAGTTTTAATAAAAATATATATATCTGATAGATAGGTACAAATTTTTTCTGAAATGAGCGAAAAACGCCTAGACTTTCAGGACTTTTGTAATATTGTATAGTTTATTCTTTGTCTTCCAGGAAGTACAGCACCTGCTGAGAGAATATTTTCTGTTATGAACAGTATGTGGTCAAAAAAGAAATCTAGGTTAAGTGTTGAGACAATGAGAGCTATGTAAGTTGTAAGACAATATTGTTTCATAGAGTGTGAGAAATTTTATGATAAGGTGTTGGCAGACCGAAGTTTGCTGCGTAAGATTACTTCATCGGGGAAATATTCATGGTACGATCGTGGTGAAATACAGTCCCCCGTTATGTGTACCTAAATGTTTGTATGGGTTCTGTCAATGTTAACTGAAGAATAATGGTGAGCTCAATATGTTTAAGTAATAAAACTTTTTTATCGTCTTACTTTTTTTGTCCCGTTTTTGTCATCCCAATGCCCGCTTTTGTCGCAAGGAAATATGGTCACCCTATTTCAAGGTAAATTTTAAACTTTCATTTTAGCTTCCATTTTGCAAAATAACAGATGTATAATTCTTTAACAGCGTGTTGCCAATATAACCAACAATGTGTTCTTTCTTTCACAACCAGCTTTTAAGACATTTTGTTTGAAGGCTTTCATAACTTTTTAGTATCAACAATAGATTTTCAAGGCAGTATTCAATCTCACATAAGGCGTGCCCTTAAAATTCACTTCAGAAAAGCTCCATTTTATTAAGGTCATTGGCTGTCTCATACGTACTTTTTGAGAAAATGGAAACCGATCTGGGCAAAAGATGAAGATAGAACTATGTGCCTGATGATCCAAACGTGCTTAACACGGCATTCTATGTCTATTTAGCGGAATATTCTCATAACGTAGTTCTTCTCCAGTTTGAACATGAATAAAATGTATGGTTATTTCGGTTACTTTTTTTTTTCATTTTAAACAGTACCAGACATTGGCACTAGCAGTCTGGACGTATTCCGGGCATCTCAGGGCAGGCCCGTAGTCAGGATTCATGAGGTGGGTGGGCGGCTATTTTTTCAGGGTGGGCAAATATGTCGGGTCTCAGGTATATATATATTGGTGTGCAAAATTAAAGGATAAGTATGGAGAAACATCAAAGACCCGTAACTAACCCAAATTTCATGAATATATTTGTGGGGGTGGGGGTTGAAAGACGCATTCATCATCTATAGAGCAATGTAACAATAATTTGCATGGAATAAATGCATCTCCGTGTGCAATGTAAAATGTATTTGTCTACATAGAAATAAGATGCAACTTATCCTTTAATGATGACACATTGCTGATTAATTGATACATGCTAAAATAAAATTTATTTGCTTAACATAGAAGCAAGAGGAAATATATACCAGTCAAATATACAGTAACGCCATTGGAACATTAGTTTTTACAATATTCATTACTTTTAAAAAGCAAAGCAGAGATTTGAATTTATTCCTGTACACCTAGTAGAGCTGAATTCTCCTATCTTTTAGAGAGTTGAATCTCCTTAGAACGTTTTCCATACCTAAGTTTTTGATTATTTTTAGCTCAAATGCTAAGTATACTAAATTACCCATTCTTGAGTGAGACATTGATGGACTTTAAGGTCTGTTAATTCGTGTAAGCACTGAGAAGGTCGATTCACAAACTGCTGTGCTACATGCAAAAGTTCTAACTGCTGCCAACATGCTATAACAGTCTTCAAAAGCACTTCGGTGTTTGTATATTTCACTGAAGAAATTACGCTTTTGAATATTGTTCTTCTCAAGGAATTGTTTCACTACTTTCATTTCTTCTTTACTTGGAATGGTAATATTGAAATTCTTTAGATAATTAAGCCTACCATTTCCATCGTCTAAATTTTCTGCTGCAATTATTGCCTGAAGAAAAGGCAGAAGCATACTTACTGTGGGCATTAAAATCACCACATGATGCTCTGTTACCTGTTGTTTCAGTCATAATATAATCATTAAGTAAAGAATTAAATTTCCTTTTCCTTTTCATTTTTACATCTTCCTCTTTGGCCAGTTTCGATATTCCCTGCAGTACTGATTTCAAATTTTCCCTATTTCTTAAATCTTTTAGTGAACTTTTTGTAGCTTGAATTAAGTTATAGGCCTGCTCCAAGGAAATGGCATGACTTTGGAGTCCTTTATCTACTGGAGAAAGAATTTCCAAAATATTTTTCATTACCACTAGACAAAATCTAAACTTTTGCTTTTGCATTAAAATATGGAGGCCAGTGCTAAGAGCCACATCTTCTCCATCAAATCGTTTTTCATTATTTATTGTTATCAGTTCAGGAGTTTCTGATGTATGATTGTATTCTTCAAAAAATGTTCTACACACATGAAGATGTCCTGACCATCTCTGTTCCAACAGCCGAGAAAGACCTGTGCCTTCATACTCAGCAGTCACTATCCCACGGGACAAAAAGTTGTATAATTCCACACATTGTCCAAAACATTCCCTCACCATTGGCACAACCTCAGCTGCTTTAACTACAACTAAATGCAGCTTATGGGTAAAACAGTGCACATAAGGAATTTCTTTCCTCAGTTTTTTTTCTAATTAATGCCTGGACACCACTTTTTTTGCCACTCGTATCTGATGCTCCATCATAACATTGGCTTAACATATTGTTAGGATTTACACCATACCTTCGTAACGTATCTAAAGTTGTGTTTGTAAATGTCTCAGCGCCCAAAGCAGCTGTTGTCTCTATGAATAGCATGGACTCGTAAATTTCACCATCTTTAACAAATCTAGCAGCATTGCTATATTTTCTCTTCGATTTTTGTCTTTTGTTCCATCCTCCAAGAGAGTAAAAAATGGGACATCTGCATTCCTTATGACATTGGAAATTTCCTCTTGAATGAGAACAGTCATTATTTTAACTATTTCATTTTGAATTTCTGGAGATTGGTAAGGGGCATTATTTGGAATAATTTGGTAAGAATGAGCTAGTTTTGAGTTCTTTTTGAGGTTTATATTCGAAAAGATTTTTAAATAAACATTCCTCAACATGTTCTTTAAAGTTGTACGTTCCCCTCATTGGTAGCTCATTAACTACAAGAAACTGCATGATTTCAACAATACTTGCAACGTAATACATATGTTTTTCACGCACGTCGTCGTTAATTAGGGTTGAAATACACGTGTTCGAATCAGTTCTTTTATTTATTACAGACCACATTAACATAGCCTGTACGTAGGTGTCAGATGAAACATGCTTGTAAAATCCTGCTTTAGTTTTATCCGACGCAACTTTCCAATTGCTAAATCATTTTTTTGTTTAAGTCTGCTCTTTAGAAAATGGAACAAATTGGCGACATGCATAGCAAAATGCAGCATCTAGTTTCGAAGAATATTTCAAACACTTAAAATATTCAAACCACTCTGATCTGAACCATCTCCTATCTTTGTTCTTAGGATATTTACAAAGTTTAATTTGTTTAATAGTCTCTCCCATTTGCGCTAAATCATCAGGATTCTTATCATTAATTGCCTTACCTGTGCTAGCAGAAACAATGATGTTTCTATCTCCACCTGTTGTTTCCGAAGTTTCTTGGTTACTCGAGTTTGAAGCTCGGTTTGTTCTCACAACAAAACGGTCCATGTTGGAACGGAAGATCTGAACACTAATTCTTTTGCACTCAGGTTCTTCAGAGTAAATGCCCGTTAATTTGGTGGCATACCTAAACAAATTCGCAGCTGTCAACAAACCGTTAGGAAAATATCACACTTTTAATGAAAATATAACATTTCGCAGGAGTCACGAAGCGCAAGTGTTTTTCAAATTCTTGAATAAATCAGAATTTTACTCTTACACATCAACAACAACTCACACGCAATGTCAATCGGGTGACGGTTACAGTCTCTTCGATTCTCTACTCCTCCCGTTACAGTTCACTTGAATTGAGTTCAAAACACAAGTTCACTTGAGTTGAGTTCAAAACACAAGTTCACTTGAGTTGAGTTCAAAACACAAGTTCACTTGAGTTGAGTAAAAAACACAAAGATGACGTCATTCGCGACACCCAGCCCATATCATATACATATGTTATCATCTGACGAGTTGCCCATGCAGTGTCGGCAACTTGAACAGCTGCTGCCTTTTATCCGCCGGAAATGCGACGGTGGGCAAATTTCTGACTCAGGGTGGGCGTCCCCTCTAGCTACGGCCCTGGCTCAGGGGCGTATTTGGAGGGAGACAAAATGTCTCATTTTTTATGTTTTTGGTTAAAATGCGACGTACTTAGCTTGGGCTTGCAGCGTTAGTATGCTACCATTCAGATATTCGGACTCTGTTGTAACTTAACTTTTGGCAACGGCGAAGCCACTTAGTTGAGATGATTATTGGTTTTCTTTGTGGTACTCTGTTGGACGATGTGTGCGTGGTCATTTTTTTTATTTTGATTGGAGGTTTAACGACCACCGTGAGCAACTCAATGGGCTATAAGCAGTCGCCCGTCCCTAATTTAGGGTCATTGGTTCCAGGGAAGGGAGGGAGCCAGTGCCGTAAGACAAGCACAACATCCATGCCTCACTGGGATTCGAACCCGGACCCCGTTCGGATGAATGATCAGAAGCCATCGCTAAGACCACTGCGCTACAGGGGCGGCGTTTGCGTGGTCATGCAAACACCGGTTCTCCGGTCTTTGCTTTCATCTTCCGTATCTCTCTACATGCCATTCTTATTGAAGTCAGTTATCATAACGTTTCGGTACATCAGTTTTACGTTTGGTTTTAATGGAGAACTGGTGAATTCAGTTGTTGGCATTCGTAGTCCTTGCGCATTGTTTGTTGCAGTGTGAGTTAAAGTTCTGATTTTTTCGCAACAAAGATTTCATGGGTCTTTCGCCGAGCACCATTTTTTTGGCATATAGAAAGACATTAAAAAAATAATAATAAACGAAAACAGAAAGAAATCGATTTGAAGAAAACATATACGTGAGTTGGCAATTTTTTTCTCACGTCAGTATCATATTTATTTAATTTACCCATAATTAAATAATTCTCCTGATATGCGCATAACATCTTCAGATAGTTCAGTATTTCTTTCATGTCGCTATTACAAGGAGTACATAAGGAAGAAGAATTTACTCCGGATAACAGCGATCAAGCAAGGGCTACACAGAAGAAGGAATGAATTGGCGCATAAAACTGGGTTGGAGAGCATATGGAAGAAACAGTACAATTTTTAAGAGCAATTTACCAGTATGTCTTAACCCTTTAACGACCAAAGTGAGAAGGATTTCCTATCACCACCTGTTCTTTGAATTTACACGGCCTCTACGGGTTTCATAGAAGTAACGTTCAGTCACCATTGTTGTCGCTAAACAAATAAGTAAAGCATGGCGTTGGTATAAAGTAGGCATTGACTCAAGATTTCAGGAACCTAGTCGTTAAAGTGTTAACAGAGAGGTAACTAGGGCTGGGTAAGCGGGGCGACTGTCCCGGGTACAGCTCAAGAAAGGCCGCAAAAATAACTGATTGCCGATCTCATTAAATCTGGAATTGAAACCTTTGCGCCAGTTTCTGTTATACTTTTATAGCACCAGACTTGGTCATTCAGAGAGGGTGATTTATCAACTTAGTAACACCAGACTTGGTCATTCAGAGAGGGTGAACTATCAACTTAGTAACACCAGACTTGGTCTTTCGGAGAGGGAGAACTATCAATTTAGTACCAACATACTTGGTCATTCAGAGGGGGAGAACTATCGCCTTACTAATGTATTTATAAAAGAGGAAAATGCAGATTGGGTGAACTATCAACTTAGTAACACCATACTTGGTCATTCCGAGAGGGAGAACTATCAACTTAGTAACCACCATACTTGGTCATTCAGAGAGGGAGAACTATCACCTTAGTAATATATTTATAAAAGAGAAAAATGCAGATCGGGAGAACTATCAACTTAGTAACACCATACTTGGTCATTTAGAGAGGGAGAACTATCAACTTAGTAACACCATACTTGGCCATTCCGAGAGGGAAAACTATCAACTTAGTACCACCATACTTGGTTATTCAGAGAGGGAGAACTATCACCTTAGTAATATATTTATAAAAGAGAAAAATGCAGATCAGGAGCAATATTTTGTGGTTACCAAGGCGCAGAAATGCCAAGTCACGCCACTGTGTCTTAAATGAAAAGTGTTTAATCAATGCATCCCTCCAATTCTTACTTACGGATCAGAGACATGGACCTCAACTAAAAAGCACATCTAGAGGCTGAAAACTACTGAAGGAAGCACGCTTGGCATAACTAGGAAGGATACGAACAGGAACTCACGGATCAGGAAAATGACGGGAGTTGATGACATCATGATCAAGGTGAAATCCTTGATATGGCGATAGGCTGCACATATTTCTAGAAGGACTGACCGTTTTTGGGCAACTGAAACACTAGACTGGATTCCAAGGGACAAGAAAATATCCAGGAGAAGACAAGGTGAGATATGGGTGGATGGAATTCGTAAGCATGTCGAAGTGACATGAGGGAGGCTAAAGTCAGAAAGTTAAGGAAGAAATTCGGGGGCATTCATTCAGCAGTAAATAAAAAATGGTTGATAATGATGGCGATGCTGATGTAGGGAAGAAGCGGCTGCTGCAAAAGTTAAGCACCCCTGTACCTGAACGGTAATAGAAGTTGGCGTGTAACCATTAGTCGGAAAGGAGTGGTTGTGTGAAGACACTGGCTATCTTCCTTCACTGGGACCATTGCCCCAAAATTACGAAAGGGCGACTGCTTATAAATGGTTTAACGGCCGTTACTGCATATAACGGTCGTTAAACCATTTATAAGCAGCCCTGAAATAACAGAGAAGTTGCAAAAATACAAATGCACGATGTCCACAGTTACATAAATCTGATTTTATTTTACCTTCTACTATTTTTATCTTCAACTTTTGGGATGGGGGTCTATATATTTTACGGTTTAGTGAGGTGAGAAGGAATTTCCGAAATCCTTGACAATACCTTTCTGACGTTGGAGGATTCGAAGCCACGTTTCCTCGCTCCGGAGCCAGTTATTGTCCTGACTGAAGTGCCTCGAATCTTTGAATCATGTACTGATTTTAATCTAACTACCAAAGCTGCTATGAAAATGAACTGCCTTGCAATTGTTCAACTTTTAGGAAATACTTGTCACTTTTTAAAGTACACTTTGTTTGTTAAAATATATATACGACAAAACTACTTGTTAAAGTACACTGAAGAGCAATTGAATTAGAGATACCTGTCTAGTAACGTGTAGCTCCACCTTTCGCCCTGATGACGGCGGCGATTCGTCTCGGCATGGACTCGACAAGACACCGGAAGCGTTGGGAAGCCATACGGATCCACGACCCCTGAACAAGCTCCCACACTTCACGAAGATTTGATGGAGGGGGATCAGAGCCTCGAACATCTCTCTCGATGGCATCCCAGATGTGCTCGATGGGATTGAGGTCAGGTGGCCTAGCTGGCCAAGGAAGCGAGGCCACGTCGATGGAGTGTTCATCCAACCATTCGGATACAATTCAGGAGCGATGGCACGATGCATTGTCTTATTGCAGGATGAGGTTCCCCTTGGGATGTTGAAGACGCACAAACGGGAGCAAATGGTCATCCAGGATATCCCGGTGACGTTGACCTGTGAGGGACGATGTCACACGTACAAGGGGTCCCATTTCAGTCCACGTAAAAGGTCCCCAGACGAGAATGCCACCCCCACCAGCTTAAAGAGTACCCTGCTGGCAAGCAGGATTCATCGCTTCATGTGGTTTGCGCCGTACTCGTATCCTGCCATTCGCATGTACCAACGTGAATCTAGACTCATCAGTCCAGGCAACAGTTTCCACATGTCTAGGGTCCTGTGGCGATGTTCCCGCGCCGATGCTAATCTTTGCACCCTGTGATGTGCGGTCAGCAGCGGTACCCTCGTGGGGCGATCGCTTCTGCACCCCATAGCGAGGAGATAGTTCTGGATGGTGTGGCTGCTTAAACTGTTTTGTGCACCAGCGTTAAATTACCAAGTAATTTCTTGTACTGTGGCCCGTCTATCCGCTGTTACAATGCTAGCTAGCCGACGATAACCCCGCTAATCGACACGCTGTTGTCCACGGCAGTTGGCCCTTGCAGGGAAGGTTTTACCGGATTCGATGTACTCATGGTGCACCCGTGACACAGTAGCTCGTGAAAATCCCAGTGCGTGAACGACTTCCGAGATGGAGTGACCCATTCGTCGGGCCCCGACAATTTGCCCACGATCAAATGCGCTTAGATCCTTCGTCTTACCCATACTACGTCCGACTCTTACTGATTCCCAACGCATCACTCCTTGTATTGTGGGATCGCTGCATACGTCATGTCGTTTTCGTCTACAGGGCCTTCCACAGCTCCACATTTGCATAACGCCAGCTGTCTCTAATTCACTACAGACCTATCAGCCTCCTATCAGTGGTTTATAAAATCTTCACTAAAGTTCTTTCACACAGCTTGAAGGTAACACTGGACATGGCTCAACCGAGAGAACAAGCTGGATTCAGGAGTGGCTACAGCACAATAGATCATATCCACGTACTGAGAGAACTAATTGAAAGAGCGAGGGAATATGAACTTCCATTGTGCATGGCTTTTATCGATTATGAAAAAGCCTTTGATTCGGTGAAACCACCAGCAGTTGCAATGGCTCTGAAATCCTGCGGTATTGAAGATGCATGCATTAATATTATTAATAACATCTATGAAAATGCAAGTGCAAAGATTCTGCTATTTGAAAATACAACACACATAAAAATTGGAAAAGGAGTGAGACAAGGTGACACCATATCTCCGAAGCTCTTTAATGCCACATTGGAAAATGTCTTTCAATCACTGAACTGGAAAAACAAAGGGATAAAAATTAATGGAGATTATCTAACCCACCTTCGTTTTGCTGATGACATAGTCATTTTTGCAACTACCCCATCAGAGCTGCAGAGTATGATCCAGGAGCTTGCTGACAAGAGTAAAGAAGTGGGATTAAAAATGAACTTTCAGAAGACAAAAGTGATGTTCAATGCTGTTACAAGAAATGAAGATTTATCGATTGATGGAGAAAAGCTGGAGATAACAGACACGTACGTTTATCTTGGACAGCAGATATCAAGTGAGGGTCACATTGGTGAAGAAATTAATCGGCGTACAAAACTTGCCTGGAGAGCTTTTGGAAGAAACAGCATAATTTTCAAGAGCAATATGCCATTATGTCTTAAAAGAAAAGTGTTTGATCAATGCATCCTTCCAGTGCTTACGTATGGTGCAGAGACGTGGACCTTAGCTAAAAGAGACATACAAAGGCTGCAGACAACTCAAAGGAAGCATGGAGAGGTGCATGCTTGGTGTAACCAGGAGAGATAAGAAGAGGAACACGTGGATCCGAAAAATGACAAGAGTGGAAGACATCATGATCAGAGTTAAATCCCTGAAATGGCAATGGGCTGGACATACTGCCAGAAGAACAGACCATCGATGGACAGCCGAAATTTTAGATTGGATTCCAAGGGACAGGAAAAGACCCAGAAGAAGACCACATGGAAGATGGGTGGATGAAATTCGAAAGTATGCGGGAGTGACATGGAGGAGACTGGCACAAGACAGACCGTTGTGGAGGAAACTTGGGGAGACCTTCGTCCAGCAGTGGATTGATAATGGTTGACAATGATGATGATGATGATACTACAAAATGCATCTCTGCATGACATTTTTGTTTCTTCACAAAAAATGACAAAGGATAAATAAAGGCATTACTACTCAGTGACTTAGGAAAAGTTGCCTTATGGGACTACTTTGTAAAAGAAACTTGTCTGTCATGCTTTTAGTGGAACGAGTGGGGGCCCCATGCCTATAAACACTCAAATGTTTGTAAGTGCTGTTTCGGGTAAATCCAATTCTACTACCACGAGCCACTTTAGTTCAGTAGCGCAGCCAGGAATTAGCTTTGGGGTGGGGGGGACCACCAACCGGCCATATTGAATACAATATATATATATATATATATATATATATATATATATATATATATGAATAAATTGAATAGAATATATATATATATATTTAACACAAACAACTATATGTCCCCACATACATACATACATATGGAATCATAGAGTTGAAAAATTATAACAAATAATAAATTTATTTATAAATATTTCTTTGACTACCTAGAAAGAGATGAGCAGACAGTATGAATGCAATGTATAAATCTCATTACGAGTTTCGGATTAATTTCTAATAATTTTCATATTTCCATATATAAAGAAATTTAAGTTAACTTTCATGTGCAATTCAACTTTGTCAAATCCATGTTATTGCCTTCCTAGTAGTAGTGAGTTTTGTGACTTCAAATAGAATGCTTCACCTATGTACAATTTAAATTTAATTCAGCTTTCTTTTTCCAGCAAGAAAGAATGTGTTGCCTCTTATTCACAAAAATAAAACCTTTATTCTTACCATTTTCAGAAAATAGTCCCCTTGAATAAAAAAGTGCCTTTAATGACTTCGATCAATATTTTATCATTAGTTCTGTACAGTAATTATTCCGAAATATACTCAACTTATCATTAGGAACCTTAAAATCATGTACTAAAGTTAAATCGTCTACAAAAGTGAAAGAGACATTTGCATTGACAATACAAAAAATTAAAATATATATATACACACTATCTACCAACAAGTAATTGGACACCTGTGATAGCAAAGGAAAACGAAGTTTATTCACCTTCGATAGTTGGTGGAGCCTCCACGAGCGGCGATTAGAGCTGCGACCCACCGGACCATACTCTCAACCAGGCGTTGTACGACGGCTAGCGGTATTTTCTTCCACTCGGCTTGGAGAAGACAGGTCAGTTCCTTCACCGATTTCGGACGGTGGCGGCACCCCTTAAGTCGACGCTCCAACTCGTCCCAGAGGTGCTCGATAGGGTTATGGTCCGGGCTCTGCGCATGACAGTCCATTCGATTAACCCCATTGTCACCATACCAAGCCGTGTTGGACCTCGCAACATGACAGGTGGCATTGTCATCCTGAAAGTAACATGAGTCCACCCCGTAAAACTGCCACAACGTAGGAAGCGCATGGTCATCCAAAATGGTGTAGTAGGTCTCGGCGTTGAGTCTACCGGGAACTGCGACCAAGGGTCCCGTGCCATACCAGGAGAAACACTCCCATAGCATAATTCCACCGCCGCCGAACTTCACAGTTGGCACAATACATTCCGGCAGGAGGCGTTCTCCAAGCAGACGCCAAACCCAAACCCTGCCATCTGAACGGTAGAGGATGAACCATGATTCGTTGCTCCAGAGAACCTGTTTCCACTGTTCAACGGTCCGCTGTCGACGTTCTTTGCACCACGTTAGCCGAGTAGTGCTATTGGACTTGGTGATCAATGGCTTGTGGGCGGCAGCACGTCTATGATAACCGAGCAGATGGGCTTCCTTACGGATGGTATTCATTGAAAGAACACTGCTGGATGCCTGTTGAAACTCCTCGCGGATGTGGCCCATCGATTTGGTGCGGTGCTTTCGAATTTCTCTGGCCAGCACTCTGCGGTCTCTAACTCCCAGTTTTGTGAGTCTGCCGGCCTCTCATCTTCCACTTGCCAATCACGTAGGCCACTGTCGATTTTGGGTACTTCAACTCGCTGGATATGTCGCGTATGGATTAGCCATTTCTGCGATACCCGACGATTACACCTTTCTTGAAATCAGAGAGCTCCAAACTGCGTGGCATCTTGCATGCGACTGGTTGCGTTGTTGTTTCCCACACGATATTTAACGGCAGCGGCCGTGACGTGTATCAGGACCGCAGATATCGTCGATTGAAGGGGTGTCCAATTACTTGTTGGTAGATAGTGTATATATCTATTACTAATTTAAATTATTTACAGTTTGAAATTTAGGCGCCTAGGTTTCTTAGCCAAGTCATCTAGTACTTCCTCAGGAGAGACAGAAATATCCTTATGAATGTACAATAAAGCTAAACCATTCAGTCTGGTTTCTCCTGTTGTACTGCGCAAATAATATTTTAAGTACCTCAGGGTGGAGAAGGAACGTTCTGCAGAGCATGTTGTTACTGGCAATGTCGCCATTTTTTGCAAAAGTTTTCGAATGGATGGATACATAATATATACTGATTTCATTGTCCCGTTCCGCCAATCTGTCTTGGCTCCACGGAGACTTATTGAGCACCTTGGATGTTATTTTGAAATGTTGCGACAATTATCCTGCCTTGAGACGCGGTTCGGACCCTGGCCACCCCAATGGCCCAGAGACCAGCCCGTGGTGACGTGCTGGCAGGCGACCTAGAATACCTTGTCTGGGTTCCCGCTCTGTCTGGCGGGATAGGTCGTTTCTTACTTTATCGTTGACTGGAAGATTCCTTGCCCTCGAACTTTTTTTGGGGAATAATTTCCCTTTATTTTCTTTTTCAAAACATCTACACACATGTATGCACTGTCCTCATGCTTAGGACTTACAACATCAAGAGATAGCAAAAAATTTATTTACAGACTATTTACATTGGTGGTCTCTTCGTCTGCTTTCCCACAGACTTCTACCCTCATTCATCTTCCGAATCGCTTTCGGTGTGCACGTTCACCTCCTGCGTTTCGGTCCCCGTTTGATTGGGGAAGATGGTATGTTGCTGGAGGGTTAGCCTTTCTACAAAGGCTATTATCCCCTCCTGTTAACGGAAGATTGGATGAGCAGATCCAATCTTCGCGTTCTTTGCACACCTGGGATCAGTGTGTTTCTCCATTCGGCGAAGCCACTGCATTCAAGTACGCAGTGTTCTATGCTTGCCGTTCTCTTTCCACAGGGACAAGTGCAGTTCCTGATGGCAAATCTGCCTAGGTATTCAGGGCTGATGCCATGGCCACTGAGTACTTGATTCAGGAACTTATTTGTTTGTGCTCGTTTGGTCGAGACCTTCGGAAACACTCTGTGTGTCTTCCGCCCTGTCTCTCCTGTGTCCCATTTGACCTGCCATTCGGTCGTGGTCCGACGTGCTAATGCTGCGCGAGTACACCTTCGCGGCGTTCTGCATTGCACGTCGATCGTCTCTTTCAGCGTGGCTGCCTTCGCCAGCTGATCTGCCCTTTCGTTTCCTAGGATTCCGACATGGCTTCGTACCCAGTGGAAACTAACTGCCCCATCTCCCTCTGCCCTCAAGAGGGTTTTGATCCTCTGGACGATGGGGTTTCTTCCCCTGAATCTACTCAGAGCCTGCAGTGCTGCCTCACTGTCCGAGTAGAGTTTTATTCTTTCTTCACTACGCCTGGGGAGTGCCCAGGTGAGTGCCATCTCTATCGCCAGCAGTTCTGCCTGGAAGACAGAAGCGTTCTGCGATAATTTCACGCTTCCTGCAGTGGCTTCGTTCCCGTCCGAGAACGCACAGAAGCCTGCCCCCACTTGTCCCTTCAACTTTGAGCCGTCCGTGAATAGCTCATGCCCAACTCCCGTGGGTTTCTCCTTGTCCCACGGTGGGCAAATTTCCTCGGCAGGGTGGATCTGCCAGTCCACGCTTTCCATCTCCATGTCGGAGGCTCGACGCGGCGCACCGAGAAGGTAGGCGTCCTCGCCTGACCTTAGGCAGTGCATTGCTGCCTCCCTTTCCACTACTAGGTCTGCCGGCTCGCACCCCGCCAGCACTTGGAGTGCTAGGGTTGACGTTGTGCGAAAACAACCGGTTATCCCTAGTAGGGCCAACCTTTGGATTTGGTTTATCCCCTTCTTCATTCTGACTGTGGGATTCCACCATGCCTCACTTGCATACGTCAGAATTCTTTCAATTCCTCTCTGATAGATGGCCTTCTTGGTTTTGCCCGTTAACCTCATGCCATTCAATCTATTGAGAATCATCGTGCACCTTGTTCTAAGGTGCCTCAGGTGTGGCAGCCCTGATAGACTCTGATCCAGGACCACACCCAAGTATTTCATTTCACGCACCGCCTTGATAGTGCACCCTTGGAATCTGCACTGGGGTGGTGTTTTCATTACTCCTCTCTTAGCTATTGCTAGCAGAGTGGTTTTCTCAGGAGCGAAGCACAGTTTGCTTTCTCTGCTCCAATTTTCTAGCACATCCAAGGCCCTATGTGCTTCTCTTTCGATCACGTGTCTCCCTGAGGCGGAGACCACGAGAACGAAATCGTCCGCATAGGCTTGAATCTCCACTGCGGGCCCCAGGTCTAGGTTCAGTGCTGAATCAGCAACTATATTCCACCAGAGCGGCCCGGAGTTGGATCCCTGCGGACACCCTCTATGGTACGAACGCGAGGATTGCCCATTCCCATGCTTCGAACTCGACTCTTCTATCAGACAGGTAGCTGCTGATCAGTTTGAACAGGTTCCTTGGACAGCCAAGTTCTTTAAGTCTGGTTAAAACCATTGGCCACCAGACACTGTTGAATGCCCCCTCACGTCTAGTGAGATGAAGCAGGTATGGAGCCCCTCCGCTTTGTTCCTCTCTGCCCTCTCTCGGAGGCTGCGAATTGCCTGCGTTGCGCAACGCCCCGGAAGGAAACCAAATTGGTTCCTGTTTAGCTTTCCCTGCTCCATAAGAAAGCCAAGCGCTCTGTTCGTTATGAGCTTATCCAGCACCTTGCTCCACGCCGAGAGGAGGCAGATGGGCCTATAGGCTGCGGGATCATTTTTGTTCTTTCCGGTCTTGTTGAAAAGAACTAGCACCGCTGTTTTCCACAAGTCTGGGAAGATTCCCCTCCCGAGGCATTCGTTTAGGAGCGCCACAAAATACCCGGGATTTGCATAGTAGATTTCTCTGACTATGCTGAGGTCGAACCCATCCTTGCCTGGTGCTTTGCCCGTGTTTAGACTGGAGAGGGCATTCTCCACTTCGTCTCTCGTGAAGGGGGGTCCTCACCAGTGTCCGGCGGGATCCGACTTTCTTCCCTTATTTCTTTTTGTTGAGGGGAGTCCCCTTCTCCCTCGTCTCCTTGGAAGTGGTAATCCAAGAGACTTTCTACGGTACTATCAAGAGTCTTTGATAGGCTACCGTCTGCCCTTTCTACCGCTGCCAGTTTCAGCGGTTCGGTTATGGATCCCCTCGAGATCTTATAGGGGATCCCGAAAGGGTCAGCCGGAGTTTGAAACTCACACAGTTTTCTCCAGTAGGAGATTTTCGAGAGATTCAGTTCTCTCCTGTATGCTGAACGAGCCTTTTTATGCACTTCTGTGCACTCCCTGTCTTGCGGAGTAGCTTTTGCTCTTTGCAGAGCTTTCCTACTCCGCCTAGCTCTCGCCCTTAGAGCTTTTAGTTTCTCCGACCACCAGGGGTGGGGGTCCTTGGCTCCCCTTTTATTTCCCCTACTACTCTCGCATAGCGCTGTTATTTGACTGGTGAGTTCTTCAAAGAGGGAGTTGAGGTCCGACACTTCTGCGGCCTCTTCTTCCCTCCTACCCCCCAACAAGGTAGTTAACTTGGCTTTAAAAGCCCACCAGTCTAGATTCTTCATTAAGAACCTTTTGCGCTTGGGTCGGATGGGCTTTTCCGATCCCAAAACGAAAGATAGCGCTAGGTGGTCACTGCAGCTCTCGTCGTCCAGTACTTGCCAATCCTGGACAAGGCTGCGCTTAGAGACTCTGACGAGAGTCACGTCGATCCAAGAGGAGCCCCTCGCCCCTTGGAAGGTCGGGGTGCTCTCTGGATCGTTCAAGAAACTCAGGTCTGCCGCGTTGGCAAAGTCCACTAGTAGCTGGCCGCGTTCGTCCTCGTTCTGATTGCCCCAGAGAGGACTCTTCGCGTTGAAGTCGCCTGCTATTATTATCTCATGACTGGGGAATTCCCCTAATAGAGCCATTAGCTCATTCAGCGTTTCTCTCAAATTGCCTGCTGGAGAACTGTATACGTTCACCATTAAAAATTTCGCATCACCACATTCCACGCCCAGGGCGACCACGTTCTCGGAGCATTTTATCTCGAGAACCGCTAGGGACGGGTCTTTCACGACCGTGGCCACCCTGGGCTTTGCCACCCTAGGGTGGTAGATCCGGTAGGAGTTAGGGAAGCCCACCACTCTTCCCCCTGTTCGAATGGTTCCTGCAATAGCAGAATATGAGCTTTTTGCTCAGTGGCTGTCACCAGGGCCTGTGTTGTTGCTGCCCGTACGTGGTGCAGATTGATTTGAAGCACCTTAACGCCTCTCTTTGGTTTATTATCCATAATGAGTGCGTTCTTTTAGCAGAGCCAGTTCTCTGACAAGGCTTGGGCATTCCTTGTCTAGACTCGAGTGACCTACATCCACTCGACGCCTGAATCTCTTGTTGTTTGAAAAGCAGTTAGTGCAGACCGGGCTATTGCTGCACTCTTGGCGCTTGTGCCCGGTTTCCCCACACCGAGCACACCTATCCTGCTCTTCGGTGCACCTTGACCTAAAGTGCCCGAACCCGTTACACCTGTAGCAACGGACCTCCCTCAGATATTCCCTTACTGAGTGGACGGTCCATCCCACTCCGAGCTTGCCTCGCTTCATCACTTTTTTGAAGGTCAGTGGGTCCGCCTCTGCTACCCAGTGGCGTTTCCCACCCTTCACCTTCAATGAGAACTTGAGCTGGAGGCTGCTCTCCTCCAACTCTGGGTTCTGTTCCGCGAGACATTGCTCGACCTCTTCCCTTGACAGGTTTCCGTCTATCCCGTAGACGATAAACCTTGGATTCCTTTTAGCTGGCAATCTGGACCGAAGGTTCTCCTTCGTCACTGCATTGCTCTTTAGCTCCGAATCCAGTTTCTCTATTTCTTTGGCGGAGGAGCATTCCACCATTACTCCTCCCCCATTGACCTTTCTAACTCCCTTAACCCCAATCTGGAGTTTGGCGGGGCAAATCTGAGTTTGCAGAACCGCCTTAACGTCTTCTGACGAGGGAGAACCCTTGTCTGTTGCGGGGTAAACGAGAAGCACGTGCCTCTTCTCGACCCTCTTGGCTACCACCTTCTTGGCTACTTCCTTCTTATTCTTAGCCGTTTTTTGCTTAGGGGCCGTGTTCCCCTTGCCGGGCTTCGCTCGAGCCGCTTCGGCATATGTTTTTGGAGCCGCGTTAGCGTGCTCACTTCTTTCCTGTAGTCTCCCTTGGACGAGACTCATTTCTATCACTTGCTTGGTGCAAGCTGCCTGTAGCGAGTTCGCTACCTTTCTTATCTTGGTTCTGGTGTTAACCAGAACCTTATTTGATGGATTCTCTAGAATCCTCTCCAACTCTTGAAAGAAGGAGTTGACTGCGCTTGCGAATTCCGACGGAATTTCTAAGCCGCAGTCTGCCTCAACGGGCTCACTGGGACCGGGGGTTGAAGTCCCCGCGTCCTCTGCCATCTCTCTACTCGGGTTGCTAACCGAGTGTAAGCCCTGGGACCTGTGTGCCTGGTCGGTCAGACTTAGTACGTTCGACAGTCAAGTGCTCAGCGGTACCCTAGGGTTCTTCCGCTGTAACCTGCACTTGACCCTGGTTGAGTGCGGGATTTGGCCTGATCCGTAGATCAGGGGGACCAGCACGGCGACGACGTACCCGCTCGTTTGTCAGAGTTGCGCACCTTGCTTTGACCGAGGTTTGGACTTTGCCCTTACAAGGGCAGTTTTAACTAAGTCCAAACGCACTGCCTCGAAACCCTATTGTATATTCAGGGATCGAATTAAAAAAAAATTTTGAGGGGAGCAATTCACTCCCCTCGCTCTGCTAGCAGAGTCTATTGGAACAGCAGTCGATTTGATTCGCAATCAATCACACGGTACTCACTCAACCAGCCTCTGACAACGGCCGGTCATAAGTTCATCACATTCGGCTAATCCATCAAGGGCGTTTTTTGGCTTTTTTTCCATCCTGGCTATTTTTCTGTACCAGACTCTAAGTTCCCCGCATACTGCAGAAGGTGAAGCGTATGCAATGTCAGATGCGTACTGTTCGCATAGTGACTTTACAAATTCTTCATCTTTTGGAGAAGTAGTTTCCACTCCTTGTTGAGGCAAAAGCACTTGGAACGATCTCAGAGTATCCTCATGTGCAATAAATCTTTCCTTCATCTCATTTAAAAACGCATCAAGGAAAGGAATAAAGGTCGTTCTTCTGTAATAACTTTCAGCCGAATCGTGTTCAATATTGCTGCGGTGTGTTTGGCGATTTAATACTCGAGGAACAGTAACTGGTATGCCTACTCTATCACAGATTTTTTCAGCTTCTAAGTACAGAATGTTAAATTCCTCTTCAGCATGGTCTCTGATTTCTTGAATAATATGAGCAATATCTTCTGCATGTTCAACGGCAGTCATTAAGTCAATGTTTCCATGGGGGTTCGAGCAACTGAGGGGCGTATAAAAATTGCATTTCTGATTTCTTTGTGTCACTTCTATGTAGGAAGTTTAAGGGATCGTATAAAAATTTCTTTTTTGATTTCTTTGCGTCACTTCTGTGTAAGAAGCCTAGAGGGTCGTATAAAAATTGTCATTGGATTTTTTCCCTGGTTCTCTGTTTTTTCCCCGTGGATCTTTTTTCCTAGATTGACGCCACAGGGGCAGCAGAGTTTGATTAATTAATAACCTACGAATTAATAATAATAAATATTTATAATCTTACAATTGGTAAAGCAAAACTGATTGCGATTTTGAAGTTTGGTAGCAATTTAATAGAAGATTAACACAGGGTTTTGTGAATATTGAAACTGCTCCTTTTATGAATGCATTGCAGATTGGCCAATAAGAAGGGTGCAATAAAACCCAACATAAATTAATACCTTCACAGTAATAATAATAATGAAAATAATTTCAATAATGATGAGGTCATTTCTAAAAAAAAAAAAAATCAAAAAAAGGAGGCACGGGCCCTGCGGTTGCCGGAAAACTGCCACACATTTTTCATTAAGGGGTCTGGCACAAATTGCTGTTCCTCCGAAGAACACTTTGAATGTGTGACAATTTTTCCAGTGGAGCAGTTTACCGAATTATGTATGGCAATTTTCCAAAATGCCTAACGAGGGGAAGGAACTCTCTTGTTTGTCTAAATTTTCATGCCGGTTCATTTAAGTTTATGGCAACTGGCCACAAAAGTTCGGGGGGGGGGGGGCTATAAAGATTGCCGTTTCTGGGTCTATATTGAGAACTGAATTGGGAACTCCAAACAAACGAATTTCGAGAAAACGTTCCATGTAAGCTAAGAGAGAATTGTACTTTAATTTGAAGAAATAAATTGACGAGGATCCGTGGTACACTTCGTTGGCGGGGGAGGGGGGGGCTCTACCTCCAACTTCCGTAATATTATATTCTGGGCCGCTGGAGTCTGTCAGTGATGTTCCCCTTGAAGCGTCCTCAAGGTTTGTGAGCTTGGGGGAGGGGATTCCCCAAAATGTTAAAATGGACGTAGAGCTGTAAACATTAGAACCATGCTTTATATAATGATTCTGTACACGACCACGAATTTTCAGGAGGGCGGGATGAATTCAACCTCCCCCAAGTTTCTAAGAGCGCAGACAAGTGCTCAAGTTAAGAGATTTGCTCACAATTTCTTTGCTTCATGTTGTGTTTAGTGACAGACTATGCATGCTCTTCCCCCGTCCCCCAGAAATTTGGTGAAGTCTGTAAAAGGGATACGAGGTGTTTGGTTTCAAGGGCTCTACCCCCAACTTCCGTAATTTTATATTCTGGAGTCCAGAATATCTGGACCTCTAGAGTCGGCCAGTGTAACCTATCGATGTTACCCCTGAAGAGCTCTTAGAAACATGGGTTGGGGGCGAATTCACCCCACCCACCTGAAGATTCGTGGTTGTGTACAGAATCATTATATAAGGCATAGTACTAATGTTTACAGCTCTACGTCCATTTTAACATTTTGGGAGAAATCCCCTCCCAAGCTCACGGATCTTCGCGGACGCTTCAAGGGGAACATCCTGGATACACTGACAGACTCCAGCGGCCCAGAATATAATATTACGGAAGTTGGAGGTAGAGCACCCCCCCTCCTCCCCCGCCAACCAAGTGTACCTTGGATTCTCGTCAATTTATTTCTTCAAATTAAAGTACAATTCTCTCTTGGCTTACATGGAACGTTTTCTCGAAATTCGTTTGTTTGGAGTTCCCAATTCAGTTCTCTCAATATAGACCCAGAAACGGCAATCTTTATAGCCCTCCCCCACAATCCCTTGAACTTTTGTTGCCAGTTGCCCTAAACTCAAATTAACCGGCATGAAAATTCAGACAAACAAAAGAGTTCTTTCCCCTCGTTAGGCACCTTGGAAACTGCCCTACTGGAAAAATTGTCACATTCAAAGTGTTCTTCGGAGGAACAGCAATTGGAGCCCGGCCCCTTTAATGAAAACCATGTGGCTAGAACCCCCACCCTCATTAATCCGGCCCTGTGTCGATTATGTAAATGGATGACTGTTTTGTTGGAGTTGGATTTTATTTCCCTGGCTTTTTTTCCGTTGGCTTTTGTTTCCGTTGGCTTTTTTTCCTGGATTTTTTTCCGTGGATCTTTTTTCCTTGGATTTTTTCCCTAGATTCCCCTCCCCTCCCTACAGAGACGTCCATCGAAAAGAATTACCAAGACAGAAACAGGGCTCAACGTGATTGTATTAACTAATAATGAATTTTCTATGAAAAAAAAACTTTTACAGAGATTCAGAAAAATAATTTTTTCATGACACGTAAGTCGTTTAGTCAAGGGGAGTGCTGAAATATTATTTAAAAATCACGCACACGACACACGCACATATACATATACCCGATTTCCCACAGCATAAGTGTTACAAGGAATTTTTCTGGTACCTAACGCCTGTTCGGTTTAAAAAAAAAAACATTTAAAGATAAAGATAAATTTACTATCGAACAATAATAAGTATTTTTCTCTTACAATTGTCGATGCCAAACATCTTAAACGCTTTGCCGTTCAGTTCTTTTTATTTCATTTATTAGTATATGATGTAATAATAAATGAATTTACATCTTTCTATAATATATTTACTGGAATTTTCCTAAATTTCGTTAATTGTACACTTTCAGACTACATCTACATGACCTTCGTACCAGGACAATGCATTTTACGATGTAAATAAAATTTTGCAGAATTAACTTACCTTTAATTCTTCAAACTTGTGATTTTATTCATGAAACATTATTTGAAATGTATATATACTCCGTACTTGTATATGAGTTTCACAGCGTGACAAAGAGATTTCAGAAAGAATACCAAAAAATTATTTTGTTTAAAAAAAAAGATGAAGTGATAAAGGTAAAATTATTATTGAACATGAACAGTAGGAAGACGCTTTCTCCTCCAAAAAATTTAGCCGTACGACGCGGGTTTTATCTTAAAGAAGGCGAACCGACATCTTTAAGACAAAACCCCCGTCATACTGTTAAATTTCACCATTTTTTTTTTATTTATTTATGGAAATTTTGGTGAATTCTCTTAATCGTTCTCATTTAGACACATATATACTCTCATGTGATCCCCTTCCTGATGTGATGATACAAGTTTGCCAGTTTCTTTGCCTTTTTATAAACAAATAAATTTATCAAATTCAGATCAGATCATATGTAGAGGATTTTAGGAAGTGAGTGTCTGACCCCAGGTCTTAAACAACCCTTAGAAATAGGAAGCTAGGAGATTTGGGCTAGAGTGCCAGATAGGAAAGTGACACGGGAGCGAAGTAGAAAGGGGGAGGAAGACGCCCTTATTTATAGCCGCGGGGGGGGCAGTACTCGGGGTCCGACGGCTTAACGTGCACATCCGACGCACGGCGGATATTTAGTGGATCGAGTGTTCGTACCTGCTGGGATCGAACCTGAGGTCCTTTCCGTGGCAGTCATGAACGTTGCCCACTAGGCCACCCGCGGCCCCAATTTATCAAGTTCTCCTCACATTCGTTGTTATATACCCCCCCCTTCCCCAATTACTCGGACCCTGGAGCAGTCGATAGTGCAATTCTTAGATAAGTTATTAAATTGCCTTCTCTTGGCCCTAATGTTGTAAAATACATAAACTGAGTGTGAACATTCATACGGCTTAAGGTGAATATACAATACGTAATAAGTTTAGAAAACATATGAAAACGTGTGTAACTTACTTGTTTCTTGATGTACAATCCAATATCATTGGGATGCACAGGATAAGATACGGAAGAATCGGTTTCGCTCCTTGCGTTGTCAGTGGGCTCATCATTATGTTCATTATCAGTAGGTATTCTACATTGTTCTACTTCTCTCTCATCCTGTCTATTCTCACTCCTGTTGGTATCATCAATTTTTGCCTTTTTAAAAAATGACACTAATTTTTCCTGAATGAAGTTCCTTTTCATTTTGTGACTTTTATCACAGTAGCAATTTTGCGTCGAGCAGCCCTGAGAAAGTGAAATCACGCTTCTTCCTACAGTAATGGCAAACTGACAATGTCTCAATTTTCTGCCAACAAAACAAGTTTTGAAAGGACTATTCGACCGCTCCCGGTTCTCCCCAGAGCCAGACGATGAAGGGACAGTTGTTTTATTTAGCTATAAACAAACGGTCACACTCAACCTCGGTTAAGTATGTGGACATTTGACCTTGGAATCAAGAGGTCAGGCAGTGCTGCCCTTCCTCTACGAGTTGCATAATGTAGAGTAAGGGTGGTGATCCCCAGGGCTAGAGAATCACCACCCACATAGCCGTTCGTTTCTGTTTTTTTTTTTTTTATTGAGAACAACCAGCTCCTGTCCTGTGCGGGGCTGATAAAAAGGGAGCGGTAATCGCCCCCTCTCCTCTGTGTGTGTGTGAGAGAGAGAGAGAGAGAGATTTGCAAGAGGTGCCAGTCAGAAAGAACAAAAAAACAAATAAGAAAAATTCGTTCTGGATTCAGTACTCAATACTGAAAATGAAAAACACTAATTTACACTTTTCTGCTTTCTTATTTTATTAAAAATATCACACCAGAAATTGCTCTTTAATGCTGAAAAAAAAAAAAGAAAAAAAGACCAATGGGCCTCTGGGAGGGGACCGGTCCCCTTGGTCCCTCCCCGTGGCTGCGCCAATGCTTTAGTTTACACGTTTTATTTCTAAAATATTCCATTATTCATGAATTTTTAAACGTTTTTTTCCTAAGTTATAGGTTTTGGAAACATGAGTTCCATTTTCTTATAGCTAGCAGCTGAACAATCAAATTGGCAAGAAACCGCGGTTTGTCAGAACGTGAATGTCGAAGAGTGTTGAATTGCCCTTGTGTTTGTCTCATTTAAATGCACTAAGACCTTTCACAAAGTTCTCACGTGAAGAGCTAAAAATTTCTACTGAGTTCAAAAGGCGAGCTGTTAAAAGTATTGTATCTCTAACGATTTAAGATTTTTATGCAGTTTTTGTAATAGCTCGTATTTAATTATTTATTTCCGAATACATTAATGTTATGCGAACTTCAAGTGCATTTGCCGTCAGAAGTAGCTAATTCGGAATCCTCTAAACTTTAAGATGGTTGATTTCAAAATAGGCATTTTTTATGAAAGGAGCACTGTTTATAACAGTTATACGTTATAAAAGTTAAAATTGCTGTGTTTCGCAGACATTTTGAAAATTATGTTCTAAAAGCATTCCAAGTCACGTAAAATTTGTAAACCTTTTATTATACAGACGGTTTCGACCGTAAATTTGTTTTTCCAATCTGTACTTTTTCGCTAATTTAGAATCTTAACAATGTTTGCTACTTTCCCTACTTGTCACTGAAATCTGAAAAGCATCTTTTCCGTCAAAATTTGCGTTTCTTACGATCCTTTTAAAAAGAGAAGTACTCAAGTTACATCTGTGAATACAATAACAAGTGATTTATGTTTCTTTTGTATCTCTGAAATGATCATAACATCTCTACATGTGGTATAGCAAAAAACCTTACTACACAGAATTTCTAATTTATTGCATCCAAAGCACCATTTTGATATTTATTACTTTTTTTTTAACGCCGGCATGTATTTGTAGTTAAAATAAATGTTTCCGAAATATTCTTAATTCTGAAACATATTTAGAATCTTAACAATGTTTGCTATTTAAAGAAGTAACCAAAATGAATATTTTTACATTTTTAGTTAAATTATTAAATAAGTAGAAATATGAAAAAGTGCCTTCCCTTAAAATAATATTAGAAAAATTCGTTATAGTTGATTTAACAATTTCTGAGTTAAATCATACCGTAAATAGAAACATAAAAAACAATGGCCTTTTCTGAAAATGCAGTGAAAGAATATGAAATAATACTGGTTTCAATTGGTGCTTATATAATTTTTGTGGATTTATGTTTTTTTTTTTTTTTGGTAGATTTATAAGGAGAATTATTTTTAAGAGAGAGAACAAGACATGTCAGCTTAAAGAAGTACCCAAAATTAATAGTTTTACATTTTCTCAGTAACAACAGCTGCAAAATTTGCCCTCGTGAATTCAATCTTCATGGAATTTACCAATTGAAAGTAAATTATGAACCATTCACATAAAATGCATAAGTAATATCAGTCTATTGTTTTATTAAATTCCGTACGTTTATGTTTCCAATTTAAACAGTTTCGCGATTGAGAATTAGATCTTCACGAATATCCAATACATCAAAAACAGAAGTCTATCATTAGTTAAGTTTGTGGCGCCATCTATTGGTAAAATTTTATAATCTTACTAAAATTATTTTTGACTAAGGAGTTTTGTTAGGACCAAATGCAAAACAGTGACGCAAAGAGGAGGAGGGCAAATGTCAGTCTCACAACACTTTAAACATAATAATGTTTTCTGAACATTAAAATATGCTCAACAATACTTAATGTTAAATGATCAGAAAACTGATTTTTAACTGTTGCGAGTTAGCTGTAAAATGATAACCCGCAACTTTCAGTTTATGGATTAAAAAAAATAATAATTTCAATGCCTAGTTACTCCATTCGGGCTGAGATCGATCCATGTAATCTAAGGCCTGAATAACCCACACGACCGTTTGTGGTACGGAACTGAATTTTTAAAATTTATGCAAAATTACTACACCCTTTATAAAAACGCATCCTCTGTGTCTAATGTGGTACAAAAAACATTGTTCCTCACAAGAAACTAGTAATACGTAAACTGAATAGGTTTAATTTGAAGTTTAAATTGTAGCACTATTGAAACTAGCAGTTTAGATAACGCTGCACAAAAATGGCTGATTTATCTCATTAATTGGGGTATATCAAACAGAACAATATGTTTTCATTAATCACCTGTTATGTTACTATTAACAAAATAACGCAAATCATCAAGAAAATTTCATGCTAATTCATTATTAATGAAAGAAAAAATTGTGACACGCAAGGAAGTAACTTAAAACGGAAAAACAAATTAAAAAAATAGAACAGTGATGCTCTCGCAGACTGTAAAACTGGATCTTTTTTTTTCACTTTTTAACAAATGTAAAACAATTGCGGACACGATCACAAATTTTCAAATTGCAGGATCTCAGAATCCATTTTCAGACACCTTGAGTACCATATTAAACTCTACGTGAAAATAAATAAGTCTAGATGTTATATTGGATATATTACAGGCTGGAAATATTTCTTGTAACACAATGCAAAGAAAAATTAAAATGTCAGAATTAAAAAATAATGCATTTCTGTTGCTTTATCTTACAAGAAAATATTTACTAGTTAAAGTAAAAGAAGGTTGGAAAATGAGAAAAGCTATTTAAAAGTAACAGAGTACTTCAAAATTAAAAATTTTACATTTCTACATAGATCTTATTTGATTGCCTTAACATTTAGTTAAAGAATTTGCGGCCGATGATACCGTTCCTCTGAAAATTCCTCAATTGCTTCATCGAGTGATTTACGTACATTTCTATGTATGTTCATGTTAAGCCAAAATATTGACCGATCTTAATGCATTGTGGGCCTCAAATATATTTTAACCGGTTTCAGAATCTAGAAAGGCAATGCTGAAGCGTATGGTGTTAAGGGAATTGTTACAAAGTTTCAACTAACACTCAATATTTCGGGAAACTTCATGGCCGAGCGTTTTAGCACCTGTACGATTGTAGAAGGCTACTTACTATAGGGCTCTTAGATATATCAATATATAACCGTTCTATGTTCTGATCACCCATTGTGAAAAAACCATCAGCAGGAGGTGTGAGTCGAACTCACATCTCCTCGCTCCGGAGTCAGTTATTATCCGGATTGAACTATACCGACCTTGGCTTATAATTGCAACTTGCTGTTTACAGATGTGCGTCACCTCTGAGGTAGGTACGTCACGTATATCCCCCCCTTGAGAAGGTAGGGGGAACGAAATAAAGGTTTCGAGTCCACAGTATACCGTGCCTGAAGAAGCGCTCAGTGGTCTAAGCGATGGCTTCTGCCCATTCGTCTGGGATGGGTCCCGGATCGAATCACGGTGAGGCGTAGATGTATTGTTTGTCTTACGGTTTGGCTCTCTCCCTTTCCTGGAACCAGTCTCCCCAAATTAGGGACGGGCGACTACTTACACTGAAGAGCAATTGAATTAGAGATACCTGTCTAGTAACGTGTAGCACCAGATTTCGCCCTGATGACGGTGGCGATTCGTCTCGGCATGTTTGTTTGTTTGATTGGAGGTTTAACGACCACCGTGAGCAACTCAATGGGCTATAAGCAGTCGCCCGTCCCTAATTTAGGGTCACTGGTTCCAGGGAAGGGAGAGAGCCAGTGCCGTAAGACAAACACGACATCCATGCCTCACCGGGATTCGAACCCGGACCCCTTACGGACGAATGATCAGAGGCCAGCGCCTTAGACCACTGCGCCACCGGGGCGGCCGTCTCGGCATGGACACGACAAGACACCGAAGCGTTGGAAAGCCATACGGATCCACGACCCCTGAACAAGCTCCCACAGTTCACGAAGATTTGGTGGAGGGGGTCAGAGCCTCGAACATCTCTCTCGATGGCATCCCAGATGTGCTCCATGGGAATGAGGTCAGGTGACCTAGCTGGCCAAAGAAGCGAGGTCACGTCGGTGGGGTGTTCATCGAACCATTCGGATACAATTCGGGAGCGATGGCTCTGTGCATTGTCTTGTTCCAGGATGAGGTACCCAATGGAATGTTAAAGACGCACAAACGGGAGCAAATGGTCGTCCACGATATCCCGGTGACGTTGACCTGTGAGGGACGATGTCACACGTACCAGGGTTCCCATTTCAGGCAACGTAAACAGTCCCCAGACGAGAATGCCACCCTCACCAGCTTGAAGACCCAGCAAAAACTGTCTTGCTGGGCCAGCACTGGGCCATTGCTGTCAGCCAGCAGTGCTATCAATGGCCCAGCACTATGTTGCCGCTGCCGAACCGTCAATAAAATGTCCGGGTGGCCAACAGAAGGGCCAGCAGTTCAGGCCAACAGCTGGCCAACAGTTGGCACCCCATCTGTTGCCATATGCCACAACAGGGTCATCAGTGGTCCATCACAGGCAGTAGCTGCCACAAGTGGCCCTTCAGTGGCCCTGCAAGCACGTGCCAGAAATGATGGCTAGCCTAATGTGGTCCGCTAGTTTGCCGGTAGTGACAGCCGGCAACCACGTGACGTAACTGATGGCTTGCCGAATCTTATCCGCCAATTTCCCGGTAGCACCCATAAAAAATAAAAAAAAATAAAAAAAATTCAAGGATAATCCCCAAAGCTTCCATTTTTTTTTTGTATGTTCCCTTACGAAACATATAAATTGTAGCACTGCGCTGGGGAAATTTTCTCAACTAACCGGAAAAACACCTGTTTGGATCTAAGGGGATTTGAACAAGGGTCGTTTACGTGGGAGCTGAACTCTGTACCGACCAGACTAACTTCCCACGCGTGATATAGAAGTTGCTTGTTTCGTAAGAAATGTGTAATCGAATGTTTCCCTCTTTCATTTTACAACATTGCGAGGTATTTTTCGGAAAAGTCAGTTTCATGTAATTCATAAATTTATTTTTTCAACGTAGCGATAGTTTTTTTTTACCTTGAGGGAACTTCACTCATTTTCAAGGAGTGTACATACTTAGAGCCGCTTTCCAAAGTTTTGTACTGTCCTTGTCGTCTTGAAAGGAGATTGTTGAATTAATATATATTTACCCGGGTTCATGTCACATTCTGTTACATTTTTAACGTTGTATCTTTCCTTTCCGTTCTCCGAAGCTACATTTGTTTTAAAGAGGAAATATATTTTATTTTACGTCGAATTCCTCCCAGTCTTGTGTATTCAGCCCATGGATGAGTACATTACATCCACATAGCGTTGCTTTTTTTTCTTTCAAATAGTTAATAAGTTTTGTACGCGTATAATTCTTTTTTTCCAACAAACGTTTTCTTAATGGTTTTCCAGGACATTTGTTTCAAGCGGTTTCAAATTTTTTCTTGTTATTCACCCACTCCATGTTATTCATGGGAATAGAGTGGCCGAGGGGGTGTATTTCATTGCTGTAATCTAGTATTTTATGGCTTAATCTGATATCTTCGTCGACGTAGAATTTCATAGGAAATTAATTCGCCTCTCTATATATGGATTTTTTTCTTAACATCAACTAAAATAACACGATGGCGATAGCGTCGTGTTCAACTAACTGGTATCATAAGAGGCACAGCAAGTGTTGCTTATGCGCATGCGCAGTCCCGTTGCTTCCACCACCTGTTGGGGTTGTATTTGTTGCCAGCAACGGGCCACTAGTGGCACTTGCTTGGAAGCCCACAATTCACGGCGATGCTACAGGGCCATCAATGGCTCGCCAACTGATAGCGAGCGCTGCCACCAACGGACCGCTACTGGGCCGTGAACGGCAGATTTCAGCCAGCAGTGACCGAGCACTGCCAGCTGGTGGCCAGCAGTTTCCCAGCACCTGTGTTTTTGCTGGGGAGTGCCCTGCTGGCAAGAAGGATCCATCGCTTCATGTGGTTTGCGCCGTACTCGTAAGCTGACATCCGCATGTACCAACGTGAATCTCGACTCATCAGTCCAGGCAACGTTTTTCCACATGTCTAGCCTGCTTATAGCCCATTGAGTTGCTCACGGTGGTCGTTAAACCTTCAATCAAAAAAAAAATCATGTCTAGCGTCCAGTGGCGATGTTCCCGCCCACATGCTAATCTTTGCACCCTGTGATGTGCGGTCAGCAGCGGTACCCTCGTGGGACGATGGCTTCTGTACCCCATAGCGAGAAGATGGTTCTGGATGGTGTGGTTGCTTACACGTTTTTGTGCACCAGCGTTAAATTGCAGAGTGATTTCCTGCACCGTGGCCCGTCTATCCGCTGTTACCATGCGAGCTAGCCGACGATGACTAAGCTCATCCACCCGCTGTTTTCCACTGCAGTTGGCCCTTGCAGGGATGGTTTTACCGGATTCGATGTACTCACGGTGCACCCGTGACACAGTAGCTCGTGAAAATCCCAGTGCCTGCACGACTTCCGAGATGGAGTGACCTATTCGTCGGGCCCCGACAATTTTCCCACTATGAAATGCGCTTAGATCCTTCGTCTTACCTGTACTGCGTCCGACTCTTACTGATTCCCGTCGCATCACTCCTTATATTGTCGGATCACTGCATACGTCATGTCGTTTCCGTTTACAGGGCCACCCACAGCGCCATATTTGCATAACGCCAGATGTCTCTAATTCAATTGCTCTTCAGTGTATATCTCATTGAGTTACGCGCGGTGGTCGTTAAACCCCCAATAAATTAAAAAAAAAATTAAGGAGCGCTCACAGTAGAAAGTATGTTTTATTAATTCCAGAGAATGTGTGCAAAATGTATCGTACATTTTTCGAAACGCAGAAGGAGATTTCATTTATTCCAGACGATGTGTCAATGTGAAAATACCTATCTGACGCTGGAGGATTCGAAGGCACGTTTCCTGGCCCCGGAGCCGGTTATTTTCCCGACTGAAGTATACCGACCTTGGCTTATTACTGCCACTTGCTGTTTTGACACTTACCTCATCTGAGTAGTACGCCACATCGTGATATAAAAATATCGACGTATATTTCATAGATAGCAACTTATGTAACAGAAATTAATGATAAAATAAGGAAAATATGGGTTAATACCAGCTGTCGCCGTGTGTTTACCAAGAAGTTTCGTTAGACGAAGACATCTGGAAGTTCTGGTGTAAGGTTGAATAAAATTTGCATAAAAAACCCGGAGCGTTGATTTTTTTTTTACTTTTTTTTTTTTGATTGGGGGTTTAAAAAAATATTTTATTGGACTTCTTTGACAGATACACTTACATATATATTGAGCTTGGTTGACAGATGTGTACAGTATAGACATTCTGTGTTTCAACAACAGCAATGTACATAGGTGAACAAGGAACTCAGCGAATAAACCCCCGAAAGATAAACACAAACAACCATGCCTTACCCGGGATTCAAAACCAGACCCCTTCGTTGGGTGAATGATCAGAAGCCATCGCTTATATCATTGCGCCACAGGGGTGGCCGTAAGACAAACACAACGTGCATGCCTTACCCGGGATTCGAAACCAAGTCCCTCCGTTGGGCGAATGATCAGAAGTCATTGCTTAGTTTCAATATTCGCTTTTATTCACTTAAAATAATTACAACAGAACATCCCCAACCTCACACGCAGTGTGAGAGAAGGGAGAAATAAAACAAAATGTAGATATTTACAATGAAATGATATTTGTACAAATGAGCAATGACAGGCATTGCATTATTTGCTGTAAACAGCAGTAGCTCTGGGATAATTGTTCATTGAAGTCTTGGAACATCACTGGAGCGAATCAATTTGTAGAAGTTATTTGCGCAGTTCTAGTGACATGGGAATCGCTGGTGGCAGAGAGTCACTGTGAGCATGAAGAGTACTGTGTACAAAAGGTGACATTAGCAGGAAGCAAACACAATCCAGTTCCAGGAGGAGACATGGTGAGGGAACAGTAAAAATAGAAAGTTCCGACGTAGGTTTAAGAGTATTAAAACAGAAGATGAGCATTCTGGGCACTAAAAACCCGAAACCAGGGACGACACGGTGACCATGTTTTGAAGAAAGCCGGTAACCGTGCCTTATCATTCGCCAAGGAGTATTCCAGGGTGATTCTGGCTTTAACCCTGTTGCGTTAGTGTGCAACCAAGGAGGTAGAGAATGTGAAAGAATCTGGATCTTGTAACTGTAGCAGGTGAGAGAAAATAATATATTTAGCTAGGATAAATAAATACGAACAAACTGGTAAAATAGAGGAGAAACTTGTAGAACTGTGGCCGAGGAAACGATAATCTTCTAGGGTAAGATCACTGGTACAAGAAGGATGTACAAGTTGGAACATACTGTGAAACAGTGGGAGCAGCGTCGGACAGTAAACAAACATGTGTAAGACGTCTCCAACGACATTACAAAAAGGACAGAGATCTGATGATACTATATTTCTCCGGAACAAAGTTAAAGGGACAGGCAGTCGATTGTGCAAAAAACTCCAGTGCACATTATGTTCTGAGGAGATGGCCCGTGAATGTTGGGCAGTAGACCAGACCGAGGTTAGTGCAAAAGAAGGAACAGTGGGGATAGGGCAAGGTACCGCAGAAGAAGAACAGAGAAAACGGTACAGGGTGCGGATGGAAAGGCTGTGGAGAGGGAGGAGGTCACCGGAAAAGGGAAGGAAGAACGGGAAAGTGAGAAAGGCAGAGGAAACGGAAAGGAGGCCAGAGGAATTGACTAGGGAAGGAAAAGGTGATTGAAGAGCATGTTTAAGTTGGAGGAAGTTATCAGATAGTTCGGGCGAGGGTGGGAGAGTGGGAAAAAGGTCGGAAACGGGTTTCCATGAAAAATCGGGGAGGAACAGTTGGTAAACGGGGAACTACACCAGCGTGTAGCCATGCGGGGGAAAAGAAAACGTTGGCAGTAGGGAGGTGGAGGACGGAGGAGAAAAAAAGAGGCTCGGAAAGAAGTTCAAGAGTGGAAGAGGGGGTTGACGAATGAGCGGTAATGAACGAAGGAACTGAACAGCTTCATGGTAGACTAGAGGAAAACGGGGAAGGGTGACATTGTGAATATCCATCTTGAGAAGAAGATGGACGGTGAGGCAGGGATTAAGGGGGAAGTCAGAACATTAAGCAAAAGAATGGAAGCGGAAGAGTCTGGTTGAACTGTCAAACGGAGGAAATTGAAAATTCTTACAGCTTTATAACGAACGGTAATCTCTGGCATATTGAGGCCACCACAAGTCGAAGGTAGAGATAATACTGAGGAAGATAACCAATGAGTGGATGACCAAACAATGCGGATCATTGCTGATGTTGTTGCAGTTATAACGTAGGCTGGTGGTGGTTGTGCAATCCAGGAATGATACACTAACGAGAGGATGTGGGTGCCAGCAAGACGTGCACGACTGTGGTAGGTCAAACAACACTTGCGGTTGTACCAGTAAGCAGCGGTGTGACGTATTTTCCTGACGAGGGGTACCAGGCCACAGCCGCTGCTGAGACCCGGCTGCCAATGTGCACCCCAAGTATCTTTTGACTCGTGGAAGTCCAATGACCGCCCCACGGTGCATCGGGACGCTGTCTCCAGGAGCCACACCACAAGCCTGTACACTTTGAAAGGTTTAACGAAGCGCCGGGAGCCGCAGCATACACTTGATACCATGCAAGAACCATTGTGAATTGCCATTCTTCTCGGATGAGAACTGTGAGATCATCGGCGTAGGCAGTAAGAACGATAGAATGGTTCCTGGTGCTATGCTGAATGGTGGAGGGGGAGGTTGTAGAAGAGAACGGATAGAGCAAAGAAAAGGCTCAAAGACTAAAGAGAAAAGTTGTCCGGAAAGAGGACATCCTCGACGGATGCCCTTACGAAACGGAATGGGGTCTGTAAGTAAGGAGGCCGTCCAGATATGGACAACTGAGTCCTGTTACAGGGCAAGGAGGGCTGTGATGAAGACAGATGAGAAACCGAAAGCAGAGAGCACAAAGGCAAAGCACTGATGACTAACGTTATCTAAGGCCTGCCTCTGATCAAGACTGAGGAAGGCTAAGGGTTCGGAGGAAAGGTGGGCAAGGCAATATGAGTCACGGAGGAGTTTAATATTAGTATGAATGCTTCGGCCAGGGATGGTGCACGTTTGCTCGGGATGTATGACGGTGGGAAGGACAGGGTTCAATCGAAGAGAGAGTATTTCAGTATAAATCTTATATTCAACATTAAGGATGGGTATAGGACGCCAGCTATCCAACTCCAGCAGACACCCCTTCTTTGGAAGAAGAATGATGTGAGCTAGAGTAAAAGCGGAGGGAAGAACAGATAAGGAAAAAGCAGCTGTAAACCAAGGCAATAGGAGAGGGTGTAGCAAAGAGGAAAACGTGCGAAAGAAATTAACTGTCAACCCGTCAGGACCAGGTGACGAGTGACAGTTAAGTAAGCCAAGTGACTGTACTACTTCTGCTGGGGTGATAGGCATAGAAAGAAATGCAACTTGATGCGATGGAATATGTGGTAAGGCACGAATAATCGAATCATCATGCGGAGAACTTGACTGGAACTGAGCAGAACGTGACTGGAAATATGTTCTAACACCGGAGCAAATGAGAGTGGGGTCATTAGTAATAGTTCCATCGGGTAACTTCAGATTACGGAGGTGATGAGCAGAACGTTTGTTCAATTCCAGTTGTTGAACCTGTTCACATAGATAGTCATTTAGCTGGAGATGAAGGAGCTTGAGGCGGTGAAGATCTTGTTGGGAGACAGGAAGTAGCAAGGCACGAAGTTCAGCTTAGTAATGAGAAAACAGCGGAGAATCAAGATCTTGAGTGGAAATAATCGAGCGTGCAGCATGAATCTTTATAGAGGCGGTAGTACGTTTTTCGTGGGAACATTGGTTGGTATTAAGAAGAATCCGGGATTTGACATGTAACCTGCGTTGCAAGGGGACAAGAAGCAAAAGGGAGCGTATATAAGGCTTGTTGGAGCTGCGATTGGATGTAATTTGCGTAAGTTGGATCAAGTAAAAGATCATCATCAAGGGTCCAAGTACGGTAGTATTGCCAAAGAGATGGACCGGTGTGAAGACACATTGCGACACAGCTGTGGTTGGAAGAAACTGTCGGTGTGTGAGAAAGGGAGATTCCTGAAGGAAGAAGAATTAAAGAAACATAAAACAGGTCCATTCGGGCAGTTGTAGGGGAGGAAGTGGAGCAGGAGCGCCAGGTGTACGAACGAAGAAATGGGTGCAGGTGTCGAAAAAATTTTGGAGTTGTAGCTGGTTGATGGCTGTAGAAAGTGCTCGGGTAAGAAAATACCTGGTATCCGTGGAACCGTCCGATCTGTCGAGGGATGGGTCAAGGGTGCAGTTGAAATCACCACCTAAGATGACAATATCAGTGGCCGGAAGACCTTGAACACAGGAAACAAAATGCTCAAAAAGGCAGTCTGCATACTGTTGATTGCCGGAAACATAGATGTTGAAGATATGGTATCGGAAGTGGTGAAGTCGGAAGGACATAAGCTGCAGGAGGTCACGATAAATCGGTTTGACCGTGATATCAGTAATGAAGGATCGAAGACGAAAATGGATGGCCACCGCAAGTCCTGCGTGAAGACTAGGTCGATGGACATGGTAGAATTAAAATGGCCAGGTTTGCCACCGGTGGTATGGGGTGTTGGGATGACAGTTAGTCTCCTGTAGCAATAATATATCAGCATCATGCGGTGTATTATCTTTAAACACTAACGCATTGGTAGGAGGGACGGGGCATCCATTACAGTTGAAAGAAAATAATTTTAACGTGAAAGAGGTTGTAGTGGTTGAGTATTACTACCAGCACTTCTGAGAAGACTGGCCACATGTTTCTTTAAGTTAGATGTCTGCGTATTAGTGACTGTGAATTTTCGTCAAAAGAGCAAGTAGACTCTGAGACTGGATGATAATAGTAGGAAGCTGAGCATTACGTGATTGAACGCAGTCTAGCTACTTGAGAGGACGTGACAGTTGATTGAGTATGATGAGACCAAGATCAGACGGCGTCAGCGGCCCGTCTAATGTAGGGAACGTTTCCAGATATTCTGCGAAAGCTTTTTGATCCAACAATTTTGGAACAGCTGGGGACTTAAGAGATGTAGGAACTGCAGTTGGAGAGAAATACTGTCGAATTGGCGAACGGGAACAAGGGCAGCGTGGATAAGACGTCACCGGCGAGATTGAACTTTGTCTAGTACGTTTCAACGTGGGAACGCTGGGAGAGGCTGGTAGGTGTAGACAGTTAGATCTGACTCCACATTAGCGTATCCAAATGAAGAAGATGAAGCAACACGACGGAGGGGTTGCCATTCCTTTTCAGAGATAATACCCTCCGAAGAACGTGGAGGTACCACAGCAGCAAATGGGACCAACGATGGAGAGGTGGCCAAAGTTTCCGTTGTAGTGATCGAAAACTTGGAGACTGCTGATGAATTATCATTTGCTGGGGGAAAAGCCTCTGGAACAGCAGTAAAAGGGATCAAGGACGTCTGTGGAGCCGAGCTTGGTGTGGCCAGAGAAACTGGTGTTGAGGGTGGGGTGTTGACTTCGGGAGGTATGGAAATAGGTGGCTTGGCAGATGTATGCGACAACGTGATTGGATGTGGCCATATGCTTTGCATTTAAACTAATGCAAGGCAGTAATGATATCGATCCGGAAAATCTGCTTTCCTACAAAAACAGTGAGGTCAGTAGGGCAGTCAGCAATGGCATCTTCAGTAGGGAGCAGGATCCTTGCTTGGCGACGCACACCTAAGATGTTCCTGTCATCTGAGTCTGTTGGTGCGGAAGACAGAGTGGAAATGGAACCAACTACCTATCCACACCGGGAAAGGGCCACCATTAAGTAATGGTCCTTGATTTCTGGTGGTCTCCACAAAAAGATAATAACTCACATCTCCACAAAAAGGTAATAACTCACTATTCCAACACGCACACCCTCTACATATCAGCGACATTGTTGTTGTTCAGTCCAAGATCAACCACTTAGATTACTAACCGACCTGAGCAGCAGAAGGGGATCTTCCTTTTTATTTCCCAGGCAACGCTCGCTAGAGTAAACAACTAAAAACGTATCGAGCAGCGCCACCTGCAATTCCGTTAAATGTTCGCTGAGGCGTCTGGTTCGAAGAACTCTGACAGTCATATTTCTTATAATAATTTCTAACAGTCTCCCACTTGGCTGGAGCAGTTCATTTTATCATGCCTAGTGTCAGTCTAAGTTTTTCAAACTGGGGTCCAGCCAATGACTTGGTGAAAATGTCCGCAACCATTTGAGAATTATTAAAGTAGTTTAACTGAAGAATAGTTCCACTCAATTCTTTCACAAACTGATATCGCACCATAATGTGTTTAGATCTGGAATTGATATTTTGATTTTCTATAAGATGTATAGTTTATTTGTTATCCTGAAATATTGTATTGGTTCCAGTCTGTTCACAATCAAAATCCTTGAGTAACTCTCGCAACTACAATAGTTCTTTGCTTGCTTCTGCAGTGGCGATGAACTCTGCTTCGGTTGTCGATAAGGCTGTTGTTGACTGCTTACGGCTGGTCCAACATATGACACTCTTTCCAAGCATGAAAACAAATCCAGATGTTGATTTCCAGTCAGTCCGGTCTCCTGCCCAGTCAGCGTCTGCATAGCCTTTTAAAATTAGTGGGTCTTGTGAAGATAGTCTTAATTTAAGGTTTACTGTTGATTTCAAATAATAAATTAACTTCATAATGGCTAACCAATCTTGTTTACTTGGTTTTTCTACTTTTCTGCTTCAGATGCCTATGGCAGTTGAAATGTCTGGTCTTGTTACTGTAGATAAATACATGACAGCTCCCACTATTTCTCTATTAAGTCCATTATCTTTTAGAAGTTCTTCTTCTTGAATGTTCTTTCTGTAGTCTGTACTGATTGGTGTTTTACTTTCCTTATTTTGATCTGTAGCATAACTTTGTATAATTTCCTTTATTTTATTACTTTGACTCAGAAGAAAACTTCCATCTTTTTCTCTTTCTATTTGAATTCCAAGATAATATGTTATGTGGCCTAAATGTTTGACTTCAAATTGATTTTTCAACAAATTTGCAGTTTTCTTTATATTTTCTGTGTTATTCGATGCAATTAATATATCATCTACATAAATAGCTAAATCAGTTGTTTGTTTTCCATCCTTCAGTGATAGTAAGCAAGGATCTGTTGTACTTTGTTTGAAGCCCTTGTTGAACAAATATTCTGTTATTGTTTTATTCCAATTTCTGGCACTTTGTTTGAGACCATATATGCTCTTATGCAATTTACAAACGTTTTCTTCTTTTCCTGATTCTCTGAAACCTTCAGAGGTTGTTCTATAAATACATCTTCTTCTAATTTTCCATACAGGAAAGCAGATTTTATATCAAGATGATGAACATTCCATTTTCTATTTGCATTGTATTTTGTTTTGAAAATCCATTTATTTTTAATGGCTTTCTTTCCTTCTGGAAGATCTACCAAAGTCCATGTTTCATTTTCCTTCAATGCATCTAGTTCTTCCTTTATGGAATTCAACCAGTTTTCTTTTTCTACTTCGTTCATGTCCTGGATTTCTTTTTAAATTTTGAGGATCCTTTTTATACTGAACTTTTGCAACATATGCTAATCTTTCTGGTGGTTTTCCTTTGTTTATTCTTGAAGACTTTCTTTGAACATTTTCACGTTCTTCTCTATCATTATTTTCTTCCACAGTTTCTGATGACATTACTTCATTTTGAACGAAAATTTCTTGTTCACCCTCTTTCCTTTCAGCAGGTTTACTTTTTATTACAGCTTGCTGACGTTCATCAAATTTTACTGATCTGGTAATGATTATTTTGTTTGTTTCTTTATTTAATACTCTGTATCCATTAGATCTTTGATCATACCCTAATAAGATTCCCTCTTGTGCTCTATTGCCAAATTTTCTTCTTTGTTGCTTTGGTACATATACATAAGCTTTTGATCCAAATACTTTAATATGACCAAGATATGGTTTAAATCCGTTCCATAATTCAAAAGCAGTTTTTCCTATTGCTTGTGTTGGAACTCTATTTTGTATGTAAGCTGCTGTTATTACAGCTTCTGCCCAGTATTTACCTTCCATATTAGCATCTAACATCATAGTTTTTGTCATTTCTGTCAAAAATCTGTTTTTTCTTTCAGCAATTCCATTAATCTGAGGACAGTATGGAACAGTTGTTTTATGTTCTATTCCTTGTTCCACTAAATAATTTTCAAAATATCTTCCACAATACTCTCCTCCATTATCTGTTTTTATTGATTTTGGCATTTTTCCAAATTTGGTTTTCACTGAAGCTACATATTGCTTACATTTTACTAATGCTTCATCTTTACTTTTAAGCAAATAGATGTAATAGTATCTGCTATAGTCATCTATAAATGTGATAAAACACTTGTAACCACTAGGACTGGCCTCAACCATGGGACCACAAATATCTGTGAATACCAATTTCGAATACATCTTTGGCCTTAAAACTACTTTCTTTGGAGAATGGCTTCTGTGTAAGTTTGCCTTTTATGCAAAACTCACAATTTTCTTCCTTTTTACAATTGGAAAGAGTTATTCCTCTTGCTAACTGATTTTTCTCTATTTGTTTTATCATTTCAATATCCCTATGACCTAGTCTTCTGTGCCATAAATTCAAACAATTCTTATTTTCACATGTAATGGCCAAATTTGACTTTTCATTTAATATTTGTAGTTTGTACAAATTATCTGAGGCATCTATTAATCCTATAGCTACAATAGTATCCCCATACTTAATTGTGCATTTTTTATTCTTGAATAAAACTTCAAATCCTTTTTCTGTGGCTTTTCTAACAGATAACAAATTCGTGTCTAAATCTGGAACATATAACACATCCTTTACTTCCACTTTTCGAACTTTTCCTTTTTCGAGTTTGCAGTTTAAGGTTATATTTCCCTTGCCTTCTTACTTTATCTGAGATTCACCTTTTGAAAGTTCTTTAAACAGTGTTGCATCATTTGTCATGTGACACGTTGCACCGGAATCAATTGACCAACCTTTGGATATTTTGTTGGGTTTTGACTTCGTTTCTAATGAGAAAATTTCATTTTCTCTTTTTATGTCATTTTGTTTACAATCTAATTTTGTTTTTCTTGTCTTCACGGCAATATTACTGTGAGACTCTGTATGTGGGTTTATTTTGTGAAACTTACCAGTGTTACCTTTATTTTGATTCCTTTTGTAATGCCAACAGTCATCTTTGACATGATTCTTTCTTTTACAAAAAGTGCAAAATCTTTCTTGTTTAGAGATGTAATTTTTCCTTTTATAACTTGTTTTCAAAACAGTTGTGTGATCGGTGTGTGCCTGTGAGTTTTCTTTCCTTCTATTAGATTCATCTATCACTTTACATTTGATAAACTCAAGTGTTAAATCTTCTTCCTGTCTTGCTTCAAATGCAGTAACTAAATTTTCATAGGAACTTGGTAAACTATTTAGCAAGATAGCCCCCAAATGTGTGTCTTTGAATTCCCCTCCCTGTGCTTTAAGCTTGTGAACTATTTCTAGCATTCTATTTACATGCTCTTGAATAGTTGATCCATTTTCTTGAAAACGTAAACTATACAGTTTTCTAAGCAAATACAATTTACTACTCAAACTTTCTCTTTCGTAAACCATTTTCAAAGCATTCCACATTTCGGAACTTGTTCTCTTATCGCGTACGTGAATAATTTGATCATCAGACACGCAAAGTGTTATTGTAGCTTCAGCCAGTTCGTCATTTCTCAACCATGCATCACTCTTTTCTTCTGGAATTGGCTCTGAAACAACCTTCCATAAATTATCTTTAATAAGAATCATTTCCATTCTTACTTTCCAAATTTGATAATTAAAATTATCTAACTTTGTTATGCTGTACATGCCGCTTCCTATGAATGACGCCATTTTGTTCCGCTTTAGATTGAGGAACTACGCAGTAACAAATACGCCTTCAATCCACTCGACTCAAATGCTTGATGAATTTGACGAACTTTGCTTTTAATCTTCCTGACAGCAGTGAGATTTCAGTCTCATAATCAAGATTGTTAGATATTTCTAAGTAAATTAAAATCTATAATTCCTTTAAGTAACGCAGTAAGCCACTTACCAGCTGCAGGAAGGTCTATCCTTAGTAATCACAGAGAGAAAAAGGGGATTCCACGCATATAAACGCTTCAAAGACAACACACTAATATTTATTGTACATCTCCACAAAAAGGTAATAACTCACTATTCCAACACGCACAATCTCTACATATCAGCGACATTGTTGTTGTTCAGTCCAAGATCAACCACTTAGTTTACTAACCGACGTGAGCAGCAGAAGGGGATCTTTCTTTTTTTTCTCTGGCAACGCTTGCTATAGTAAACAACTAAAAACGTATCGAGCAGCGCCACCTGCAATTCTGTTAAATGTTCGCTGAGGCGTCTGGTTCGAAGAACTCTGACAGTCATATTTCTTATAATAATTTCTAACAGTAACATCAGATAACGCGGCTTGGAAACCAGCTGCGTGTGGGAATGACGAAGACCGAACGTGGCCAGATGGGGGCGAAGCTTTGCTATCAAGCTTCAGACCTAGCCTATCAGATGCGGTCGCCACCACTTGTAATGGCTGGTCTGCTAAACCCGACCCTGGGCAAAGCCAGGACGGAAAAAGAGTTTGTACAAGTATAGTTTTACTTACAGGATGTCAAGGTCGGACTCAATCGACACAGGAGATGTTCACAATACCGGAGATACACAAAATTACGGCATACACACAAAAGAACACTAATAAACGCTGGTCAAACACGGAGCACAGGTCAACACAACCTTTACAAAGCCATCGCTTAGACCACTGCGCCACCGAGGCGGCAGAGCGATGATTGAACCACGTGACTTAAAATAAAAAGCTATGAAAAGTAAAATCAATAAAAACATATTGATGGATATCAATGGATACCAGATGAAATAAGAGGCTGCTGAGTGTTTAAATGTTAGCTAAAACAATCGAAGGTGAAGAAGCTTAAAAATCCTTAAAAAGTGCATCTCATACGTTATGTGGATACCATCACCAGCACAGAGGATGGCCGTCTTTAAGGACGAAATGCATCTGCATGATGTACTGGTATTTGCTGGAAGAATAGCATTTCTGGGATCTAGGCCACAGCAGTGGAATCTATGATTATAAAAAAAGGGTTTTGGTGCACAACAGTGTTTTGAATCTCTCTCAAATATCTTTCCAGAGTCTGCTCCTTCTCTTGTCACAGTTAAAAACTGGTTTCGTGTATTTAAAACAGGAAAACTTTCTTTGGAAGATGACCTTCGCTGTGGACGGCCCCATACCGCCGTAATGATTGAAAACATCGATGCTGTAAGAAAACTTATCGAAGATTCTCATGTGACATATCATGAAATAAAGACAGCCGTGGGCTTTGGACCGACTGCTGAAAAAACAATCATTCATGATCATTTGTATGTCAGGAAGCGATGTGCCGTTTGGGTGCCTCATTCACTCACTGACCAGAAGAAGACAAGCCTAGTAGAATGGAGCCAGGTTTATGCTGTCTAACTTCACAGGACGTAGTAAAAACACCTACAACATCATAACTTGTGATGAATTATTACTATGATCCAGAAAAAAAGCAACAATCAAGAGTCTGGTTCTTTGAAGGTGACTCACTTCCAACCAAATTCCGACTAATTCGCAGTGCATGAAAGAAAATAGGAGTGACCTTCTTCTGTAAAACAGGACATGTGACAACTATTCTCGAAACTCAAAGAACTGTTACTGATAATTGGCATAGTAGCCTACTCAATGCACTCCAGATCGAAAAATTAGCACCTCCTTTTGCACCACGACAACGCATCGGCTCACACTGCAGCTAAGACAGTTGATTTCTTGGCAACAGAAATCGTACGAGTTTTGCCTCATCCAACCTATTCTCCTGACTCGGCACCTTTTAACTTCTTGTTTCCAAACGTCAAGGAAAACCTGCGGAGGCGATAATTTTCGTCTTACGAAGAGGCCCTAGCTGCTGATTTGAGGCAACAGTTAGTCAAAACAAAGGTAGGAAAAGGCATTTGCAAAATCGTTTTATCGAATGCAAAAGTGTATGGATGTTCAAAGAGATTATTTCATAAAGTCGCAAGTAATTATTCGTAAAAAATTATATACACTGACGGAAAAAAATCCCAACACCACGAAAAAATAGTTGTAGAGGAATGAAATGGCGGCAATACATTTGTATAGGTAACATATTTAATCGATTAAGGTTTCAAGATCACAGCTTAATGTAAGCGCGAGAAGAGCCATTTTAAATGTGAAATGCTAATACATTAATAACCGGTGTAACCGCCAGAATGTTGAATGCAAGGACGCAAACATTCATGCATTGTGTCGTACAGGTGCTGGATGTCAGTTTGTGGGATGGAGTTCCATGCGTGTTGCACTTGGTCGGTCAATACAGGGACGGTTAATGCTCGTTGGGGGTGACGCTGGAGTTGTCGTCCAATGATGTCCCATACGTGCCCGATTGGTGAAAGATCTGGTGATCTAGCAGGCCACGGCAACATGTCGACACTCTGTAGAACATGTTGGGTTACAACAGCGGTATGCGGGCGAGCGTTATCCTGTTGGAAAACACCCGCAGGAATGCTGTTCATGAATGGCAGCACAACATGGTTGAATCACCAGACCGACGTACAACCGTGCTGTCAGGGTGCGTGGGCTAACCACCAGAGTGCTCCTGCTGTCATAGGAAATTGCTCCCCAGACCATAACTCCAGGTGTAGGTCCAGTGTGTCTCGGCCGCAGACAGGTTGGTTGCAACCGATCACCTGGCCTCCTTCTAACCAACACACGGCCATCACTGGCACCCAGGCAGAACCGGCTTTCATCAGAAAACACAACAGATCTCCACTCCGTCCTCCAATGAGCTCTAGCTTGACACCACTGACGTCGCAAACGGTAGTGGTTTGGAGTAAGTGGAATGCACGCTACAGGGCGTCTGGCTCGGAGCTGTCCCTTAAGTAACCGATTTGTAACAGTTCGTTGTGTCACTGTGGTGGCAACTGCAGCTCGAATTGCTGCCGCAGACGCAGTACGATGCGCCACGGCCATACGCCGTACACGGCGGTCTTCCCTCTCAGTAGTGCCACGTGGCCGGCTGGAACCCGGTCTTCTTGAGGCAGTACCTTCCCTTGACCACCGCTGCCAACAATCATGCACAGTGGCTACATTCCTGCCAAGTCGTTCTGCAATATTGCGGAAAGAAAATCCACCTTCTCGTAGCCCTATTACACGACCTCGTTCAAACTCCGTGAGCTGTTGATAATGGCTTCTTCGTCTTCTTAAAGGCATTCTTGACTAACATCAACACATTACGTCGAATCTCAACGATAACTAACGCTCACGAACGTTACAGCGCGTATTTATAGCAAACCTGCTTTGCAGGTTCCGAGGGGCGCTACTAGCGCCGCACGTATGCGCCGAGCGCGAAATTTCCATAGACGTCATCTTACAGATGTACTCTCACCGTTTGCCAACTGTCGTTTATCTAACACAAACCCTTCTTGGTGTTGGGATTTTTTTTTTCCGTCAGTGTATTTTGTTAAACAGCGAAAAACTTTCGGCATGCCCCTCATACATCGACCTGAAAAGCACTTTTGCCTTGGGAAGTCTAAAAGGTGAGAGCGACTGTCCTCTCATTTTGGTCTTTTTCCAATCCGTAACTCTCCCACTAGGGAGCCGAAATGCAGATGCTATCGAATTCAGAATACATTTTGTTTCATAAAGCAGCTCCTTAAAATCAGATCAGAAACATTTTTTTTACCTTCGAAACCTTACAGAACGAAGACCACCACCCTGACTACAGTTTCTTCTTCAAATAATATAGTTTTCTTGATATGGGGTGTAAATGTTTGTTGCGCTTTTCCCGATATCTCTGCTTCTAAAGGTACGATTTTAAGTTGCTCCTTTTGCGTGGCGTAATTTTAAAGGTAGGAAATAATTTGCACACGATTTTTTAATTTTGTAACGCACAGTTTGGAAACAAGAGCAAAAATGCATATTTCTCTTTTCTGGAGATTTGCAGAACAGTATAATATTATTTTAAGCACGTCTTTTGCAAAAACAAAAATGCAATCTTATAGTGTCACTTTGTCCGTACGTCCGCCTGGGGAGACCATATCTATGAAACTATATGTCCGAATTGTAAAATTATTTTTTAATTGAAAAGCTTGAAATGTGAGAACGATGATCCTTGCATTCTCGTTTTCTTCCGAAACATAACTTTGCCGCCAGAGGGCGTAAATGCAGATCTTACCGAATTCAAAATACATTTTATTCCATATACATACTTGCTTCTAAATATCCGATTAAAAATGATATCGTCCTTTTGATGCCATTTATAACGAAGACTATACTGGGATCAGTTTTTTTCAAGCAATGCATAGATTTTCCGCTAGGGGGCGTAAAGATTAAGTACAATTTCCCCGAGATCCCTGCTTCTAAATGTCCAATTTGATAACTTCTTTCTGCATCGGATACAGCTCCTGATGGTAAATGTTTTATAAATAATTTCTAATTTTTGATGGGGAATTATTTGGCCACCAGGGGGCGTAATAATTTATTTCTTTTTCTGATGTATTTGCAGCTAAATGTGATCTCCTGAAAAGTCGATTAAAAAAATTCTTTCTTAGGCCGATATTGCTCCGCTTACATTGGAAAACGTTTTGAGAATACCTTCTGCTTAAAATAGTGCATAGTTTTTCTGCCAGAGGGTGTAGACGTCCATCTTATTTTTGTCAATATATCTGCTTCTAAGAGACCGCTTCGAAAGATTCCTTCTTTCTTGGGATCGGTTTCCGCGCGATATGTTTGTTATGTGATTTCAAATTATCTTAACGTACAAGTATGCCAACAGAGGGCGTAAGCTCACGATTATGTTTACATATTTAAAGCTGGACTGAAAACCCGATTGAAAAAATTCTGTTTCGGTCAGATGAGTATGAAGATATTTCGTGTTTTTTTATCCCCAAAATAATGTACAACTTTGCCACTAAGGGACGCAAGTGCATAATCTGTCTTTCTCAATATCTCTGCTTCTAAATGCCCGATTCAAAAAAATGTTTTAACACCTCATACCATTTACCTGGCGCAACATTTTATGTTCGTAATCGAGTTCTTTGTAGTTCACAGTTCTGTCACTAGGTGGTGTTTGTTTACTTTGAGAAATTTATTATTTTACTGTATGTGATTTGCTACAATAAAGAAGAGGGACATTATCCTATTTAAATAATGCCCAGCTATCCAGATAAGGGGGGTCAATATAAAAACATTTTTCTCGCTGTCTGTGCTTCTGGGAGACGTATTTGAAAACTCCTTTTTCCTTAGAAGAGCTTTCATTACCAAGAACACTTTTGCTTATTTCAAATATTTTCAACCATTTGCAAGCCGGGTGGCGCAGTGGTCTAATCGAAGGCTTCTGATCATTCGTCCGAGATGGGTACGGGTTCGATACCGGTGGGGCATGGATGTGGTGTTTGTCTTACGGCACTTGATCTCTCCCTCCCCTGGAACTAGTGACCCAAAATTAGGGACGGGCGACTGCTTATAGCCCACTGAGTTGCTCACGGTGGTGGTTAAACCTTCAATCAAAAACAATGGCCAACCAGTTGACAGGCCCCAACCAAGGGGGGGGAGATTCCCGGGACGCTCGGGCTTCCAGGGGGCCCGTGGCTCAGCAAGGCAGGAAAAGTGGCAATTCAAATTATATACAACAAAAATGTGGGTGAAATTGAAAAAAAAATCCTCCAATAAAAAAAAAAAAACTATTTGCAAAATTCTTGCACTAGAATGCGTAGAGTGATATCATGTTTCTTTCTCGATTTCTTCTTTTAACTGTGCGATTTGAAAATGTGTTTGTCTCTAATAGTTTCCTTCTGCTATGAGAAACTTTTTGTGCAGCATTTGTTAATATTCGCAACATACGTTTTAGCAGCTGGTGGAAGTAAGTACCTACTTCAATTTTTAGATGTTTTATCGATTATAGAACTTCGGTTTACTCTTTTTTCTAACCGGTTCCAATGAAAATGAATAATTTTAATAAATTTTATTCGCGCCGGAAAAGATTCAAAAGACGTGCTCATTACAACTGAAAATTCGGTGTCATCTTTCTTAATTATTTTGGTTCTAAACGATTCTTAAAACTCAATTGCAAAAATAATAATTCGGTGAAATACAGTACACGACGGAAAACATTTTGTACATATTTCCTGCTCAAAATAACGCAGTTTTTCCGCTCGGGTGCGTAAATGTACAGTGTATCATATTTTTAATATCCCTGTTTCTAACAGGAGGATTTGAAAAACCTTTTTTAGCGTCAGACAGCATTAACCGTCAAAACTGTTTTGCATACAGTTGCTAATTTTTATTAACACCCAATTCAGCAATTTTGCCATTAGAGGGGGTAACTGCGTATTTGTGTTTGCCACATAGGGGAGAATGTGGTAATATGGGCAACTTTTCGTTTTAGACGAAAAACTCAATTTTAAATGTAACTGTTTCATAAAAAGAAATCAAAGGTGTTAGCACATATATTTCCTATATTGTATGTATAGTTTTTTAGGAAAATAAATATCGCTGATTAAATGGCACACAGTGTTTTAAACACATTGCAAAAAGTGAGCCTTTGAAAATGAGGGTGGTAATATGAAAAAGCATGAAAATAAAGCAAAAAACCGCAGTGATTTGATTATAAAGTTATTGATATTACAACAACTTTTTTATTGAGTGCCGCTTTCATTGTGAAACAATTAATGATACTTTAAAAATGAAAATAAAAGAAATTTCTATAGAAAGCATGAGTCCTTTAGGTTGATGAACAGCAGTCGGAAATAAAAACGTCACTTTCATATCCACTGCATAAGATTTGATCTTATTCCTGGCACGATATACATTGAACCCACAGTTCTCCAGATTTGGACGTACTGAATGTCTCGCAACAAAATATACACTGCGCATCATCTTTGCCAGGTACATCTCCAACAGGTTGTTGACGGTTTAAGGAGAAATACTGCAGCTCCATGCAGCTTAATCAACGTTTTTGTTTTGTTATAAACTGCCCTTATAGCATTTGACATGTCTTCCGTTTTCCATGTCTGTCTTAGTCCCTTCTTTTCAGGTACTAATTTTCTTCTTGGCATAGCAACACCTAAGAAACAGAAAAATAGTTGTAGTATGGAACACCTAGTTCCATATTACCACCCATCGCCATTTTCCAAATAACCCAACGAATCTCAAAGTAGAAAAAATATTTTCCAATAACTAACCTTGCCGTTTTAAAGTTTCATCTTCTGACTAATCGACACACTATAGCCAATATGCTAGATTTATCAATAAAGACAGCAGAAAAATTCTGGAATCTTGCCTTACGAAAATTGTTGACCCGGAAGAAAACAATGCACCTCCTCTGTACCATGTACACAACGTGACACTGACACCTGAACCCTCTGGTGGCCTATACGGACCGTAATGATTATGTTTATTGAACTTATCGACAAATGGCAGAATTTGCTTTAGAAATAAGCCCCATTTCATATTACCAACCTGTTTCATATTCCCACCTTCTCCCCTATTTCCAGCCATATCTGCGCATCTAAAAGCATGATTAAAAAATTCCTTCTCGGTCAGATATCGTTCACTACAAGAACAATAAGTCCTTTACTTCTCAGAAATAATAAACAATTATCCACACCTGTAGGATGAAAATGTATATTCTGTTTTTCCTGATATCTAAAAGTCTGATTTAAAAACTTCTTTTAATTTCAGGGAGCATTGGATTTTTCGAGTGTATCGTTCTGATGCTAGGTGGTTGTAGTGTTTATTTCTATTTTCGCAACTCTACCTCCCCTTCGAAAAATCCTATTGAAAGCATTATTTTTGTGCTTTACGCTATTCTCTGTGGTAAAAATAGTGAACACCAATGTTCCCTCTAAGCTGCGCGCGCGGGACTGAAATATCTTCCGCGCAGTCAGCGACTTAACTTCCTCCACGCAACTGAAATAACTTCCGCACAGTAAGCATTTTAGATTAAAATTCCCAAATCCCTAATTAATTTTCATAAATCGAAAATCAATTACCTGCAATAATAATAATAAATAAATAAAATTCGGCTCTCAAAAGACAAAACAACACTTTTCTTAAATGCCGTTCGCCTGCTTCTAATTTCGTCTCATCGCCCTCTTCATTCTTTAAAGGCTTCTTGGAAAGTTGCCTCGTGCGAGAAGATAGTGAACGCGAGAATGCGGATTAGGGATTTTCCCACGCCAAGAAAGAGGTAGATATTGAGTCTTTTCTCAAAACAACACTTCAGCGCCTGCCAATCACAGCAAACCGTAACCAAATTCATTGTACTAACGAATGCAGCCATGCTATAAAATAAAAATTTTAATTAATGAAATGTGTTTAATAAGTTTTTTGAATTTAAAAACAATTGTGGAAAGAACGGTGATAAAAATGGGGGGATTAGGAACAATAAGGGTTCCAATCCAAGTTTCAACTTGTACTGCATTAGCAAGAGAAGCTGAGAAAATAAAATTTTTTGCCCAAGTGGTTTAGATGCCTGTCCAGCTCATTGGGTTAGGCAAGCATTGCCCATGGTCGCTCAGAGGGAATATTGGTGAACACTATCCTTTTTAAATAACCCACCCTTTTTTTCCAGCTGACCTGGTGTCCGAATGGTCAGAGGTGCTGGATTTTGGGAAGTCGTCCTAGTTAAGCCAAAGCTGTCTAGAAAGCAGACGACCATGACATTAGACAGATGAGTTCCCTCTGTTTGTGAGGTCACTCTCATGTTACACTGCCTGATACGTCGGTGTCGTGTTTGACATCATACTCGACAGCGTTGGAAACCAGACGGAAGCTTTACCTTCCACGTGACGTCAGTTAAAGAAGGAATTCATTTCTGTAATGTCATGTCGTTGTGTTTTCTAGACGGCTTTCGTTGGAATTAATTGTGACGAGTTTCGAGCTCCAAGCGACGCGCGTGTGACGCGTTTGTGTTACTGGTCTGGTATCTCTCCCTTCCTTGGAACCAGTGAGCCCCCACTTTAGCGACGGTACACCGCATATAGCCCCTATACTTGCTCATGGTATAGTCGTTAAACTCGGTAAAAGAAAGAAAGAAAAGAAAACATGTTCTACCAATAGGGAGCGTCTACGCGAAAGCAGTTTTTGCGCTATTTCTGCTTCCAGAAGCAGTATTTTAGAAACTCATTTTCCATCGCATATCGTTCTCTATAAAGAATATGTTGGGCATATGTTTTGTTTTTTCATAATTCTCACTTCTGACGCGAGGGGGAGTTGTAGTACATTTGTATTTGAAAGGCTATGTCCGATTCTTAAACTATTTCGTTGGGGAGATACCCTTTACTACGAAGAATACTTTGTGCTCATCTTCTTCTTAAAATTGTGCACCACTTTGCCACTCCTGATCTTACACCTAAGTCGGGTTTACTAACCAATCCTACTTCTAACTCTTCAGTTTGAAAAATTCTTTTGCCACGACTCATTATCATCATCCTTGTCAACCATTATCAATCCACTGCTGGACGAAGATCTCCCCAAGTTTCTTCCACAACGGTATGTCTTGTGCCAGTCTCCTTCATGTTACTCCCGCATACTTTCGAATTTCATCCACCCATCTTTCATGTGGTCTTCTTCTGAGTATTTTCCTGTCCCTTGGAATCCAATCTAAAATTTCGACTGTCCCTTGGAATCCAATCTAAAATGTCGACTGTCCATCGATGGTCTGTCCTTCTGGCAGTATGTCCAGCCCATTGCCAATTCAGGGATTTTATTCTGATCATGATGGCTTCCACTCTTGTCATTTTTCTGATCCACGAGTTCCTCTTCTTATCTCTCCTGGTTACACCAAGCATGCACCTCTCCATGCTTGTTTGAGTTATCTGCAGCCTTTGTATGTCTCTTTTAGTTAAGGTCCACGTCTCTGCACCATACGTAAGCACTGGAAAGATGCATTGGTCAAACACTTTTCTTTTAAGACATAATGGCATATTGCTCTTTAAAATTATGCTGTTTCTTCCAAAAGCTATCCAGGCAAGTTTTATTCGCCGATTCCTCTATCAGAGACATTTTCAATACAGTTTGTGATGTTTCGTAACTCACGTTTCTGGCGCTAGTGAACACAAGTAGTTGTTTCTACTGGTGCATATTTTTTCTACTTTAGGAATCCTAATTGGTTAAAATTACATTAAGCCCAATGTGTATTTTAAATAATGCGTAGTTTTTTACCTAAGGCGCTATAAATGCATTCTCTTTTCCAGTGACTTATTATTTTTTTCTAAAAGTCTGCTTCGGAGAATTCTTTCCGTGTATGTACGGATTCGGAAAGCGTGGTCATTACATCAGAACATTCGGAGTCATCTTTCTTGCTTTAATAATTACCAGTTGATACAGCTTAGTGACTTGCTGTAAACTAGTAATACCTATGCTGACAGTTTAGTGACTTGCTGTAAACTAGTAATACCTATGATGACAGCTTAGTGACTTGCTGTAAACTAGTAAGTTGGCGAGCATGAAATTTACGCCACGGCAATGTATCATCTGTTTCCGATAGTAGTATTTTGGAAAAAGGAAGTAAATTATTTAGACATCACAACTACGCAATTTAATTTGCAAATAGGTTAAACGACTTTGAAAATTTCCTCATAAAAAGCTGCAGTTAACTGCAAGATCAAATTTTAAAGTGTTGATTTCACGCGTTATGTCGAATTCGAAACAATTGTGACGTACCTGCTAGCAGGACGCACATGACATAAAGGCAGATAGGAATCAGAATAAAACGACCGCGTAGCTCAATTGGTAGAGTGACTTATTCCGGAATGAGGGGATCCGGGTTCGAATCCTGGTGTGTACAGAAATGACGGAGAAATTTACTTCGTTATAATGGCGCCCGAACTATCCGGAGGACCCGACCGTTCAAAATCTCGCAATGGTGTGATGTTATTTCCACACCGCGAGATAGGAAAAATCAGAGAATCCCTTCTCCAGCGCTTCAAAAAAAATTGACTGGGAGTTCTCAAGTGCACGTTCTATAGTGGATGGCGGCCTGCAACGATTCATGGTCACGGCTGACCCGTGGGCCATGCCCCGGCCCTCTTTCGGGGGGGAGAAGTGACGTACCTGCTAGCAGGACGCACATGACATAAAGGCAGATAGGAATCAGAATAAAACGTCCGCGTAGCTCAATTGGTAGAGTGATTTATTCCGGAATGAGGGGATCCGGGTTCGAATCCTGGCGTGGACAGGAATGACGGAGAAATTTACTTCGTTATACAATGTTTGAAGAAACCTTGTCATAATCTGCCAGTATAAATACCTTGGAACTATTTATAGTGTGTAGTAACACAAAGCGGGACTCTGTCTTAAACGTTAACATGCCCCGCGGCAACTGTGACTGCAGGAACACACGTAATATTTCGGAAGTCTGAACAGTAAACAGCAAGATAATTGCAAGATATCGCGTACTTCGTGTAAAATTTGAAATAGTTGTTAAAGAAACCAAATCAAAATCTTCCCGTAAAAATAGCTTGGAACCATTTATAGTGCGTGGCTACCCCACGGACAGCAGCGGTCTAAAACGCACACGAACCTGCTGGAATTGTGGCTGAAGAGTACACGTAACAGGTTTGACGTGCCTGCACGGCAGGACGCGTATGAGATAAAGGCAGATAGCAGTTGATATTGCGACTTACTCCGGAGTGAGGGGGACCCGGATTCGATGTTCGGCGCGGACAAAGTTTTACGTTATACAGTTTGAAAGCGCAGCCCAACCAAGGGAGAGTCAACTGAAAACCTTAAACATTTTTTCTCACAATTTTTTGAACAAAGATGGTACGCACCTGCATCATTTTTCAATACAATCTCCATTTTGTGCAATACAAGTCCCCCAGAGCTTACAAAGTGAATAGATTCATGTAGGGAAAAAAACATTTTCGGTCGCGAGTGCAGCCACTCATGCACCACCTGCTGCACCTCTTCATGGGACCTGAAAATCTATCCACCCATCGAATCTTTGAGTGGTCCAAATGTGTGTTAATCACTTGGGGCAAGCTCTCGTGAATGCGGCGGATGTAAGACACTCGAAGTGCAGATCTTGTATGGTTGCAACCAATGCACGGGCAGTATGGGGCCGAGCGTTGTATGTTGCAACAAGACACCAGTACTCAGAAGTCCACGACGTTTGGATTTGATGACAGGTAGATGATGATTTCTGATTAGATATGCATACGTATCACTGGTTATTGTGCTCCCCCTAGGCATCTAGTACCACAAAATTACGTCACGTTCATCCCAAAGAGATAGTCAGCATAACCTACCGTGCAGATGGTTGCGTGCGGAACTTCTTCGGTTTTGGTGAGGAGGAATGGCGCCATTCCTTGCTCGCTGTTTTGGTTTCTGGCTGATGATAGTGAACCCAGGTTTCATCTCCAGTAAAAAAATCTCTGTAGGAAGCCATCACCTTCTACTTCAAAGCGCCGCAAAAGTTCTCGACAGGACTTCAACTTGTCGTTGTTTCAATTCTGGAGTCAGCTGGCGTGGCAGCTATCTTACAGACACATTGTCGAAGTGGAGCACATCATGGATGATGTGGTTCACTGAAACATAACTGACGTTCAAAAGTCATGGGAAATCGCAGAGTAACGGCTATTTCATCCACCGTCACTCTGCGATTTCCCATCACAATGCCTTTAACTGCTGTAATGGTCTCTGGTGTCACTACTCTGAGTGGTGTGCCTGACCCGGACGAGGAGAATCTGTCAAAGAACTCACGTTTTTCCAGAACTTCCTAGTCCATATGTTCACTTGCTGGAGTTACAGACATGCATCACCATTCTGCAACTTTATTCGAAGATAAATTTCAATAGGTTTCCAGCCTTCACAACTTCAAAAAACAGATGACATAATGTTACTCCTCTTTGGTGCATATCTCAAGTGGGGCGGCCATCTTTACATGCTACTGTGACGTCACTAAGCTTGTCTGCCCTGTGCTGCCTCTTGTAAGAAAATATGTTAGTCATTCGTAACAATATTGCTATGTACAGGACAATGACACTGTATTTTGAAATTTTTATCGCACTTTTAATGTTTTCATTTGACACATGCGGTATTTTGCACGAACTATTTATGTTATTTCTTCTATTATATTTGGTGTGAGGTTATTACATAACAGTGCAATTAAATATTGTCACGTTTATGCAAAGCGTAAGGAACTATTTTTGCGTAAGAGCGTAAGAAAAATAATGTCACGCAAAAGTGAAATTAACTATTGTTTCGTGTGCTTGAAGTACAGCATACCGCAAGATAAAATTTCAAAAATGGTTTCTTCAACAGTTTTTGAAAGCTTAAAAAATTAATTAAATTAATTTAAAAATTTAAAAATTTGAGTTTCAAATAAAAGGATTCGAGATGCACACACACACACACACACACACACACATGCATGTGCCAGTGAATTGTGACGCGACGCGCTCTGATCATGTAAGCAACAACAATGTGTTACATGTCTGTGATGTAAAACAAAATATTGCTTGTAGGATGGTAACAAATATTTTAAAGTGGTTTGCCCATGCTAAAAGGGTGAGTAATGACGTAATAAGTGAATTTCTTCGGTCTGAGTGGCAGTAACGAAATGGAGAGGATGGCCGTGGAAATCATGGGCGGACGAAGATCAAGAACGCCTGCAAGAGACAAGTACAAAAGATCTTGTGAGAAACGAGTGATGAATATCAGAGTAACGGGTGTTGTGTTCTAAGATAGCTCTAGATGGAAACGCTTGATGCGTTTACAGTAAGTAAAATCTAATGCAATCACTAACTTTGATTTGGCTGTTTATTGAAATCTTTGAGGGGCTAACTTCTGAATCTCAGAACAGCTTACTAATATGTGAGATACACTGCCGGAAAGTAAAGAAAGAACACCCAGAAGGAACGTCATATTATAATAAGTTAATTGTTAAGGGCAGCAAAAATAGTGATCCAAGTTGGAATGTCATTGGATGAAATAACGTCATTGCGGACGACATCATGCAAATGTACGCAGTGCGTATTTAAGGACTAGGGCGTGCAGAACGAAGTCATTCGTTGGGTGTCGTGTTGTTCAATGCTCGTTCAAGAAGCTGCAATGCCTGAACGACGCAGGCGCGCAACATTTGTTCAGTTATCGGAATTCGAACGAAGCAGTATAGTGGGTCTGCGGGAAGGAGATTGGACTTTCCGTTAAATTGCGGACCGAGTGGGACGAGAGGTATTGGCCATGGTAAGATGGTGGCGTCGGTGGCCAGAGGAGCATTCCCACACTTGCAGACATGGTTACGGGCAACACAGAGTTACGGGCGCACGAGAAGATCGGTGTATCAGGAGCGCGGCGTTGTCAGAGCGGACGGCCACGGCGTCACATATTCCATCCCCTGTCATACCAAGGGTGTCTATCAGATCGATACGGAATCGTTTGTTGGAAGCAGGACTACGGGCACGCCTGCGGGTCGTGCGGTTACATATGATCCCTGGTCACCGTCGAGCACCTTAGCGGTGGTGTCAAGAACGAGTTCATTGGAGGGAAGAATGGCGGTCAGTGGTCTTCAGTGATGAAATCTGATTCTGCTTGGGAGCGTCTGACGGTCGTGTACGCGTCCGAAGGTGACAAGCTGAGCGGCTTCTGCCATCGTGCATCCGCCAACGACACACAGGCGCCACGCCGGGAATCACGGTGTGAGGAGCTATTAGCTATCACTCTCAAACGAGTTTGATGTTTGTACGGGATACACTGAATAGCAGTACGTACATCAGCGACATCATGCAACCGGTCGTTCTGCCATTTTTCAGTGCGATCCCAGATGCAATATTCCAACAGGATAACGCCCGCCCACACTCCGCCCGTGCAACTCAACAAGCTCTCCAGGCTGTGCATCAACTGCCTTGCCCAGCACGCTCTCTGGACTTGTCTGTAATCGAGTCTGTCTGGGACTGAATTGGACAAAGACTTTTCCGCGGACCGCGGCAGGCAGCGACCATCTCTGAATTACGCGACTAAGTTGAAAGTTCGTGGAATGTTATCGCTCAGCGTGATGTCCAGCATTTGTACTACCGATTGCATGCCAGCTTGGAAGCTGGTATTTCTACTGTAGGAGGCGCAACACCTCATTAGAATGTTCCTTCTGTACACCGTGATAAGCATTAAAAGGTAAATTAAACACTTAATCACTTGACACATGTGATCACTTTCCTTTCTTAACAAGCTTTTGCTACGACATAAATCTCATAGATACAGCTGCAATTTTTAATAATGTTCTTTTTTCACTTTCCGGCAGTGTATGCATGTATGTGTTATTTCAATCATTACTCGTTTTTCTTTCTTTTAATCTTCTTCACCAAAGTCTGATCCGTTTCTCTGGAAATAGCATTTGTATTGATTTTCTTCCCCTAATTTTCTTCGCAAAACTCATGATACTTTACGATAGTGCTAGTTCATGACACATGCTACACGTAAAACTTACTTTTTAAGGACTGTGTGATTTGGATAATTCACAGGGGAACGTTACCTTGAAAATGGCGCGTATTATTTGAAGTGCAAATTTACCGTGTTTATATTGCATTTGGCATTTTTCACATGGAGTCTGAAATTCTAAAAGTGCGTTTAAGAAATTATCAACAACTTTTTGCACATTTGAAGAGTACTCTATAAATGCCACTTTCTCGCAAACGGAAGCATTCCTATTTTTTTTGTGAAAAAAATCGATTTTTCTTTTACGTTATTTTATTATTTCAGGTCTTAAGAATCTGTGTACCAAATTTCAAGTCGAAATTCACAAAATTGGCCAAGTTATAATCTATTATTGTCCAGTGGGGTCACAGAGTTGGTGCAACTGGCGCAAAGCCGAATGAATTCATTCACGAACTGCCACTTCATAAAGATGTCGAAAATGCTATAAAGCCGATTTACAACGATTTTTCATCAAGCGAGTTGCTAGAAAGATGTTTGGGTTGAGTGACACTCAAAACAACAATGAAAGTTTTAATTCTACTGTTTGGCGGTTTGCGCCCAAATATCTTCACTGTGGGCCAAAAATCATCGAAATGGCAGCTTATGTAGAAGCAGGCATTTTTATGAAGGCTTTTCTGCCGTCCTGAAAATGATGACGATAGGAATCGTTATTGGCGAGCAAACGAAGATATTTGCCAATGCACGGGACCAACAGTGTCTGCAGAGATTGTCGAGACGTAGCCTGGAGGCTACAAAAGAGGCTCGTACAAGGTGTAGAAGCAAGCAAATGTCTCAAAACGAGTTCTACAAAGCAGAGGAAGGAACGCTGTATGGCCCTGGTATAGCAGATTAGCAGAAAAATACTGAAAGTACGCGATATGCCTCCGTAAACTGTACTTGAAACTTTAAATGCGTTTTTCTCGAAACAGCTTTTTCGCGAATGGTTGGCATGGTATTTCAAAAACTATTGGACCGATCGACTTCAAATGTAAAACTGCATGTTCAGCAAACATCCTTTTATCGTTTGATGAACCAGAAACCCGATACATTATGTATATTTTTTTAATATCAAAACACATTGTCAATTTTTCGAGCAAAATTGATAATTTGAGTTTGACCAATCACCATTTCCTCAAATATATATTTTTTTCTGGTTCATCAAGCGATCACTACTTGTGTACAGAGTAAAACGCCGTTCGAGTTTTTTGTATCAGATCACCTGGAGTGGAGATATCATGCCAACCAGCGACTGCGGATCTTCGCGCAGTGTCATGGTCGAGGGGGATTTGCGGGTGTGATTCTTCATGAAACTTAATAAAACTGTTTTTGTAAATACCTGAAACGATAATAAATAGATGTACTTACTTTGGAATCAATTGATTACATAGTTTCGCTAATAACTTCTCAAAAAGAAAACTGTAATTTTAGTATAAAATATGAGATTCCCCCCCCCCCCCCTTATATTATACGGAGTGAGAAAACGGCTTATAAACTAAAAGCTTCATCTTTTGCCTCGAGGGGAATCTTGGTAGCAACGGAAGTTATAAAATGACAACGAAGGAAAAGAGAAAAACAAATCTGGCAAGAAGTTCGAAGAGGACCAAACACGTCTGTTTCTTGAAAACGGAAAAGGTCATGATGTAGTTCCCTTAACATCCACAGAAGTTGCGACAGTTCATATACCTTCAACGTGACAATATTACCATGAGAATGGCATAAACTAACTTTCATCTCTGGCTTTCTATTTATTCTTTCCAGTAAATATCACGTGAGTCAGCCATCCGTATGTCGCGGAGCCATGCGATAGTGAAACTCTGAGTCCGGAAAACGGAACTTCAAATTCTTTAATAGAAAACTTTTATCAATAGCAGGAAATAGCACCGTAGTCGAAGCTACATTTCAGTGTAAGAATTTCACTAATTCGCAAAAATATTTTTGAAGTAGATGCACTTATTTTTGTATCACAATATCTAATCCACTGAACCTTAACTCACTTAAAAAAAAAAAAAAAAAACAGTTGTCAGTGTGACTCACACGAACACTGAACATTGATAAAAAATCAAAACGAAAGAAATCATCATGGTTTCACAAAGTGATTTTTCATAATCTTGGACTAGAAAAATTAATAAAAAATGTCTCGCACCGAGATCCTTACGTTTTAGAACGGAATATGAGACATCCGCAGATCATACAGAGAAAAACAACCTCAATTTCCTGCAGTTAAGGCGGTCTTCGAATGGGACCTCCAGAGAAATTCTATCCGGTATCTGCAATGTAAATTATTTTGTACACATTTTCTGGAAGACTATTACTTTGTAGCGTGTGAAATGTTTAGCACAAGTAAAAACAACCTATATCTAATATATGTTATAGTTATTATTCCGAAAAAATTTGTTAGGTTCTTTTTTATTCGATTTATCTGACTCGAAAGCATTCCAGTCTGACACTAGATGGCGCGATATGTTAGCATAGCACTGTTTCTGTCTGGAAGCAACGAAATCTCTTATTTCAGCCTGACTTTTTTAATTATCTGAGCCAAATAGAAATGAATGAATGGGGGCAAAGGTAAGATTGGAATTTTGTCTTCTATAGATAATCTTAAATTTCACTGTACGTTCATTTTTAAAAGAAAAATATGTTCATTAGCAGAGAACCCCTGGATTTGAGCTATAGAAACTCCCCCTACTTACTGAGCCGCACCCCCAAATAACGTCATTGGGTAAAACGTAATAGCGCTTATTTTGATTTTTCATTGTGGAACCAACGAGAGACCACTTCTGTTCTGAATATGTTGAGGTCCGCAGTGTTTCGCTGACGCCAACTTCTGGGACAATCACTCAAGACGTAAAAGGCCACGCCCTAGGAGTGTTGTTTTTTAGCGCCATCTTTCACAGAGAATGAATCCTAACACTCATTTAAAAACAGCTTTAGGGGAACTGCGATAAAATGTTATACGAGCATTTAAAAAAGTTATTTCTGTTTTTTTTTTTGGTTTCTTCCTATTTCAGATTCCAACTACCTCTGCGCACATCCAAGTCTAAAAGGAGACCCATATTGAATGCTGGACTACGGGTTCTTTCAAGCAACGAAGAGAGTAAGTATCATTCCAATGTAAACAGGAGAAGTGTTGTGGCCGAAGACTCGCACACCTAACCAACTATTTTATGCTGAATGTAAAGGCAGCTACGTTAATGCCATATTACCATTTCGTCGTCATTTCATTTTATTGAAAACATCTATCAGCTTGGCGCGTGAAAGAAACATGCTTCCGAAATTTTCAGGTTAGTTATGTGGAATTTATATCTGGACAAGCTAACCGAAAATCAACGTCAACATACACTTCCACACTATCAATATCCGAACCCTTGCATGTCTAAAGATAATCTTCATTTACATAAAAGTTAATATTGTGAATTGAAGCCTTTGTCCCTTATGATGGCCTCCAGTCTTCGTGGAATAATCTCCGCCAGATGTTTTGTAAATTTTCGTTTCATGATCATGATCATATGTAGAGGATTTTAGGAAGGGACTGTCTGACCCCAGGTCTTAAACAACCCTTAGAAATAGGAAACTAGGAGATTTGGGCTAGAGCGCCCGATAGGAAAGTGACACGGAAGCGAAGTAGAAAGGGGGAGGAAGACACCGTTATCTATTACCGGGGGCCAGTACCCGGGGTCGGACGGCTTAACGTGCCCATTTGACGCACGGCTGGTATTTAGTAGATCGAGCGTTCGTACCTGCCTGGGATCGAACCTGAAGCCCTTCCCGTGGCAGTCACTAACGTTGCCCACTCGGCCACCCGCGGCCTAATTTTCTTTTCATAGTTCCCTCAAGCATATTTATAGTTGGGTCTCAAGGTCTCTGATGTGATTGGCTGGGTCTCAAGGTCTCTGATGTGATTGGTTGGGTCTCTGATGTGATTCTTGCGTAGGACCGAATTCATTATCGATAGAGAGGTGTTCCGGTATTCAGAGTAAGGCAGTGTATAACCACTTTCTGCACACTGGAAGCTAGAATTTTAGTTCATCCGGACATGCGAAGGAAGCAGAAATATTGTAGCATTATGTTCCTAAACCATTAATTACACAATTAATTTCGTCTATGGGTACAGTACACGTTTCTGGAACAATGATGAGTACAAGCATTCAAAGGCGGTCATGTATCGCGAGGGAAATCAATATAGGAAGCCAAAGAATCAGTTGGTTAAACCATTGTGGTGCGTATGACTGAATGTCACTTGTTCTTCTCCAGCTTCGACAGTAAACCTGCTGAAGCAGGAGAAAGAATCATAGGGAATTACGTAATCCGTAATATTACCCGTGGAAACTGAAGTTGGAAGATTTTGCGAATATTAGGCTTTAAAAGGATTCGAAGGGGAAGATATTTGAAGTGTTTGCTGGCATGAAGAACGCATGCAATGCCCGATAAGTTTAGTCCTCAGATGTGCGTCAGAATGAACGCATCGCGGTAAGGAATTTTGAGATGTGAAAATGCATGTCACGCTATACGCAATCGACTCTGACCAGAGAAACTTGAGCGATGTGTCTTAGTGTCTTAATAAGTAGCCCAGCATACGGATTTCATTTATACAGGAGTTTTGTTCCAAGAATATTACCTTTAGAGAAATCAGATGTATATTTTTATATTCGTTTGAGTTCACCGATGTTGAACTACATATTAGGCACACATGAAACAACGCTGGTTTATACAGTCATATCAGTTAAGAAATATGTCATGGCTTCAGGTTTAAATGGACTTATTATTAAAATTTATTAGGTCGTTCGGGAAGTAATTGAACACTTTAAGCTTACCGTAATTCCGTAATAGCAAAGCACTTTTAAAAATATTTGAGAGTAATTATTAGTAGTTCCCCTCATTATCAATAATACGTTCTCAAACTGTGGGAAGTTAATGAACAATTTTAAAAGTACCAGTGCCACTAAATTTGAGAGAAAAAAATCTGTGATTCAGAGATTCAAACGCTGCTTGTTGTTGTAGCGAGAACGAGACATTTAACTTTTCAAATGGTCAAAAGAGTTGAGAACGCAGGGGTTCATGCCCGGGAAACACTGTGGATGAAGCAGCTCCGCCCCAACGTTTTGTTCAATGGACAACAGAACAATCTGGGCCTTGTGCTGCAGTACGTTCTCTTGTACAAGAAGAGGTCACTGTATATTATACTCGACTGTTCAGGCTGGGAAATGCTGCTCCAAAAATTATTTATACCACTCCGATGTCATGGTGGTGTTCAGATCATACGTCTTTCAAAAAGCCACGGCTCGAACATCCGTAACAACGACCAGTAAGATTTTACAATGGTGCTACTTTGAACGGGGTGAAAACGTCCCGGATATACCGGATTCAACCCAGGACCTTGACTGATGTCGGTCCCTGGGTGCATAAAATTCCACCAACCTTCGTCCAAGCAGTGGAACCTTGTGAGCTCCCAGGTAATACGATGATACCACTCAATTTTATTCCGTACAATTTCGTAGCGGAATTATTTCTCTGTCGTCGTCAGTATGTACGGTACCCACGTCGGCAATTTGTTCATTAGGGCTAAATCTTCCATCAGCACGATATAAACCGTTATAAATGTGATGCCCAGTTGTTTGGAAAAGTCACTGAGTCATTAACACTCACCCTGTTCGATTGCACTATGACCTCTCGAATGCGTCCCTTGGCTTCTTGTTTGGTCTGCTTCATTTTGGGGCATCTGTCGGTGATGCTTTGCTTTCTTTATATCTTTCCATCTAAATGTGAACCGCCATTTTCTTGAGAAACGTTTGAGCTACTACTGTTCGTAGAAGACTTTGTGTAACACTCTCTGAATACTGCAATAAGACACAAAAATAAAAAAAAACGCGCTGTGCTTCCATTGTTACTGATCATATTCCCTGCTCCGTAGTTATTTCAACGTTCCCAACCCAATCGGTATGCACGAACTGAGTCCTGAAGTGGCAACACAAACATCGCTTGTGTTGCCACTTCAGGTTCCCAAAATGTACTCCAATTAAAGGGTTTGCTTACTTCTCGAAAGATATTATGCGCCTATGAACCATTACATTATGACCACCTACTTAATAATTTGTAGGACCCTCTTTAGCCCGCAAAACAGCGGACACTCGGCGAGGCATCGATTCGATGAGGTGGCGATAGGTGTCCTGCGGTATCTGGTACCATATTGTCAACAGCAGGTCCTCCAGTTGATTGGTGGTGATTTAGAACAAACCCGCTTTTCCAAGTCGAACCGCAAATGTTCTATTGGGTTCACGTCAGGAGAATTTAGAGCCCAGGGCATTAACACAAAGTCACTAACATGTTCCTCGAACTACTCCTTGACGATTCTGACAGTGTGGCATGGCACATTATCCTGTTGGTAATGGCCATCACCAGCAGGGAACACAGTTCCCATGAATGGGTGAACTTGGTCCGCAACAATGTTCAGAAACCTGACAGCTATCAGTGATTTTGCTGTTGGGATAATGCGGCCTAAAATGTCGCAAGAACACATCATCGCCGCCGGTCTGGTGCCATAACCGTCGGTCTGGTTGGCGTATACGCGATCGGGCGTCCACGTGATGTACCAGGAGTCTTGATTCGCCAGACCAGGTCACTTTCTTCCAATCATCAACTGTCTAATCTCGATAATCTTTCGCCCATTTCATGTGTTGTTGGCGATGACATGCAGTGAGCATGAGGACCTGGTCGGGTCATCGGCTACGCAGGCTTATACGCAGAATGCTGCAATGAACTGTGTGCCGTGACACATTAACTTGACCACCACTTTTGTAGCTGTTGGTGATTTGTCGCACTGTGGCCTTTCTGTCGTTGTGAACAATGCGCAGCTGTCTCAGCTCCCCTATGGCATTAATGAGTTGTGGACGACACACACAGCTGGAAGACGGATCATCGTTGGGCCACCTGTGCACCACTTTTGATACCTACTCACTACATCAGCACGTGAACAAACCACAACCGCGCCTTTTCCGAGATCGTAGTATCGAGGCACCATGCAATCACAATTTATCCTTTATCAAACTCCGATAAATCGGCAGCTTTTCCCATTCGGACTCCGAACACTCTACTAACCGAAAGCAGGTCCTTGGGTTGTATATATACTGCTCTGTGAACTTCACTTGCCCCACCTTTCGGTCTCCAAGCGCTCTCATTTCTCTAGGCTGGGGTTGGTCATAATGTAATGGCTGATCGGTGCATGTAAACAGGAAGCTAATATGAAAATGGATGCATGTAATCTTATTTATTAACATGCAAATGGAGCAGTTTGTTATGATGTCATCAACAATGGATTGTGGTTGTTTCATTATTTCAAAGGAAACGGTAGATATGAATGAGCGGAAAGCAGCTGTATAAAGTAGTTGTAAGAGATTTACCACACACATTTTTCTGTATCAAGTTTAGTACACTCCGTTCATTAGTTTTTTTTTATAGTGCTAATAATGTCAGTGATTGCGATGCAAGGGTGTTTTGTAGAATTGAAATATGCAGGAAATCAATCTTTGAACTTAGATTGGCGGCAGCATCTGAAGTAAAACTATAACAAACCACTTGCCTTTAATGTGTGCAACAAAAGTGAACTAAATGCTCCTCCTATTTCTATGACAGCTTATCGTATGGCAGAGGAACACTTCTTTGCTGTCTCTGAGTTTGAATATTTTTCAAGATATGTCTTGCTATAATGACATTTTCCCTTATTATATCTGCTTTAGAAAAATCGAGGGTTTTTCTTTCGAGCTAGATAGTACTTTCCTTCTGAACAGTATTTGAAACTACATAAATCACAAGCTTCCACAGCGCTGGAATATTATTTCCACATTACACGTAGTGCGACAAAATCCATTTCAGAACTCCATAATGCTGGATTAGGGCAGTGACATAGCTATGTGCCTCTTTCTAGTACTTCAAGGACATTGCAGAATCATTGTTCACTCGTGTTTAACCTACGAAAGTTTACTCTCGAGCTGTGTTCACTCATGTTTCACCTACTTAAGTTTCTCGTTCATTTAACACACACAGCATTTCATATCCAGGTAATTAGTCGCCTTGTGAACTGATCCTTTCGGCTACATGAAGTTTCGAATTCCTTATCTATTTACATCTTCCAGCTAAAATACATTTCACTATTTAAATAGCAAGTGAAAAGAAACTACTTTTGCCAATTCCTTCCTTTCAAAATAGGAACACCTAACTTGAAATCGCTACTATGGGTAACAGATGTTGTCTTTTATGATAAATTGCAAACAAAAGACTTTGGAAGCACAAAACATTCAATTGAGTCAAAACCACGCCACTAAACTTAAACTTTCTGTTTGAAACCTGAACTAGTTTCTCTTGTGACATATTTCTGGCTCTAGTCTGCAGAATGTGGTTCACTCATGTTCTTTTTAGTTGGGAGCAAATTTTCTTCACGCACTATGTTAGAAAGGTTGTTCGATCATGCTCTCCTCATTTGTGTGCTTACTTTCTTCGAAGAGCGACTTTGTAATGCTGTAAAAAAGTGTGCACTTAGTGCTTCCACAACATTATTCAAAAACAGGGTTTCATAGACACAACGTACTGCTTCGGAATGAGTTTGGCTCTTACATTATACATACACGCACACACAACTCTACTGTTTCCTGAAATTGCGAAGTTTTAGCTCTTCGAAACAAGTCCCGTATACATATACAGTTATAGATGACGTTGGGTTGTACATCATATTTGTTGATGCACCAATCGTCTCTATTTTCAGTGATCTTGGTACACGACTCGAGATTATTTGACATCTGTAAAACGCCCTCCAACAAGACCTTTTTAGCTTCATACTCATCATTTTCTTTCTTGTAGGCATTCATAAATCTGGTATTCCTATGATTTGATCGGTCAATCTGTCCCTTTCTTTCCTGCTACTTGTGCTGAATAAATTCTTTTAGTTAGCAGCACATCACTCATTCTTTCAATATGGCCAAAAACACCGCAAAATACACTGCCGGACAATTGCTAAGGACGGATGACAATAGCAACGATAGCAACCATAAAATGGAAGGCAGGAAAATCTGGAAATTAGCATAAGTGCGGGATACAGTAAGACGTGTTGTGCGTATGCAAATTTTGGATTGCCGAACTTGTTCGTGACGTCATAGCGCTGATAAGAGATATAAAGGATTTGACGTGGATTAACCGTTGTTGTTCAAACGCAAAGTTGAAAGGGAAAGAATCAATTGACGAACTTGCAATTATCAGTATATCTTCCCGACATTACCTAGATGATTTTACGCGTGGCCGTATTATTCGCAAGATTGAAGAAGGGCGAAAAATAACTGATGTTGCCAGGGAGTTTGACGTCAGTCACAGTGTTGTTTCAAGGCTTTGGAAATCATTTCAAACAAATGGAGAGTGTAGCAAACGTCACGGGGGAGGTCGTGTTCGCAGTATGACACCTGCAGGAGATCGGTACATAGTGCTATCAACAAAAAGACACCGGTGCAGCACAGCTAGTGAGGTAGCAAATCAGTTTATGGCTGCTACTGGCAAGCAGATCTCCCGAAAAAGTGTCGCCAGACGTTTGCATGAAGGAGGACTATACGCCCGCCGTCCTGTTGTGTGCATCCCATTGTCTAGACGTCACCGTACCGCCCGTTTGCAATGGTGCCATCAACATCGCAATTGGACTGATAACGACTGGTCTGCTGTCCTCTTCTCAGATAAGAGTAGATACAGTCTATCGTCTGATTGTCGACGACAACTGATCTGGAGTGATAGTGGTACTGCATATTGTCCAGCAAACATACAGGAAAGGGACCGATATCCGACATGTAGTGTCATGGTATGGGCTGGCATCATGATCAATGGCCGTACGTCCCTCTATGTGCTTCGAACTGGGACTATGACTGGCCAACGATACGTTAATGATGTTCTGCTACCTCATGTTCGCATGTTCCGTGGTGCTGTCGGTGATAGATTCATATTCATGGACGACAACGCAATATGTTATCGAACAGTCGCTGTCCAGGAGTGTCTTGAGAGCGAGGATATTCAACGCCTCGTATGGCCAGCACGTTCTCCAGATGTGAATCCCATTGAAAATGTGTGGGATGCTTTGGGGAGGAGTCTTGCTGGTCGCCAATGCCCTCCAATAAAAAAGGACACCCTCACCCGTGCACTGACAGAGGTATGGGATAAATTACCCCAACAGCTACTTGGTAATGTTGTGCAAAGCATGACACGACGTGTGGAATCTTGCATCGCTCTCCATGGTGGCCATATCGCGTATTGACATCTTACGCCCGAACGCCTGCGGACGGTAATTGCATTTTTTTCACGTTTACGTATTCTGCACAAAATGGCCTGTTTGTCCCTTGAACACGTTCCAAAGCCTTCTGGATTTCAGAGCACAATAAATTGTCTTTCTTGTAATGTCCTGGCATTCTGACATTATTTTATTTCATTTGGCATCCAACCACACTTACTTTTTTATGCGCTATATAGCCGTTTATGATCCGTCCTTAGCAGATGTCCAGCAGTGTATCTGTCTGCATTCTACTAAAAATAGTTTTCGGGACTTGACACATTTGCAACACCTCTTTGTTCCTTATATGCTCCGAACTCGTCTTCGTATTGCCAAAACTCCCGCTCTCGTAAGTAAAGTATCTCCCCAGCACACAAAAAGCTTAAACAAGCTTTCTTGCCAAATGGAAAAAAGCTTTATACATAATGTAAAAATAATATTATTACAGTCCTTTTCAGGCATAAAACCACTCTGTACATCCAACACTTTGATACAAATCATCTTACCTTATCAATATTGACTTTTCTAAGCACTTTCCCTGTCGTACTTGGACGGCAGACACAACGATAATTCTTACATTCAGTCTGACCACATTTTCCCTTTTGGAAAGTAACGATGATGGCATTCCCCAGTTCTGAAAAACAACTCCTAACTCTAAATGTAAATGACAGACTTAAGCTAAACGATAAACGGCAGGGTCATTACAATATTTAAGCACATCAGTTTTCGTTCTGATGAGATTTTGTGACTTTCCTAACTCTTCTCTTGAGACTCCTGACATGTTTTCTCCTATCTCTATATCACCATCTTCTTCTACTCAGAAATCCTCTTTTCTATCCTTCTTTCCCTGTTCTAATATTTCAAACAAGGGTTCACCCTGCCATTTACTTATCTCATTAATATTCTTGTTCCCCACACTCTATAAGATTTACTTCCCGCGTTTTTTTGCATAATACATACTTTCAGAATGAGTTTTTATCTTTCAGAAAACCCCTTTCGCTTTCCGATATTTTTTCTTACATCAGCAAACCAGCCTTTCTGCTTGACGCTGTTTAAAGTGATATCCATCCTCACTGATTGTACCATTTATGCTCTTCAGATGTGCTACTTTCTTCTTCTGTTGAGCTTCTTAAACCTCCCTGTTTCACAAAGCATCGAGTCTAATGCTTTCTAAATTTTAAAGTAACAGCGACCACACAGTTTTTTTTAAACATGGTCACTTCTTTTCCACTCAGGCATACATAGCTTCTACTGATTCAATCAATCACTGAGCAACTCAGAGCGAAGCTGCTCTTCCTGAAGCCTTTTACTATAATTGTTCTCCTTACATGCGTCTTTCTATTTGCCCTTCTCCAACTTAATTCACCTTTGCTCGTCATACTCAAAGGTAATGATCAGATTTAATATCAGCAATTCTCATTGCGCGAATGTAAATAACTGAAGTTTTCAGGCGCTAATTATGTATGAAACAAGAAAGATAACACCGAATTTTGGGTTGTAATGAGCTCGTCTTTTAAATCCTTTCCGACAGCAATAAAATATTTCAAAGTTTTTCATAGTCAATGGAACCTCCCACAAAAAAACTCAACCGCATTTCTACAATCAATAAAACATCTAAGAACATAAAGCTAGTTTCTCCTATTAGCAGTTGAAAAGACTGTTGAGAAAATTAACAAATTGTGCCCAAATAATTGCTCTTAGCTGAAGGAACATATCATAGAAAGAGCAATTTTTATATCAGACAGTTAAAAGAACAGGTAGAGAAGAAACCACGATCTATCTTTGCGCCTCATAGGGGATAAGTTTTGAATAACGGAAAAAATAGAAAATATGTGAAAGGTATAATTTACAGCACAAGCTACGTATATTGTGGAATTTGTTTTTTATAATATTTCTCATTGAAGCAGAGATAGCAAGAAAGGGGTTTGACTTTTCGTCCCTATAGCTGGTAAGCAGTGCACTTTTTCAAAGAGATGATATTTCCCATCTGTACTGTAACGAAAGGTATACAGTAAGATAACAATTTTTTCAAAAGGATTTCTAGAAGCGGAAATACTGCATCAAATAAAAGTACTCTGTATTTATCCATACCCCTTTCTTTTTATGCGGTATGATGCTTGCAATTGTAGAAAATGTTTCTGAAGCATGGTTCCCTGCGATTATTTCCGTTTGTGTGCAGTGCTTAATATTTGTTTTGCATATTGGCTCAAAGCTTGGTTAAATCTTACAGTCTCATCATGAGCGCGGACGTCCTCGAGTAAATACTACAGGGTGTCCTACTCGCTGCCGAACCCGGTATTTCCTTAATACTATTAACATAAATGAAGATATTGCAACAGAATTTGAAGTGGACTTACCTCATTTCGTGCAAAATGTGATGACATCACAACATGTACTGGAAGTGGCCACCATTTGCGTCCAGACAGCATTGAACCCGGTGCACCATATTGTGGGAAGTCCTTGCCAGTGCGTCCGCCGTCACTGCCTGAATTTTTTCCTGTGATGCTTGCTTTCAAGGCATCTATGGTTTGCGGTTTCTTTTGGTAAACTCAACTCTTTTAGATATCCCCATGAAAGGTAATCAGGTGGAGTCGATCGGGGTGGCGGCCATAAACCTTTTGAAGTGACGCAGTCGCCGAAAAAGGACTGAATTTCGGTCATACTGGTGTGTGCTGTGTGTGATGTCGCTCAATCATGCTGGTAATGTCCAATGGAGAGTTCTTCCTCATCCAAGTGATTTACAAAGGTGTTGAAGATTTTCATATATGCAGATGTTGTGATGGTTGTGTCGAAGAAGATGGACCAATTATGCGGCGCCGGGTCATCCTACACCAAACACCAAATTTCTGTGAATGAAGGGGTTCTTCGTGTATCGCGTTGGGAGTTTCACTGGCCCAAATACGGAAATTTTGAGAATTGACATATCCGGACAGGTGAAAACACGACTCGTCAGACAACCACGTGTAGTCCAGAATGCCTGGATTTTCCTGAAGAAATGTCTGAAATCATCAACAGTATGTCACTCGTTTTACGTGGTCAGGTTCTTTCGGTTCGTAGACCACGGAGATACGGTACTCATGAAGCTTCGCTTTTTTCACAGCACGTTGACAAGTGCATTTGGACAATTCTGTTTCCTGTGACAGTCGGCGAAGTGACTTTCTTTTGACAAGACTTGATCGATTCTGTTTTCCAATAAGTGCGAACAATAAACACTCGCTCCTCCAGAGTATAACGTTACATTTTCAAACGTACGCGAACAGACACCAGCACGAGCACTCACTATCAACAACCGTACTGTGTAGACACGCTCAGTGAAATGGCATAACAAAGTAACAGAGAGGCGCGTCCGGCTGGCTGGAGGACAGCGCCGGGTTCAATGCTGTCTGGATGTAAATGGTGGCGACTTCTAGTACATGTTGTGATGTCATCACATTTCGCACGTAATGAGGTAAGTTCACTTCAAATTTCGTTGCAATATCTTCATTGGTGTTAATATTATTAAAGAAATGCCAGGTTCGGTAGCGAGTGGGACACCCTGTAAATCGTGGTCCATTCTTGGAACTCAAGAAACAGTACATTTTGTTCTGAAGGCGTGTCTAATTTACATTGTGCAGTAGTTTGTTCGTTTAGTTTGTCCTATGCTGCATAACGAATTACACGTGCCGCATTATGAGTGTGTTGCCATGCATGAAAGATCAATTGCCTATTCCCATGTGTGAAAAATCCACACAAAAATCCACGCCAAAGCAAAAATCCATGAAAGTAGAAATCCATAAAAAATCCACGCTTTAGCGTGAATTTTTCACCCTTTAGAATCCTTTTTGCATTTTGTACAATCTGTATTGCAGAATGATTTTAAATCTTCATGTGCTGATGTGCATTGTCACCGCAAATCATACTGATCATATTGCCTCAGCAGCACGATACGGGCATACTCTACGTCTGCTGTTTGCACGATTTCTCAATAAAGGTTAACTCATGATGTACGTGAGCGTGCTTGTGCTGCTTCCGAAGCGCAGTTTATTAATGTCCCGTCTGCAGGTGTGCATAAGATTAACAACAAACGTTTAGGAACTGCTACCGTTAAATGTGTTCTAGGAGTGGTTTTTTCATGCTCGCTGTGAATTGAACATCAGAAGTACGAGACAGGAAACTACATGCTAAGAATTCATCAGGGAAACCAAATTTCCCAATCATTTTGATCAGCAGAAATAAAAAAGACGCCAACCAATTTTTCTCCTTTTGTATTATAAACACTATTACAATTAAAAAAACTATATTCATAAACACTGAAGAGACAGTTGGCGTTATGCAAATGTGGTGCTGTGGGCGGCCCTGTAAACGGATACGTCATGACGTATGCAGCAATCCGACAATATAAGGAGTGATGCGACGGGAATCAGTAAGAGTCGGGCGCAGTATGGATAAGACAAAGGATCTAAGCGCATTTGATCGTCGGCAAATTGTCGGGCCCGACGAATGGGTCTCTCCATCTCGGAAGTCGTGCAGGTACAGGGATTTTCACGAGCCACTGTGTCACGGGTGTACCGTGAGTACATCGAATCCGGTTAAAACCATCCCTGCAAGGGCTAACTGCCGTGGATAACAGCGTGTGGATGAGCGGGGTCATCGTCGGCTAGCTCGCATTGTAACAGCGGATACACGGGCCACAGTGCAAGAAATCACTCGGCAATTTAACGCTGGTGCACAAAAACGTGTAAGCAGCCACACCATCCAGAACCATCTCCTCGCTATGGGGTACAGAAGCCATCGTCCCTCGAGGGTACCGCTACTGACCGCACATCACAGGGTGCAAAGATTAGCATGGGCGCTGGAACATCGTCACTAGACCCTAGACTTGTGGAAGGCGCGGGAACATCGTCACTAGACCCTAGACTTGTGGGAAAATGTTGCCTAGACTGATGAGTCGAGATTAAAGTTGGTACATGCGGATGGCAGGATACGAGTACGGCGCAAACCACATGAAGCGATGGATCCTTCTTGCCAGCAGGGTACTGTTCCAGCTGGTGGGGGTAGCATTCTCGTCTGGGTACTGTTTACGTGGACTGCAATGTGACCCCGTCGTACGTGTGACGTCGTCCCTCACAGGTCAAGGTTACCGGGATATCCTGGACGACCATTTGCTCCCGTTTGTGCGTCTTCAACATCCCAGTGTGGACCTCATCCTGCAACAAGATAATGCACAGTGCCATCGCTCCAGAATTGTATCCGAATGGTTGGATCAACACTCCACCGACGTGACCTCGCTTCCTTGGCCAGCTAGGTAACCTGACCTCAATCCCGTCGAGCGCATCGGGAATGCCATCGAGAGAGATGTTCGAGCCTCTGACCCCCTCCATCAAATCTTCGTGAACTGAGGGGGCTTGTTCAGGGGTCGTGTATCCGTATGGCTTCCCAACGCTTCCGGTGTCTTGTCCCATGCCGAAACGAATCGCCGCCGTAATCAGGGCGAAAGATGGTGCTACACGTTACTAGACAGGTATCCCTGATTCAGTTGCTCTTCAGTGTATGTAGTGAGCATTTCATACTAAATTAACTTTCTGACGTACATTATTTTTTTCATAACAATATGGCAGCACGACACTAAATATTTAATTTTTGAGATAGTTAATAATGAAATAATGAGAGAAAGCAAAAACATACATTTCTCCATGTTTAATAGCGTTTTATGTTTTCCTGTAATGATCTGCCTTCTATATCATTTTGATGAGACAAGCAAAGAAATAAACATACCAGTAGTTCAAAAGCAAACCCCCCCCCCCCCCAAAAAGACGAAATGTTAACTTTTTTACCAGTTTTATCAAAATTAATGGCAATTTGGTATCATAGGCCAGAAACAACATCTACAAAGAACGGCCTTTTTGCAGAGAGAGAGAGAGAGAGAGAGAGAGAGAGAGAGAGAGAGAGGGGAGAGAGACATAAAATCTACATCATTTTAAAGTTTGCGATGAAATTAAAATATGCTATCTCCTTCCCAGAATTTTAGGAATCTTCTTATACTCGTTCAGCGTCCAGAGTATTTCGTGCACGTAATACAAAATGTAGTTTCAAAGATTAGCGTACCATATCTTTGAGAATGATTTCCCTGTTTTCCTAAGATTTATTAGATTTACTACATATAGTAGCATTTAGATTTAGAATGCAAGAATGAGATGCCAATGTAGGTCCCAAAAGCTTTTACACGAAGCGTCCAACTGTTCGTCAGTATGTGACACTTGCCAAGGACTCATACAGCTTACATTAGTTCATGGAGCTATAACCTGAAACAATTACAATTTGTAACAGCGCAATTTCTATTCCCATGCGTAGAATCAAAACCTTGCTATATTTCAGCATGAGGTGCCGCTTCCTGACAATCTAATTTTAGATAACTTACGAAGATGGCATTTTGGAAATTTCTCAGAGCGGATACTCTAAAGATTTAACAGCACCCTTGAGAAGAATACCAAAAGGCGTTCATTTCTGTCCGAATACAGCTCACGAAAACTTCATGATTTGGAGTGAAAACCTGAGGGAATTCAATGCATGCTGAGTACCATCTTCCATCATTTATAATATTAATTAAAATTCAAGTAAATACGACAAAGGTATGATGATTGAATAATGAGTATCAGAAACATATATGACACTGCAGTGATTTATCAGACATTCGGAAAATTGGTAAATTTATCAGATTTAATACACATAGTTGTAGTTTTACTTTTCTAGTTTAATTTCTGGACTTCTAACTGGACAAATAACCTAAAATTATAGTTGTCGGGTATTCCTTTTTTAGTGGATTGTCACTATTTTATGGCAGTTAACCAACCTTGATAACCGTCGAAAAAGTCACGTCACCGTAGTTTGAGAAAAACTATCACCATATACGCTCTTCGTTGTCATTATGCCTAACTTTTAAATTATATTTCAATTCAGGAAAACAATTACAGTAGGTGCAACAACAATGAAAGTAACGTGAGAACCGATCTAATGAAACTCTTAAGCTTACACGCAAGTGTATAGATGCACGAAATTAAATGATGTTAACATACTTTCAAGATAAATTAACGCAGAAGCCATGATACACATAGATATCCCTGAATGCTAGGTCTCCACCCCTGAAGCTGCACATCATCTCAAACAAGGCATCGGTAGATAATTCGTCTGATGTGATCTGCCCAAATTTTACGTGCCTTAAAATCATGTTACATTTCATTTTGTACTAAAATAGCTCAACTTTTAATATAGTTTGTTTCAAATATTTTCGCACAGAGCTCTACTTTTTCTTAGTTAAAAATACTACACTGTTCATATCAGTAACAGAAAACTAACAATATCAACTCTCAACCGTAATTTAATATTCGAAATTGAACCACATAGGAACTCTCGGCTCCTGTAAGCATTTGTCAGGATAATTAGTTTTTTACCTACATGTGGTGTGCTGAAAAGTTATCATTTTCAGCACACCACGTGTAGGTAAAAAACTGATTATGCTGACAAATGATCTTAAACGACATGACGGAGCGCCAGTAATTCTGATCTGAATCTGTCTGTGACATGCAGCTCTTCAAGTTACAGCTACCAAACTTTTCCGCGACTCTACCTGGCTGTGAATATGCTAAAAACGTATGGGTTGGTGCCGTAATAAAAACGAAGATGCAAGATAAAGAAGAAATAACTTATCTTCTACAATTGCATAATAGCTGACAACTAGGATGCTCTGAGTTATGACTTTCTGTGTTTAGAATGTATGCTGTTACATATACTTATGCTTCCTACATGTGCATGCACTAAAGCTTCTCCATGACATCATTTCGGTGGCTGACGTCGAATAATAAAATGACTTGGTGCTTTTTTGTTGTAGATTTATGCGAAATGCCATCTGCTTAAATTTACGACACCTTTTACTCTCACAGCTATGATATCGCTGCCAAGAATTTAATGAAGTTCAAATAATTGTAAGCTGTTAATTAGCTACATTTTGCCTAAAAGTTATTGTCTTCCAGAAATAATGTTTGAAATGAATATTCATTACCATTTCCAGAAAAGTGTGATTCAACGGAAGAAAATTAGACAGTGTTGCCTCATCGGACAAAATAAAATGCACACATGTTATCGCCCAATTATATAAAACTTGTAATCAGAAGAGGGCTCGCATAACAAATAATAAGGGATTCAAATATTTCTTACACCTAGTTTGTAGGTTAGCTTTTTGTATTTGCAAAGATCATCATACACTCAATGTATTAAGGTCAGCAATCATTCGACATTCATTCCAAGAGCAATTTTTTATGACAATACAAATATGGGAAATCAGCGATTTAAAAACGAATATCTATTTGCATATGGCACAAAGACTGCGTGAAACTTCGTGAGTTGTTTATAAAATTTAGTGAAAAATTCTTAAATGTTAGGTCTTACTGTCCTTTTAATTTAACAAGGGATATGTTTGTACAATTTGCAATCTTCGGCGGCATATAATATATGGGGAGTTAATTTATAATTACGAGAACATGATGATTAATGATCTAAATGCATTTTCTATTTTCGTAGAGATGAAAAAACAAACAAAAGTGATGAAAAAATCGATGGAATACTGACAACGAGCTTCACTTGCATCTCGATAAAATACGAGGAACGTACTTCAAAAGAAAATTTCTTGTTCCCAATAATTTTGTTTTTATGAGTCAATAGATATTGTTAAATGCAATCAACATTCGCTTCGTTGGAACGATAGTAGATTACTTTCATATTTTGTGATGACGTGAATGTTTCTTTTAAGTACTGACATAAAAAGTGCGAAAGAAGCAAAATGCTCCATAAATTTCACTTAGGGTTCCGCGTAAAGATCGTAGGTTCTCAGGAAGAAATGAAATATCGAACAAATTACTATTAAACTGTCCCAGCATTAACGATACTTCTTTCAATTAAATAAAAGTAGAACATCATTTGTGATTATATTTACATGACCATAATATATAAATTGGTGTAATTGATTTTATTGTTAACAAGATTAGTACAAGTATTATTCAGTTGTTGTGGGAAACAGTTGCACAATATGTTTTATTGCTAACTTGCTTTTTAGATTTGTCTGATATAAGTAGGTCAACTACCTTTTTCATACAGTGCAAGAAAAATGTAACATTTAAACCACGGTATGGAACATGAAAAAACCAGCAATAATTAAAATATGCGGAAGGCTTTACGAAATTCTGAAATACAGAGCGCCCTATACTAAAGTACAAGAAGTGGAAAACACGAAGTTAGAAATAACAGAAGAGTTTTTCCCGGAGCCAAATGGTTTCGAGTTGTGCCGAGTTCGGGTCGTTTCGAGTTGCGCCCGAATATCAGTCATTATATGTGTGTTGGTCCTACGGCGCTAGGCCATATTTCTCTTGGGAACTAATGTGTCTCAATAAAAGATGAGAGATTCCTATATAGTTATAAGTTCATGCTGACGTATAACCTCAAAACCCAAAAAACAAAAGAAAAAACAAAAGAAAAATAGGGCAAATGAGATATTGATGACGACAGCAGAAAGGGATGATTGTTTTATCTGTCAACAAATTCATACCTCGCCTACAGCCACGCTAGAGACCTTCCGATGGGAATTCCTCTGGTTTTCACTTAATCTCCCGTCAAACCACTGCACGAAAACTGGCGGAAAGGATTTTTAGCATAGATTATCAGTTGCATCGATTACCACTGATTGCCGTCTGGATTGGTGACACACATGGATTACTATCATACAGAAAGTGACCTGTGCGCGTCTTCGGTGGTCTTCAGCGATGAATCCCGTTTCATCTTGAGGCTTGATTTTCGGCGCATAAGCGTGTAACGACGATGTACTGAAAATAATAGATCTATGTCCGTTGTGTACCGCAATAATACATATTACACTCACGGCTGGTATTATTGTGGCGTAGCAATCACTTATGATTATCATTAATCTTTGGCTTGTATTAACCGCAGTTTGACTGCTCGCTGAGTTTCTGGAGCTCGTCGCTCTCCCCTTTCTGACTCTGTCGCCTGACGAAACTTTTCAGCAGTATAAATCCTCCAGACATATCGCAGGAGTTTCTTGTAAATATCTTCACGGTGTAGGCGTACTGCCTTGGCCAGCAAGTTCCCAGAATTTCCTCCCAATCGATCACATGTGTGATAGGATGCCATCTACATGCACACCAACGGTCAGCAGAGACAACGGCTGGTCTGTGGGAGCAAGTACAACGAACTTGAGGCAAAATACCCCAGCAGGCTATTCGATTGCGGTACGATTTTTTATGAGATGCTTAGCTCAATGCATCTGTAACTAAGATGGTTTTCAATTATATTTATCTGTCGATAATAAACATTATATGGGGATAATCAGTGTGTTAATTAGCATTTGTAAATTTTGTCCTATTCTTGCTCTTTCAGGATACTGCAATTTCAGTGTCCCATCAGGCAACATCATATACATTTACGGATGTCCCGGGTCCGCAATGATATTAACATACGTCATGGTACCTAGAAGCTGTTCCTGAGGTATTAACAAACCCAATGCCCACCATGAAAACAAAAAGCCGACCTTCTCCACCAGCTTCTACAGAAAACTCTAGACAGCTCGAATCCATCGATTCATGCTGATGACGACATAATCTGGCCTTCCCTTCTTGTGTATTATCTGAAATCGAGAACTATCGGAGTCGCCTCTTGGAAAAATTATGGTGCATATGTTATCGATTTGCCCGTTCCGCCGGCCGGCCGGCCGGTAGGCCGGCTGTGGAAACCATATCTCTGCAACTAATGGTCCGATTTGAAAAATAATTATTTTTGCATTGGAAAGCTTGAAATGTGTAAATGATGATCCTTGCGTACCTGTTTTTTCGATGTAAAACTTCGCCGCTAGAGGGCGTAAATGAAGATGATATATAATTCAAAATGCATTTTATTACATATATTTGCTTTTAAATATCCGGTTGAAAAAGTTATTTCTTCCTTTCGATGCCATTTATAATGAAGACTATATTGCGCACAGTTTCTTTTTCAAGAAAAGCATAGATTTTCCGGTAAGGGGTGGAGGTTAAATTGCGTTTTCCCCGGTATCTATGCTTTTAAAACTCCGATTTGAAAAATTCTTCCTGCATCGGAAACAACTCTGCTAGCGAAATGTTTTGCATATATTTTCTAATTTTGTTAAGGAATGGTGTTTATTTCTGTTTCCCAGGTATTTGCAGCAAAATCTGAGCTTCTTTAAACTTGACTGAAAAAATTATTTCAGGGACCGATACAGCTCACTTAGAAAAATCTTTTGAGAATACCTCCTGCCTAGAATGCTGCATAGTTTTCCCGCCAGAGGGCGTAGACATATATATTATTTTTGTCCATATCCCTGCTTCGAAGGGTCCCATTTGAAAAATTATTTCTTTGTTGGTGAGCGTTTCATGTGCGAAATATTGCTCACATAGTTTAAAAATTTTCAAGTAATTCATAAATTTTTTGCTAAGCGGCGTAAAAATGAATTGCGTTTTCCCTGATATCTCTCCTTCTGAAACTCCGATCTAAAAAAATTCTTCCTTCAGCTGATGCAGCTCCTGGTTGGGAAATGCTTTGATTATAATTTCTAATTTTTGTTAAAGAATGGTTTGGCCACCTGGGGGCGTAAGAGTTTATTTTTGCTTTTGATGCATTTGCAGCAAAATCTGAAATTCTGAAAAGTCGATTTCGATTGAAAAAACTGTTTCCTTGACTGATGCCACTCGACTTGGGAAATCCATCCAGAATACCTTCTTCTTAAAATAATGCATAAGTTTTCCGCCAGGGTAGTAGATGTATATCATATTTTTGTCGATATCTCTGCTTCTACGAGTCCGATTTAAAAAAATATGTCTTTGTTGGAGAGCGTCTCCGCCGCCCAAAGTTGCTCATATAATTTCCTATTTTTTTTGTGTACAAAGTTGCTGCTAGAGGGCATAAGTTCACGTTTCCTTAAACTGCAACATCTGTGGGACCAAAAACTCGATTGAAAAAATATTTTTCAGTCAGATATTACTAACTATGAAAACTCTTTGTGTGCATGTTCTTTCCAAACTGATGCACCATTTCGCCGCTAGGAGGCGCCGATGTTCCATTTGTTTTTCTTCGATATCACTGCGTCTACATGTGCGATTCAAAATATTCTTTCAATGCCAGATCCCATTAACCTTGTGCAGCATTTATTTTTAGTAAGTGAGGAGTGTTATAGTTCAGAGTTTTGTCGCTAAGTGGTGTTTGTGTATTTTTTGTTTGCAGCTGTATCTACGCTTCTAAAAACCCTATTTAGAAATTTTTTTTTTACTATATGCGGTTCGCTATAATATAGATGTGGAGCATTATTTTCTTTAAATATTACACAGATTTCAGCTAGGGTGCCTAAAGGTCAAAACCTTTTCTCGCTATCTCTGCTTCCAGGAGTTGTATTTAAAAAGTTAGTCCTCCTTAGCATAGCTTTTTCCGTGAAGAACATTTTTCGCCTATTTTCAACTTTTCCATTAAATTCTTCCGCTAGAAAGTGTTGGAAGATCCCGCGCGTATGTGCCGATACATCAAAGTAACAAGGAACTCGAGAATAATAAACAAACCGCTTTCCCGCGATTTTGTTCACTCTTTGCAGAACTATCGCATGCGCGCGCGTCACCACCCAGAGAAAAACATCTGTGGCCTACTTTTGTAGCAGATTGTAAACATTTCTCTTCTGTACTTCTCCGTGTGAGGGAAAGTCCTGCGTATTTGAAGTGAACAGAATGACAAAATATCTTTTAAACAAGCCCAAAAAACGGAGCTTAGTTTCTCACAACATATTAGGTGTAAAATTAGAATAACGCGCATATTATATTGAGTCATCAAACCTATTATTATCTTCAACTATCAATGTAGTGCCATCTTATGTATATCTATAAATACGGATTATGCTTTCATCAGGTGAGTTCTTATTTGTACATTGTATTTGCAGAATCATTCTGCTAAAGAAAGTGCATTTTTCTTTTTCATCTAACTGAGACTATGCTTGTTTTTCCCTAATGCACTGTTGAGGATAACGGGATCGCTCAATAGCACTAACTCCCGCTTAGAGAAAGTGTAGAATTATATCATGTTTCTTTCTATATTTCTTCTTTAAGTTTTCCATTTGAAAGCTTTTTATGCGCCATTTGTTAAATTTCCTAACATACTATTTAAACCCTGTTGTAAGTAAGTAGCTTGTTCTATTTCTGGATGGTTTATCGATTGTAGAAATCGGGTTGATTTTTCTCTAACCGGTTGCATTGACTTTGAAGAAATACGATAAATTTAATTCACGTCAGAGAGGATTCGAAAGACGTGCTCATTACAACCGAAAATTTGGTGTCATCTTTCTTGCTTCCAGTTCTCAATGTCCCACTTTTGTGGCTTCCGTGAAAGCCTCAGACGAATATGTCTGTTTGTGAGCACAAACGAGTAATACACGAATGTATCGTCTGCTGTTATAGCACATTCACGCCCGTTTTCGTTGGGATGTGTATGCTGAAATTCTTCTCTCAAAACCGCTATCGTACTGAGAGGTTACCTGACGCCATGGAGCACTTTTGTTACCTCGTACAATCATCTTCACCCGCCGTTTCCCTCGAATATTGGTCAGTCGTTTCCGCTCACAGGAAAACCGCTGAGTGCTTGTTTTTTTAGTGCACCACCCATTCTGCACCACAGATGCAGTTGTTCTACCATAGCGAAGAAGGTATGCTGTTTCTGAGATTCTTGCGTCTGCCAGCTTAACGCATGCTATCATGCCTCGTTCAAAATGACTTAAATCATAGTATTTCTCATATTTCCGCTATCTACGCTTCGAACACCTCCAAATCCCTTCCAAGTGAGATGTTTTGTAAAACTATCACAAAGGAATAACTTCTTACGCACATATATAGCTATACACTACTATTTTTGAAAACTACAACACCAAGAACGAAACGCCTTATTCAAATGAAATTTATATCACACATTACTCATGATACAGTTGAATACTGATTACATTTGTAGAGCTATACAAGATTTTTTGCTTCAAAACTCAGTATTGTGTCAAGCCACCTCCAGCAAAACTAAGTCTCTACACGGCGTGGCCTTAAATGGAAAAGGTTTTTGATATCGTCCTGAGGAATAGCCTACCAGGTTGCTTCAATGCGAGATCAAAGTTCGTTTGTGGTGACTGGTGGTGGGATCTGACGGGCCGGACGCTTAACCACCATGTCCTCGACATATTCGATCGGGAACCTGCTGGCGAGGGAAGAAGCGGTATTTGACGTCCATGGAAGAGGTTTTAGACATTCCCGGCCATACGTGGACGAGCATTATCCTGCTAGAATATAGCGCCAGGACAACTCTGAAGGTAGGGTATCATCTTATGACGAAGTAAATTTCTCCATTATTTTTATGCCAGGGGCGGGATTCGAACAACAACTCTCGACTCCGGAGCTCCGAGTGCTATCCACTATACTACACTGGCATGTGCTCTCACATCTATCTGCCTTTATCTCATGTGCGTAATGCGGGGTAGACACGTCACGACCTCTGTCTCTAAAACAACCCTGATGTAACGCTGGCTGTTGACGGTTCCTTCAATTTGTATCAGGCGAGATCTCGAATTGAACCTAATGGTGCTCTAAACCATGACCCTTGGGGTTGAGGTTGTATGACGCTGCAAGATGCGCGGTGAAATTGCAGCTCACCACGATATCATCGAACACGTATGCGACCATCATGGTGCATCAAAGTGAATCGTGACTCGTCGGAAAATAAGACCTGTCGCCAAACATAGGGCCAATGTCTGCGTTCGAGACCACATTGCAGCCTCAGGAGTCTGCGGCTGAGAGTCAAAGGAATGAGCGGTAAATTGTCTGCTACCGACCATTTTTTTGTTAAACAGACGACATTGAACTGTGATGGAGGACAAAGAATGACCCATGGCCGTGCACCACTGTGTCGCTAACACGGCGGATGTCGATGTGCGAACGGTCATTGCCATATGGTAGGGGTGTCTGTCCTCCCGTGCAGTCCTGCGATTTTGAGGTCCATTGCCCGGATTTCTGTGCGTGCGAATCTCATATGTCCATTAGCGCTACGTTCGCATCATGGGGTTCGTGTTCATAATGCAACCTACTACGACGAAGGTGCATAATGAGGCCAGCGAAAAACTTTCGACTCACTGTCGGCTCTTTACTGATTGCACCATCTCTTTGGAGACAGATCTTTATACCTTAGACCGGAAGGTTCAGAGGGCGTGTTATGTGTCGCCGTTCAAATCAATCAGGAATGTACATAATTGAAGAAAAAAGACTTCTTACCTGCCATTCAATTTTTGAACGACGGTTCTTGGGTGCCGTGTGTTGAGGTCGATATATCAGTTGACAATAGCACATTAATTCACATTCCGCCGAAGTTTTCAGAATGATTCACTCGAGACAGGAATAAACATCAACATATAATTAACAGATGACCGACCGCACACATACAAAAGATACATAGCATAAAACACGCCGGCGTTATTTTTCCCTCTTGAGTTCCATCTTGTTCAAAACAAACGACTTCTCCTTTCCCACGGAGGGACAGCGCCCTCTATCAGAAACAGTTTTCACAGCTGCTCGGATTTTATGTATTTTTTTCTCTTCGTGAGTTGTTGCTCTTCCGACATCCTCCCACCTTTGAGCTTCGGGATCAAGTCACGAAACTCAAACACATAAAACGTTATAAGTCCAGTCGCCGCATTCGCTTTAAGATTTGTCCATAACGGGATCGCACGTCCCCACCACCCGTCGCTTATTCTTGCTTTTCTGACACATTCTTTAATAACTTGCCGTATCGTCTTTCTACACTTTATTATCCAATAACGTTCACGCAGAGTCTAGATTAGGACCTGCAGACCATCATGGCCTAGTTCAACATGTTTTTCCCAAATTAATTTTTTCACTATGTGATGTTTAGAAGGCAGTACTACTGGATGACGAAATGCCTCCGAGTCCTTTTTCAATGTGGTTCTCGTATTGACTTGAAGCAGCCTTTCTACGTCGATAAAGGTTTTCAGAGAAGTTTCTCTATTTTCTCCAAAACTCTGTCTTTGGATTTCTTTCAACATTACTATTTCGGTCTTTTCGACTTGCTCTAGACGTAACTCACCGAAAGATCTTTCAGTTCGTTTGGCCTTTGCATTCCTGTAAAAACGAAAAATCCACTCCATGACTCCGATTATTATGCTATAAGACGAGATCTTTGTAGAATATTCAAAAACTTTCTGAATTTCTGTGTTAGTAGCAGACGCAATAGTCTTTCGCCTTTCTGAATTCACAACCTCCAAATCTGGAAGCGCTTCTTAGGCTGGCCATTCACCACACGGTAATCTTAGCCACTCCGGACCTACCTACCAACGATAATTTTTCAACTCTTTCACTGTACATCTTCTCGAAGGGAGATCGGCAGGATTCATAGACCCGGCAATGTGCTTCAAGTCTTCTGGGTCTGTTAGCCGCCGAAATTCCTGAACACGACTGTAAACGAAGGTTGCCCAATTTTCATTTCTTTTTATCCAGTATAACACATTCACAGAACCAGACCAATAGTACGTTGGCACGTTCTCCATCCCCAAGTCTGATTTAGTTGTTTCTGCTAACCTAGCTCCAATAGTGCAGGGCAAGAGTTCCATCCTGGGTATGGAAGGTAATTTCAAAGGGGCGACTCTACAACGTGTTTGTATTAGCTGATACGTCGTGGACCGATCATTTTGACATCGGACAAAAATACAAGTAGCAAATGCTATTTTGCTTGCATCACAGAACACATGAAGAGATACCTCCTAATTGGCTGAAGCATTCTTTAGTATGCATCGTGGAATCAACACACCACTCAAGCCTTTCAATTGCGTCTTCCAACGTTCAAATTTTCTAGATATAGTCGGAGGTAGCCTTAGAGTCCCAAGTGATCCCATTCTTCCAACATTCTTGCAGCAAAACCTTTGGCCCCAGTGTGACTGGGCACGTGAATCCAATGAGTTCGAATACTCGATGGACGACTGAGAGGATCTCTCGTTTAGACAATGTGAACTTTTCATCGCTAAAGAGCCCCTTCATATCAATAGACAGCTCATCTGAACTCAGTGTCCAACTTAATCCCAGCACTGGGACCTTCCTTGCATCTCCATCTTCATCCTCCACTTCTGACGACGCAGGAGCATGCCCCCACCCTCGCAAATCGAACTTGGTTGCACTGAGGATACTTCGTGACTCAAAAATGAACTTTTCAAGCTCCTCTCGGCTATTCACACTAGAAACACAATTGTCAACATAGAACGACCTCAGGAGCTTTTTCGCCGTTTCTTGCAGATGATCCGGCGCGTTCTTCAGATTAAATTCCATTCTTGCACCCAGCAGGAAAGGGATCGAAGAAATTCCGAAAACAACTCTTCGATGCTGGAAGGTTTTAAGATTTTCTTCTTTACCGTTCTCCCACCACAGGAACCTCAAAAATGGTCTATCATGCTTCTGAAGTCCAATCTGAAAGAAAACTTTCTTTATGTCGGCAGTTACCCAAATATTTCCCATCCGAAATCTGTTTATACTCGAGGGTATAAGTTCTACAACATTCGGTCCCTTTTCCAGACAATGATTAATGAAGGAAGATTTCTTCCCTCTCGCCGAGCCATCAAAGACGGGTCTCACTTTGGTCGTTGAGTTCTCCTCGAAAACAGGATGATGTGGTAAAAAATGCTAAGTATTCACATTTTGCTCAGGAGATTTAACTTCTTCTATAATGCCCTCCTTCAGCCACTCCCGGAAAACATCTTCGTAAGCATCTAACTTCTCAGTCCGTTCTAAGGATTTAACCTGTCTGCGGCCGAGACACACTTGACCTACACCTGGAGTTATGGTTTGGGGAGCAATTTCCTATGACAGCAGGAGCACTCTCGTGGTTATCCCACGCAACCTGACGGCACAGTTGTACGTCGGTCTGGTAATTCAACCTGTTGTGCTGTCACTCATGAACAGCATTCCAGGGGGTGTTTTCCAACAGGATAACGCTCGCCCGCATACCGCTGTTGTAACCCAACATGCTCTACAGAGGGTTGACATGTTGCCGTGGCCTGCTATATCACCAGATCTTTCACCAATCGAGCACGTATGGGACATCATTGGACGACAACTCCAGCGTCACCCCCAACCAGTTTTAACCGTCCATGTATTGACCAACCAAGTACAACAGGCATGGAACTGCATCCCACAAACTGACATCCAGCACCTGTACGACACAATGCATGAACGTTTGCATGCTTGCATTCAACATTCTGGCGGTTACACCGGTTATTAATGTGCCAGGATTTCACATTTAAAATGGCTCTTCTCACGCTTACATTAAGCTGTGATCTTGAAACCTTAATCGATTAAATATGTTACCTATACAAATGTATTGCCGCCATTTCATTCCTCTACAACTATTTTTTCGTGGTGTTGGGATTTTTTTCCGTCAGTGTATATACATGAAAGAGATGATACATCTACTCCCGATATTGCGAAAGGTACCAGTCCGAAAGTCAATTAGTCCTCCCAGCGAAAATTACACATGAAATTAAGAACATGAAACAGAGAAGAGCTCCAGGAGGAAAATGGAATTACCGTGGACATTATTCAAGAAGCAAGTGGAGAAATTGAAATCAGACTCCCCCAAGTTTTCATTAGAAGTCTGAATGAAGGAAATATTCTTGAGGATTGGAACAATGGTCTGCTACATACAAAATGTGCCATTGAGTATCTCAGGAACTACAGACCGATCAGCTTCCTGTCAGTGGTTTATAAAATTTTCACTAAGGTTCTTTTACATCATTTGAAGATAACACTGGACATGGATCAAACGAGAGAACAAGCTGGATTCAGGAATGGCTACAGCACTATACAGTAGATCATATCCATGTACTGAGAGAATTAGTTGAAAGAGCAAGGGAATATTAATTCCAAATATATACGGCTCTTATTGATTATGAAAAGGCTTTTGATTCCGTGAAACCATCAGCAGTTACAATAGCTTTAAAATCCGGCGGTATTGAAAATATACACATTGGCATTATTAATAACATCTATGAAAATGCAAGTGCAAAGGTTCGGTTAGTTGAGTATAGAGCACCGATAAAAATTGGAAAGGGAGTGAGACAAGGTAACAACATGTCTCCCAAACTCTTTAATGCCACATTGCTAAATGTCTTTCAATCATTGAACTGGGAAAAGGTATAAAGATTAATGGAGATTATTTAACCCACCTTCGTGTTGCTGATGGAGGCGTCATTTTTGCAACTACCCCTTCAGAGCTGCAGAGTGTGATCCAGGAGCTTGCTGACAAGAGAAAAAAAGTGGAATTAAAAATGAACTTTCAGAAGACAAAACTGATCTACAATACTTTTACAAGAAATGAAATTTTTTCGATTGATCGGGAAAAGCTAGAGATAACCGATACCTACATTTACCTTGGGCAACAGATATCAAGCGAGGGTCACATTTGAGAAAGAAATTAATCGGCGTATAAAACTTGGTTGGAGAGTTTTTCGAAGAAACAGTGCAATTTTTAGACTGGATTCCAAGGAACAGGAAAAGACCCCGAGAACATCACACGGGCGATATGTAGATGAAAATCGAAAGAACGCGGGAGTGACACATCATCATCATCATCATTGTCAACCATTATCAATCCACTGCTGGACGAAGGTCTCCCCAAGTTTCCTCCACAACGGTCTGTCTTGTGCCAGTCTCCTCCATGTCACCCCTGCATACTTTCGAATTTCATCCACCCATCTCCCATGTGGTCTTCTTCTGGGTCTTTTCCTGTCCCTTGGAATCCAATCTAAAATTTCGGCTGTCCATCGATGGTCTGTCCTTCTGGCAGTATGTCCAGCCCATTGCCATTTCAGGGATTTAACTCTGATCATGATGTCTTCCACTCTTGTCATTTTTCGGATCCACGAGTTCCTCTTCTTATCTCTCCTGGTTACACCAAGCATGCACCTCTCCATGCTTCTTTGAGTTGTCTGCAGTCTTTGTATATATCTTTTAGTTAAGGTCCACGTCTCTGCACCATACGTAAGCACTGGAAGGATGCATTGATCAAACACTTTTCTTTTAAGACATAATGGCATATTGCTCTTGAAAATTATGCTGTTTCTTCCAAAAGCTCTCCAGGCAAGTTTTGTACGCCGATTAATTTCTTCATCAATGTGACCCTCACTTGATATCTGCTGTCCAAGATAAACGTACGTGTCTGTTATCTCCAGCTTTTTCTCCATCAATCAATAAATCTTCATTTCTTGTAAAAGCATTGAACATCACTTTTGTCTTCTGAAAGTTCATTTTTAATCCCACTTCTTTACTCTTGTCAGCAAGTTCCTGGATCATACTCTGCAGCTCTGATGGGGTAGTTGCAAAAATGACTACGTCATCAGCAAAACGAAGGTGGGTTAGATAATCTCCATTAATCTTTATCCCTTTGTTTTCCCAGCTCAGCGACTGAAAAACACCCTCCAATGTGGCATTAAAGAGCTTCGGAGATATGGTGTCACCTTGTCTCACTCCCTTTCCAATTTTTATGTGTGTTGTATTTTCAAACAGCCGAATCTTTGCACTTGCATTTTCATAGATGTTATTAATAATATTAATGTATGCATCTTCAATACCGCAGGTTTTCAGAGCCATTGTAACTGCTGATGGTTTCACCGAATCAAAGGCTTTTTCATAATCGATAAAAGCCATGCACAATGGAAGTTCATATTCCCTCGCTCTTTCAATTAGTTCTCTCAGTACGTGGATGTGATCTATTGTGCTGTAGCCACTCCTGAATCCAGCTTGTTCTCTCGGTTGAGCCATGTCCAGTGTTACCTTCAAACGGTGTGAAAGAACTTTAGTGAAGATTTTATAAACCACTGATAGGAGGCTGATAGGTCTGTAGTTTCCGAGATCCTCAATGTCACCTTTCTTATGTAGCAGGATCATTGTAGCGGTGTTCCAATCCTCAGGAATCTTTCCTTCATTAAGGCATCGAGTGAAAATTTGGGCGAGTACTGTTTCAATTTCTCCACTTGCTTCTTGTATGATGTCTACAGTAATTCCATCTTCGCCTGGAGCTTTTCCCCGCTTCATGTTCTTGATTGCATGTGCAACTTCTGCTGGAAGGACTGGAGGAACTCTGGTACTGGTATCTTTCATGATGTCTGGAGTGCATGTATCATCCCTTTCATATAATTTGGAGTAGAAATCTTTCACTCTTGTCAAAATTTCGCCTCTATTTCTTGTTACAGAACCATCTTCTTTTCTCAGTGACATAATCTGTTTTCTTCCCTTACTGAGATGTCCCTTTGCTATCTTTAGGCTTTGGTTGTTTTCAATTGCTTTCCTCACTAGTTTACAGTTGAATTTTCTTACGTCTTCAGTGATACTTTTTCTTACTGTCTTGCATAGCTCTATATATTCCACTTTGGAAGTCACATCTTCTTTAGTTGTCCTCATCTCTCTTCTTTTTTGCATCAACATTTTCGTTTTTCCTGATAATTTGTTTACATGCAACTTGTTCTTAGACCCAGCTAATTTTGTTGCTGTTTCCATAAGAGCTTAGGTTACATTTCTGTTAACTTCAGAGATGTCCACTTCTTCCGATGTTAGGCCTTCTAAAGCAGAGAACCTGTTCTTCAGTTTCAACTTGAAGGTATTATGGTGTTTTTTTAAGGTTGGTTATGTCAATAGATTTTTTGTTTGTCTTATGAGCTTTCCACGTTCAAGTTTGGTGTTGAGGTGCATCTTACATCTCACCAATCTATGGTCACTACCTGTGTTGAACTTGTTTAGCACACTGCAGTCTTCTATGACGAATTTTTTGTTACACATAATAAAATCAATTTCACTTGTCGTCCCATTTGGATGTCTCCATGTCCATTTCCTGTGTGGCTTTTTTCTTGAAGAAGGAGTTCAAGATGAAAAACCCTTCTGCCTCTGCAAACTCAACGAGAGTATTTCCACGCTGGTTTCTGTTGCCGTGACCGAATTTACCTACTGAAGTTTCATTCTGTTGCCGTTGCCCTATTTTTGCATTGAAATCTCCCATAATTATTTTCAAGTGTTGCTTACCTTTATTATTTAGATGACAAATTTCCTCATAAAATTCTTCAATTTCTTCTTCACATATGGTGTCATATATCATATGCCATTCACATTTTATGCAGGAACAAGAACAAAATGAAATTATTTTCAGTATTATGATAAAGTTTGTTACAGAGGAATGAGAGTACGTTTTTAATATGGATTATTCAGCAAATATCGCTGCACACGTGTGTATTTGACGAGACGTCTTGCAGTGTATGTCAATGCAGAAAATATTTCAAAGCCTAAACCTAGTATGTTTGCATTGTCTAGCATTCATAACGCATGCATAAGTGCAACATATGTCTTGTCTTCATGCATGCATGCGTGACTGAACATAATAGGAGCTAGCGATAAAGAACCAATTGTGAACTACTGAAAAATCAATTGTAAAACACAAAAGCCTGAAGAAAACTAAGCGTTACCCGGCAATGGAGGAAAACAGATTGAGGTATTCCGAAAAGCAAATTGCAATGTAACACGAAATAAAGGCGGAATATTGACTAGTATTAAAGAGTTCTACACAAAACTATATGAAAGAGATTATACATTTATTAGTATTACAGACGTTAAAAAATGTTAGGGCACCAAAATTACTCTAGTCCTCTTCGCAGCAGTTGCATGTGCAGTTAAGAACATGAAACGAGAAAGTGCTTCAGGGGAAGATGGATTCACTGTGGACATTATACAAGAAGCCTGTGGAGAAATGGTAAATACAGTCGCCCAAGACTTTTACCATATCTCTCAAAAAAAGGGAAGATTTCTGATGATTGAGATAGTGGCACAATGATCCTTCTACATTGACAGAGATCGGATCTGGAGGTTCTCAGGAACTACAGAACCGTGAACCTCCTATCATTACCTTATACAATCTCCCTTTAGGTACCATCACATTTCGTAAAGTAAACGCAGGACGTGATTAACCAAGAGAACAAACTAGATTGGGAATTACTTACAGCATTATGAATCAGACCCGCATACTGAGAAAATTTATTGAACAAGCGAATGAAAACGAACTATCACTATATATAGATCTTACTGATTTTGAAAAGTCGTTGAATTCCGTGAAACCGTCATCATACGTCTTTGAAATTCTGCTTTATTTAGGGTGCACGCGTTAACATTATTAAGAACACCTATATAAGTGGAAAGATTCAAATGTTCGAGGGCACAGGACGTGTAGTAATTGGAAACGTAGTGTGAATGGATGACGCGATGAATACCAATCTCTTTAATGGCTTTCAGTCACTGAACGTGGAAGAAAGTTGGATATTTAGAGGATATAAATTATCCAACTTTTGTTTTGTTGAAGAGGTATCAGTTTTGAAAGAATCATTTCAGACCTGCAGAGTACGATTCAGGAACTTGTTAACAACAAAGAAGTGGCATTCAAGATGAACTTACAGAAATCAGAATTGATGTACAAAGCTTTCAGAATAACTGAAGTTTTAGAAATCCATGGGACAAATTTGGAAGTAATTCATGCCTACATATAATTCGGACAACTGATATTCAGCGTAGAACACATCGTAAAGAGATTAACAGGCCTATAAAACTCATCTAGAGTGCAGATACGGTATGATATTCAAGAGCAATTTACCATGAAGTCTAACGAGCCACATGAAGGAATGGGCCCAGAGTTTCCCAGTTGAACATTGCCCAAAGCAATACAATTTCTCCTCCTGCTTGTTTTCGTCCGACGGTGCATTCAGGTTTCAGAACTTCGCACTTCCCCAAGTAAACGACGCTCACGTACCCTGCCGTCCACGTGTTGCAAAGAAAATGAGATACACCGAACCAGATGACTTTCTTCCAATCATTAAAGGCCCAGTTTTAATGCGCGGCTGGCCATTGTACGCATTTTTGACGGTGAACTGTGGTTAGCATAGCCACTCGGAGTGGCCTGCCAGTACGCAGCCCCATTTTCAGCGGGGTTTGACGTACTGGGTTATGACACATTACTCCCTTCCCGAGTATCCAAATTACCGGCGAGTTGCGCTGCAGTATCTTCCTTCTGTTGGTTCGTTCCACACGGAACAGTTTTCTCTCACTTCTAGCATCGATGGGACGTGATGGGCCCACATCTTGCTGACGGTTCGGAGTTTTCCCATCTTCTGACGACTTTTTGAAATAGTAAAAAGGGAGAGAGACAGACAGACAGAGAGAGAGAAACATTTATCTCTACCTCATGACGCATGACTGGACATTAAGTGATTTAAGTCATTGGTGCTGGTCGTCTTAGAGCATCCCTATCCTTCCAAATGCAAAAGTCCAGATTTCCATTCAGTGTGAATTCCCGGCATCATCTGCCATGAAGAGATTTGCCTAAGATTCAGATATCCAATACTTCAAAACGCAGCAAATAAATTACACAGGATATGTGACAATAGTTTTTTTTATAGTTCCACATTCATTGTACTGAAATATTGAAATCCCATACAGTCATGAACATTTTGAAATATTACCTTATCGTATGCCAACAGGATCTCTGAACAAAATACGTTTTGAGGAAATGAACTTGAAACACTATCCAGCTTAAATGTAATTCCTTACAGATGGTTTTAACATATAACAAAAAAGGAACACTAATAAAGTTTATTCTTGGTGATGTTTTAGTAGTTTGAAACATTTATACGTTTGTTCTCGTGTGTGACAAAAGAAAACAGTTCCAGATAATTTGCGGAGGACAAACGTGACAATATTATGAAGACTGAGGTATTTCGACAATAATTGTATTTTCAGATTTTAACTCCGCATTTTGAAAACATTTCATGTTAAAAGTAATTGCTAATTATTCCCTAAAATAATGTTTTTTAGTTTATGAGGTGTTTTCTACTTGCATTAATGACATTGCCCTTAAATTGAAGTAGGTGTTTTTCCTTTGTAGTATAAACAATTTTCTCTTCTTTTAAAGCTGAAAAACAATGTATCAGCATTTTTTTCTTGGTGATGGTTTACTGATTTTTGTTCATATTTGCCTTTGATGTTCATCGGATTAGGAAAAAAGACTTGTGCTCGTTAGAAAAAAAAATTACTTTTGGATTTTTAGGAGAACGCATTTTTTAAAAAAGTATGTTTCACATTATAAATTTATTTTTCTTTAAAGAAACTGAATAACATTACACTAGTGAAAAAACTGTCTCATTTCTTTAATAAAAAATTGTTTCATACAAAACATTCTTTATTCGTAAAAAAATGGTTTTGTAATTGTTTCGGTGAAAAGAAAGTGTCATGGATTCATCAAAACTGAAGAACCATATTTTTAAAGGTCTATATTTTCGACATATTTTTATGTAGAAGGTATAAGTACAGAGACAGTTTGTATGGTCGTAAAAGCAATACTTTCTCAAGCACATAATTTTACCAGATGCAATACAAAATCATTGTTCTGCGTAATATTTTTAATATTTCCCAATTCTGTATTGAGCAGAATTGGTTTATTAAAACTGAAAACAATGCATCTATAATTGAATCCACCTGTACCCCTAATTGTTTAAAATCTGAAAATTTTGAAATTGGTGTGTATATTTTCAAAATAAAAATCTGTCGCTCGAGGAAACCTTTTGCTTTAGGAAAAGGCTTCATGAAAAATTTCAAGCAACATTCCCCTTGCCCAGTAGCTAATCATTTCTCAAAAATCTGCCTTGTAGATGCTTAAAATCTCTGGGAGGTTAAATATGTCTGGAATAAATTAATTAAATAAACTAGAATATGAATAAGCATATACGAAACTTTATGTTACATCTAGAAATTTTCGTTTATCAAAATTATACAATTGCGTTACGCCGTTTAACTTTTTGCAATGACGTTTGAGCTCTGTTTCGCTTAACAGCTTCCACAAAACACGCCATCGATGCTAGAAAGCTTGAGGGTTTTAGAACAATCTAATTATTACCAATGAACGTATTTTGTATTAATTTTTATTAAGTTTGGGATGTTATTTATTAAACGGGTGCAAGGAACTCATCATTTCTCTATTAATGAAAATATTTTTGTGCACCTTACAGGCTGGTACAATATCGTACATTTCGGTGGTTATGAATTTAAAAGTTTTTGCTCCAGGAAAACTAATTACTGGAGACGAATGAAACCTCACTGATCCTAGTTAAAATATTTTCATTTTGATCCTTGAATTATTCTAGGCAGAATAGTTTTAGTGGCTATTAGAAGCAAAGTTCTAAATTTTAGCTATTTCGTAAAGAAATCTTAGAAATTTGAATTTGATCAAAATTATTTGTCAAACTCAAACTTTTGTATTATTAAATTACTTAATGTTTTAGCATTCTCCTGTTCATCAAACCAACCAAAATAATGAGCAAATGATGCAAACCAAATTTAACTTCAGAATCCTCATGAAAACATTTTTCAAGCAATAAGATTTTATCCATAAATTATCTTTTCACCTAACAGAGTTAAAAAAACAAGGAAAATAAAAAAAATAAAAATATTTTTCCATAATTTTTCTTCTGTAATGAAAGATGCTTTTGCGAAGAAAATTATTACGCTTTACTTTCTTTTTCATTTTTTTAGAGATATTCAGAGGATGCTTAACATGAAAATATAACTAAAACAATCTGAATCCGAAAACGAGCCGCTCCGAATGGACAGTGAATTCATATCCAACAGCGTGTATCTAGGGAAGTCGAAGAACTCGTTTTAAAAATGCTTATGCATCGGATGCTACCCAAACGCAATGTTTTAAAAATTCTTTGGATGCGAATAGACTTCTAATATCTGCATATTCTTAGCTCGTTTTATGATTCAGATATACTTTGAAGTTGCTCTAAGATAATTAAAAAATGCAAATCACAACAATGCATCACTTGTGAAACTGAAAATTACTAAAGATTTAAAGATGTATTTATGATGCTAAAAAAGTAGTCATTTTGGGTGTATTTTTAAGTAGATATTTACAGTTGAGAGATAATGCCAAAGTTTTTATTTTTTGTTTTGCCGAGTGACTGGCGAAACATTCCAAGATGCATTAAAGCTTTAATTTTACTTCCAAACAATTTGAACATAGCCTTACGAAAATCTTTTTAGACTGAAACTTATGAAACAAATTACTTCCTTCATAGGTAATGAATGTACAAAATGGAAACAGGGTGTTATTGGAGTAAGTACGAAACCGTAATTTTCTTCAGAATAAAAACAAGGAAAAGAAACCGTAAAACAGAAAAATCAAAGAAATAAGAAGCATACAATTATTTATCTGACTGCAGCAACTACTAGATTGGTAAAAAGACTTGCACCAGCCTAAATAAATTTCCTGAAATACATTCTGCAACGTACACTCGTGTTCATAAAAAACAAAACACTTCAAAAAAGCCGAATTACGATTTTGATTTTTATAGGATATGTTTGTTCACTAGGCAATACAGAACAAATGATTAGCATCTCGGTGTCGTACGTACCACGCGCGTCGATATAGGAAATAATCGGAGGGGTTACCTCTTGCTTGTATTACCTGCTGTACGCGTGGAGGCATCGAATCAAACAATGTGTGAATGGTGTCCTGTGAAATAGCCATCCGGGCTGTATTGACCCGAGTCCAAAGTTCATCAAAAGTTGCTGGCTGATGGTCGTACTACTGCCCCTGTCGTTTGAGCACGTTCCAGAGATTTCCTATGGGTGATAAATCCGGCTATCTAGCTGACCAAGGTAGAAGTGGGAAACGTCGTTATACCTGAAGACGTGTTGTTTCTGCAACTTTCGGTGTGGCATATTCCTGCTTAAATATTCCCCGGGAATGTCTTGCAGGTACGGAATCGTGACCGGCTGTAGAATGTAATTGACATAATGGGCACTCATCATGGTGGCACGGACTCTCAAGAGAGGTGATCAACTTTCCCACCTGATAACATCCCATGCCATAATGCCTCGTGTTGGTGCGGAATGCCTAGTGTTAATGCATTCTTTCTGACGCCTATCCCTTGTTGTCGTCGGACACAGATGCCGCCATCATTTTTGCCTAAACAGAAGCCAGTTTAGTCCGAAAGCACGATATTGTGCCGTTCGTTAGGCCACTCCCTTTGTTCGATGCACCGTAAGAGCCCGGAAGTCCGTTGCTGCGGTATCAAAGGCTGTGACGTACTACAGAGGTGAAAACATGTGTCAACACGACAAAACTGCAGCGAGACATTCTGTCCGCGTAGCTCAGTTGGGAGAGCGACTTCCTCCGGAGTGAAGGGACACGGACAAACTTGTGTTTTCAAAAGGCTTATACGTATGTGAGTAGTGCCTCATAATGAAACATCAAAGTGAAACGGAGATGTAACCGATCTAGAGACAGCCTGCAGTCCGAACTGTATTTACCGGTGACGTAATGTTACAGCTGACATGGGAGAAAGCGTCACAGTTCGCCACTGCTGTACCAACACGGTAAATAATGCAGAACGTTTGTTCCTCAATGTTTTCTGCGTACGACATCCAGAAGCTTCTCTTTGTGTCATACGCCATTCTTTCGACCCCGGCACACTATTGCCACGGCGGAGAAACTGCGCACCACACGTCCGGCAATATCCCGGAGAGAAGCATTGCAGTCTCGCATGTGGATAATCCGACATCTGTCGAAGTCACTGATGTGACAGTACGTCTATTTTACATGATGACGAGGAATCTTCAACCACTGCTGAGCAAGCACTATCATGCAGACCTAGCCACTCGACGCTCATAAATGAAAAATGGCGGATTTCCTGCCTGTGTCGTTGCGCGATCTGATTTGCCTAGACGCTTCCCCCTATGACGCCAAAATGCTAATAATTTCTGCGTTATTGTCTGATCAGTATATCCTGAAATATTCAAAATCTTAGCTCGACTCCTTTCAGGTGTTCTGTTTTTAACGCTCTCCAACCGTAGGTTGAATAAGCGTATATGCTCAAGCTTTGTCCATCTGTGTGTCTGACCGTCTCGTCTGTCCGCTCGAAAACTGGCGTAAAAATGGTTCGATTTCGATGAAATTTTAGTATGTGGTAGGGAACCACCTAGGGACGAACCCAATTGAAAATAGTCGAACTGGGGTCAAAGGTCACGACATAGAAGCGGGATCCATTTCATTGCCCTTAGGCGTCATAACTTGCGTAAAAATTATTTGATTTCGAAGCAATTTTAGTATGCGGTAGGGGACTACTCGGGGACGAACCCTATTAAAAATTGAAGAAATGGGGTAAAACATCTGGACATAGGAGCGGGCTCCATTCTTCCGTAAGTTATGCTTCATAACTTACGTAGAAATGATTCGATTGCGACAAAACTTTATTATGTTGTTCCAGAGGTACACTGAATCGGTTCTGTTGAATATCATCGAAATGGAGTCAAATGTCAGGACACAGGAGCGAGATTTATTCCACAGCCATTATCCTCATAACTTGACAAAAATGCAAAAATGCTTCGATTGCGACAAAACTTTATCATGATGCTCCGGAGGTATACTGAATCGGTTTTGTTTAATATCATCGAAACGGGGTCCAAGGTTAGGACACAGGAGCGATATTTATTCCACAGCCATTATCCTCATAACTTGAGTAATAACTTGATTAAGGATTTCTGCTAAGTTGGAAAGCGTATCATAATCAATGCATTGCATGATTTTACAAACATGTTTTACCGTGCCTGAACTGTATAAATTTCTATTTCGTAAAAAAGTATTTGAGTATGTAAAGCAAATCTTTGATAAATATTAAAGAGATATTTTAATCATACCATTTGAAATATAAAGGATCTTTATTTATTCCGGAATATTTCCCTTTCTTGGGCTTAGTTTTTCCGAGAGCTCTGCGAACTAGTAACTACCCAAATATGCATTAAAGTGGCCGTGTGGTAAGAGCGCTGGTTTGGAATCATTAGGTCGAGTTGGAGCCGAGCTCAAAGCCCGGATGAGGTATGGATGGTGCGCCTGTCCTGGGGCACAAGCTCTTTCACCGCCTTAGAACCAGTGTCTCCAAATTAAGGACTGGAGACTGCTTATAGCCTACTGAAACCCTCACGTTGGTCGTTAAACCACCAAACATCACAAAATAAAATAAACACATTGTACAGCAAGACGTGAGTTTGAATAAAAATGTATTAGAAGAAATATTCAATAAGGTGTTGATATAAGATTTTGCGTTGGGCGACAGAAAATTCCTTAGATCTTGAACAATATATCAATACTAAAATCCATAATAGTATAAAGTTGTGATATCAATTTTCAGCCAGGTAAACAGATTAAGGTTGCAACGATACCAATCATAGTACAGTTTTAGTGCTTTTCGTAGCCATCTGAGCTCGATTATAGAAACAGAAGTACTTCAAGGAATGAAATACAGGATTACACCATTGTACAAAACAAATTTTTAAGTTGTTAATCCATTTATTGGTGTAAATATATTATATATATTCCAATAAACAGATTCACAACTTCAAAATCCATATTGTACAATGGTGTAATCCCGTATTTCATTCATTGATATTCTGCTCCTCCGGGAAATCACCGGAAATAATTCTAACCATCCAGATTCGCTATATGTTAATATGAATGCCGGTTGCTTCTACTATTGAATACTGTGATGGTTTTATTCAAAAAAATTGGAAACTTGAGACTTGGTAGTTCGGGGTGGTGTGGTGGTTAGCATACTCGGGCGCTACCCGGCAGACGTGGGTTCGATTTACGCTCCAGGACGATGAAATTTTCAGGTTTTCGGATATTATCTGACTCACCATTCATGTCATATTTTCACCAATAAACGGATTCATAGCTTCAAAATTTGTACTAAAGCACTTAATTCTCCGATATTGGATTATTTGTGTTGGGAAATAGATCTCCCGTGAACTGAAAAGAGTGATGATAGCCTTAGCTACAATGAATTATATTAGGTTGTCGGAAAAGTCATGACGTATTTCGGCACCCGATGGCGGTTGTGTAGTTTTAGAAGTACTAGATGAATGCGCAGCTCTGTTATCGCTATGGCATTCGGCAGGTGCCAGTTCTAGCTGCAATGTAAAAGCAATAGTGAGCGATTTGGTTGATTTGCGGAGATTTGGCGTCAAGTTGAAGATGGAAGACCAAACTGTGCATTTTCGCCATATTTTATAATTTTACTCCGTAAAGGGAAGAACGCGCGTCAAGCTTGTGAAAAGGTGCGTAAAGTGTACGTGATAATGCTCTACAAGAACGTCAGTGCCAGCGGTGTTTCGCAAAATTCCTTGCTGGTGATTTTGGCATCAACGATGCTCCTCGGTCGGGGGCCAACCGAGGTTGATGACGACCACATCAAGGCATTGATCGAGTCAAACCCACGTTACACGACTCGAGAGATTGCAGACACATTGCACATCTATCATTCAAGCATTCACGACCACCTGAAGAAGCTGGGAAACGTAAGCAGGCTCGATGTGTGTGTTCCTCATGAACTCAAAGAAGTTCAATTGACGGCGCGTATGAACATCTGCGATATGCTCATTAAACGTAGGGAAAAGGATCCATTTTTGAAGCGACTGATAACTGGCGACGAAAAGGGGATTGTGTACAACAATTTGCTGCGCAAACGGTCTTGGTCCCGGCGTGCTGAAGGTTCTGGTCTCAGTGTGGTGCGATTTTAAAGGTGTCGTGTTTTTCGAGCTCCTACCACGGAACCAAACAATCAATTCGAATGCGTGCTGTCGGAAATTGGACAATTTGAACGAATCCATCATCCAGAAACGTCCAGAGCTCGTTCATCGTAAAGATGTTGTGTTCTATCACGGCAACGCGAGACCACACACAAGTTTGATCACCCGCTAAAAATTATTGGAGCTTGCGTGGGATGTGTTGCCACACCCAGCATACTCGCCTGACCTTGCGCCGTCAGACCTCCACTTGGTCCGCTCTCTTCAACAGTTCTTGCATGGTATAACGTTCAATTCATATTTGGTTGTAAATCAGCACCTTATACAGTTTTTCGCCACGAAAGACAGGTCCTTCTACGAACGAAGCATTCTGCATCTCACTAAAAGATGGCAAAAGGTTATTGAACAAAACGGGCATTTTATCATTGATTGATCTTTGTTCTTTCTATCAATAAATGACCTTCGCAAAACATGGCTAAAATACGTCATGACTTTTCCGACAACGCAATAGTATGGATCAATAGTTCGTCCAGTTTTGAGTTGCACATTATGTTGAGACTCCATTCTTGTATCAATGCGTGCCAGCTTCGAATGGGTACCGCGATGACGTGAACGTGGTACGCAGTCATACTCTGTTATTAGATGAGCCAAAAACGGAGGTTGATACATGTGATGTTCGGGATCTCCTAGGCCATTATTCAAAAAAATGTTAAACACGGCAGCAGCAGCGAGCGAAATTTGTGCACTTGAAGTCAAGGAAACAGTGGGTAGCAGCACAAAGCCGAAATGGTTCGGGTGTTCCAATGTGGGGACATCAGTCTCAAAGAATGATATCGTGGTCAAACCTGTGACAGCGAAATTTGGTACCAGTAAAAACAATTAGCAGCTATGGTCGAATCTTCCCAATCTACCATCGTTCGTCACCTGAACTAGCTTTGTTTCTTCTCCAGGCACCATAGAGTGGTTCTCGATGAACTAACAACCCATCAAGCGAAATAATGTGTCAATTTAGGTTTCAGATTGCTGTCAAATCGACGAGACGATAGGTTTTGGCGTTGTTTCGTCACAGGTTATGAAAATTTGAATTTTCTAAGTTATCCTAAAACTGGGAACCTGTGAGTGACGTCACGCTAGGAAGCACAGCCTGCGGTACAAATAAGGGAGTTCGATAGGAACGCCATGCAGTACATTTTGTGAAATTGTGAGGGTCCTGTGCGGTGAGAAGTCATACCAGATGATCAGGCTACAGACTGGCCTCTCTATGCCGAACAACTGAAGCGTTTCCATGATGCTCACCTCAAACGCTACCTACCCTTCATTAATACGAAACGGGCAATGCTGCAAGGGGATAATGCCTTAAGTCACACCTCCAACTACAGAAATTGGAAGGTTTTAAGACCTTTCTTCACCCCCTGTGTAGCTCGGACTTTGTCCCATCTGACTACCACTTGTTTCACTCCATGACCCATTTCCTACAAGAATGGCACTTCGCTTTACTAGAGGATGCGAAATATGGCATCAAAGAGTTTAAGTTTTCGAAACATGCCGAGTGATACCGCCACGTAATCGTGGCTCTAGCAATACTTTGGGGTAGAACTATAAAAAAGAACGGCCTGTACTTTGTGGAATGAGCTGAGTGTATATGGGTTCCTTGCATTATTAAACTTTAGCTGCAAACTGGACGAACGCCTGACTCACCCCGGTAGTTTCAGAGCCGTATGCTGATTTTATATTTTTTTTCCAGTTTTAAAAGCTCTTGCTAGCCCATAGATCTATAAGGAGTGGCCAATAAATGATTTAGAATCATTGGTTTCAGAAAAAGGATAGAACCAGGGCCGTAAGTACAAAGACAAGACTTGACTGCGATTAAATATCAGGCCCATGTATATGAGCAGAAAATGGGAAACAGTGGTCTAAACGCTGGCTTATGACCATTCGTCCGAGATAGGTCCGAGTTCGAATCCCGGTGAGTCATGAATGTTGTATTTGTCTTACGGCACTGGTTCTCTCCCTTCCTTGGAACCAGTGGCCTTAAATTAGCAACGGGCGACTGCTTTTAGCCCATCGAGTTGCTCACGGTGGTCGTTTAAACCCCCAATAAAACAAAAAGAAAATGGGGCACGTGGTTTTTCGTTTTGTGGAGACGCTAAGATATATATCTCCTCAACTGCAATGATATGTAATGCACTTTTCGACTGAAGTTCAATATGATATTCCCAATAAAAATACTAACAGTAATTGTGAAGTACTTCAAGAACGCAATTCCAGGGGTATTAACTACACACATATTAGCAGTACCTACATGCGAACTTGGCATATTATCCGAGGTGCACAAGCATGAGATTTGTACTCCGCACTAATTATTTTCTCTTTCAAACATCTCTCAATGTGATCCTTCTCTGATTTTAAACAGTCACTACACGCCTCACCCAGCAATTGGTTTGATTCCTACTCATTATCTATTTCATTTTCAAGTATTCCTATAGTACTTTCTCGCAATTCGCACATTTGTTTACTTATTTGCGGGATTAAAAATAATGGTGCTCCATTACGAAAGAAATTTCCAAGTGACACAAATATGGTAACATAAAATTAGCGGAAATATACTTTCTGCAATGCGTTGTGGAGTCAAAAACCAAAAAGATCATACTTGATCATTCCGGACGCATCTTTCTCAGTTTAAAAGAAAACATAAGGAACAGTGGGAAAATGCAAGCTAACTCTAAAGGGTCGGAAAGAAGGGAAGCGCCGCAGAGGTAGCTCATTTTAGTTCACTCTTCCTGTGGCACAATGGCCTAAGCGCTGGCTTCCGACCATTCGCCCGAGTTGTGTCCGTGTTCGAATCCCATCGAGGCATGGATGCTGTGTTTATCTCATGACATTGGCTTTTTCCATTCCTTGCTACGAATGGCACTAAATTAAGGACGAGGTACAGTTTATTGCCTGTAGAGTTGCTCAAGCAGGTCTCTAAAACCCTCCCAAACAAAGTACACGTTTCCTTTCTTTCATTGTCGGACATGTGCTTCACTCATAAAGGACTTTTAATAGTTAGGTCTGTTCTCTGGCTTTCTAGAACGGATGTTTGTTCTTCTACCTCTGAGTACAAATCTTCACTTTCTATACGATCTAGATCTCATGCTTTGCTAAACGTAAGAATACTAAAATATCAAATGTGAGATGCCACATTTGCGCAATGTTTCTTTAAATGCATTATTTCAAATACATGATTGATGGCTGACAGAATACAGCAAGCACTGTACGTTAGAGAAAATTACACCTTTGCCAAAAAAAAAAAAAAAAAGAAAAAAGAGGCACCCCAAGAAAGTCCATCGATCCTGACGAAACTCCGCATGCAAGTATCACAGGGCCGAATACGCAAATGATTAGAAAAATCGGCTAATGACTAAACAGTGGCCCGTCATAGTGCATGGGAACCACGCATCGAGCAGAGTACATAAAGGGCAAAGCTCGCACGCAGGGACAATTGCGACATCGGATTGCGGTTGAATTAATCTCCACGTATTTTGAGGGTGCCTCGACGTTGGATCCTCGCACAATACGAGCAGTTGGGCGAGTTTGAGAGAGGATGTATAATCGGGTAGAGAGAGGTCTGTTGGTCAAGTTGCCCTATCTCCAGACATTTGGGTCAGAGCTCAGACATACTGGCGCCAATGGGCCGGAAAAAGCATAGCCCAGCAGCACTCGGTCAATGGAGGACGCAGGCCAAAAAACAGAGTGCAAGAATCGAGCGATTTTGAGAGCAACACGAACAAAGCCGAGTTCGTCGCTCTCATCCATCCGTGGTCATGTTGCATCGTCTAAAGGTACATGAGTGGTTATTCGGACAGTTGCTAGACGTCTGGCGGCACAGATACTGCATTCAAAGAAGCCACTCCGCCGCCTACCACTGACCAGCGATCATCGCCAGCACCAGTTGCAGTTGTGACGAGCCCGATCAACGTGGCATAGCGTCCAGTGGCGTCGTGTTGTCTTCAGTGAAGAGTCACGGTTTACACTTGGCGCCAATGATCCGTGTATACGTCTCTGGAGACGAGCCGGCCAGAGCACTGATCCTACCTTTACCGTGGAACAGCACATGGCTCGCACACTGGGAGTGACCGTCGGAGGAGACGGACACTCTTGGTAGTCGTCCCTACCCACCCTTCCATAACCAACCCGATCACCCGCCCTCTCATCGACCGATCATGTTTGGGACTTGATGGGACACCACCTATGACCATCCCGGAATGGACACCATCCAATTTGGACACCATCTGGCATGCTGTAACTTATGACAGTATCCGTGAACTGTATTCGTCCATGCCACGCCGGGGAACCGCTTGTATCCGAGCCAGAGGTGGTGCCACAACGTACTGACTTGTTTCACTCGTGTAACTGTGTTATCCGAATAATTGGTCCAACAGCTCTGGAATTGCAATCATATCCTTTCCTATACATGTACACCCCACATAACAATTTTCATCTAGGTTGGATGATTCCTTTTGGGTTCTTCGGTTCAATTTTTTTTTTGGCAAACAGTGTATTTATGTAGATAAAACGAAAACTTGGGGAGATTCTTCGTTCGTAACACTTAATGATAAGCATTTGCATTTCCAAACCAACAACACGATGATTCTTATTGCTGTCACTTCTATTACATTGTAAATATTTTCAATATAGAAAATAACTGAATACAACCAATGAAACTGTATACGCAACTTCCCATCCAAGTGAAAGAACCGTGTGTTCACAACAAGCATAAGACTTTGCATTAGTAAATGTTGGTGGGTGATACATAACGCAATACTTTGCTACACTAATCATCGTGCTACTTAAATTTCACATATCAAATGTAAGATGCGTGTATGTCAAAAAATTATTATAACGGTTATTACGAAGGTAGAGGCTTTACATTTATTTGCAAAATTCGAATTTAACGTTATTAATGAAATGCCCATTTAAAGACAAAAGCAACACAGAGTAGAAAAATATTTGAAAGCGGTCAGTTCAGATATGAGTCTAACTCATATGTGAATAATGCCATAGGTATTAGCTCACCTCATAAATAACGGTTTCTAGACTTCTATTGAGTTACAGAAAGTGTACTGTTGCCATGGGACAATACTTAAGAAATGTATTTCTCCTTCTCACTGTACAAAAAACCTATAGCTCTCTGCGAAAGTAACGTTTCTCACAAAATTACAGCCTGCTCTAGAGCATTTTCTTGAACTGTCACATTTAATTATCACAAACACAAGCAGAAATAATTAAAATTTCCTTAACAGCCATTCCAGGTCTTCTTAATAACTTTTCACATCTGTGAAGCCAATAAAAAAGAGAAGTGATTTCCGAAACTTAATTTACTCTTTGATACATTTGGTTATAAGCGTTTTGGGCCCCTTTGTAAGTGTACGTATCATTTGCGACTGGTCTTGTATTTTTTATTGGTATCATCTCAGACAAATGCCCTGACATTGGCTGCTGTCGAGTACTTACACTAAACAAGAAAAGCGGTATTTTGCATATGAATACCTTAGTATCTTAAATTTGCATTATTACAATTCTTCAGAAAACATGACGAGCATTCACCTTCTAGGATGGTGGGTATTGTACGGCCAATGCTGCTTAATGCTTGGGGAGAGTGGCAGCTCAGCCGTATGGCCCAGAACAACAGGCGTGCTACCTTGGCACAGCTGACTATGAATGGCATCCCGGAAGCACAGAGGAGTGTGTCCTCAGCTGGAGTTCAACGATCTCCCCACCGTATGAACATATGGTTTTGAGGCATGACTACAGAACCCCTCACAACAGAACGTCATCGACGACAACGGCTGTGTTATGCCAGAAAATATCAAAAGTGAAACTTTGAAGACTAGAAAAAAGGTTCATTCTCTGATGAATCACGTTTTCTACTGCATCGAGTGGATTGGAGATTTTGTTCTCTATTTTAAATCAAGCGAGTAATTTATATTACCAACTGACTGAGAGCCAAAGAAAAGGAAGGAGGAAACGATAAGTGAAAACCAATACATGCAATAGACAGAAAAACTATTCAGGTGAAATATCCCTGGATCAACGTTACACGATGTGAACACGCAGCTATAAACATTTCATTGTAGCCGCATTTGTATTACAAAGCGCGAGACAATAATAGTTGCGCAAAATGAAAATTCGAAAGCCCGCGTAGGGGAAAACAACTCAGTGTATGGTCTCAAAACATTTGTGATAAGTGACACACAAGATGCTACATCGAATAGACAAGTACAGAAATTGCAGAACTACATTTGTATGGCAAAGTACAAGGCAACTATTACTATGCAAAATGAAAAAAAAATCTGCAGCCAGCTGAAGGGTAAACAACCTAGTGCATGGAAAGGCAAGTACCAGTTATTAAAATAAAACAGACTGGTTCTCTTAGAAAATAATAATAACACAGGTGACAACATCTACAGTTCATGTATTAGGTGTACGAATAAGTTTTAAAGCATTTTTTGTGGGACGTATACCGCTAATTTACATATCCGACATTCCCCGCGTTATTGTCATGTGACCGTAACTGGTCCGGAGTATGCAATGTGACACAGACGTTTGCCCAATAGTCAAACGCACTTGCACATCGTTAGGTGAAAGATGGCAAGTGATACTGCATTTATTCGACACTGCATTCGTTGCGAATTTCATCAAGGAAGAAGTATTGTTAAATCATGTGCATCAATCTAGTTTGTTTTGGGGAGAATATTGTATCAAAAAGCACGTGTGAGTTTTGGTTTAGAAGGCTCAAAGCAGGTGATTTTGATGTTAGCAATGAAGAACGTAGCGGCGCCCCGCAGAAGGTTGCGCATGAGGAACTGCAAGCATTGCTGGATGAAGATTCGTCTCAAACGCAAAAAATATAGCTGGACAACACGAGGTAACTCAGCAAACCATTTCCATTCTTTTACACGCAATGGGAAACATTCAGAATGAAAGACAATAGGTGCCGCAAGACCTGAGCCAGAGGAACGAGGATTAGCGTGTTATGAAGTGTTTGAATGTCTTGAATAAACAACACAGAAAGTCTCTTCTGTGGAAAATCGTTACGGATGACGAAACGTCGGTATGGTACGACAATCCCAAACGCAAAAGAACTGTGTAGGACCAGGTGAAGCAACGACTTCGACACCGAAACCCAATATTCACTCCAAGAAAGTTCTGCTGGGCATCTTGTGGGATATAAAGGTGTGCTCTATTATGAACCACTGGAACAGGGTCAAATTGTTACTGCTGATCGCTATAAGCAACAATTGCTGCGATTGAACCAGAAAATCTTTCGGAAACGTCCACTCAGAGGCAAAGGATTGCGTCCCATGAAATTACTGCATCACAACGCCAGGCCGCATGTCGCGAAATCGGTCAAGGAAATGTTATTGACGCTTGGCTGGGAAGTTGTGGAGCACCCGGCGTATAATCCCGACATAGCCCCTTCAGATTGTCATTTTTTCCGATCGATGCAACATGGTTTGTGTGCTGTACGATTCCGGACATGCGAAGAAGTGCAAAAATGGGTTGACGACCTCATCGCGTTACACGACGAAGTATTCTTCATGGCTGGAATCCGTCAGCTGACCGACCGATAGCGGAAGGTGATAGATAATGACGGCGCATACTTTGATTCGTACAGGTATTGTTCGTTTCTCTGAAATTATATGTTGTGTTGTCTTAAAACACTTTAAAACTTCATTTTACATCTAATATTTTCAAAGTTTGAATGAGAAAGAATCTTCTTCTGAGCACATTGGTCTACACTTATTCATGAGACCTCAAATCTTTGTGTAAAGCATTCCTCGTTGGCGAATTAGTGCCACACAAGGATTGGACCTTGTATACTTGTATAACAAGTCCATGTAAGTCGGACGTGTGATGTGTTTCTTTCAGCTGGACATCATCTTTAGCATTATTGATGGGACAGGTATATTCAATGAGGTCAGAAAATTGAAAACATCAAGAGGGAGCTGTAGTTGGGGAAGAACAGCAAGGTCGTCATCCAGACGCTGAACATTGGACTTTTTCTTCATAGACTGGAGATTCACATCCACAGTCAGCAATAAAGCAGCACTCACCGAAGACATATCGACGGCACTATCGTCATATCGTCAATGAATGAGGTTTTCTCCGGGAGAACATCATCAACATCGGAGTCATATTATGAAAGTAAAGGCGTAGTAACATCCAAATCCATGGATACTGCCGGACGCTTCCATAAAGCAACATGGATTTCGATTTCCATGGCCTCCAATGAGGAATCAGGAGCCGCAGAGGAACGGAGCACTATGCGAGGTATTGTAGGAATGTGAGCAGCACCACGCTGTGGTGTCGAGAGTTTAACTGGATATTGCGCATTAGAGTCAACAGTGGAAATGTGGGCACTGCCTCGCAGTGAAGCATCAAGGCGCAAGGGAGATGTAATTAATATTGAGACATTTACTGCAATACCTCTTTGCGATCGCTAATGGGAGTCAGAAGAAGGATCTAAAGGCCTGACGGTGTTACCATCTTCAGAAAAGGAAAGTGTGTATAAAAACTGTTTAATAGATTTTGAAGGATGCGTCGGAGGAAAATTTTGAGCCAAAGTAGAAGACCTAGATTCAAAGAAAAATGAATACCCAACATGAATATAAATCTGATATTTCCAGTCCGGAAGGATAATATAAATGACAGAGGATGGGGGGGAGGGGGCATTTGCAGTCATGGCATCCGGGAAAGCGACACGAGCAGCTGATCGGTAATCGGACACATTACGAAATCTGTCTTCGCCCATGTTAGCACGTAGTTGCGTATAGGTCCAACGACTTCCCATTCCTAATAATGACTTCAATCAAGATCATGCCGCCCCGGTGGCGCAGTGGTCTAATGCGCTGGCCTCTAATCATTCGTCCGTAAGGGGTCCGGGTTCGAATCCCGGTCAGGCATGGATGTTGTGTTTGTGTTACGGCACTGGCTCTCTCCCTTCCCTGGAACCAGTGACCCTAAATTAGGGACGGGCGACTGCTTATAGCCCATTGAGTTGCTCACGGTGGTCGTTAAATCTCCAATCAAAAAAAAAAAAAAAAAAAAAAATCAAGATCATTTCAGGAACTTTTGGTGGCACGTTGTAGAAAAGAACAGACACAGGATGATGAGTCAGAGGCTTTGGATAAGATGTGTACCTTGGATATCCAGTCCTTGCATTAATAGCTCATCTTTAGCATGACTGGTCTTCAGACACACGATTGGGCGTGTGAGAAATATTTCCAACATTTTCAGGTCGAAGAGTCGGCTGAACGCATTGAAATATTTCATGAGAGGAGTGTCTGTCAGTACCTGAAAAACTACTGAAAATTCACAAACCTGCTAGTAAGATCCAGCAGATACATTCAAGGAAACATGCTCGACTTTACCAGTCGATTTCATAGAAGAGCCGGCCGGAGGTGCAGAGGTCTAAGCGCTGGCTTCTGACCATTCTTCCGAGAAGGGCCCGGGTTCGAATCCCGTAAGGCATGGATGTTGTGTTTGTCATACGGCACTGGCTCTCTCTCTCTCTCCTGGAAACAATGGCCCTAAATTTAGATTGGGCGACTGCTTATAGCCCATCGAGTTGCTCACAGTAGTCGTTAAACCTCCAATCGAAAAAAACAACAACATCCGTAGAATAACACTGAGCACGTCTGGTCGGAATGACAGCCTGCGTGTAAGTGGGCACAGATGTAGGTATTACGTCTGCAGAAATGTCAGGTCGATCGTGAAGGCGGCCCGGCAAAACCACATGTGGAGGTAATAGTTCACGACGTCGAGGGTACATCAAGGGTCAAACGGAAGGAGGTGAACCACACTTCGTAAGCGGAACTTTTGTACCCTACAAGATTACTGACGCATACTCAGGCAATGTGACTGGTTGAGCTAGTTCCCCAATAAGAGAAAGTAAGAGCCCTCTCGATTGAGCAGTATCAATAAGTGCAGCAACGTGTTTTCGAACTCTCGTTGGTGAAGGATACTTACGTCCCAAAACAGCTATGGCGACGCCTCCGCTATGACCAAAGCCACAAAAGTAGGCAAACAAAGGAATTAAATCCTGAATAACAGTTGAACACCTGTAGCATTTCAGGCAGAACCGCACTACGAGTCTCCGCAACTGTGAAATCCTGCAGAAAAACGAACAAACACAGCAAAAATTGTAAAATACGTATACCGAAATTTCTAGGAACAGCCAAACTTGCCCTGCTATAGGGACTATATAGCCATTGGGGGGTAAGGAGTACAGCTGCAAAAAAGATGGTATAATATGCTCTTACTCCACGGGTATAGGCAGGTGGCGGTGTATGATACTCTCAGAGATATTTTTCTGGGATTCTCTCTATCTCTCGATAGTGATGGATGACTCTCTGAACGCCACCGCGTACCTTTCCGTTGTTGTAGTCTAGTTTCACCCGCTTATGGTAACAGTGTGTTCAGAACTAGATGAGGTGTTACGTAAAGAAAACGCGCTTTAGCATAAGGCCCATTTCGTCCAAAACTGGTTCGAAGAACACGAGGATGAATTCGATGTTATACCATGACTACCCATGTCGCCCCATCTGAAACAAATTGAACACATCTGGGACTATATAGATCGGTAGTTGCGGTGTCGGACAATCCACCGCAAACACGGGACGAGCTACGTGCATAAGTTATACGGATATAGTACGGCACACCAGTAGACAATTTATGGGGCTTGTGGAGTTCATGCCTTTTCCCATGGCCTCAGTGGTGTCAGCTTGAGTATTATCTGCACAACACTAAGAAAGTAGTTATAATGTTTTACTTTTACAGTGTGAGTTTCGAGATCAAAGATGATAAGTAAACACGTTTTTAGAATTTACCGAAGATCTTACATGGGGAATTTCTCTCTCGCTCTTTCACCTCAAATGCCCAGCAAGTTGCTCACGGTGGTCGTCAAACTTCAAAAGAAACCCCAAATGCGAAATAACATTCCTAGAAATATTTCCTTGGTGTGTTTCCTTAAATTTTCCACTTTAGGCAGTTTGAATAGCACATGAAAATTTTTGTTGTGTGCATTCACCCCAATTTCACAGATGTCCCTTGATTGCCGAACCAAGCTTTGCATTTCAGAGGAAGAATTTTAGTCAGATTTTAATATTCAAATGCAATTTAAATGACTCAATTGAGGAATATGAGAGAGAAACACAGAAACTGAGGAGTATATCAATGAAATTTGGGTTTTACTTCAATCACCAGTGTATCGGTTGTCAGTCGCGCATGCTTCATGAATATACACTGCTGGCCACCCAAAATGCATCACCAAGAAGGAAGCATCCGATTGGCCTGAAATTCGCAGCATGCGTCGCCCGCGAGAGTACATGCAAACGATCAGCATTGCAGGGCATATGCAAATCATGTGCGCCCGGCACGCCACCGAGACGCACAATAAAAAGGGTGCACAGAAGGCGAGGTGTAAGTAGAGAAAGTGTGTTGTGCTGCCGGACCTGTGCGTGGAAAGCTTCCTGATGCCTCGTCGCAGAATACGGCTGTCATTCCAGCACGCTTCGGAGTTCAACAGGGGACGAATAGTGGCTTATCGCGAAAGCGGGTTATCGTACCGAGACATCGGGGCCCGTGTAGGACGACATCCAGCCACAGTGAGGCGAGTATGGATTCGGTGGGTGCAGGACGGACGGACTGACCGACGTGACTGATTGCCGCAGCCGCGGCACACCACCGGACGAGAGGACCGGCATGTTGTGTGGCGGGCATTGACGGCTCGCACCGCCACATCACGAACGTTAGCGCAGGAATTAGGGTGTGTTGCGCAACAACCTGTGTCAGCACGTACCGTTCGACGTTGTCTTGTCGCACGGCGCCCATTGCTTCGATTACCATTCACGTTACACCACCGGCGAGGGCGGCTGCAGTGGGCCGTTGAACGCCGCACTTGGACTACGGAATGGCACGACATTGTTTTCTCCAACGAATCCCGCTTCTGCCCGCAGCACCACTACGGTCGGATCCGCGTGTGGCGGAACCGCGGCGAGAGACTGCATGACGAATGCATTATGCATAGCCATACCGGTCCGTTGCGTGGCGTTTTGTTTTGGGGCGCAATTGGACATTACACCCGTACCCCTCTGGTACGAATCGCTGGTACACTTACCAGCCACCGCTACATCTCCGACGTTTTGGAGCCTGTAGTCCCCCCTTACCTAAAGGACCGGGAGGCCACGTTTCGACAGGACAATGAGCGCTCGCACGTGGCACGCATCGCGCAACATTTCTTCACTGCCCACCAGGTGTCACTGCTGCTGTGGCCCGCCCGTTTTCCCGATATGTCGCCCATCAAACACGTCTTGTCGCTGATTGGCAACCGAGTGGCCCGTCAAGCACCACCCGCGGCTACGCCTGATGAACTGAGGCAACGTGTGGAAGGAGCCTGGACGAACATACCCTAAGCCCACATCGAAAGCCTCTTTCGTTCGATGCTAAGGCGTGTAGCGGCCGTTATTGCCAGCCATGGGGGTCACACGAACTTTTGATGTCTGCGTGTTCCGCAAGTCGCACGGGCCTGTAAGCTGAATCGTTTAATCTTTGTATCTGTTGTTATGTGCCCAGTAAATCTGGTTTGCTATCTCCTGTCCTTCTTGGTGTTGCATTTTGGGGGCCAGCAGTGTACATTGAAAATTAATTTCTCAAACACTTGATAACTTAGGTGTGAGTGTATAAGACAGAATTTAAAAAAAATATTAATATACTGACGTCAAACAATATAATGGGATAGATAACACAGTAGGTCTTTATTTGAATTAAGGCGTATTATTTGGCCAACCTTCATAAGAATTCTAAATGTTGATTTACAAAGGTCCGGAAGCGCTTGATAGAATTCTGTTCGCAAAAGTTAATTTTCACTTAAATAGTGATTTCCATATTACTCTATCTTCAGGTAAGAAAGGTCTACTAGGAAAACATTATAGCATTTTAGAAACAGAAAACAAAACATTCCGTTAAAGTATCTTTGCCTTAGTTTTCTCGCAAAAGAATTGTTTGTTACTCCAGAACTGTTTTTCTTTGATTGGCGCAGAATAGAACGCATGTTCTCACAAAAAGAAAAGCACGATGAAATCATCAGCGAGTAAAGAAAGTTTTCTAGAATTCTTTCATTCCAAATGTCGAAATCCTTCGCCGAATTATTCGAACTGGCAGATTGACTGTCGCTGTGTTTCTGAACGACTCGAACATCTGTTGCCCTAAAACAAAGGAAATTAGCTTATTTTCCTTTGGGAAATTGTTTTACTTCTGCTAACGGGTTAGACATAATTCATCTAATCTTTAAAATAAGGAATGAGCTCTTAGATTTTTTTCCAGTCAAATTAAAAGCACAACTTTCCAAGTTTTGGGGTATTCATTTCTGGATGGTTGGCATTAAAGCACTAACCCTTTCTTTTTTAATTAGTACATTGGTTTGTGTGTGTGTGTGTGTGTGTGTGTGTGTGTGTGTGTCTAACAACACGCCTAACATTTTATTTGTTGCTTTTTAGGATTTATTATAAAGTACATATATTTTACAAGGAGATGGCACCATATTCAATATCGAAAAATTTAGAATATATGACAATTTTTGCAACAGCCCTATGCCTGTAACAGAAGCCTGCTCTTTCTTTATGAATCTCACATTCAGGCAAATAAGCTTCCCTGTTTGTATAACGGATAGGTTATCATTCGCTTGCAGTGATTTGATATACGAAGGGAAGTTGTTGTGTTACGCAAAGAATACATAAAAATATTTTTACATTTTGCAAAGGTAGCGTGTAAAATTTTATACGATGATTGAAACCAAAATAAAGAGAAAGTAAGATCTTATTGATCTAATTTTTGTCTCTACTGTTTCTAATAGTTTTCTCTTTAAAGTATGGTTTTCCAGTACATTTAGCGCAATAACATTTTTTAGATCTGATATTGTATCGTATCAAATATCTTTTAATTAGGATCTGGCGAACTGATGGTCCAATTAAGAACAAATAGTAAAGTGATGGTAAATTCTTGGTCATTGAGCATAGTGAAGAAACAATAACACTGAGGTATTAAAAAATGACAACATGAAGCACAAAAACGTAAAAGTCAATGCACACGTATTTTTGTGAAAAATCATATATGTATACTAGCAATCATGCCCGTTCTCCGAAGGGAGAACCTACAAAATCATTTTTTGAACAAAAAATTAAATAAAAGGAAAAGTAATTCAGGGAAAGAAGAGTAATTTAAAACCCGCAACTGTTTTACTATTTAGAACAGCATCGTGACGTCAATGCATGCGGTTTGACGTAAAAAGAGCAGGCTTTGGCGCACCTTAATTTTAAATAAAAATTTGAAATTTTCAAAGAATTTCAGTGATTCTGACAAAAATATCTTTAAACTTATCAGCATTTTGAAATACACTGCTGGACACCCAAAATGCAACACCAAGAAGGACACGAGATAGCAAAACCAGATTTATTGGACACATAACAACAGATACAAAGATGAAACGATTCAGCTTACAGGCCCGTGCGACTTGCGGAACACGCAGATATCAATAGTTCGTGTTGCCCCCATGGCTGGCAATAACGGCCGCTACACGCCTTAGCATCGAACGACATAGGCTTTCGATGTGGGCTTGGGGTATGTCGGTTCAGGCTGCTTCCACACGTTGCCATAGTTCATCAGGCGTAGCCGCGGGTGGTGCTTGCCGGGTCACTCGGTTGCCGATAAGCGACCGAACGTGTTCGATGGGCGACATATCGGTAGAACAGGTAGGCCACGGCAGCAGTGACACCTGGTGGGCTGTGAGGAATTGTTGCACGATGCGTGCCACGTGCGGGCGCGCATTGTCCTGTTGAAACGTGGCCGCTGGCAGGTCCAGCAGGTAAGGGAAAACTACAGGCTCCAAAACGTCGGAGATGGAGTCGTGGCTGTTGAGTGTACCGACGATGCGTACCAGAGGGGTGCGGGTGCCATATCCAATTGCGCCCCAAACCATAACGCTAGGCGACGGACCGGTATGCCGATGCATAATGCAGGCGTCATACAGTCTCTCGCCGCGATGACGCCACACGCGAATCCGACCATCGTGGTGTTGCAGGCAGAAGCGGGATTCGTCGGAGAAGACAATGTCGTACCATTCCGTAGTCCAGGTGCGGCGTTCAACTGCCCACTGCCGCCGCACTCGCCGGTGGTGTAACGTCAATGGTAATCGGAGCGAAGGGCGCCGTGCGACAAGTCCTCGCTCCTGCAGACGACGTCGAACGGTGCGTGCTGACACAAGTTGTTTTGCAACACACCCTAATTCCTGCGCTAAGGTTCGTGATGTGGCGGTGCGAGCCGTCAATGCCCGCAGCACAACATGCCGGTCCTTTCGTTTGGTGGTGTACCGCTACTGCGGCAATCGTTCACTTCGATCCGCCCGTCCCTCCTGCACCCACCAATCCATACTCGCTTCACTGTGGCTGGATGTCGTCCCACACGGGCGCCGATGTCTCGGTACGATAACCCGCTGTCGCGATAAGCCACTATTCGTCCTCTGTCGAACTCCGAAACGTGCTGGAATGACTGCCGTATTCTGCGACGAGGCATCAGGAAGCTTTCCACGCACAGGTCCGGCAGCACAACACACTTCCACTACTTACACACCACTTTCTGTGCACCTTTCTTATAGTGATTCTAGGTGGCGTGCCGGGGGCACATGATTTGCATATGCCCTGCAATGCTAATCGTTTTCATGTCCTTTCGTGGGCGACGCATGTTGCGAATTTCAGGCCAATCGGATGCTTCCTTCTTGGTGTTGCATTTTGGGTGGCCAACAGTGTAGTATAGCTAAGCGAACCTTTTGAAGTTCTTGGTTTTCAGACTCTTTTTCTAGGTGTAGAAGTGGTAGAAAAATTCAAGAAGACAATGTTTCAAAGCGCTGTTGTCTTTTCTTTTTCGTGCATTTGCAGGTATCCGGAATTTAAGATCTAACAGCATAGCAATGTTTAGACCTCTAGGTCATTTTGAAGTGGTCGAACAATTCGCGGACGAACACACTCGCATTTTCCCTCTTTGCTTTTTATATACGAGGCGAAAGCTTATACACAGCTGGACAATTGCTAAGGACGGATCATAAACGGCTATATAGCGCAAAAAAAAGTAAGTGTGGTTGGATGCCAAGTGAAATAAAATAATGTCAGAATGCCAGGACATTACAAGAAAGACAATTTATTGTGCTCTGAAATCCAGAAGGCTTTGAAACGTGTTCAAGTGACAAACAGGCCATTTTGTGCAGAATACGTAAACGTGAAAAAAATGCAATTACCCTCCGCAGGCGTTCCGGCTTAAGATGTCAATACGGGATATGGCCACCATGGAGGGCGATGCAAGATTCCACACGTCGTGTCATGCTTTGCACAACATTATCAAGCAGCTGTTGTGGTAATTTATCCCATTCCTCTGTCAGTGCACGGATGAGGGTGTCCTTGTTTATTGGAGGGCATTGGCGACCAGCAAGACTCCTCCCCATAGCATCCCACACATTTTCAATGGGATTCAGATCTGGAGAACGTGCTGGCCATACGAGGCGTTGAATATCCTCGCTCTCAAGACACTCCTGGACAGCGACTGTTCGATGACATGTTGCGTTGTCGTCCATGAAAATGAATCTATCACCGACAGCACCACGGAACATGCAAACATGAGGTAGCAGAACATCATTAATGTATCGTTGGCCAGTCATAGTCCCAGTTGGAAGCACATAGAGGGACGTACGGCCATTGATCATGATGCCAGCGCATACCATGACACTACATGTCGGATATCGGTCCCTTTCCTGTATGTTTGCTGGACAATATGCAGTACCACTATCACGCCAGATCAGTTGTCGTCGACAATCAGACGAAAGACTGTATCTACTCTCATCTGAGAAGAGGACAGCAGACCAGTCGTTATCAGTCTAATTGCGATGTTGATGGCACCATTGCAAACGGGCGGTACGGTGACGTCTGGACAATGGGATGCACACAACAGGACGGCGGGCGTATAGTCCTTCTTCATGCAAACGTCTGGCGACAGTTTTTCGGGAGATCCGCTTGCCAGTAGCAGCCATAAACTGATTTGCTACCTCACTAGCTGTGCTGCGGCGGTGTCTTTTTGTTGATAGCACTATGTACCGATCTTTTGCAGGTGTCGTAGTGCGAACACGACCTCCCCCGTGACGTTTGCTACACTCTCCTTTTGTTTGAAATGATTTCCAAAGCCTTGAAACAACACTGTGGCTGACGTCGAACTCCCTGGCAACATTTGTTATTTTTCGCCTTTCTTCAATCTTGCCAATAATACTGCCACGCGTAAAATCATTTAGGTGACGTCGGGAAGACATACTGAAAATTGCAAGTTCGTCAATTGATTCTTTCCCTTTCAACTTTGCGTTTGAACAACAACGGTCAATACGCGTCAAATCCTTTATATCTCTTATCTGCGCTATGACGTCACGAACAAGTTCGGCAATCCAAAATTTGCATATGCACAACACGTCTTACTGTATCCCGCACTTATGCTAATTTCCACATTTTCCTGCCTTCCATTTTATGGTTGCTATCGTTGCTATTGTCATCCGTCCTTAGCAATTGTCCGGCAGTGTATTTACATAGGTATTCCCGTACATCGGCGGAAAACGCTGAACTTTAAGAGCGTCGCTACGTCATTAAGCATTGCATCATTACTAGTTTGATTGTTGCCCGTCCTTTCACCCAGTGAGGAGAGAGTGCTAAAAATAGCTGCGCAACCATGGTAACACGTCACGAGACCAGAACCTTCCTATGTGGGTAACGCTGAAGACAGATTTAGCCTCTCGGTTTTTTACTTTTCGTCTTTGAAAAATGCTTAAAAATCAGAAAATGACTTTATCTTAAAAAACCTAAAATATTATTTGTAGAAGAGGGATGATGTGAGTTGATGCTGTAAAAATTGCAATGCGTTATGATTTATAGTTTGCCATATATCAGTTTTTTAAAATGCATCCCATCGCGAAAAAGATAATTTTGTGAAATTTTAAAATTTAATTTCTTGTAAACTAAATCGAAATTGAAAAAAAAAGGAAACGAGGTGCAAAACTTCGGCCATGGCCCTACATGCCTAGAAAGTTTCGTGGTTCTGTTGCTGTTAGTGTGTCCGGAACGCGAACTGATAGCACTCTTTTGCTTACCTAAACTGTGAAATACAATAGCTCTTTAAGTATCGACATAATCGTGAAACGTTTTATTTTTGCGTGTTTTCCAAACAATTCTCTACAGACGATGTAAATTTCATATTTTGTGTTTAATATTTTTTGCGCTGCGAGCTAGAAAAGAGCAAGTGTCGCGAAATCTCTAAACCAGCAGCAGCAGAAGTTACTTTTTGTTAGAATAGAGAGACATATACACGCAAACACGATATCCAAATCTCCCTAGGATTCGAACGCAGACCCAATCTCGGACGAATGATCAGAAATGGCGCCACTGGGGCTGCTAAATATACAATTCAAAAGAAGGATTTTGGGTCAGTTTTCAACGTGTTTTGGATTGACAGTATTTTTGTAGCGATGCGCAGTTTTAAACACACAGCAAGCCAGCCGCTTTTCCAAAAACACGGGACCTCTGGGTGGTTGACTGTCTAAGGCACGGATTTCTGACAGGTCTTTCAGGTGATGTAATGGTTCGAATCCCATACGTGACATTGTTCAGGCATTTCTTCTCCGTTTTGCAGTATCAGACTGGTCATCCTTTATTTGTATATTACTGGCTTCCTGAGATTCATGTAGCTCACACTTTTCAATGAAGGACATGTTTCTGTGGAACCGAAAGTGTGTAAAGACCACATATGAGAAAAGAAAGATGCTTCCGTATTTCAGTGAAACTGCAATCCGAGCTTTTACTTTCTGTATTAATACTTTTGTCTTTATACTAAGAATTTTGGTGTTTGTTCTGATGTCACCTAGAAACCATCCAGGGGTCAGTGCAGTTCTATCAATAATATTTATAATACTGTTGCTGATTGGAAGGTGAAAGCACAAAAATGCGTATCGTCTTGGTAGGATTACCTTTAGCATAAAGAATATTTTGCGTTTACTTACAGTTTCAAGAATGTTTCCATAGTGTCGTAGAGTTGTACGGCTTCTTTTCCCATATTTCTGTTTCTGAATGCTCGATTTTATTTAATAGCCTTTGCTCCGGATCTCTTTCACTATGAAGAACACTATGAAGTATATCGTTATACTATTTTTGATCATTGGGAGAGCACATTTCTTCCACTAGATCGTGCAACCAGCTATTTCTACTTTGCAAAGGTTTTAACAATTCTAAGTATCTGGTTGAAAAAAAAATATTCTTATATCTGGTTCCATTTACTATGAAAAACACTGCGAATATTTTTAAACGGTGTGTAGCTTTCTTTCTAGAGACACGACTGCCTTTTCAATTTTTTGATTTTCTCCTTTTCTCAAACTTCGCTTTGGAACGTTCTTTGCAATGGAAAAGATTTGTAAAACGTGCTCCTTACATTCGATAATTCGATGTTGGCATTTTTGTGTTTCTTACTATCCCAGGTTTATCCGGACTAATACAGTAGTACTACTGTTACTTTGGCCATTTAAATTCAAATCGCTTTCGTTTGTCTCTCCGTACTTTCGCTTGCGCCGTTCTCTTTGTCACGGTGATCACACTCTTTCCAGAAATGGGCCATTGCTGTCTTGTTGTTTCACTGGAGGGAGGGAATGTTACATATACCCCTTAATTTTCTCTTAAACTTTTTTGTCATTGAATATGCTTCTCTTTTGTGTCTTGTTTGATTTTACTTCCTTCCTGGTATCTCTATCTCTAGGTAATAAACGACCTAGGTCAGTTTCTTACAGCACAGCTTTTTGTAGTTACTCTGGATGCCTTTTCTGGTGTGTGTTTATGTGTGTGTTTATTTGTGTGTGTGTGTGTGTGTGTGTGGGGGGGTTATCCCTAAGATCCAGTTTTCTCTGATGACGGCAACGTATACAATTAATTCCATTGCATTGAGAGTACGCATGAACCCAATGGAAGGATGTGCTTAGTTTGTTTGTTCTCTTATGTGATGATTTCCTATTTCACAACCTTAGGCCCTTGTTTGTGTGCTTCTTCTCCTTGTCATTTTTCTTTTTACTGGAATCAGCCTTGTCTACACAATCTGTAGTCCCACACAGGTGCATATCTGGGTCAGTTTCTTGCAGAGCACCTCACTGTGCTTGCCGTGGCTAACATTTGAGAAAAGGCAATGTACCTATCAAGTCATTAACCCTTTAACCACCCAGAACGAATTAACACGGGGTTAGCATGCAAGCAAAATAGGTTGAAAACAGTTCGATCAGATCAGATCACATGTAGAGGATTTTATGATGAGTGTGTCTGACCCCAGGTCTTAAACATACCTTCGAAGTAGGAAGCCAGGAGATTTGGGCAAGAGTCTCGACAGGAAAGTCACTTGGAAGCAAGGTAAGAAGGGAGAGGAAGACGCCCTTATTTATACCCTGGGTGCCAGTACCCGGGGACCGACGTCTTAACGTGTCCGAAAACACCTCCATAGTCAGGCCCTGAGTATAGTCTGACGGTTGTGTCCCTCTGTGTCTGTGATTAAGACTACACGCCGGCCCTAATTTCAGCCTCCCTCCTCTCTTCCCTTATGGCCATACTTTTCGTTTGGCTGCCTTCCTTCTACATTGCTCCTCTGGTTGTCACAGCCCTGGAAAACAGTTCAAACAAATGCGTTCGCTATATAACGAGTGGACCGATTGCGGATGGAACGAATTTATTCAGAGTATGGTTAGTGGTTCCAACGCAGATAGAACGAGATATCTGCGAGACTAGAGCATTAATACGTTGCTTTCTCGCTTACTTTTGTTTTTTAAAGTAGTCATTTAGAGAGATGATTGAAACTAGTACTCCATTTTTAGTAATTAGCTGCTGAAGAGCTATATCGTTGGAGACAAAACAAAAGAAGAAGGGAGAAGTTGTTTCAATGCAATGATGCCCATGTTAGCGTGACTATGCCCTTTTCATTCACGTCTTGGGTCACGGAGCAAGAAATAAAATACTTTAAGGAAGCGTTTATCAACTTTAACAGGTTTATTACTGCCGAGAAAAGAGGGGAAAGGAATCGGTTTTGCTGCAAAAAAGTAGCTCTCTAAAAATCCGGCAGCTGTATGACCATTTCCTTTGGGGATAGCACACAAATTGGAGACATTGTGTCGAAACGGCCGGTCTTCGTAACCATTTGGTTTATGAAGATTGGCCGTTCTTGGGGTTAAGGATCTACTTTTATCTGAAGGGGCAGTTTTGCCCTCTCATAGCGCTGAGGAATTTAGTAAATCAGTAAATCACTGACAAAACACTGACAAAGTTTATCGCGGTAACTTTGCTATATTGAAAGGTGCGTCGTATCTAAAGAAGGAGCGTCACCTATATATCCCCTTTGAGAGAGGGATGGGATGAAATCCTAAGTTTCCAGGTCAGCCAGCTAACCATGCTTGAAGTAGCTCACTATAGAAGAAGATGTGGAATTCTTATCAATTCCAGAAGATGTGTGAAATTGATAAGAGTTCCCTCACTGTAGAAGAAGATCGGAATTCTTAACAATTCCAGAAGATATGTAGAACAATCATCACACAATGTTCTCGAAATTCACGGCCAGAAACTTGATTTTTAAGTTCGGTCGTCAGTGCGAAAATAAAGCCCCTTTTGCCGGTGATGCGACTGGAACCCACAGCTGCCTTCTCCTGAGTCGAATGTTTTCCGTTTAGAAATACACCGACAAAGATTATCGCTACAACTTTAACGTCTTGTTATGTGCATCACCCATCTGAGGTAGGTACGTTACACGCTACGCGAGATGGTGGACATGTGTCTACATTTCGTTTGTAAATGACTGTAGTTGCAAACTAATCATGCCGCCCCGGTGGCGCAGTGGTCTAAGGCGATGGCCTCTGATCATTCGTCCGAAAGGGGTCCGCGTTCGAATCCCGGTGAAGCATGGATGTTGTGTTTGTCTTACGGCACTGGCTCTCTCCTTCCCTGGAACCAGTGACCCTAAATTAGGGACGAGCGACTGCTTATAGCCCATTGAGTTGCTCACCGTGGTCGTTAAACCTCCCATAAAAAAATCTAATCATATGATAGGTAAGGGAGAAAAAACGGCAAAACTGCTCGGTGTAGCTAAAATTCGTCGACCTCTATTTGACGTGTAAACTACTGGATCAGAATGATCTCGGTGGCGAAATAATGTGTAAGTACTGAGAATGCCTGGACGACGTTAGGCATTCTTATTCGTTATGGGAAAATATCATCACACGGACTAATCTTAGGGTACAAAAGGTGGGTTGGTCCCTGGATCGCAGCGAAAACGCATCGGCATGCAACAACTGCTGCCTTATGCGGCAACAGTAATTGGAGGAAGGTAACGTGCTTCTCTCTAGTGGGTTTGGTTCAGGTAGGCGGACGTCCAAACGCTTTAATCGCCGCATTAGACGTAGACGGTAAGTCATAGCAACCAAACATTCTAAAGCGAACGACATTAGACGAAGTGTACATCAAGCTACAGATATCCCCGTAACGAAAACGACGGTAAATCACACATTGGTTGACGCAGGGTTGCGTTTTCGGAACTCCATTGCGACGACAGCTGCTCACAAAATCAAATGAATATTGTCGCGCAAGCCCGACGCATGGAACCATTTCGTATCCAGGGACGAATCTCACTTGTGTATCACAGTAGATGACTCTCTCCAGATGTGTGTACGTCCACAATCGCTCGTCAGACTAAATCGGATCTCATCCGTAAAGGGAACTCGACCCCATTGCTGATGTGTCCAGTTCATGTGTTCCATTTCACCACAGAAACCGCCGTCTTCGATAAGCAAGCGTTAATGGCACACACCATACTAGTGGTCGTGCAAATAGACCACCTTTGTGTAGCCTCCTGGCCACGGTAAAACGCAATCCCGGACGTCCAGTTGTCTGTTGCATGTGCCTTGTGATTTCTCCCGCTGTCTGCCGTCTGTCTCTTCTTGCCTGTAGGACAATATACCGGTCGTCCGCCGCCGTGGTTGCTCGTGGACGACCACTGCTAAACTCTCGGACAGCTGTTCCTGTCGTTTGAAATGCTCTCCAAGCTCGTGAAACGATGCTGTGAGTGATCACGAACTCCTCGGCCACACTAGTCACACTTCGACCTTCTTCCAACTTCCCAATGACGTCTACTGGATTGCCTGTTGGCCAGATCAGACGGTGGCAGCAAACCGATGTCTACTGTATTGCCTGTTGGCCATATCAGACGGTGGCAGCAAAACGACGTCGTTCAAACCGATGTACACCGTGCAATAGCTTTCACCGAATTGCTCAGCGTGCACCACCCGTGTGCTTTATACCCTTCCGACACTCGCCTCCCCTACGTCATGCTGCATATAAGCGCATGTCCTACCGTACCGGACCCTAGTCTATCTCCAGAGTGGTCTTTTGGTCCGTTCTGCCTGCTCGTTCCGCTGTTACGCCAATTTCCCCTCTTCGTCCTTAATTTTTTCACACCAGTGTAAAACATGTAGTAGAGGCGGGAAAAAGAAGCCTGAACGATTACATCAACAGAAGTAGGGAAAAGCTATTTCAGGCAGTGAAAAATGAAAACATATTAGAAACAACAGAAAGCAAGGCTGTATACTAGAGGAAGCAGTTTGAAAGCAGACTAGATGGCTGGAAGAACAAATCACTCCTTTAAAAATTTCTAAAAAATAGTGAAGGAAAAAGTCACAACAACTTGATGGCTTGGGCATGCCTGAAATTGGGTTCTATCAAGAAAGAAACAGACGGTCCGGTTTTCGCTGCGCAAAAAAAGGCATTGCAAAAAAATTTTACGAAGGAAAAAATCCAGAAAGTCAGTGATAATCCGAAGTGTCGACTTTGTCAACAAAAAGATGAAGCTGTGTCTCATCTTATACACTATATTGACAAAAGTCACCGGACACCCTTTCAATAGCAAGTGACCCGATCCGCTGGGTTGTTAAGATGTGCGCTACAGCTGCACACGGTATAAAAACAAGCCTGCAGCTGATCGTGATCATATCGCACTGTGAGGTTGACTGAAAATGTCACGGCGCGAGAGAACTGACTTTGAGAAATGAAAGTTTGTTGGGTGTTATATTAGTGGGTTGTCCATAAGAGAAGCCGAGAGGCGTTTAAACATACCCAAATCAACTGTTTTGGATGTACTGAATAAGTGGAAGACACATGGCGTGCCTGAAGCAGCAAAACGTACCGGTAGACCAAAGAACATCAGGGACAGAGGACGTCGAGGCCTCAGAAGAGTCGTTACAGATAATCAACGGAGCACTGCACATGATCTCAGTGTACAGGTGAGTAACAATGCTGGTTCGGAACCTTAATATGTACACGTACCATTCGCAGAGGACTTCTGTACATGGATTACCGTGGTAGTGCGGCTGTTCATAAGCCTTTCGTCTGCACGCGGAATACTACTCGTCGTTCAGCATGGTGTAAAGAACATTTGCCGTGGACCGTAGATCAATGAAAACGGGTCTTATAGACTGATGAATCCAGATACATGATCCATCAGTCTGATGGCCGTGTGTGGGTATGGCGGCAACCGGAGAAACTTTATTTACCGCAGTGTACTGTTCCTACAGTCAAGTTTCGAGCTGGCAGTGTACTCGTTTGGGAGTGTTTTTCGTATTATGGTCCCACGCCATTGGTTATCGTGAACAAACCTGTTAACCAGCACGTCTACCTCGAGATTCTGGACAATTATGCCCTACCAACTCTGTGGCAATACTATGGAACCTAGCCTTGTTGGTACCAGCAGGATAATGCACCGAACCATAAAGCAAAGACTGGTACGGCGTGGTTTGATGATAATTCCGTTTCGTGTGTGCACTGGCCAGCACAAAGCCCTGATCCTAATCCCGTAGAACACCTATGGGATGAATTAGAGTGCCACATAAGAAGTTTGAAACCAAGGCCTACAACTAAGCAACAGTTAGCGGCAGCATTATGACTGGTTGGAAACGCATACTATTGCTGTGTTCCAAACCCTTGTCAAAAGCATGTCTCGAAGGGTCAGTGCATGCATTAAGTACAAAGGCGGACCGACACCGTACTAATGTATGTCAATAAATGCTATGTTGTGTTTCTCTCCTTGGTGTGAGGCGACTTTTCTTTTAATATAGTGTATGTGAATGTAGCACAATTGCACAGATAGATTACAAAGCTGTACACGACAACGTTGCAAAATTGATTTACTGGTCATTGTGCAGAGAGCACAATCCACCAGCATCGAAAAACTCATGAGAACAACAGGCTGAGAAAGTCTTGGAAAATGATTAGGTCAAGATCTTGTGGGATTTTCGAATTCATACCAATCGGGATCTAGAACATAATACACCAGACATAACAGTCATAGCGAATCTGGAAATTTGGATAATTTATGTAGTAATCCCAGGAGATGCCAGAGTCGATGAAAAAGAGCTGGAAAATATGACCAAATAAAGTGACCTGGCCATAGCATTTACCCGATTATGGACTAAACACACAGCAGTAGTCACTATTGTCATCGGGGCAACAATTTCAAAAAAATGTATGAATCACTTCAGAAAATTGCACCTCTCTGATATACCACCCACAGAACTCCAAAGAACACCTTTACTTGGAGCATCATATACACTGAAGTGCCAGAAAAACTAGTACACCAGTCTAATACTTGGTAGGTCCCCACGGGAGCGCAGGACTGCAGAAATACGAAGGGGCATGGATTCCACTAGCTTCTGAAAATATCCTGTTGGCAATGCACAAAGGGATATTTTCAGAAGCTAGTGGAATTCCACAATTTCCACAATTCGGGTGTATTCCAAGGTCTCGGATTCCTGTGTTCGATAGCGCGTTGAATGGCATCCCAAATGTGTTCTATCACGTTCAGATCTGGGGACTTGGGTGGGAATATCAACACACCAAACTCAGATGAATGCTCCTGTAACCATAATGTTGCGTCCCGACACTTGTGTGGAGGTGCATTGTCTGTTGGAACAGGCCCAACCCATCAGCATGAATGCAGGACATAAACGGGTGTATGTACCTCGTCAGAAAGGATGCTCACATAGCGTTGGCCGGTCACAGACGTATGTAGACGTACCGAGGGTCCCCGTGAAGTCCAGCTAAACACACCTCATACCATTATGGACCCCCCACCAGCCGATACAGTTCCCTGCTGACAGGTGGTATCCATGGCTTCATGGGGTTTGCGCCACACACGAATCCTTTCATCTGCCCGATACAGTTGGAAAGGCGACTCGTCAGACCAGGCTACGTGTTTCCAGTCAAGTGTCCAGTGGCGGTGTTGCCACCCCAAGTGAGGCGCATAGCTCTGTGTCGTGCACCCATCAAGGGGACTCGAGTTGGGCGTCGGCTCTCAAAGCCCATATCGTTCAGGGTACGTTGCGCAGTCCGGACGCTGATGCTTGTTGAGGCTGCAGCATTGAATTCCGATGATACCTACAAGAGTGTTGCACGCCTATTGCGTGAAACGATTCTTGACAGCCGACGATGGTCGCGTTCACACAATGTCTTTTTACGGCCACGCTGGTATCGTTAGTTGGAGGCTTTGCCGGAATTCTTGTAGTCAAGGTACACCCTTGCAATGGTCGTCCGTGAAAATCCGAACTTCGTTTCTACCTCCGAAATACTATGGCCCATCTCACGAGCGCCAACTAAGACACCGCGTTGAAAATCGCTTAGATCGTTATTACTTGTCATTCTCATGCCGAAAACAGCTCTGACAGCTGGCAAGGATGTCTATCGCTTTATATATGCACTGGCTGACGCAACCGAGTACGCGCATAGGTGACGTTGCTATGTATTTTTAATAAGATCGTCTGTACCAGTTTTTCTGGCACTTCAGTGTATATAACGCCCATACTTGACTGACACCTTGGTCTATGGAGGAAACTTGAACCAGCTCAACAACATAAGTCAATGATAATTTTGTTGTTTATTTTTGTTCGTCATAAGCTGTGTTTCGCATATTTCGTATACAAGATAATAATAATAATAATAATAATAATAATAATAAAATGCAAAGAAAAAGTGCCTATGCACATTTGTAATACGTTGCACAATAGAATCTCTAATCCTCCACTTAGAAACACTTTATTTAATCAATATACCGCTAACCCAAATTCATAATATTGAGCAAAAAAGAAATTCGGGAATCATCATTTTAATTGCCATCTTCCCTCACTGCGTACAGAGGATCTTCCAAACCCCATTCACCGATATGATTATTTAAACAACTTAAAATCCTAAATAGGTGTTCGCTATATTTTTTTTTTTTTTTTTATTCGCATATTTTATTCAATGGTTTGTACTTTCTGTCTCGGTGACTTTCCATTTTAATGGATCATCGTAAATGGGCTTTCTAATGAGTTTCCGAGTTCTCTAATCCCTGAAACAAATGCACAGCAGCGAGTGAGAGATTCACATTTGAATAATAATGTTTCCGGATTACTCGGCAATTGTTGTGGCTGCAGAGAACTGTATGCGCCACAAATCAATAGTTTCCCTTGAAATATAAAACTATTCAAAACCCTATTTGATTTCAAATGTCTATCGGAATTCACTCTATTTATAAATTTTGCCCGTGCGGCAATAACACGTTTGATTAGAAGCTTGATGAACGACGTTTGCCTTGATTACAAAGCGTTTTCCGAGAACTGTGCGCTCATAAATATTCACATTTTCGTCACCTGCCTTACTTGATCAAAGAAGTTAATTCGTGGCCTATTTGAGGCAATAAATTAATGTGACGGCTGATATTTTGCATTTACTCTAACTTCAGCAATTTCAAATCCTAATTGAATGAGCAAATGTCCCGAAATTATGGTAACTCTGCAGATCTTAAATTGACTCTAATGTGCATGGGATGCTGTCTAAGCTTGATCCTAAAGTCCTATTTGATATTTTACGAAAGGTTAAATTTTTCAATTTTCTAAGCGCCTCACATGGAAGTTTAAACACCAGAATAATTCACTATAGAATTTGATGTTATGAAAACGAAAATAAAAGAAACATCTTTCTTCGTCAAACAAAATTCATCGCTCTTTCCACGTTTATGAGTGAGTCACGGAAAAATTCTCATCGGTCGCCACCGCGAATCAAACCCAGGATCTTCCAGTTACGCGCCGGACATGCTACCACTGCACCACAACGGCGTCGAATTCTCCCGACTCACAAACGACTAACTGCCAAACCACATGGCAGGCTGCTTCTTGGAGACCCGCACAATGCTAGGGATTCATCAAAATTGGTAAGCAACAACTGAACAAATAACTAGGAAGCGAATGAATAATTAATACACACAATTGTCGTGGATTAGACACATCAAACACATGTCATCGCTCTTTCCACGCGTATAAGTGAGTCAGGGAAAAATTCTCATCGGTCGCCACCGGGAATCGAACCCAGTATCTTCCAGTTACGCGCCCGACATGCTACCACTGCACCACTAACTGGAAGACCTTGGGTTCGATTCCCGGTGACGGCCGATAATAATTTGTCCATGACTCACTTATAAACGTGGAAAGAGCGATGACTTCTGTTTGATGTTTCTAATTCACGTCACTTGTGGTTATCATCTTCCTTCGGTTGAACACAGAGGTTTCTTTAACAGTGGAGATAATAATTTGAAACATAATTATTTCTTAATCTGTACTCAGACATTTCACCAAACGCATGTAAATATACTGGTGTCTGAATCTTGTGGATGAACATGGAATCTGACGATTACAGAGGGTCGTTGTGCTAAAAGAGCTTGCTATCATATGAAGACCCTAGCGGTGTGACATATGAAGACAATCTGTGATGTTCAGAACGTATACAAATTTATTGTGAGCGCATAACGAGGATGAATATAGGCAGGCGGTCGAGTCGTGTCTCATGGGAGTTCGTCGTCCGACGCAGGAGAAACTGTTTCTGAAGCAACCAAAGGGTGTCCCGCAGAATCGAATGGATGATTTTGGCCGCATTATCTGCAAGCTACAAGAAGGCCGGGCTGTGACCGCTGTCACCAGCAAGAGTTTGCAGTAGAACGCAGCATTGGATCGCAGCATTTTTCGCAGTTCAGGAGACACAAAATCGCAGACACATGCTTTGCTAGAGGCCCTGACCTCGCACGAGTCAGCGTGATGACCGTTGCCTAACCACAATGGCAAAACGGAGTCAGAAAAGTTTTTCTTTCTTGCTGTTTGGGGTTTAACGACCTCCCTGAGCAACTCGATGGCCTATGAGCCGTCGCCCGTCCCTAATTTAAGGCCACTTCTTTATGGGAAGGGAGATAGCCAGTGCCGTAAGGCAAACACAACATCCATGCCTCATCGGGATTCAAACCCGGACCTATCTGGGACGAATGGTCACAAGCCAACGGTTAGACCACTGCTCCACTGGAGCGGCGAGTCAGTAAAGTACTCCGAACTAATTGGCTAATTGTCTTCAAGCAAGCACAGCTGTGGGAATTTCATGCCAAACCATGCCAACATGCCTAAGGTGAGGCAGTGGTCTAAGCAATGGCATCTGATCATTCGTCCGAAGGGGTCCGGGTTCGAATCCTGGTGAGGCATGGATGTTGTGTTTGTCTTGCGGCACTGGCTTTCTCCCTTCCCTGAAACCAATGACCCTAAATTAGGGAAGGGCGACAGCTTATACCCCATTGAGTTGCTCATAGTGGTCGTTAAACCTCCAATAAAAAAAAAACATGTCTAAATGCCGCAGTACTGTATGCCAGAAAACCAGTAAGCTTTGTATCATTTTTCATGGAGCATCGTACAGGCCGATATCAAGAGTATATGTCTCACAATGATTGGCATCCAGATCAATGTGACAACGTAATATTCAGATCTGCTTTAGCTTTTTTTGGATTCCAAGCGGCAATTGATCTGTCGCAGTGCGATGACGTGGGCCGGTGTCATGTAAATGGAAGAACCGAACGACAAGTCATGGATAAAGGAATTATCACAAGACAGCGGTACTACAATAATGTGGTTCTGAGGCACTTGCTTTTGTTCCCATGAAGTATTGTCAGGGGGGATATACGTCGGACGGGTGGATGACCTCAGTTCAATCCAAAATGCATGGGACTTTCTAGGGAGACGTGTAGTGCACAAAGAAATCCCTCATCAGAAACCATTGTAGCACTTATCAGGGTTCTCCAGCGGGGGTGAGCAAATTTATTGCAATACTTTCTAAATCACTTCGAACTGGGCAGCACACGCCGATGTCAAATATGTGTTACCGTGCGAGGTAAACGTGTTCCCTAAGGAAAACTTCGCTGTGTAGTCTGTTTATGCAGTACTAATGGAAGAGTGTCACTGGACAACAGGTGAGCCTGTACCTCCTTCATAAAATTTTCTTATGTTTCTATTTTTAGGTAGTACTCATTTTTGATGTCGTGCGTTTCATTGTGTTGCCATTACAGTAGATTCCGAAATAATAGAATCTACAATTTTAATGTTTTTGTGACAATTTTTGAAGAGCATCCCAAATTATCTGTTTGAGATAAGCTTTGAATAATTGGGACAGCTGCTTAAATGAGCCAAAGTGTAGTAGCCCCGATGTGTTCCAAATAAGCAAAAATCTAATGCATTACGATCTGTATTACTTACAGCTGTAAAACCACTTTTTCCTACTTTCTGGTCAAAATATACCTCGTCTTGAAGTTATGGCCAGCGGTGTTGATCTGCTCCCTAATTAGAGTCATTGCAGTCGACTAAGAACGTGGACTGTTTGAGATGATTATTTAACTGCTAAACAGTTCAAATGAGTCAGTCGTAAACCGAATTATGAAACATGCTAAAAATAAAAAGGACAAAATCCTTTCAGTCTTAACAGACTTCCTTTCATAATAACAGTAGCTAACAAACATCCTAACATTTCCGTAAAAGTGTTTAAAATTATTTCACGAAAGCTTTTTAACTGTTTTCATATCTTAAACAGATCAGAATCTTCAGCTTATAGTTCATCATGAGAATTAGCGTGAATATATTTCTTTTTTTTTTTTTTTTTGATTGGAGGTTTAACGACCACCGTGAGCAACTCAATGGGCTATAAGCAGTCGCCCGTCCCTACTTTAGGGTCACTGGTTCCAGGGAAGGGAGAGAGCCAGTGCCGTAAGACAAACACAACATCCATGCCTGACCAGGATTCGAACCCGGACCCCTTACGGACGAATGATCAGAGGCCAGCGCCTTAGACCACTGCGCCAACGGGGCGGCATATTTCATTCGAAGTACAATCCTCCTGCATTAATCCAAGAAGTGGCACGATTAGCCACAGAAAGGAAGGACTTGCAGAGTTCCTTCTTTTGTATGGAGTGAGGAGGTGATGTCACAGTACAGTGTATGTCGTCTGTGCCTTGTAAAATCTTTCCATTTAAAGGTAGCTTTAATTTAGGGAGTAGCAAATAATCACACGGTGACACATCTGGTGAATAAAGGGGATGGTTGGATATTCATGCTTATTTACATTCCAGAAATTGATGTACACTTATTGCTCTTTGTGCGCGTTGCGTTATAGTGAAAAATACCCGTTTTTGTACTCAGGCCTAACACGAACAGTCCTCTAGCGTAATCGTTACAAATGTATGTCTAAGCTTTGCAAGTGACAGTTGTACCTTCAGGAAAGAACTCGTGATACAGAATTATCTTGCGGTGGTAAAAGCACACAAGCATTGTTATGATTTCGGACTTCTGTAACCTGATCTTCTTTGCTTTTGGATGAATGGGGCGCCTGCTACTGAGCACTCTAACGCTTTGTTTTAGGATCATAACGGAAACACCACGTGTCATCACCTGTAAAGGTGCTGTGTAGAAAATTTTGCATGGTTTCTGAAGTCTCCAGGATGTCTGTTGCGTACTCCATTCGCGCATGTTTCGGGTCGTCTGATAAAGCATGCGGAACAAAATGAGCACAAACAATTTCCCTTCCAGATCTTGCAATAAAATTTGACGAATCGTTTCGTTATTAACACCGAGCCCACATTGCAGCATCTTCAAGGTCACACAACGATCACTTTTAATTTTTTCGCGATCTTTCTTAATGATTCAGACGTGCGCACTGAAATCGAACGTTCGGGCCTTCCGTCATCTTCCAGATCTTCCAGCCCATCCTTGAAGTGTGTATGCCATCGGAATATTTCTGCATGAAATAGGCAATTAGCTACATGCACAGCTCGAAAACATTCAACTGTCTCAGATGCAGTGTTACCGATTTTCAAGCAGAACCGGATATTTGCTCTGGGCTCCATGACAGATGTGTGGCAAAATTCTTCCACCGAATGACGTCATGCACGGCGAAAATATTCAGCTGCGCAATTCTCGCGCAAACTCTCTTCAAACCGCATAGCTGGTAACTGACTTATCCAAACGCTATGCTCTCCTGACCCGTATATATTACCGGGATTTAAAAAATAATCAGTGCCGTTACTCGATTTCTGCACTGTGCATTTTGTAAATCGTACATTACGTGTGAAATAGGCTAACAGAAAAGAAAAACTGGTAGAATTATCTGCCACTTACTCGCGGTGCATCTAACTGAGAGAATGATCCTCAGCTTTTGTGTTGGCTCCTCACTGCCGGAATAGTTCGTTGCTGATATCATTTACATTTTTAGCACGTCTTTTGTAAAATAAGATCGTGCTTATGTTACCGGTTTGTTCGTCCGTCCGTCCGTCTGTACCCACGATATCTGTGCAACTTTTAGTCCGATTTGAATTTTTTTTTTTTTTGCATTAAGAAGATTGAAATATGCAAATGATGATCCTTTATTTCGTTTTTTTTTTCGTTGTACAATTCAGCACTAGAGGGCGTAAATGCAGATGATGACGAATTCAAAAATACGTTTTATTCCACATATTTGCTTCTAAACATCCGATTGATAAAAATATTTTATCTTTCGATTCCATTTATGTGGAAGAGTATTTAAGATATAATTACATTTTCAAATTATGCATAGATTTTCCGCTAGGGAGCGTAAAAGTAAATTACGTTTTTCCCGATAACTCTTCTTCTAAAACTCCGCTTTGAAATTTTTTTCTTTAGCGGATAAACTTCCTGATGAAAAATCTTTCGTATATAATTTCAAATTTTGGTAAGGAATACTTTGGCCACCAGGGGGCGTAAGTGTTAATTTTTCTTCTGATGTATTTGCCATAAAATCTGAGCTTCTAAAATATCGATTGAAAAAATTATTTCGTGGACGGATCCCACTAACATCGATAAACATTTTCGGAATATTTTCTTCTTAAAAGATTCCACAGTTTCTCTCTCAGCCAGGGGCGTTGCTATATATCTTATTTTTGTCAATATCTCTACTTCTAGGAGTCCGATTCGAAATATTCTTTCTTTGTTGGGTGGTGTTTTCAGTGACATGTTTTTATATAATTTCAAAATTTTCACGTAATTCACATACTTTCCGCTAGGGGCCGTAGAGTTAAATTGCGTTTACCCCTATATCTTTTCTTCTAAATTTCCGATTTGAAAACTTCTTTCAGCACCGGATATAGCTCCTGATGGGAAATCGTTTGCACATAATTTCTAATTTTTGTACAAAAATAGTTTGGCCACCAGGGGCCGTAAATCTTAATTTCCGCTTCTGATGTATTTGCAGCAAAATATGAGCTTCTAAATTCTCGATTGAAAAAAGCGTCGTTTGTAGACCGATACTACTCATGTCGACAAACCTTTTAGAAACAATTTCTTCTTGAAATAATGCATGGTTTTTATGCCAGGTGGCGTGGATGTATATCTTATTTTTTTCAATATCTCTACTTCAAGGAGTACGATTTGAAAAATTCCTTCTTTGTTAGATAGTGTTTCCGATGCGAAATGTTTTTCCTATAAATTCAAAATTTTCAAGTAAATCATAGACTATCCGCTAAGGGGCACAAAGGTAAATTGCGTTTTCTGCGTTATTTCTGCTTCTAAAACTCCGATTTGAAAAATTCTTCCTGTATCACATACTGGACCAGATGGAAAATATTTTTCACATAATTTCTAATGTTTGGTAAACAATTGTTTGGCCACCAGGGGGCATAAGTGTTAAAATCTGCTTCTGATGTATTTGTAGCAAAATCTGGGCTCCTGAAAACTCGACTAAATTTTTTTTTCTTGAACCGCTACCGCTCATATGGAAAAACCTTTTGAGAATACTTTCGTCCTAAAATAATGCATGGTTTTCCCATCAGGGGACGTAAAGTCACATCTTATTTTTATCGATATCTCTATTCCTAACTCTGTTTCCTAAGAGTCCGATTTGAAAAATTATTTCTGTGTTGGAGAGCGTTCTAGGTGCGAAATGTTTCTCATATAAATTCATGTTTTTCTTAATGCACAAGTCTGCAACCAGAGGGCGTAAGCTCACGATTCCGTTTACATCAATATCTGAGGGTTTAAAAACCCGATTGAAATACTTCTTTCTTCCTTCAAATGTTATTGTTTTCCATACCGGTCCCATTGACTTTGAATAACTTTGATAAATTGAATTTGCGTCAGAACGAATTCAAAAGACGTGCTTATTACACCCGAAAATTCGGTGTCATTTTTCTTGTTTTTTCGTTGTTTCAAGTTTTGTCGACCCCTGCGAGGATCTAATGTCAAAAGGAGTTATGAATTTGGAGACATTGGTTATGAAGAAGGAACAAAAACCAGCGTCATCTTCCAAACACGCCATTCATGTATCACCTGTGAATTTAATCCATCTCCAACTGGGACGGTTAGCTACACTGGTGTGCAAAAATTAAGGACGAAGAGTAGAAATTGGCATAACAGCGGAAGGAGCAGGCAGAACAGACCAAAAGACCCCTCAGGAGCTAGACTAGGGTCCGGTACGGTAGGGCATGCGCATATCTGCAGCATGACATAGAGGGGGGTGTGTGTCGGAAGGGTATAAAGCACAGTGTACGCTCAGCAATTCGGTGAAAGCTATTGCACTGTGTACATCGGTTTGAACGACGTCAAGTTGCTGCCACCGTGTGATATGGCCAACAGGCAATCCAGTAGACGACATCTGGATGACTTTACCAGAGGTCGTGTCATTGGGAATTTGGAAGAAGGTCGAAGTGCGACTAGTGTAGCCGAGGAGTTCGGAATCGCTCACAGCATCGTTTCATGAGCTTGAAGAGCATTTCAAACGACAGGAACAGCTGTCCGAGAGTTTAGCAGTTGTCGTACACGAGCAACCACAGCGGCGAACAACCGGTGTATTGTCCTACAGGCGAGAAGAGACAGACGGCAGACAGCGAGAGAAATCGCAAGGCACATGCAACAGACAACTGGACGTCCGTTATCACGTTTTACCGTGGCCAGGAGGCTGCACAAAGGTGGTCTATTTACACGACATAAGTACGGTGTGTGCCATTAACGCCTGCTCACCGGAGACGGCGGTTTTTGTGGTGGCAGGGACACAAGAACTGGACACCTCAGCAATGGGATCGAGTTCTCTTTACGGAGGAGAGCCGATTTAGTCTGTGGAGCGATTCTGGACGTATACACATCTGGAGAGAGCAGGGAACACGCAATCACACTTACAACATCATCTAAAGGGACTGGTTTGGAGGTGGCGGAGTTCTCGTTTTGGACGGTATCATGCTTGGTAGCCGTACTGACCTCCACATCTTCCAAGGAAGTTCAGTCACTGGTGTCCGCTATTGTACCGAGGTTTTCCTGCCTCACGTGCGTCTGTTTAGAGGTGCTGAGGGTCCTGAGTTCCTTTTCATGGTCGACAACGCTACACCTCATCGTACAGTGGCTGTCGCAGAGCTGTTGGTGAGTGAAGATATTCAACGCATGGATTCACCCGCGATGTTCCTGGACCTAAATCCAATCGAACACGTGTGGGACCTTCTCGGAAGACGCTTGGCAGCACGTCACCAGCCGCCAGCAACGATTCCGCAGCTGCGATTGGCGCTACAAAAGGAATGGCCGCGATGCCTCAACAGCTCCTTGACAACCTCGTCCTCAGCATGGACAGACGTTGTAAATCCTGCAACGTAGTCAATGGTAATCATATCCCCTACTAATGACTGGATTTTTTGGCAGCCGTCTGCTACATGGACGTTTCTGTCTTCTGTCCAGTTGTGCTCGAAACTACCTTTTCAATAAAGTGCCTTTGTATCATTTGGATTCCTTGTTTGGACGGTTTTGCTCACTTGTCCCATATTCTTACATCTTGGGGATCTTATGGTATGATTTGAGTCAATGTGGAGCACTTGTGCACGACGTTGCATTCGAAAAACCGTCTCGTCCTTAATATTTGCACCCCAGTTTATAAGCTATTATCTCGGAGCCCACAGCCAGATGGCCGCCCCGGTGGCGCAGTGGTCTAAGGCGTTGGCCTCTGATCATTCGTCCGTAAGGGGTCCGGGTTCGAATCCCGGTCAGGCATGGATGTTGTGTTTGTCTTACGGCACTGGCTCTCTCCCTTCCCTGGAACCAGTGACCCTAAATCAGGGACGGGCGACTGCTTATAGCCCATTGAGTTGCTCACGGTGGTCGTTAAACCTCCAATCAAAAAAAAAAAAAACAGCCAGATGGTCGGCATTTTATTATTGTGACATGGGACTCACACATGCTGATTTATAAATGAATCAGCCAGCCGTTACTGAGTGTCGCAAATGTAACTTCAGAGTGTAGTTTCATATTGAAATCCTGATGTATCAATTAAGGTGCCCAATGGTTCCTATGCAACAGGAGTGGATGATGTGAAAAATCTGTTTGTGAGGTAGTAGTTCAACTGCAAATAAATTTGATGCTGGATAACATACTTTTTGTAGCGCGTTAGAATAACGTAGCAGTTGGATATAAATTTAGCAAGTTTATTGCTTTTAAAGAAGCTTAATTCGTGTATGAGTCAATATAAACAACACTTGCCGTTTTTACACGATATTATAAAAGTCGATGATGGAGACTTTAAAACTTTAATCAAAAGGTTAAAATACATTAGCCCTTTCGGGTCTACTATAGACCCATCTTCAGATTTAAAATATTCGAACTCTGAGATTACACATGGTTATATATCAAGAACTATGCCAGATTAGAACTTAAAATTTGAGAAGCAAAACACATATGGGACGTAATCAATCACAAAACCTGTGCACGAGAGTCAACGTCTTGTGGGAGGGGGTACAGTTTGTTCAAAATAAGGTTTTTCCAAATCCCCGGAATTAAGAAACTGTATCCCCTCCCACAAGACGTTGACTCTCGTGCACAGGTTTTGTGATTGATTACGTCACAAATGTGTTTCGCTTCTCAAATTTTAAGTTGTAATCTGGTATTGTTCTTGATGTATAACCATATGTAATCAAGGAGTTCGATTATTTCAAATCTGAAGTGTATTAATGACAGAAATGTTTGCATTGTAGCAAACGAGATGGAGGAAGTTTGTGCGTGGTAATAAACTTTATTAATTTTCTAGTAGACGTGAATTACAACTCACGAAGTTTGTCCACTAAAGTCCGCTTTCCAACTGCATATACTCAGGAGTTGAAAGGACAATATATTCCATGGGTCGATTATAATAATTTAGGATCTACAGACTTCGAAGTTCTACTGCCGATATCGCGCACATATCAAACAATGCCGTTAGAAATGGCAAGCTGCAATTTGTATGCTGTATATTTTATTTCTACCATTTTAATGCTTCTATCTTCCGAAACGGCTTACAAAAATGAGGATATTCAAGATAAAATGGCCGCTTAGTGTAAATTTGTAAATCATATGTGTCTACCACTTGCCTTTAGGTTCGATCGCAGAATTTCCTTTACTGTGACTATTCAGAAGACAGCCAACTACGCAAATGTAAAAAGAACGAACGTGTATCATTTGTGTTTATCGAAGTCAAATTTATTATTAAAACACTGTTTTTACTGGATAGAGAGCGACGCATATTTTATGAATGTAAGGCCAATTTATCTTTATTTAAATCGGATTAAGTAAGTGAACCTTCGCTAAATCGCTTTCAGTCACACTAAACGATTTAAAACCGAAAGGGGCGCACTATCTTTGGTAAAATGCGCACTATATCGCCTCTTTAAGAATTCATGACTATAAAGGAAGATTTATGCCAAGTCTTAAACGCATTCGTTATTCTTTTTCTTCTTCTTTGAGAACTGCGGCATATGTTAAAAACACTTTCCCCCATTCTTTGAGAAATTTTATGCTTGCCATGTCAACCAAGAAATGGGTGTTTATATGAATATTTATTCGATCCAATAAATCTTGTGACTCAGCAGAAAAAGGGAATCTGTTTTCTTCCTCTAGGCGTGTCAGATGTAGTGCGAGTTTTGGGTACCTGCTGTTAAGCTTCTTTAAAAACAAGAAAACTCTTCTCTCCTGTATCAACAAAGCAAAATTAATCCTGCCAACATCAATTAAGAAATGTGTGTGTTGTGTTGCACTCCAGAGGAATAGTTTTGAAAGAAACTGCAAAGTGTTGTTCCAGGTCTAGTGTCAGCAAGAATTTGACTGAAATAAGAGGAGAAAATGAAGACGTCTTCTTAGGGACTTAAAAAATAATCGGAACCAAAAGATAATGAAAATTTCTGGGACTTCCCTTAATAACATTGACAAACAGAAGTCTCCCTGTTCCAAAATTCAGAGCCCTTGCATATTTTTTCTTATTTTTAACATATTTTCAAATAAAACGTACAAGTGATAAATTATAAATAAATATTATTAATCGTCATGTATAAAACACTCCAGGAAAGAAAAAGGAATTCTTTTGTGTGAAACGTTGGAAAAAAAAAAGATACTTTTCGCGTTCTCATATTTTCCGGGAGGAAGGGAGGGCGGATGATCACCATGAGGAAAAATAAGAGCTATGAGCAGTCGTAGAACCATTGACCGTAATCTAGGCAATGGTTGCTCCAAAGAGTCAGAGCCAGCATCGTAAGCAAGAACGCAACCCATAACGGATTCGGTGCTCGAAAACTGGTCATCTCGGACGAATGATCAAAAGAGAGCACATCAGACAATTCCTTCCTTCTAAATGAGCATCGAAAGCAGGTAGAAGTTGCTTTCTCCTAATTTAGGATCACCGAGCCAAGTACAAATATATATCACCATATATCGAATGTAAAGCATGATCTCAGATCTCAAAGAATGTTACAAGGAGATACTTTTTCCTTTGTAATATTCTTAGTGATTTAATATATGAAAACGTTTTCTATTTCATATACATATTTTCATTCCATTAAATTATATTTAGTATTTATTGAAGGTATTGAAATAATAACACGGTGATGTATTCCAGGCCTTGCCTTCCGTCATGAACGTATTTTGGAATGCATTTAACTAATTTTATTCTGCTGAACATCTATGATACGCTACGGTTTGTGAAAATGGGAACATCATGAAAGACTGCTGGTATTAGCTTGAAACTTACAGGATACGAACAACAGGTTAACCCCTGCAAATTATTAAAATGTCAGTGAAAATGCGTACGCGGTTTCGGAGCAGCGCTCTCTGAACTGTCCGGTCTTGGGCATAAAGAGCTGGCTCAAACGTGATATTGCGATCAGTGAAGAGCCGACATTGAATCGAAAACATGTTTCTTGTGTCTCACTGTGGCCCGACGCCGAAGAATGTCGCATTGTGAACAACTGACGGACTTTGAGCGAGGAAAGATTGATTGCATGAGAGAAGCGGGATTTTACTACCGCGGAATTGCCACTTGTGCAGGAAGAAAGTTCAGTACATTGATGCGAACCTGGCGTCGATTGCCAGGTGACGCTCGGATGTACCGTGATCCAGGTAATGGACTGTAAAATCGCACGATTGCACAAGATGACAGACACTTCTACAGTATGGCACTGCTAATCGCGCAGCGACATCCACGGTGTTAGCGCAGCAGTGGAGTACTGTCACCGGTGAGGCTTTGTCTCCCAGCAAAGTTCGACGTCGTCTGTTTAACAGAGGACTGATTGACAGCAACCGATTGCTACGCATTCCTTTGAACCGCAGCCAAAGCCTCCTCGGGCTGCAATGTTGTCTCGAACCAAAACATTGGCGCTGTGGTTGACAACATGTAGACTTTCTGACGAGTCACAATTCACCTAGATGCACCATGAGGGTCGCATATGTGTTCGAAGGCATCGTGGTGAGCGGTACATTTCAGCGTGCATCTTGCAGGGTCATACAAGCCCAACGCTAAGCGTCAAGGTTTGGTGCGCCATTGCGTTCAATTCTCAATCTTGCCTGATATGATTTGAGGGAACCGTTGTCAGCCAGCGGTGCATTAGCGTTGTTTTAGAGGCAGAGATGATACCCTTCCTTCAGAGTTGTCTTTGCTCTATATTCCTTTTGCTCAACCACATATTGCCCGGTATGTCTAAGACCTCTTCCATTTACGGCAGATACCGTTTCTTAAGAACCTGGCCTGCACGTTCGCCGGATGTGTCCGAAATCGAACATGTCTGGGACATGGTGTTTAAGCGACTGTCCCGTCAAGCGCCTCCGCCAGTCACCACAAATGAACTCTGGTCTTGCATAGAAGCAGGCTGTCAGGCATCCTCCAGGACGATATCAAAATTCTCTTAATTCAATGCGATGCCGTGCAGAGGCTGTTGCTGGAAGTGGCTTCACACGACACTGATTTCTGGAACGAAAAAATCTTCTACACAAAGTAATCAATTATCTCCCGTAGCGCAAGGAATATGTAGTATAAATTTCATTTGAACACCGAGATTCTTTCTTGGTGTTCCAACTTTTAAAAACAGTAGTGTATTTTATTTGTTTAATTTATTCAAATGTCCTAACACAGCAAAATTTATCCTACGCTATCTAAATTGATTCGTGATCTAAAAATAGTTGCCAAATGTAGCAGGGCATTGTTTATTTCGCTCCTCTTACCAATACAATGTTGTTCCGGCACCAAGCGCCAGTGCACTGTAATTTTGTAAGAGAAAGCATGATCATTGGTAAAATATGATTTGCTTCTTATTTCGGTAACTATTGTTAGATACGAAACTTGTTCGTTTATTTTTGCTTGTCCACTACATTCGTTTAGGCAAAAGAAAAATTCAAAAACTCTATGTTGGCACCTGATATTTCGATGCTGAACTTGCTGGTACAGAAATCGATTTCTCTCTTATTAAGAGTTTTCTCCACTCACACTTTGAAAATTTAGATGGCATCTCAGAACCGATTCCATCATTGGGACACAATGTAACACAATCAAACGCAGATTTGTAATTTTCCAAATTACGTCACAGTAGCGCACACGTGGCATCAGTGTATGTAATTGCGCTCTGAAGTGGATTAATTTTGAGCCAAACTGACAAAACTAAAGTAGTTCACATAAGCGGATGCTTTAGTAACTTCTAATGCAAATAAATATATTGATATGTCCCGTCCCGTCCCGTGGGGCCTCGGGAGCGTGTTTCTTGTAATTTGCGAAACTCGTGCTGTGCCTTTATCACGACCTCTGTTAGGTCCCTTCCTTCAAACAACTGACTCCAGCTGAAGGATGAACGGTTGTGCAGGAACCCAGGAACCACATGTGCAGGAACCCTGCACATGTGGTCATTTACTCTCTGAAATTGAATAAAGAAGAGCGTTTCAGAAGAGAGAAAAAATACGCAAGGCAAATGAAACGCACGGGATGCAACTATAATGCTGTTCGTAATCACTGACACGATTTGGATATGACTTAAAACGACAAGGAGAAGATTCTGGTTTGTATTTAATAATGTTTCTTACTTTTGATTCTTATATACGTATAAGGGTTTATTAATAAGGGAGTACCAGTAATAAACAGCGTTATTAGTTCGTATCGAATAGCGCTAAATAGTTGAATTTCATGTATTGCACTAATGAACTGATATCTGCTTATGCAAGTTGTACCAATGAACGGTTAATGATTACTGCCTGCAAAAATGAGTAAGGCATTTTGAAATTCCACAGCTACATTTATGGGTCAGTAAAGGTAATAATATTAATAAAGTATTGAAACCAAAAAGATGATTTGCTGAAAGATAAAGGACTAGTATCCGTTAGGAGCAAAATAAAAAATAAAATAAAAAAGAATCCTTCCAAATAGTAAAAAGAAAAGATCCATAATCAGTGAAGCGTTTGTACGTGTAAGAACCCGTTTTACGAGATGCATGAAAGCTGGTGTTATACACGTGGAAGATTATTATGCTGAAATCATAATATCATTTGTTCACCACAGTAAAAAGTTATGATCCATGCACAACGCTTCTGTAAAATCGCTGCAAAATAAAAACTAACATTTTCCATTTTTTTCCTATGAACTTTTTATTTGTAGATTTTAGTTGGAGGCCTCTTCTTAAAACTTGATTTCTGGACTCTAGAAATATTTTTGCTTTTATGAAAAAAAAATGTTTACCACACACACACACACAGGCACACATACACCTTAAAATTCCTCAAAAATCGATCTTTACTGAGCGCTCAGCGGTAATGTTAGGATCATCGCGACGAAGAGAAGCTTCGAGATCATGAAATCTTCATGTAAAGCAAAGTTTACTATCTTTTTTTTATTTTCAGGACTATGGATGGTTTTTACTTGCTCGTTCGACCATTGCACCGAAATGCTTTTTGCGATCTCCCAAGAGTTAGCAAATTAAATCGTTCTACTTATGCTATGGGTCATTAGACTAGGATTTTAATTACTGAAAGTGCGAAGGATCCGTTTAATTATGAACAGCATTCATCTATGATAGTTCAGGCTGTTCGAAATATATATACATTTAAAAAGCAACATAAATTCCTTTGAGGATTTACGACAGGAAAGTAAAGTAATTTGTTTAAAATAAATACTCGCTTTGAGGTAAGGTGTAATAAGAACATTCCCTCCTCTTCCTGTCTTCAGTTCTTAAGAGAATAAGAAGGTCTTTATATTTTTATTCTGCATAGGTTAGTGAAAAGTGTCAGGAAATTCCTGAGGTTCCATTTTTAATAATTGATTATACAAAATATTGGCACACCGTAGAATGTAAGTGTCACTTAAATATGTTCGTGACCTTTATAACTCAAATATACAAGCTTATTTTTCAAATATTCGAACTGAAAAATAAGTACATTTTGACATTCTGAAAACCAGAACATTCGGAAGGTATGAGACGCAAATGTATTATACAGCAAAATTCGAATTTTACTAGATCCCAAAATATCTCCGTTTAATTATATTGATTTGTGAGGTTGTTAGTAAAAAACATTAAATCCTTATTCAAGTTTTTGGCAATTTTCTGCCAATGTCTAATGTTATTAAACAGAGTTTGCAATCTTAGTGTCAGACAATATATTTTTAAATTTTCTCCCGGGGAAGGTCCCCAGACTCCCATACTACTCCGGTGGTCCACGATAAGTAAAGAAATACTTAAAGTGGTGCATGAGCAGTAAACGTTTAAGAAACACTGTTTTAAACAAACAAAAGCAAAAAGCATTGTGTTGAAGAATAAGACAGTCGTCATACTGTTCTTGAAAACCAGGTCAAGCAGTACAAACAGAAAATGTATTTTTTAGACCACATCGTACAGGTTTGTAAGGGCCTGGGCCATGAAACAGGCCGCGCTTTGCTTTTTATCAATTAAAGGAAAGTATTCGGACTTGAACTGGGCCAGAGTGGAACTGGGCTACAAAATTTAGTATTTTGATGCTGTATTAAAAAAATGCACGTCAGCCGGCCAAATGGCACTGCTATTTGACATAATCATTTGATTCCTGTATAACCTCCTATAAGATTGATACACATTTGCCAATAAAATAAAACCAAATTTGATTTAGTAAACGAAACATTAAAATTTAATTTGCACTAAAAAGTTGATTTCCTCAAAGCACGTATATTTCAAGAGACAATGAGATTTTTTAATGGAAATGTTACAATATCACAGTCTCTTTTTCTCCATCACCACCACCCATATCTCGGCACAGATCAAATTGAAAACCGGAACTCTGAAACGTTGAAATGAAAATTTGTTTTCATTGTTCTCTTTTTCATCGGCCTTAACCCTTTAACGGCCATGACCCAAAAATCTTTTATCACTCTAAATAGCATAGCGCCAGAAACTGTCTGTTCACTTCATTGCTTAATAACAGTAGTGACTGAGGGTAACTCCAGCTGATTCCTCATATGCCGTGCAAAAAAGGGTAGGAAATCTGACTCACTCTGGTCAGGTGTTTCGGGCATCTATAGTCGTTTGTATGTAAGGGCAGTTTGGGCGTTATGGTCGTTAAAATGTTAAAGAGGCGTAATGTTTACAAAAACCACAGATTGGAAAGGAAATCATGAAAGTGCAATATGAACAAGGCGCATTTCTTAACAGAAACTGAAGTCAATCTGCAGGGCTAAAACTTGAAAATCTCAAAAGTGCTGAACTAAAAGTTGAAAATCTTAAATTGACCATGAAGGTAAGGGAGCGAGCAATAGTTTAGAAAGCAGATATTCAGACATTCATCACACTGACCTAAATTGCAATCACATCTGAAAATGTTATTCGGAGTCATGATATTATTAAACAGCTGGCTATGATTTACTGGAATACACGAGGACCCTAACAAAAGCTCTATACACTGTCCATTTTTGAGAAAAGTGTGAAGTAACGGAGAAAACTTACCTTATTGCCGTTCAGTGTACTCCCCTTCGCTGCTAATGACAGCTTGCCAGCAGTGAGGTAGGTCCTGGATGCTCCATTGTAGGCCATCTTTGTTCAGTTCATCCTACGATTCGTAGCGGATGACACGGAGCCTGTTTTTTAACTTCGGGAGAAGATCAAATTCGGGCGAACTGAGATCAGGACTGTATGGTGGGTGGGATAAAGTTTCCTAGCCATATTTCGGCAAACGTTTCCGTACCGACGCTGCACCATGGCACAATGCGTTGTCTTGGAGCAAGATCGCTCCCGCTCCAACAATTTGGGGCGATTTTGATGAATTTTCGGTCACAACGTTTTCCTCAGAATGTCACGATAATATTGTGCGTTGACATTTTGCTCTACCGGCACTCGATCAGAAACCACAACACCCTGGGCATCGTACGGAAAAATCATCAATTGCTTCACTTTGGATTGTTACAGACCGCACTTTCATGGGCGTGGGGAACTTGGATGCCTCCATTCCGCTGATTGTGACTTCAGTTCCGGCTCAAAATCACGGGTCCAAGTCTCATCAATTGCAACAATTCTGTTCAGGAAGGTGTTACCCTCCCTTTCGAACCTGTGGAGGTGATCCTGTGCGATGCTCACGCTTGCTGCTTCCTGCTCAGGGGTAAGTGGTAGAAAAATCGCCGCCAAGCACGCGGCGATATTTCTTTTCTCCAGTGAGTTGGTCAAAATCCGGTGAGCAGACATGGTGGACAAATTTTCCAGATGAGCAATCTCCTCGACCGTCAAGTGTGATTATCTTCGAGAAGGGTTGCAACAATGATGACAGATGTTTTGTCTGTCACCGTTTGAGGTCGGCCTGAGCGGTGTTCATCTTCGATGCTGCTTCGGTCGTCCCGAAAGCGCGATGCTCAGCGAGAAATTGTGCTTCGATCGAGAGTTTCTTTCCCACAAACTTCTTGGAAGGCAGTGTCGATTTGTGGCGGAGGTTTTCTCCGCAGAGTTTCTATTTTCACGTACGAGCGCTGGTCTAACGCTGTGACTCGACCTGAGGAGCTGCAATCTTCGATTTCGGAACCCTCCCACGTCCAAACAGCAAATGATAGGACATTGTTCTGACACCACTGAGTTGCTGAGGGTCTGAACTGGACATGACCTAGTTATTTCCCCGATTGCATCATCCGCTTCCGTTTTATATTAACGTGTGTAGAATTTTTGCTATGACCCTCGTACATGAAAGAAACCGTTACCTTGATGAAACACCAGTCTCCTACGTATAGGCTAATTTGCAGAAACTCATACCACCTATCAAATACAAATGGATACATTTGTAACGTAAACTTGGAATAGAAAACAAAATGCTGATTTCTTTCGAATTTGTTCTTAAATGAATCATTCTTTGAAGAAATTATCGAGCGAAAGATTCAATGGTATTTGAATATAAGGATGCACAGTTTTCACATTATTTGGAATTGGTTTCGAGCTCTGAGCTACACACTTGTGTGTGTGTGTGTGTGTGTGTGTGTGTGTTTATTCGATTCGACTATGTTCTCACCATTCCGGAAGCCAGTAACACAAAACTAGAGATAGGAGATTTGTTCTGCCTTTATTTATTATCAGGATTTTAGATTTTAGTGAGATACACATAAATACTGTCTGGCTCCTCATTAGGATCAACTGAATATTATTTTTGTGCAATGCCACGTTCATAATCGGTGTAACCATATGCATGGCCGTTTAACGAAAGTGAATGCCTTGAAGGTGAGTTCGGTTCTTTAGTAGCATCGACACATTTTTAGCGGGCCACTTCAGATGGACCCGATGAGAAATCACACATGCACGCTGAGAGTCCTTTACTCTACACACTGTTAGGTACAATTTTTTCCAGATGACATATCTTTCCTGTGGTATACTGCATTCTGTTCCTCAGCACTCCGTCATCTTTATTAATCTATCTTTTTAATATCTGCTGTGCTCAATGTGCTCATGATTTTAATTTATTATTCAAAAATATCGTCTGTTGTTTCACATCCAGTTGTTTTTCCATATGCTCTAAATTTTGGTTAATATAAGGTTAGATTGCACTGCCTTTTCACAGATTTTTGAGTGAGCACATTTGCTGAACATCTAACAGCATGCAGTGTTTTTATAAGTTAACGTTTCCTCGAAATTATTCTGAATTCAGTGTTCCAAACCTAAGTACAGAGTGAGTCGAAAGTTTTGCAGTATTTGGATCACTTTATGTCTTCATACGTATTTTTACGACGAAAGCTGAGTAGCATTCATTGTATAGGCCATCGTGTTGCCCCGTCTTTAGGGATCTCTCTGAGAGTTCTTCGATTCCGCGGCGCTAGCAGTTCTTGTCCTTTGAAGCGAGGAACTCCTTCACCCCAACCGCCACCTCCACCTGGTTGTTGAAGTGCCACCCGCGAAGGAAATGGGCTTTGGACCGGAATGAGTGACAATCCGACGGAGAAAGTTCCGGACTATACTCTGGGTGTGGCATCACTTCGATACCCTCAAGCTCCTGGAGTTTTGCCCGAGTCTCTCGCGCTGTATGAAGCCGAGCGTTGTCGTGCTGTAGGAGAACGCGCTTTCTGTTCACCAGTACCGGGTACTTCTCCTCCAAAATGGCACACATCCTGTCTAGCTTTTCAGAGTACAGGTCAGCGTTGATGATCCGACCGTCAGGAACAAATTCGTAATGGATTATTCCCTCGAAATGCCACCAGAAGCAGAGCATCACCGTGTGTTCGAAGCACCCACGTTTGGAAACAAGTTCAGGAAGCTGGTCCGGGCGAATCACTCCAGTGGTGTGTTAGGATTACGGAAATAGACCAATTTCATCACACGTAACAATTCTCTTGCTGAAACGTACATCACGTCGGTATTCTAGGCGTTTCGTGCACACTTCCACTCGGCGGTTCGCTTCAGCTGGCGTCAGTTCGTGAGGGATAATGCGACAGCTCCTGTAGAATGTTGCCGAGGTCCTGAAGGTGGCGAACCACGGTGGTCTGTGATATGCCCAGCACGCCTGATAATCTCCGAGTGCTGGTTGTCGGATTTGCCTCTACGGCCTGGCGAACGACCTCCGAATCCACGGTTCGCGGCCTTCCTGACCTTGGCTGATCGTCGAGGTTTCTGTCACCTAAGCGACATTTGTTGAACCATCTGGGTGCGATGCTCTGGTCCGCGGAACCTTCCCCTTTCGCATGACAAATGTTTTGTGCTGCTTGAGCAGCGTTATGGCCGAGTTCAAACTCGTAAAGCAAAAGTTATCTAATTAGCAGCTTTTAGGCGTCCCAACCGCAGACAGAACGACGACATGCAATACTGTTCACAGCAACGACTTATATATCCCTTTCGACTGACTGCAGTGTGAGACTTGAACCAGTTTAAACACGTGCCATACCCGCCGCAGCATATTCGCTTATGCAAATATTGCAAAACTTTCGACTCACGCTTTGTACTATTTAATGAGATGAAACTGAATCAATTACTTAGAAGTTCTTGCAGCCCAAATCTTTTGCTCTATTTTGGCAAGTTTGCAGAGCATAACAAATCACAACCGTACTCCAGCTAGATTTATTGCCATAAATATTATTGCTAATCATGACTTGAAAGAATCGTCGTAATAATTCACTAGCGCGAGGACTTGACACTAATAACGATCCCATCACGTATATCACACATCGCACACAGTCCTGGGTGATTTTTTGTATCACGTTTAATTTCGACGCGCTGCCACTTTTGCCACATCAGCGGACTCTATGAGGAGTGCCGGCATAATGTGTAGCTTGAAAAATGTAACGGATAGATAAATGAAATTTACATATGTGATGGAAACAAAGGACACAAGGCTAAAATATGTTATATTTGCTACGTGTCTTGTGTCTGACTTTCTTCACTATTTTCTGGTGTAGAAAACCCCTCGAATTCTCTTTACTGCAGCTCATAATTATATGTACACAGCTGTATGCATTTTGTAATAATACGTTTTTTTCATATGCATATTGTAAGTCACAATTTGTTCATAGCTTTATAATATGGGTTGCTTCCATTGGAACTGCCCCGGTGAGGCAGTGGTCTAAGCGCTGGCCTCTCACAATGTGCCAGACATAAGTCCGGGCACGAATCCTAGTGAGGCATGGATGTTGTGTTTGTCTTATGATATTGACCCCCATTTCTTGGAAACAGACTCCTAAATTAGGGACTGGAATATACTAATCCTAATCAGGGACAGCCCATCGAGTTGCTCATGGTGGTCGTTAAAACTCCCGCCCCCTAAGAAAAGGTTCCATTGGGCTTTTTTATGTATACTTTTGGGATTTTATAAAATCATTTAGCCTGGAGCGTTGTATATTCTTAGGTTGGATGTAACATGCAATCCTCCCTCTTTCGGAAGCCTCTTTGTAGGAAGACTCGTGCTACTGAGCACTCCATAGATCTCAATTTTCCATTTTTCAGTTTAACGACCACCAGGAGCCCCCGCACGGGGATAACTGGTTTTCCAGTTATTTGGGGAGCGGCGCCCCCACGGCCCGAGATGACCTTGTGACGGATCATTTTGTCATTTCGTCTTGTACGATTATATCACCGAAGGGACAGATGTTCATCCAGCTGCTTGGGGATGGCGTCCCCACGGCCAGAGCCGACATATACTATATGTGATGATTTTCACATTTTTTATGTTTTTTGTTTTTTCACTTGACACGCTCCCGCCTCAGTTGTAGGTTGCTAAGGTTGTGAGTATGCGCCAGCTCTGGATTTTAGTTTCTCGTTTTCTATCCTATCTTCTCCATTTCGTGTTCCTTTCTTTGTTCTTCCGAGCTGGTTAGCTAGACCAACCTGCACGTTTGCCGTGTGCGGTGACCCGTAAGGTGGAAAAGGTGATGCTGGAGGCTGAGGTTTCTGGAGGCCTGGGTGTTGTTGTCGCCAGTTGCCAACACTCCTCTTTGCCCCCTGCTGCACCCTAAACGGGTGTTTAGGAACTAACCCACTCCTAGTCAATGAGGTCTGTGGCCGAGTGGAGCCCAGACCTCTAACGGCTTGTCGATTTGCACGACAGGGTGAGTCTGGGGATAGGGTGGGCATGCCAAAGGGTTGTTCCCCAGGCATAGGAAAGTCTGGGTGCACGCCGAGCGCATGTCTGCCCTATCAACTTGCTATATCCGCTTGCTATCCCTAGAGCCGTGTCCTGCGTCCACTTGGGCTTGCGGACCTCCGGCTCTCCCTCGTTGGGCTCGATTGTGGGTGGGGAAGTCGGCGGACGAATGATTAATTTATTCCATGGATGAAAATAAAGTTTCCCACGAACCAAAAAGCAAAAGAAGTAATGAGGAAGGCCCATCTTCTTCCGCCAAAAAGCATGTGCCCGATTCTTGTAATGCTCGTTTCTTTTTTGTTAATTCATTAGACCCTTCAAAGCCTCTGAATGCCAAAAGTCCATTTTGGATAAAAAAGAACTTCAATCCATCGCAAGCTCTCCTAAGAGCGTAAAGAAGCTCCAATCTGGAGATCTTCTGGTTGAAATGTCCACTGTGGCTTACAGCGTTACACTTCTTAACACCACCACGCTGCTTGAGACTCCGGTCAAAATAACACCTCATGGATACCTAAATTCATTTCGAGGTGTTGTGTCCTCTCAGGACCTCGTTGAGCGTTCTGAGGAAGAACTACTTGAAGAACTGAGGAGTCAACACGTTACGGGTGTGCGGCGTATACACTTTAGGCGGAATATGCAGTCCGCCCCATCCCGTAATGTCATTTTAACATTTGACAGCCCTTCCCTGCCTACGTCCATCAAGGCAGGGTATCTTCACCTTGAGATACGTCCGTACATCCCTAACCCTCTGAGATGTTTTAGGTGTCAGTGGTACGGCCATTCTCAGCAGTCGTGCAGGAGCAATCCTAGGTGTGGACGCTGTGGTGCCACAGAGCATATTTTGGCAGAATGTGTGGCCGAGGCTGAGTTTTGTGTGAACTGTAAGGGTTCACACTCAGCATCAGCCAAAGATTGTCCCAAGTAGAAGGAGGAGAAGGAAATCCAAAGGCTCAAAACGGTGGAAAATATTTCCTATCCTGAGGCCAGAAGGAAGGTAGTTCCTGCCTCTTCTGATCGGCGATCATATGCATCAGTGGTGGTTGCTAAATCTCCAATCGGCATTCAAAACGACATTCAGAACCCTACTAAATGTCCCTATACGCTGGACGATATCATCGCAGCCGGACTGGAGAGCACTCCAGTCTCGAGCTAGGGGTCTGAAAGCGCCACCCACCACTTAGCCGAAGCAGACTCATCCCACCACCAACAAGGGAACTCAGGCAATATCTTCTAACAAAAAAAACAAAGCCCAGGATAAGAAAAGCATTTCTTCTCCTCCAAAATCTCAAGAAAACGACTCAACGTCGTGCGCCTCCCGTTAAGACACTTGGGACAAAGCATGCTCCCATCTTGGCCCCTGGTCACACGCCTCCAGATCTGGGGGAACGCCCATCAGAGGTGATGAAGCCTGACTTCGTTTGATCATTTTCATTTTCATTTCATTTATAACCATGGCTTCAATCATTCAGGTGAACTGTCGAGGTTTTCGGACGAGTTTTGATGAAGTGAAACATCTGCTTTCATTTTACTCTCCGGTGTGCCTTTGTTAAACCATCAGACCTGCTTTCAGTTCGAGGCTACAGTGTGTATCGGACAGGTAATGCATCGGGAGACATCGCTTGTAGGGGAGTCGCTATTCTTGTCCCTCACATTGTTCCGGTGTCTTCCGCTGCGATATCAACAACTTTGCAGGCCGTGGCGGTGCGAATATCTGTCCCTGGGCCTCTTACTGTCTGCAGTGTCTATCTGCCGCCGGACGAGAACGTAAGCGTCTCGGTACTGGAGAGATTGGTTGATCAGCTGCCTTGACCCTTTCTTTTACTGGGTGACTTCAATGCCCATCATCATTTGTGGGGTAGTGTCAGCATCAGCACGAGATGTCGTCGCATAGAGTCTCTTCTGTCCTCGGCCTCTTTCTGCCCTTTTAACACCGGTGCTGACACGTACTTCCATGAACCGACAAGATCCTTCAGTGCGATCGATTTGACCTTGGGATCACCATCAATTATTGCTGACTGGTCGTGGACGGTGTGTAACGACCTCCACGGGAGCGACCACTTTCCAATTGTCCTCTCGCATCATACGAACATGCTATCTTCTGTTTCCCGCCCTCCTCGGTGGAGGATGGAGTGTGCTAGATGGGAATTCTTCATATCGTCCACAGTGATATCTTCTGTAATGGTGACCCAAGAGTCAATCGACGCAGCTGTTCTTGAAGTCACAAATTGCATTCTTCAGGCAGCTGATCTTTCTATACAAAAAACATCTCCGACACTCTCCAGAAGTCCGAAGCCTTGGTGGACCCCTGAATGCGCAGCGGCTAGGAGAGCTCAACATAAGGCCTGGTCTACGTTTCGGCGTTATCCGACAGATGCTAATCTCGTTACATTCAAACGAGCAAAATAGAATGCTCGGTTGGTGCGTCGACGTAGCAAGAGGGAGTCTTGGATCCAGTATGTTTCCATCTCTCACTTCACGTGCAAGTTCAAAAAGTGTGTGGGACAAGATTCGTAAGATCCGGGGTAACTACAGCTCTCACCAGATCTCAATTCTCGAGAGTAACGGCTGCACATATGATGAAGTCGGGGAGATTGCTGATTGTTTGGGGGAGGCGTTTGCCTCCGTGTCGAGTTACCTGGCGTATCCTTCCTCCTTTCTGAGGATTAAATCCACTGCGGAACGCCAGAGAATCTCCTTTGCGCCTTTTATTGACACAAGCTATAACTCCCTCTTCAGCATGGTTGAACTCAGGGTGGCTCTGCATCGGTCCGGCGCTACATCTGTCGGTCCCGATGGCATCCACTATGACATGCTCCGTCATCTCTCGCAGTCGTCTCTCGAGAATCTCTTAATCCTGTACAATCGTATTTGGTCGGAGCACAGTTTCCCGGAATCTTGGCGAAAAGCTTTTGTTCTGCATTTTCCCAAACCTGGCAAGGATCCCAAGTCTCCCTCTAGATATCGTCCAATTGCTCTCACTAGCTGTCTGTGTAAAGTTCTTGAACGCATGGTTAATTGTTGGTTAGTTCATTTTTTAGAATATTATCAAGTTCTTTCACCATCACAAAGCGGCTTTCGCCGTCATCGTTCACCTCACGATCACCAGCTGCACCTTGAGACATCTGTGCGCGAGGCGTTCGTGCGTAGGCAGCACCTGGTTTCTGTATTTTTTTATATTGAAAAAGCTTATGATCGAGCGTGGCGGCACGGTATTATCCGTGACCTCCACGCATGCGGATTGCGAGGAAACCTTCCAACCTTCATCGTTAATTTTCTTCACAATCGGAAGTTTCAGGTGCGCCTGGGGACGACGTTGTTCATCCTCCTCCTGCGGTTTCGGCTACTGTTTATATTGATGACTTGCACATTTTCTGCTCGTCATCAAGCATGCATTTTATTGAAAGGGAGTTGCAGTCTGCAATTAACCAGATCTTTAAAGCGGCGAATAGCAATGGTTTCGTTCTTTCTCCCGACAAGACAGCGTGTGTCCAGCTCTGGGCCAGGATGGAGGCGCGGCCTCCATCCTGACCCAGAGCTGTTTTTAGACCGTGCAGCCATACCAGTTTTGTCGGAGACCAAATTCCTTGGTCTGACCTTCGACCGTGCGCTTACGTTCCGTGCGCACGTTCGGCGGCTCAAGATTTCCTGTCTGCGGGCGCTATCTATTCTTAAGATCCTTTCGAGAGTCTTGTGGGGCGCAGACAGGATGTCTTTAATTCGCATTTACCATTCCTTAATACGGTCGAAACTGGATTATTGTTGTATTGTGTATGGCTCTGCTCGTCGTTCCGTTCTCCGGCCTTTGGACGCTATTAACCATCAAGCACTGCGTCTTCGTACGGGAGCATTTTGAACATCTCCGATTCCCAGCCTTTGCGCTGACGCGAACGAACCATCGCTTGAATTACGCCGTCTGCAGCTGTCTATTCAATTCTACCTGAAACTTAGATCTCTTCCAGACCATCCTTTATACGATGCAGTTTTTCATCCCCAGCATGCTCGTTTATTCGGTAACCGACCTTCGTGCATTTCAACCTTCGGTCTTCGTATGGCGGCCGTAGCCCGTGATGCAGGGCTCGACTTGTCACTTGTTGGAGAGACCAAGGGCTTTAGGGATCCTCCATGGCACCCACCTGGTGTCATGGTTGATACCACCTTTACATCTTTCGATAAATCCTCAACCCCTGCGTCAGTGTACCAGCAGCTCTTCGCTGAGCAGCGTGACCTCAATTCTGACTACACTCATATTTTTACTGATGGCTCCAAGATGCATGGAGTCCTTGGATCCGCGGCTGTCTGTGTAGATAACGTTTCAGTAGCGCGGATCCCAGCTGAGGCCACGGTGTTTTCGGCGGAGATGCATGCAGCGTATCTCGCCCTTCTCCATGTTCAGTCGAGTTCTCATCATCGTGCTATGGTCTATACGGATTCCTTAAGTGTCTTGCAGTCTTTGTCATCTGCAGATTGTCGTGACCATCCTTTTCTCTTGAATTTGAGACAGTTACTTCGTCATTTGCTCGAGGCCGGTTTTCGGGTTCAGTTTTACTGGATTCCTGGGGATGTTGGAATCTCAGGTAACGAGTGTGCTGATGCGGCTGCTAGATCTGCTTCCTCTTTGGTCGTCACAACCTTGCCACTGTTTCACCGGGATTTTTGCTCTCTTGTTCACGAACATATCAAGCGAACGTGACAGGGTCTTTGGGACCAAGAGGTAGAAAATAAGCTGCATCGTATTAAACCTAATCTGGAAATCCTCATATCGTCGGAACCGTAGGGAGGAAGTGTTGCTTGCGCGTCTCCGCATTGGGCATTGTCGTTTCACTCACCGCTTTTTGCTGTGTGGCGACACCGCGCCGATGTGTGAGACGTGCGGTTGCCGACTCACTGTCAATCATCTTTTGTGTAGTTGTGTTCGTTTTCGTGATGTAAGTTTTCATTTCTTTCATTATCATTTGTTGACCGAGGACGCCGCTACATTGCAGCGGCTCCTCAATGACCACTGCGATACTGTCTTCTCATTTTTTAAACAAATTGACTTTTTTAAACGTACCTAGATTTTATCCCTATCATCATTCTCATTCCTCAGTTTTACCTAATCAGTTAGTTTTTAACCATTGTATCATGTTTTAATACTTTTTGTTTCATTGTCTTTTTAGCCCTTCCATCATTCTCATTCCTCGGTTTTATTTAATCAGCCAGATTTTAAGTTTTATACCACTTTTTTAATACTGTTTGTTTGTCTTGTGTCTGGCGCTCTTTGGCCAAACATGGACCTTGCGCCATAAAAATTGAACAACCAACCAACCAACCACCAGGAGCTGCTATGACTAATATCGTTTGCTCATCCTTATTTTAATTTCATAGATCTTGGGGATGGATGATACCCAGTGCGATAAGTATGAACACAAAATCTGTCCCCTTCCAACGCTGCAGATGCTATTTCGCTCGACTCTGGGTTGACTACGTGTATCGAGAAAACACCGATGCCGGTCAAAACACCGACACCCAAAACACCGACAACCAAAATACCGACAGGACACCAACATCTCGTTTCTATTTTGTTTCCCCATTAGCAGTCGGCGTTGTATGTCAAGGATCAAGTAATATCAGAAAGTTTGTACGACAGCTTTGTAGCTCATATTGGCGTTATATTTCTACCGTCATTCAGCAGGGTCACTTCTATTTGCTTCATGCATTATAATAATAATAATAATAATACATATTATAGTTATTTTGCGTCAGAACGACAGAAAAACAAAGATTTTGAGGCATTCCATTTTGCAATTTAGAACCACCAAATTTGGCATACTATTTCATAATACTCGAAGTTAGACTGTAGACGGGTTGAGGAAGGCTTCGGGGCCAGGGATTTTTTTTTTTGATTGGAGGTTTAACGACCACCGTGAGCAACTCAAATGGGCTATAAGCAGTCGCCCGTCCCTAATTTAGGGCCACTGGTTCCAGGGAAATGAGAGAGGGGCCAGGGATCAAAGGGGGCCCCATAAACATTTTTCGTAAAATCTAGTTTTCAATTTAGAACCACCAAATTTGGCATAGTATCCCATGGTGTTCTAAGCTAGACCGTTAAGTAATCGGTCGGGGCCCGGGGTCAAGGGGCCTCCATACAAAATTTTCGTAAAATCTACAGTTTTCAATTGAGAACCATCAAATTTGGTATACTAACTCATGGTGCTCGAAGTTAGACCGTAGACGGTCTGAGGAAGGGGTCGGGGCCCGGGGTCAAGGGGCCCCATGCAAAATTTTCGTAAAATCTACAGTTTTCAATTTAGAACCACCAAATTTCGTATACTATTTCATGGTGCTCTAGATTAGACCGTAGACGGTTTGAGGTAGGGGTCGTGGCTTTGGGTCAAGGGGTCCCCAAACAAAATTTTTGTAAAATCTACAGTTTTTAATTTAGAACCACCAAATTTGGTGTACTATCTCATGGTGCTCAAAGTTAGACGGTAGACGGTTTGAGTCGGGCCCGGTGTCAACGGGCCCCCATACAAAATTTTCGTAAAATCTACAGTTTTGATTTAGAACCACCAAATTTGGTATACTATCACATGTTGCTCTAGATTAGACCGTAGACGGTTTGAGGTAGGGGTCGTGGCTTTGGGTCAAGGGGTCCCCAAACAAAATTTTTGTAAAATCTACAGTTTTTAATTTAGAACCACCAAATTTGGTGTACTATCTCATGGTGCTCAAAGTTAGACGGTAGACGGTTTGAGTCGGGCCCGGTGTCAACGGGCCCCCATACAAAATTTTCGTAAAATCTACAGTTTTGATTTAGAACCACCAAATTTGGTATACTATCACATGTTGCTCTAAGTTAGACCGTAAACGGTTTGAGGAAAGTGTCGAGCCCGGGGTCAAGGGTGCCTCATGCAATTTTTTTTTAATCTATAGTTTTCAATTTACAACCTCCAAATTTGGTATGATACTCTAAGTTAGACCGTAGACCGTTTTTGGAAGTGTTCGGGCCAAGGATCAAGGGGGCCCCATACAACATTTTGAAAAAAATCTACAGTTTTCAATTTAGAACCACCAAATTTGGTATAATATCTAGTAGTGCTCTAAGTTAGACCGTAGACTGTTTTGGGAAGGTGTCGGAGCCTTGGGTCGGTCGGAGCCATTCAAAAAACAGTAATTATAAGGCCTAGGCGGGTGTCTTCTTAGCAGTTTTTATGCTGCCGAATTCACATTAAAAAAAGTTTACATAACAACTCAAGTAAATTGTATTGCACCTTCACTCAAATCAAGAACCACAATTTTACGGACCCAGGCCAAGGGCTTTGTAAAAAGTTTAAGTCTACCGTGTTCATATTTAAAAGGTTTACATAACAAGTCAAAGTGCTAATGTTCCACTTGTACTTATTCAAAACACAGTAATTATGAGGCCTAAGCTGGCGCCTTTTTAGCAACTTTTAATCTACCGTACTGATATTAAAAAATTTACATGAAAATTTAAATCATTCACACTCCACCTTTAACCAATCACAAAACGGAAATGTAACAGCCTTAGGCTTAGGCCTTTTTGAAAGTTTTAATTCGTTAAGCTCATATTTATAAGGTTTACATAACAAGTAAAGGGGGGGATGTACCGTTTGTTCTGATTCAAAAACCAATAATTTTAAGGCCTAGGTTGACATCTTTTCAGCGACTTTTAGTCTACTGTGCCCATATTCTAAAAGTTTACATGACAATTCAAGTCAATTATACTCTACCTTTACGAAATTAAAAAAAAAACTGCCTTAGGTCTAGGGCTTTTCAGTAATTTGCAATCCGTTATGCTCATATTTATCAAGTTTACATAGTAAATTGAGATGATAATGTTTCACTTGTACTCGTTCAAAAACATTGATTATAAGTCCTAGGCCGGCGCCTTTTTAGCGAATTTTAGTCTACTGTGCTTATATTCTAAAATTTTACATGAAAATTCAAGTAAATTATACTCCACCTTTACTCAATTCCAAAAATAAATAAATAAATAAATAAAATAGATAAAATACGGCCATAAGCCTAAACCTAGGTCTTTTTAGCAATTTTAATTCGTTGTGCCAATATTTATAAGATTTACATAACAAATCAAAATGATATGGTTCCACTTGTACTGTTTCAAAAACATTAATTATAATGCCTCGGCCGGCGCCTTTTTAGCTAGCTTATGTCTACCGTGCTCATATTCAAAAAGTTTGCAGAGCAGTTTGAGTCAATTATACGTTACCTTTACTCCATCCCCAAACAAAATTTTACAGCCATAGACGGAGGCCTTTTAAGCAACTTTTGTCCATGTGTTCATATTTACAAGGTTTACATAACAAGTCAAGTTGAAAATGTTCCACCTGTTCTCATTCAAAAAACATAAATTATAAAGCCCTAGACCTGCATCTTTTCAGTAATTTTTAGTCCGTCGCATTCATATTCATAAAATTTACAAAGCAAGTCAAGTCAAAAGGTAATGTTTCACCTTTATTCAGGAATGAAACCGAAATTTCACAGTTCTAGGTTTATTCAGCATTGTTTTATTCTTCCGTTTTCACATTAAGTAGGTTTTTATAATAAGTCAGGTTGATAAAGTTCTACTTCTGCTCAAGCTAAAATCTGTAATTATGAAGCCCTTTCCGGATTTTTTAATATGCTGTGCTCATGATCATAAATTTTACATAAAAAGCATAAGCGCCGCTTTTGGGAGAAGTAAGACAAACCTCCCATCCCCCTCAATTTTTCTGGAGGCACTCATTAGAATTCCTCCCATTAAATGAGAGCAAATTTTCCAATGCGGCTAAAGCCAAAAATTCGGGCCTCGGTTCCAGGCTTAAATAAGCTACAGCTTCTTCTAGCTTGATTAGCCTTGCTACAGGCTCGGGTAACCTAGATTTTTCGTGAAGTTGATAAAAAGCTTGAAGAAGATAAAATGTTCTATCAAGTTCTGTTAAGTCTGCGGGATAGCAAAGTTCACAGCATTTTATCTGTATATATACATGATATACAGGGTGTTCGTAAACTGTTTTGACAAAAGAAGAGGGGTGATAGTACCTATCAAAACGAGCATTATTTACAATGGGACCTAGGGTCGCATTCCTACTCTGAGTGTCAGAAAAGAGTAAAATTAGATGTCCACGTTGAACTTTCAACAGTGCAAAGAAAGAGAATTAACGACATCATAAGTTGCACAATCCCATTTATGGAGATCAGGGACAGACTCAAAGTAGATGCTCAAAATGGCGGCCACGGGTGCCGTTGAACTATTCACACCGGCGAATGAAAGACTGGTGCACCCTCTAGAAGGCTCCTGGTGTTGTGTTTATCCTGTTCGCTGTAACAACGATTCTCGCGACGAGATCTTCCACGGAGTCCACAGGCGTCTCGTACACCAATGATTTCATGTGCCCCCCGAAGAAGAAGTCCAGTGAGTTTAAGTCCAGTGAGCGTGGAGACCATGCCACAGGTCCGCCCCGTCCAATCCACCAAGCGGGATATGTGGCGTTCAGGAAGTGGCTACTGCACCTTGATAAGCCAATCAGCTGCAACTGTCAATGCTGCGTCTTTTCTCAGGAAATTTGCATACGGTAAATGCTTGACGGTGATGTTCTGGCAATGTGCTACTTCTCCGACACAAAAGAAATAACGTCTGAGGTGACGACTTGTGCTTATTGGACGTATTTCGAAGTTACTCTTTTCTGACACTGAGAGTGGAAATGCCACCCTAGGTTCCATTGTAAATATTGTTCGTCTTGATGGGTACTATCACCCCTCTTATTTTGTCTAAACAGTTTACGAACACCCTGTATATATATACGAGTGTATAGGAACAGTGTCAATCACGTTCGGTGAATGTTGTCGTAACGCGTAAAAGGAAATGTGAAAGGTGCTGCAACTTCTACGATGCAGTCAAGCACATGAGTGAACATGTCCGTAACCATCAGAAAGTTGTAAAAAAGGGTCACATAGCTTGTTTCGGCAGCTGATGAACATGCACGTTGTTAGCTGTCAAAATGGATTAATAAGCTCAAATAACCACCTCTGCTTCAAATTGAGAACGTATGCACCGGAAACACTTGCAATGCTGAAGGAAGTTTACTGGAAGGGAGCTAGTCTTCCCCCCGGAAGTGTTTCATTGTTTTATGTTTTTGGTTGAAATACGACTTACATTGGAAAAAAATGTTTCAATAAAAATGCATTGACCCACAGTAGAAAAAATGCTTTAATTTTTTCTTCTATAGTTTACATTACCTTTTAAATTTTACACACGTCCCTAGGGGTCAGTAATCTTGAAATATGTTTTTGAGTCGTTCAAGGATTTCTGCAAAGGAAGGGATTCTGTGGAAACACTCCCCTGGGTTGGAAGGCTCGCCACCTCCAAAAATCCTGTGAACACTGAAAAAGTTTGTGAGCTCATAGCGAATGATCGTCTACTGACTGTGCTAATGATCGCTTAAGAACTGGGTATTAATCAAAAAGCCGTCCGTACAATTTTCAAAAAAGGATTAGGGAAAGTGAAAGATCCTGTCAAAATTCGTCTCACACCTACTAACGACGGGGCAAAAATTCAAGTTCTAGGCATGCGAAGATTTCATTAGCATGTTTGATTATGACCTCTCCTTCTTATGTGAGAAGAGCTAGTGCTTTAAATACGATCCAGAGATGAAACACCAAACCATGAAATGGCGGAGCCCCATTTCTCCAACGTGGCAGAAGCTTCGTTTACGAAAATCAACAATATTCATCGTCTCTTTTGACAGAAATGGAATCATTCAAAGCAACTTCATTTCAGAAGGAGAAACTGATAATGATAAATTCGATCTTCAAGTTCTAAGACGACTGTTGAAACACATTCGTCCAGTACGACCGCAGTTTGCATATGGGTCTCGTAGCTTGACAGTGCGCAGTCCTATTCGGCAGAGAGAGTAGAGAAATGTCTTGGTAAACTAGCCGTTGCTGCGTTGAATAACCCACCGTATTATCCTGATCTGGCGCCGGCTCAGTGAGTGAGCCCCCTTACCTTCGATATCAGCACTAAAAGAAAGAAATGTATTGATATTTCTGACATTAAAACGACTTGACAACCCAGCTGAAGAAAATAACGAATAAGGCCTTTTACCACAGCTTTCAGTAATTATACGAACGATGTCAAAAGTGTATTGTATGAAGTATTTTAAACGCCAGTAAATTAAATGTTATTAAATATTACCTGTTGTTTACTTTTACTGTGCATTCACCGAGCTTTATTAAAGAGGCATCACTGAATAGCGGTAACTTCTAAACAACGGTGAGTTTCAGATGGTACAGAAGATGTGCACTACGAATAACATTAACGACAACCTGCACACAACAGAACATCTTAACAGGGGTTAACGGGCACCCGCTTCAGTCCCGAAGAAGAAGCATCCATCATCTTGTGCCCTAGTGACGTATCACTTCCGTACTTCATTGGAAGCGATACGTTAGGGACAAAGGACATTGCTAAAGGCATTTCGATTCCGTGGACTGAGCTGGCAAACATTGATATGAGTGGTTAGAAAGAGCTGTTGAAGAATTTCACAGTAGACGTGAATATTAATAAAGCTGTCTTATTTGGTTTCACCATTCAAGCCTCCTGAATAGTAGGGGAAAAGGTATCAACAGAGAAATAAAATGCTTTTATTAATATACACATGTAAATACATTTATACGAGTACATCCGTTAAACTCCTGGCTTTCAACTCAAATTGCAAGATGAAACGAACTGTTTCTTGTGAATTGTTTTTCCAGTTGTTTTAATGAATGATTTTCACATAACACTGAAATTTAACTAATGAAAGAATAATGTAGAGTGTACTCTATCAATAAAATTCGTGCTGCATGTATTAGTATTAACGACTGCCGTCTAGTTGCACGATAAAATAAGTTAAAACTACATTAAAAGTTAAAACTCTATTAAAAGCATTGACACACATTAGGCCTTTCGGGCATTACTATATTTTACCATCTGAAGATGGGCGTATAGTAATGCCCGAAAGGCCTAATGTGTGTCAATGCTTTTAATAAAGTTTTAACTTTCAATTTAGTTTTAACTTATTTTATCGTGCAACTAGACGGAAGTCGTTACACTAATGTAGAGTGTACTACGTTCATACGGTTTAAACCCAAGCTTGCACGACACTAGTGTGATTATAACTTCCTAATTTATGATATTTTCTATGTAACTGAAAACGCAGATTCTTACGAATTCTGAGAAATGAAAATCCGCTTTTCAAAATTGTATTTAGAACGGTACAAACAAGTTTTATTTCAGCAGTTAAAGAAGAAAATTATAACTTCCTGATGTACGACATTTTCAATGTAACCAAAAACGCAGATTCTTATGAATTCTGGGAAATGAAAATCCGCTTTTCAAAACTGTATTTAGAACAGTACAGACAAATTTTATTTCAGCAGTTAAAGGAGAAAAGCTTGAATCCAAAATATAATTCTTACTATGAAATGTATATATTAGAAACCTTTATCAGGAGTTTTTGTTTCAATATATAAGTAAAATACACTGCCTGACAGAGAAAATGCCACACCATGAAGGAATGCTCGAAAATTGACCAAACTGCACACACAGATAGCCAAGTAGGTTCTGAACAAATGATTTAATTGTCACATATAGACAAAAAAAATTATAACAAATAATTTAATTGTCACTGTTCCATTCGGCACCTTACGCAGCCCTGGAACACCCTCCAGTGGCCGAATATACAGGATGATCAATAAGGAGTGTGACCATCATTTTGAGCGATACAGCGTTGAATTCGACGTGGAATCAAGGCAATGAGAGTCCGAATAGTCCTGGGGTATCGTGGACCATGCGGTGTTGATCCGAATACACAGTTGATCTTCATTTTGCGGGGGTGGGAGGGTACTCAACCAACATCCAATCGGGTCTCACAGATGCTCGATGGGAGAGAGGTCGGGGGATCGTGCTGGCCACGGGAGCATCCTCACACCGTGTAAAGCCGTCAGGCAGATCCCAGTGGTATGCGGCCGGGTGTTATCCTGTTGAAGAACGGCGTTTGGGATGCCTTGCAGATACGGTAGTGCCACGGGCCGCAGCACCTTGTCAACATAACGCCGTGCCGTCAATATGTCCGTAATGCGACCCAGCGGTTAGTGACTGTTGGTGCTGATAGCACCCCACATCATGATTCCACGTTGCTAAGCCGTGTGGCGCTCGACGAGGGCGGAAGAATCCGCCCGTTGGCCACGTCGCCTCCAGATTCTCACACGGCGATGATCCGTGTTGAGACAGAACCGCGATTAATCGCTGAACACCACACGGTTCTATTCGACACTCCACGCAGCTCTGGAGCGACAGCACGCCAAGCGGTGGCGACGATGACTCGCTGTTAAGGGTAGCTTTCGCAACGGACGGCTGGACAGCCAACCAGACACAGCCAATCGGCGCGACACTGTCCGCGTCGATATCGGAGCATCCAAGCTTATCCGTACACTCCGCAAAATGTCGCCTACTGTGGCCTGTGGGTCTGCTACGGCATGACGTCGGATGCGGCGATCGGTGCTCTCGGACGTCAGTCTCAGTGCTCCGGTCCCCCTACGAAGTTGCGCAGATCCTTCCTGGAACCACTGTCTCCAAATGCTATCGACGGTTGTGGCATAATGTTGCGTTTCTTCCGCAATATGACGCAGGGACATCCGGCGGTGCGAAGGCCTACGATGACACTCCTCGCGAACACATCCGTTTGACGAAATCGCTTACGACGGCGTCTTAACGACTTTGGCGCCCCTTGTTCGTTCTCCAGACATGGGTACAGTAGAACCACTCACTTCTTGCGGGAGTGACGACGCACAGTGGTCCGAATCGCTAAAAACCCGGACAAAAATAATTTTTCGAACTTCATATTTTAAGCACGCAATTCGCTTAATAATAATCCTCAGTAGTCATTCTGATAGGACTAAGTGTTTTTGAAAACATACTCCAATGGTTCTGGTCAATACTTAAGTTCAAAAGTGCTGTGTTATCTTTCTTGATTAATTTTGCAATTCTGTAGGTGATTTTGTTTACATTGTTTTTGACTGAACAATGCAAAATAAAATACTAAGTGTATTTTTTGTGAATGTGTTATGGTCTTATATATAGGGCACAATTACAATTTTTGGTGTTTTTTGTTTCTAAGTACTGATAAAAAATATAAATTTGAATGCCCGTATTTTGCGAAAAAACAAAAATGTTTTTAGAGTTTTAAAAAAATGGCCAAACATGTCCACCGCGAAACTTTCAAATGTATATTGGTAGATAATTATAAGTCTATCACTGAAGGTTTCATCTGCAACACCTTGCAATGCTGTGAACTATGACCTTTTGTTTGTGAAGCTTCCCTGTTATTTATGAGCAGCCAGCTGCTGACATCGGGAAGGTGTTTTCCCGCTATACATGTTTTTAGAGTTTTAGAGTTTAACTCGCGTGCGCTGAGCACTTCCTGAAATTTATGTTTGTTTACTCAAGGGGTGGCTTGTCGGTGGCAAACCACAGACCCTTGATTTCTTCAGTTTCCAGAGGGCTGTTGTTTGTATCAGGTCAGTAAATAGTGTGTGACAATATAGTGTGTGAAAAATGAATTTACATGTTAGTCGCCGAGAACTTTACGAGAAAATGAAAGAAAAGAATAACGAGACCAGTGTGCTACAAGAAAAACATGTTGTGCAATATGTGAAGAACAAATCTGAATTAAATTTGGACAGTCAGAGCACAAAATCTCTACACAGTGTAATAAGAATGAGCTTTTTCTTAAATACTATCAGCGTTGGAAGAAATGTCACCGAACCGAAAGCATGTTTCTTCGTAAATATTCAGACTGGTTACAGCAAGAAATTGAATTACCATTCACAGACTTTCCTTCCACTTCTTCGGAAAAGCGTGGACGTCCTTCGAAAGTATTTCAGCAATTAAGTGAAAGAAGTAAGAGGCGAAAAATTCTAAATCTGAGGGAGAATGTGGGTGCTGCGGAGCTTTCATATGCCACAGTGATGAATTTGAGGGCTGCAGGTGACGAAAATGCAGCAAAATTATTAAAAGAAGTGACCACAACAACACGTACCAGAGGTAAACAAATTCGTGACTCATTGTTGAAGAAAAGAAAACAAGCCACGAAGCTCTCAGAAGAAGAAGCGTTATCTATGATAGTAAGTACACATTTATCAAAACATCAATATATGTCTATTAGAAAAAGGGCAATTAATCACAATCATGACTTATATACAAGTTATTATGCAATTCTGAAAGCAAAAGACGCAACTTATCCGCACAATTTAAGTGTTAGTGAGAGTGCATGTGAAGTGAAAGTTCAGAATTTATTGGACCATACTGCTTGAATTTTGTCATTTCTACCTGAAAGTGAGCCGTCTAACAACGAAAAAACTTATATTTTACATTGTAAAAGGGGTTTTGACGGTAGCGCTGGTCATTCCCAATACAAGCAGAAATGGGTTCAAAGGGCAGTAGTGATGAATATTTATTTATGACATCTATCGTTCCCTTACGAATGGTTGACAGTGAAACGAAAGATTCCGTATGGAAAAATGAACGACCATCATCAACCCGTTTTTGTAGGCCTATTCGTCTCCAGTGGCTTCATGAAACCCCTGCAGTTGCCCAAGCAGAAGGAGAATACATGAACGAACAAATTAAAAATTTACAGTCATTAGGAAGTGACAACTTTACAGTACAGTATTCTCTCATATTGTCAATGATTGATGGGAAAATATGTAATGCTCTGACCCAGTCAGCAAGCATGAAATGTTACATATGTGGCGCGAAAGTGTCAAACCTGAACAAGTTAGATTACGTTACACAAGTGCCAGAGGATACCTCTTCCTTTGAATTTGGACTGTCTATTCTTCATGCCGATATACGCTTTTTTGAGTGTATTCTGCATATCTCTTACCGCTCAGATTTTAAGAAATGGAAAGCTAGTAAGAAAGATGGAACCCGTGAGCTTCTGGGAAAAAGAAAAGGAATTGTCCAAGATCCCTTCAGGAATAGACTAGGACTTATTGTAGATGTCCCAAAACCAGGTTATGGAAACACAAACACGAATGACGGTAATACCGATAAAAGATTATTTACAAATCCCGAAATAAGTTCCGAAGTGACTGGAGTAGACCAAAATTTGATTTCTCGTTTTGGAAATATTTTGAAAGCAATTTCATGCGACCACGAAATAAATGCAACGAAATTCAATATGTACTGCATGGAAACAGCACAGTTATTCGTGAGATTTTATCCCTGGTACTATATGCCACCCACGATACATAAAATTCTTGTTCATGGATCCGTAATTGTGCAAGGAGCGATTTTATTGATTGGAGAGCTTTCAGAAGAAGCCATTGAGTGTAGAAACAAAGATGTGAGAAAATTTCGAGAAAGCTTTACCCGAAAAATTTCACGACAAGGCAGCAATTTGGAACTCTTTCGCAGGTTAATGTTGACTTCTGACCCATTAAATTCCAGCTTGGAAGGACTACCAAAGAAAAAACAAATAAAACTACCTTCGGAAGTGCTAGGTCTATTGGTAATATCCGATAAAGAGGAGGAGGGGAAGAAGACGACGAATGTGAAACATCTGCTTCAGAAGACGAATGACCGACTGGGTATCTGGAACCTTTTTACAGTACTGTGAGTAATTATAATTCATTAAAACACTTAAATAAGCGAATATTTAGTTATCCCACTACAGTTTCTTTCGTTTAAGATGTACAAATATTTTTGTCCGCCTTTTTTCCTATCCGGACCACTGTGCGACGTCTCGACTGATGGCCTTACGGACTGGTTGTCAACTTATATCCCGCGCGTCGTTCGTGCGAAAGAACAGCAAATGCAATCATTTCCATACCTTGCAGTGTGACGTACCTGCCAGTAGGACGCACACGACATAAAGGCAGATAGGAATCAGAATAAACGTCTGCGTAGCTCAGTTGGTAGAGCGACTTGTTCCGGAATAAGCGGCCTCGGGTTCGAATCCCGGCGTAGACCAAAAATGACGGAGAAATTCACTTCGTTATAATGGCGCCCGAACTATCCGGATGACCCGGCCGTTCAAAATCTCGCATTGGTGTGATGTTATTTCCACACCGCGAGACAGGAAAAATCAGAGAATTCCTTCTCCAGCGCTTCGAAAAATAAAAATGTGTGATGTTGCATTCCACACAGCAGATTGACTGGGAGTTCTCAAGTGCACGTTCTACAGTGGATGGCTGCCTGCAACGATTCATGGTCACGGCTGACCCGTGGGCCATGCCCCCGGCCCTCTTTCGGGGGGGGGGGGGGGGATGTGACGTACCTGCCAGTAGGACGCACACGACATAAAGGCAGATAGGAATCAGAATAAACGTCTGCGTAGCTCAGTTGGTAGAGCGACTTGTTCCGGAATAAGCGGCCTCGGGTTCGAATCCCGGCGTAGACCAAAAATGACGGAGAAATTTACTTCGTTATAGCAGGTGTGCACCCACCCTGCAATTTACCTGGCGCTGCGTTCATGTCTTCCTGGTGTGGCATTTTCTCCGTCAAGTCAGTGTATCTAGAAATCATTTTCGCGGTTTTAGTTTATTAACAATGGGTGGCGGAAAAGCATCAGTTCCAGAGGTCTTGAAGGCACTTTCTGTTGCCATAGTAATAGTTCCTGCACACGAATATAAATATCATACAAGAGAAAGTGATAAGAATATCAGTTTAATGAATGAAACTTTTATACCAGTGACGATAAGGTATTACACTCGTTTACACATGATTACGCATTCTTCAGAATATAGGTGTTCTTCGCGGGAATTAAGAAACAGACCTGTCTTTTTCTTTTAATAACAGTGTCAAGGAAAAGGTTTTTTATAACTGTGTGTTGACATTTTCAACATTTAAAAAATGGAAAAAAATTGTAAAAATTTTCTTAAATATATATTAAGAGAAAAGATATGTTAAAAGTTTTTAACATTGTGGCATTATGGTAAGTGTGTTTTCTTACGTTGAAGAGTGAATCATTTGAGTAGTTTACTATTTTTCTTTTTCTAGTGCTACAAATCTCCATTGTTTCTTATTTATTTGCTTATTTATGTTCTATATTTTCGTATAAATTGGGAAAGGTCATAAGACACTGTCACACTGGAATTCATTGCTTTGTGTGTGTGAGCGTCAGGAATTTCAAAGAAGCTCGCCTCAGTTCTCTAAATAAATAAAATTTGCATTATGTGATTAACTTTGGCGTAAGGGTTTTTGTAATGCTTTGTATTGGTGTAAAACTAGGGCAATCATTTTAATTATGACACGCATGTGTGTGTTGCACGCAATAAAGTGCAATAATTTTGGTTTTACGAAAAATACCTGTATGTTCCGAAGACTTTGGATTATTAAAACACTCATAAAATCTAGTTAATAATACGTATATAAAAAAATTCAATAATTCAGAGCTAATAAATTTTCTCAAAAGGTCCTCGAAGATTTCTTCCGGTACGCCCTGTGACCTTAATGTTTGTAATCACCATTGCTTTAAATAATATAAAATCTTAATTGAAAATGTCATTTTAATTCCTTTTTTCCTACACAAAGGTAAAATATTTGGGCATGCGTCTTCTCATTTGACCCTAATCTGTGATTCCATATCTGAGAAGACCCACACATTTTGCCCCCCACCCCCACCCTCTAGGAGAAGGAGGAACAGGGAGCTTCCGGCATCAGATGTTCTCTGCGGACAATGCGCCTCCGACCCTTGCAAAACAGTAGCGTGGTTGCATTGCGCCATTCTTCAGACAGCGATTACAGAGGTAACCGTAACAAGAAGTTTATGTACAGCCAAAGAGGGAAAAAATTATTGATACATTCAGGACCCAAATTCTATAAAGATGTAGAAACAGAGATAGGGTGGAACTGGCGTTGTACAGAACGCAAATGCTTGGCAAAAGTGTACTTGGATACTAGTGTCTCGGTTATTTTACAATCCGATTTGTGCCACAACCACGACCCGCCAAAACTGCTGTCCCGTCAAATCATATCAAATAGTGTTAAGCGAAAAGCACCAGAGAATATTTCAGAACGGCCATTGGAACTGATCATACTACTGCAGGAAATGACTGTTTACTAATTGAAGAAATAAATAGCAACAAAGGAATATTAGTGCCAAGAAAAGGAAACGAATTAGAAAAATAAAATTAAAAAAGTAAAAAAAAGATTAAAAAAAATAAAATGATAGATAAAAAATAAAAAAGCTATAAAAAGAATACAAAATTCAAAATAAGAGAAAAAAATAAAAAAGCTAAAAAAAAAAGGAAAAATTAAAATGAGAGAAAAAAAAACTAAAAAAAAAAAAAAAACTTATTGGGGGATAAAGAGTGAACCTCCACGTGGTATACCCTGGGTAATGCTTATCGATTTACCATAGACTGTCGATTTTACCATAGACTCTGTCGAGGTTCACTGTTCCAGTAAATGTTTCCTCAGATTCCACAACTAGTAAAAATATCAATGTACTTTATTGCAACAAACTTATCAATAGTTCAAGACATATCCGATCTTTAAAAATATAGAACATTATAAATAATAAAAGTACTGGAAGTTTGCTAAGCGCAAAAAAAAAAAAAAAAAAAAAAAGGCAAAGAAATCCGCATATTTTCTTGTGAACCGTACGCTAAGTTTTGATAAACAGTGAATAGAACCTCTTTTATCAAGTTTACTTTCCGGGAATTGCTCTCAAATCACAATGTTCGTTCTAATTCGGAAGAACGCAGACTCCCAAGAAAAGGTAATTGAAACATCTCAAATTCGGTGGCCTCTGAATTCAGTAATCTCTGGGGAATGGGAGTTGGGGTGGTGCGGAGAGTGTCGTCGCATTTGCGACCGGGGTTGAAATGGTAGCATATGCCACCGACAGGGGCAACGAATGGTGGGGATGAAAGGAGAAAGGCAGGGTGGGGAGATTAGGTGTTAACCACCCAGGGTCTTTAACGGTCAATGCAACCGGGATTGAAAGGTCAGATGGTAGGTGGGTTCAGTGCCGAGCAGATCACGTTTGTAGGAATTAATTGAATGAACAATTTTATCACTCTAATTTCTCTCACTTTATAATGAATTACCATTGAAATTCTTGCAGTAACAGAAATTTTAAATTGTGTCATCGATGTTTTGATGCTTTCGTAATTACTTCGTTTTTCACAGTCTTGAAAAAGAAATGAAATTTGGAAACATTTGAATTTCCTTTCTTACTAAAAGCGAAGAAACTTGCCATTAATTCTGAATGCAACTATGGCAATAAAATTCGCACACGAATGGAATAAAATCTCCACGAAGTTTGTCGTAGAGAAAATACTATGGCTATTGCTTGGGAAAAGGAAGTGTTTTATTTTTTACATGCAGATCAAGTTTTATTAAGGGTATCTTCAGCTGCAATCCAGAAACATGAGTAAAACCTTGTTTTGTAAACACAAGCATTACAATAATTACAAAATTGTCAGACTTTTGCCAAAAACAGTCTATTAAACAGGAAATGGTGATCATACCGCTAATTTTAGGTTTGGGACACTTAGATATTTTTTTCAAACAGTGAGCCGCAAAAAATCTGCTTCCAGGGTTGTTTATGGATCGCCAGTCCGATACTGAGCGTCCGTATGAAGATCTGAAATTTACAACATCTACTTCTGCAGATTTTTTAGGAATAATAATTCCGGGTACGTATAAAACAATCTATGAGGAATTAAAAGAGCAATACATGAAGGTAGAATTGTTTTCTGGGGAATGATGTTTTCTACATTTCCTAACCAATTGTTATTATGTGGTTGTAATAAAGTCAGAGCATAAATAAGATATTCTTTAAAATGACAAATGAATCAAAGCCTTATTATTATTTAATATTTTCTGAAGATCTAAAATTCATGTGGGAAAAATTGCGATTCCCCAGACACGCGTTCAAACTGAAGTACGTACTTTGGTACAATGCATCTTCTTTTACGGTTTAGAGAAAACGCATTTCCGTAGTTTACGTGATGGTCGCAAATACTACCCGTTTCGTCACATCGCATCGTCAGCAGCTCCCTTCCCCCCTCCACCCCTCCCCTCCATCTGACCTCCCTTCTTTCTTTCCCCATCCCTCTGCCTTAAACCGGTCGCATTTACTACCATTTCAACCCCGGTCACAAATACGACTGCTTCGAATGGAGTAGGGTGTATGTGTCCATGGCAGTTAGCCAGGAGAGGTTGGGAGGGCAGCTGACTATTTTCGTAATGGGGCTAGTGCAGTTAAACAACGCCCACATTTTTTTGCTTAGATTAATTATGTGGATACGAAAATAATTGTACTGTAAAAATAGCGAGGTGTCTTTATCGTTAAGGATTAATTTGACGGAATCATAGGAAAGCAGGTAAATGTTTATAAACGCGCCACTGCCATTATCTGCGCCCGGGGCAAACCACAAGATTTTGCGCCCCCACCTCCACCGAAGTCGTTGCAACAAAAGAGCTTTACCGCCAGAAATATTATAATCCTGCTTATTGCATGAGTTTTTAGCATTGTAAAACTGATCTTGAATATTGGCTACCCACAATGTTGCCTTATTTAGTACACATACGCATATACAATTACAGCTAAAAAAAAAAAAAAAAAACTGACGCTGGTCACCAGGAGTTGCTTCTGACATTTTGCTGCACACTGAATTTTATACTTCCTTTTTTTTTATCATAATCTCTTGTAGTTAATTCATGACTAATAATCACTAACGGTTGTGCAACCGATTTTAAGAACGGGCTAGTTTTTCAGCGGACCATAAAAAGACATTTGCAAAGTTATTGCCATTTTAATTGTGGTTTAACAACCTAACTTTTAAATATTTTTATCTAGGTATGATGCTGCAAGTAGGATATTAAGAAACTAGGTGTCATTTCCTATCAAACGGGAAGAGCATTTTACCTTCATCATTTGCGTCGGAAAAAAATTAGGAAAGGGTGGGGGCAGCAATCTTCAAAAAGTTTGCGTGCATTTCTCGTACCCTTACTTACATCAAGGATGTTCTGGGATAATAAAATGGAACTGTACGCGAATAGAAGTAGGGCTCTAAAATACAAAATGTGGAGAGAGCGGTGAGATTCCCAACTGCTCCAGAGTAATGAACGAATTGCCCCTAGAGAATCTTCGGAAACATGAACGATATTCTTATCTTAAAGCGTACGAATAACCACGACGTCATTTTTTATTGTGAGCAACTTACATGCCATGCACATTTTGAAGAAAAAATGCGAATTTTAAACTGCGAAGCTGCAGCAGCTGGCAAAAGAAACTATGGGTAAATTCTGTAATTCTGTGCCAGAAACTGCCACAAATGTTTCAATTCTGATTTTAATCAGATTGTACGAGGTGATTTTTGTGCCCTCTCTTGAGCTGCGCCCGGGGCAGCCTCCCCGCTTGCCCCGCCCTAGTTACGCCTCTGGATAAAGGATTTTATCTTGCTCACTTTATGCATATGAATAGAAGAGTGAAAAGAAGCGATCAAATATATGATAACAGTGCCCCCAAAATCCCTTTGAGACAAGCTGTAATTTTCTAACTAGCTAAATTGTATCCATCGCAGCTAAGGTATAATAAAGTTTAAGATGCATTCTTTATATTTTAGTGTTTACTGCAGGGAATGATTGTGCTGTGAATGCAAACTCCTGAATATATATATTCGCTTCTTACTAGGATTTATTTCGCATTCTGTATTCTAAAGATAATGTTATTATATAAATATATGCGTTTCTTTAGAATACGTGAATACTACAAAAATAATAATAATATTATCTTTAGAATACATGAGTACTACAAAAAAAAATATTACCTTTAGAATACATACTACTATAATAATAATAATACTATCTTAAGAGAATGCATAAATGCGGAACAAATCCTAGTTGTAAGTTAGTAATATGTACACCCTTATGTCGTTAATTTAGCATGGTGATCATTATGAATTTCCAAAGAAATGCATAATTTCTTCTGCGGTTTTTTGATCCGACAGATTTACCAGTCAGAGATTTTCCACTGTCAGCTTCGTCAAAGCCATCTAACAGGGACCTTCGTTTACGTCTCCTCAATACAGGGCGTCAGGAATTTCGCCTCGGGCGCGTGATTGACTCCCGGTTTGTACAATAGTATGCTTAAGTGAAAACAAGGAATTAAAGTTTACCTGGAGGTAATCCAACGATAGTTCGAAGCAGACAAGGGGTTAAGTCGTGCATTTAAGTCATACTTGTCATTCATTTTGCTGCTTCAAAAACTTCAGATGTAAAATTTCAATTATAATTATTTGCCACACCATATTTAAATGTAAACTAAGCTCAGTACGCCATGAACTTGTAAGCAGTCTTCCTTACTTTTACATAACAGTTCAAGAAAAGACTTCAGAAGATAAATAAAAGACGACGCAACTGAATGAGACTGAACCTGAAAATAACAGTTCTAGAGTCCGAAGCTTACGAAGAAGTTTTGAAAAATCTAAAACACATTTAGACGTCATTTGCTCTAAAACAACATGACAATGCTTTACGCAACACTGTTTTTATTTCTTTTTGGTGTTCCATTGAGATAGGAAACGACGAAAGGAAATCAAAACAACCATTCATAACCAATTTTTTAAAATAAAGCTCAGCTGATATTTTTAGTATACAGTGGAACTCCGTTATATTTTTTTCACGGGATGGTCTTAATTAAATACACGTATAAATGTAAAAAATGCATAAATGAAATTTCAAAATGTAAAATAATTTTGTAACATTTTGAATTACTCCAAAAAAGAAAAAAAAGCGGTGGAAAAAAACATTGTAATTTTATATTATGCCAATTCAATAGTGTAAGACCTAAATACGTTGTTTTCTATCTTAAGCATATCTATGTCTTTACTTTTGAATCATTTTTTTATTCTGAATTCATTATAAAAACTAGGTTAAGAAATTCTTAACGATTTCATAGGTGCATATGCACTGAGTGGCCACTTTATTTTGACCACCCCCTCAGTACTTCGTAGGGCCACCTTTTGCCTTTAATACTGCGTCGATTCTTCGTGGCATGGACTCCACGAGTTGTTGATAGCTGGTTTGTGGAATCTGAGACCTTGCTAGATGAATAGGACTTTCCAGGAGTGTGAGATTGCAGAGTTGTGGATCCAGCTGTCTAATGGCTCGTTCAACTTCATCCCACAAATTCTCAATGAGGTTGAGATCTGGAGATTGTGAGGGCCACCTAAGCATAGTAAACTCACCGGCATGTTCCTGAAACCAATCCTGTACAATACGAGCACTACGGCAGGACGCACTATCTTGTTGAAAGTAGCCATCGCCATTGGGATAAACCATCCACATGACAGGATGCACTTAGTCCGCAACGACGTTAAGATATGATGTGCCAGTCAGACGTTGATCAACACGAATTAAAGGGCCCAAAGCATGCCAGAAAAAAACATTCCCCAAACCATAACGTTGCCGACACCAGCTGGAAGAGTTGTAGCAATGCATTTGGGGTCCATGCTTTCGTGCTGTTTCCGCCAAATTCTCACTCGGCCATCGACATGGTTCAACTGAAAATGTGATTCATCGGACCACATAATTTGTTTCCACTTATCGACTGTCCAATCCTTGTGCGAACTGGAGATGTTTTCTTGTGTTAACTGCGGACAACAAAAGTGTTCGAACAGGATTTCGGCTGCCATATCCCATCCGGCGCAGTGTACGGCGAACAGTGCGTGCAGAGATCATTTGAGGGGATCCTTAATTAAGTTGGTCTGTAATTTGCTGCACTGTTGCCCTTCTGTTGTCTGTTATACGTCTGGACACTCTCCGTTCCGCCCGAGCAGTCACTAGTCGATGACGACCACACGGTGCACGTAGAGATCGAGTTTTTTGGCTGACAGTCTAGTCTTTAAACACTTTAACAACAGCTGCTCTGGAACATTTCACGAATGCGGCGATTTCGGTGATACTCGCTCCATGGTTCCGAGCTCCTACAATCATCCCACGTTGAAAGTCCGTCAAATCGTAATTTTTACCCATCTCGTCCCCCAAAAATCACTTCAACTACTGTTGCAAGCACTAAGCTTTCCCTTTTTATACTAGCCTCGCCCTCTGGCGGCAACAGCGTGCAGCCATAGCTCATTTGCTGAAAACTGTAAGGTGGTCATAATAAAGTGGCCACTCAGTGTATACCATATAGGGTTTACACCCAAATGGTAGACTTAGACGCCACTATCTATGTCCTACGCTAGTGGTCTGCACGGGCATTATTTGGTGAGTGGTGAGCCCAGCCCGGCCCAAGCCCGTGCGTTTAAGGCCCAGCCCGACCCGGCCCGCTTCAAATATTAGGCACTTGGCCCAGCCCGGTCCAAGATGTGCCATTTTTTTTAATTTTTTTTTGTCTTTCTATTGTATTTTGTTAAATTGTGATAACTAAATAATAAAATATTGAAAATATTTAATTGAATATAAGTTTAAAAATATTAATTAAACTTTAACAATCATAGAAGAATATAACTTTTAAAGAGAGACAAAAAAATACTCAGCACGTTCAAAATCTAATTTTCTCTGAACTAGCAAGTGAAAACACTACAAAAGTCAATCCCTATACAGATTAGGGATAGGAGAAACAATCGATGTCATCCCACTCTCTCATACCTACACACACACAATCACACTTCACATCACTGCTGACGTCCCCCGTCTCCCATTCTACACAACACATATACTCGCTCGGGGTCAAATTTTTCTGTTGTGAACAAGCTCCAAAGTGGTTTTACCTACTTAATACCTACAGATGCTAAAAACACTACCAGTGCCTCTCCTAGCTTTTGTGATTACAACCCGGGCTATGTCATGGAAGTAACTAAAGCCAGCAAAACAGTCAAACAGACCAGGAAATCGGGGAATTTACTTTTTTTTCTTTAGCATTGCGATAAAAAGAATGGGTCGACTTCGCCCAGCCCCCATTCCGGCCTGGTTGTAAGTGTGTAGGGAAAAGCCCTGCCCGGCCCGTTGCTTTTTTGTCTAAACTTGAAAAAGCTCGACCCGGCCCGTGCAGACCTTCATAACCTATCTAACGTTTGTGCTGCATACCGAAAAGGAAGTTACATTTATTTGAACCAAGAAGCTTTGATATGACAGAGGGTAGACAGGTCAGAGAAGTAGGAGTGATAGATTGAAAATGCGAATCAACATAGCTGAGAGTTCTAGACTATGACGTCACAACGAGAACTTTCATGGATAGAGAGCAAGGGCGGGGCAAAGAACAGTTGACCTTATTTGTAATAGATAGCCTCTTAGCCTTGTACCTCGGGAGCGATGGCTTAACGTTCTCGTCTGACGCAAGGCGAATATTCACTGGTTCATAGCAAATTTACCTACCTGGGTTGGGATCGACGCCGCCGCCATCTGGGCGGAAGGCGGTTTTTCTAACCACTATGTACCTTTCGGCTCCGACTCCATTCTCAAAAGGATGGCTGTCTTACATATCCGTTGTTAGGGACCTTCTTGATATTAGTAGTACTTTCGAGTAACACCGTGCCCATGCGAAATCCTCCGCTCAACCGTATAACGTCATCTTTTAGCATTATAAGGCCATCGTAGTTTTTTCCAAAATGGCGGAAGAGGTTCGTTATTCGATTGACCAGGTGATTGGTTCTTCCAAGAAAAGTAATTCCAGCATTTTTTCTCGTGGAATCAGGAAGCGGCGCATTACAGGGGATGCAAACTTAACGAAGCCCCGAACTGAATGAGTCTTAAACACATGGTAAAATATTAATAGCTTTACATGTTTTGTAAATGTTATGAATATTTAGGATGATGGATTAAAAACTGTTGAAAAGGCCTAGGGCCTATTAATTAATGCTTGGTGTCAAAGTTGAATCGTAACATTAATAAGTTGACTTGATATGTAAGCGTTATGAACACAGAGACCCCAACTAGTAATAGGGTTCTCCGTAGTCACAACGGAAACCGTCAGTCCGTAACAGATTACGGAAAGCACCAGATATACTACAGCAATCGAAAATCTCAATGAAATAACCTTTTTAATGATGTGCGTAAAGCTAATTTTCGCTTTTTTATCTGGAGAGTGTTTCTTGTATGTTATCATTGCAGTATATAGTTGCATTTCTTCCATGCTTTTTTATTTATGTACTTATTATTATTATTATGAGATTCCACCTCTTCCTGAGGTTTATCTTCTCTTCCGGGACGGGTACGACGTACCAAGTCAGGAAAGTGGTATTTCTTTCCCTCAGTTGTCCAGGAACTTCCTTACTATCCTAAAAGTGTTCAGGATAGCTGCCTCTTGTGACTCCATATAGATGTTAGGTTCAAGGTCTAGTGTATATATCGAGCTGTGAATGGTCTTAGGTACAACTCCTGTGGCTTTTATTACTATAAGGACGGGGGTGAAGTTCACCATATGCTACATATCCTTGCCTCCGTATCGTAGGTCGTGATACTTTAACAGCTTCTCTCGGTGAGTCTTTTGGATGTTGCCCGTGTTGGGCACGGCTATATGTCAATCAGGTATGTTGACTTCTTCTCCTTGTCGACCAGGACGATGTCCGGCCGATTGTCTGGATGGCCTTATCTGTTCTGATCTATCTGACCCAGTACATCTTGTGGGTGTTTTTCTCTAGAAGCGTTGTTGGCTCATAGTTGTAGTAGAGGACAGGCTCAGTTGAAATGAAGTGGTGCTTTCTTGCCAATTTTTGATGGAAAATCTTGGCGACTTGATTGTGCCTGTTCGTGTACTCTGTTTGTGTGAGGACTCTGCAGACTGCTGTGATATGTTGGATGGCCTCTGGCGCTTGATGGTATTGCCGACATGTGTCGCTTTCCACTGACATGTATTTCAGGATATGCTTCCAGTAGTTTCTGGTGTTTACAACTTGATCTTGTATATCCATCAAGAACCCTTCGGTCTCGGGAAGAGTGAACCGTTTGTAAGCCATGCATTGGAGGCAATCTTATCCACAAGATCCGATTGCAGATCCTTGAAGTGCCTTCCATGTAGGCCTTTCTTGCCCCTAGTTTCTTCGTTTGGCTCCCTCGTTCTAATCTCGATGTTCTGAGTAGAGATGTCTAGGGCAGTGCCCTTCTTGTCAATCTGGTTTATCGCCTGTGAAGAGTCCCTTGTTCTGATGGAAGTATTTTCTGAGGCTGCTGATTTCTTTGTCTCCGTGTTGCATGAGATCAATCATTCCCCGTCCTCCTTCTGCCCGCCCAATAATCAGCCTTTCTATTGCTGACTTCGGGTGGTGCTGGCGATGTTTAGTGAGGGTTGTCCTGATATTGCGCATTATTTCCTCAAGCTCTGTTGTGGTCCACTTGATGATTCCAAAGGAATGCGTGTGGACTGGGACTACGTATGTGTTGATAGCCCCAGTGATATTGGGAGCGTTGAGCTTGGTTTTCATTCGTCTCCTCAGCCTTTGGTTGTATTTGGCGGCTAGATTTTTTTTATTTCTTTGTGTTCTAGGCGTTTTGCTTGAAGCATACCAAGGTACTTATAGACTTCTCCTTCCTCTATAGCTGCTATCGGTTCTCCGGTCTTCAATTGGTTGCTACGTGCATCATGCTTTCCTTGGTTCGTAACTTGTGTCTTGCATTTCTGTAGGCCGAGTTCCATCCCGATGTCATTGCTAAAGCCCTCGGTGATCCGGATTAGTTGTTGGAGTTGGTTCTGCGACGATGTGCACAGCTTGGTGTCATCCATGTACATGAGGTGGGAGAGTTTGTACTTGTGGGTTTTGTTGAACTTGATGGTAAACCCATACTTGCTTTCGTTCAGCATGGTTGACAACGAGTTGAGTGCTAGACAGAGCCATAGTGGGCTAAGTGAATCTCACTGGAAGATGCCTCTCCTTATGTGGATGGGCTTGGAAGCTATGTTCTCGACTCTGATTGTTGTCTTCCATCCTGCCATGGCGGCTTAAAGGAAGTTAATGATTACAGGACTTTTTCTGTAGATCTCAAGGACCTATGTCAGCCAGCTGTGGGGTAAGGAATCGTAGGCTTTACGGTAATCGATATATGCTGTGTACATGTTGCTGTGCATCTTGAAAGCTTGCTCCATTACAACAGCATCGATAGTAAGCTGTTCCTTGCACCCTCTACAGTCCAGTTGGCATCCCTTTTGCTGTTCTGCCATAAGTGCTTGTCGTTCTATGTGTCTCATTATCTGATTGGCGATGTTCGCTGTTAGGGTCTTATACAGCTTAGGTAGACACGCTATTGGTCGATAGTTGACTGGTTTTCTTGTGTTTTCATTTTTAGCCTTTAGTATCGTTACTCTCTGGGTGAGGAAATCCGGGATTAGCGTTGGATCTTGGATCGTGTTGGCCAGCTGATCTGCCAGATATTTGTATGTACGTACCTGTAGTTGTGGACGTTATTAACACCTGGTGCTTTCCAGATCTATGTCTTACCTATGGCATGCTGAAAGTCCTCTGCTGTGATCTTCCAGTCGGACATTTCCTGATGTTGGGTCGCTGTCCTTTTTTCTCGCTGTAGCCATGAGACTTTGCTGTTGTGGTTGGTATTCCTTGTCTGGAGGTTACTCCAGAATTCTTCTACCGCTTCACATTCAGGTGGTCCTTTGCCTTTGACGTTTTTATTGGTAATGTTACGATAGAAGCTTTTCTCATCGTTTCCGAATGTGTTATTTTCTATATGTCGCTGTGCGTTCTCTTTGTATCGTCTTATTATTATTATTATTTTTTCTTTTAATGCCTAAGCTTCTCTGGTCACACACAGATTTATAACAGCCCATGGAATCCTATAAACGTCCTGAAATGTCATTTTCCTTTCCAGTTCTTCGAAAGTGCTTCATTTTTCGTATTTTTGAGTAAAGTCTTGCAGTAATGCTGGAATTTCTTCTTGCAATAGGGATTTTTAAGAAAAAGGTTTAAAACTTCGGGTGAGTGAATAGCGATTGAAAAAAAAATTGGAGAAAATCTGCAAATGTTCGGGATTGCCGGAAATGACTGCTGTAGCAGCGATGAGAATGTCCATCGTTTTCCGGAGAAAGATGAAATAACAGAGTTGCAGGGGTATGCTGATAAGACTGCGGTTTAATTCACTGAAACTGCACCCTTAAGAGCTAAGTAAAAATAGCACATCCAAAATTTCCTTACAATTTTGATCTATACTAAATAAATCAGCTAGACATCATGACTTAACGCGGGAAGAAGGCAAGGTAAGGTACAATAGAAGGGGAGGGAAGTAGAGGAAGAAAAACAGTTTACTTCAACTGTGAATAAAAGGGTCATAGTGGGTGGGGTGGGGAAACCGTGCTAATCTCCAATAATTGTGATGATGAAGCTCATCCTGACAGATGAGTAGGATTAATCCGAGGTAATTCCTGCAGTGCTGTGCGATGGTGGGGAAAATTGTGTGTATGGTGTACAGGAAATTTTATGAAAGCTTTATAAACAGGGAAAATTTGGGAGATTTTTGCTCAAAGCAGTAATTTTGGAATTAAATGTAATTCAGGATGTAGATCAATTTTTCTTTTTATTTTTGAGTTGACTGGAAGATTCTACTTAAAAAAATTAGGGAACGGGGAACCAAATTCAAAAATTTTTTGAGGGTCAAACAGAGATTATTTATGTTCCAACACAGAGATTAATTAATTTTGGGGTTTTGTGATTGAACGGAGAATGCCCCGAAATTACAGAATTTCTGACAAATCGTGAATTTCAATTAGATGCCAAGACTCTGAGAGTTAACAATTTTTACACTCCAGAACGAGATGATCCTATGTAGAGGGCTTTAGGAAGAGAGTGTCTGACCCCAGGTCTTAAACAACCCTTAGAAATAGGAAGCTAGGAGATTTGGGCTAGAGTGCCTGATAGGAAAGTGACACGGAAGCGAGGTAGAAAGGGGGAGGGAGACGCCCTTATTTATCACCGGGGGCCATCACCCAGGGTCCGACGGCTTAACGTGCCCATCCGACGAACGGCGGATATTTAGTGGATCGAACCTGAGGTCCTTTCCGCGGCAGTCACGAACGTTGCCCACTAGGCAACCCGCAGCCCCTCCAGAACGAGATCGTGATCATATGTAGAGTATTTTAGGAAGGGAGTGTCTGACCACAGGTCTTAAACAATCCTTAGAAATAGGAAGCTGGGAGATTTGGGCTAGAGTGCCCGATAGGAAACTGACACGGAAGCGAAGTAGAAAGGGGGAGGAAGACGCCCTTATTTATTACCGGGGAGCCAGTACCCAGGGTCCGACGGCTTAACGTGCCCATCCGACGCACGGCGGATATTTAGTGGATCGAGCGTTCGTACCTGCGTGGGATCAAACCTGAGGTCCTTTCCGTGGCAGTCACGAACGTTGTCACTTGGCCACCCGCGGCCCTTAATCTCCAGAACGAGACTAGGAAGCCACCCCATTTATACTATGCTTTTCTTTGTCCTGGCGCCATTCCCCAAATTCTCGGAAGCCCGGGTCATGCTCCGAGGTCAACAACCACCTGATCACATCTTAAGCTTTTAAACCGTAAACCATGAATGACCACACCTTGACATTGCAAAGTCCGAAACCAAGTGCGAAGAACAGGAGAATAGTGAGCTATTATACCCTGGTCGAACGGTATTCCACGTTGCTAAAAGTGACGCCACGTGCTTACTTCGGCACATGAAAGATGAAAAAAAAATGGTAATTCTGAATTGAATATGAAAAATGTCTATATATATAACAAGTTAGTAAAATCATGCAATGCATTGATTATGATACGCTTTCCAACATACTAGAAATCATTACTCAAGTTATTACTCAAGTTATGAGGAAAATGGCTGTGGAATAAATCTCACTCCTGTGCCCTGACCTTTGATCCCATTTCAATGATATTCAACAGAACTGGTATAGTATACCTCAGAAATAACATGATAAAGTTTTGTCGCAATGGAAGCAATTTTACGTAAGCTATGATGCATAAGGCTGTGAAACAGATCCCGCTTCTGTGTCCTAACCTTTCAGACATTTCGCCCAATTTTCAATAGGATTCGTCCCCAGGCAGGTCCTTACAACATACTAACATTTCATCCAAATCGAAACATTTTTGCGTAAGTTATGACGCATAATGGCGATGGAAGTGATTCCACTCTTATGTCCTGACCTTTGACACCCATTTCGCCAATTTTCAATAGGGTCTGTCCCCAGGTGATCCCCTACCACATACTAAAATTTAATCGAAATCGAACCTTTTTACGTTGGTTATGACGCATAAGAGCAGTGGAATGGATCCCTCTCCTATGTCCTGAACTTTGAATACATTTCGTTCACTTTCAATAGGGTTCCTTCCCAGGTGTTCCCCTACCACATATTAAAATTTTATCGAAATCGAACGATTTTGACGCGAGTTATCGTGCGGGCGAACATACGCACACAACGCGTGACGTAATGAGGCAGATGGGAATCGTGACCATCTGTTTGTAAGACTGTCACGTCATAAAACTTTAATAGGATCCGCACACAACGCGTGACGTAATGAGACAGATGGCGTGACCGCGTGCCTATTAACCCACTAAACGAATTTTCCTAAAGTCGAGATCAAGCTAAATCGATTTCTAGTACCAGAAAACGGTAGGTTAACAACTTTCATCAAAATCCTTAGAGCCGTTTTCGAAATAAAATTTACATACATACAAGAATTGCTCCTTTAAGGTGAACGTCAAGTAATTTTGCTTCCTGTAGTTCGAATGGAAAAACTTCTGTATACATTTTCTTGCCAATTATTGCGTTCCCAAGGATGAAAATTTGAACATCGATTAAAATTTCTTCATTTTATAACTTGCAATACTTAATATTTTCTAAAACATAACCATAATTATGCAATCCAACATTTGTTTGTCTACTGACGTCATCAAAGTATAGGTCGCGCCATCTTTTTCTGGACAATTAATGCGTTCACAAGGATGAAAATTTGAACATCGATTAAAATAGCTTCATTTTATAACTTGGAATACTTAATATTTTCAAAACCATAACCGTAATTATGCAATCCAACAGTTTTTTGTCCACTGACGTCATCAAAGTACAGGTCGCGCCATCTTCAACACCACCAAAGGAAGAGTTGTTGATTTTTAATATAATTATGGTTATGTTTTAGAAAATATTAAGTTTTCCAAGTTATAATTTAAAGTTATTTTAATCGATGTTCAAATTTTCATTCTTGGGAACACATTAATTGTGAAGGAAATGTTTACAAAAGTTTTTCCATTGGAAGTATAGGAAGCAAAATTACTTGACGTCCACCTTAATACTATGGGATAAGGGCAATGGAATGGATCGCAATCCTATGTCCTGACCTTTGACCACATTTCGTCCATTTTCCGTAGGGTTTGTCCCCAGGTGGTCCCCTACTATATACTGAAATTTCATCGAAATCGAACCATTTTTACGCACGTTATGACGCATAAGGGCAATGGAATGCATCCCGATCTTATGTCCTGACCTTTGACCCCACTTCAACCATTTTGAATAAGGTTCGTCCCTAGTCGGTCTCCTACCACATAGTAAACTTTTATTGAAATCGAACTATATTTACGCAAGTTATGACGCATAAGGGCAACGGAATGATTCCGCTCCTACGTCGTGACCTTTGACCCCATTTGTCCCATTTTCAATAGGGTTCGTCCCCAGGTGGTCCCCTACCACATACTAAAATTTCATCGAAATCGAACTGTTTTTACGCCAGTTATCGTGCGGACAGACGGTCGGACGGACGGACGGACAAAGCTGGAGCATATACGCTTCTTCAACCTACGGTTTGAAAGCGTAAAAAACGTCGGGAAAATATAAAATTTTACTTGTCCTTACACATTATTTTTTGCATTATTTATTTCTGCAAGATAACTTGGTGTTACATATCAATTGAAATGCCTTATCAAAAGCTTTCAAATGCCACCAGAGATAATTTTCGAAGCCAATCTGGGACAAGGTTCTGCTATTTTTTGAGCAGCGAAAATTGCAAACATGAATAAATAAAAATCTGTTTTTTTTTCTGTTTCGTTTTTTTTTCTGAGAAGTTTTGCAACGCACTTTGTCTTGAGCTACGAGTTGAGATGCATTAAAATATGACAAATTTTCGTTTCACATACAGCATATCAGTTTACTAACTTTTATAAAAGATATCCAGATTCCGAGGTAAATTTTCCTATTGCATTACGTTTTTTACGCTTTCGAACCGTAGGTTGAAGAAGCGTATATGCTCCTGCTTTTCCGTCCGTCAGTCCGTCACCCCGTCTGTCTGTCGGCACGATAACTCACGTAAAAATGGTTTGATTTCGATGAAAGTTTAGTATGTGGCAGGGGACCACCAGGGGACAAACCCTATTGAAAATGGGTGAAGTGGGGTCAAAGGTCACGCCATAAGAGCAGGATCCATTCAATTGCCCATATGCGTCATAACTTGCGTAAATATGGTTCGATTTCGATTAAATTTTAGTATGTGGTAGGGGACCACCAGGGGACGAACCCTATTGAAAATGGGTGAAGTGGGGCCAAAGGTCACATCATAAGAGCGGGATCGATTTCATTGCCTTTATGCGTCATAACATACGAAAATATGGTTCGATTTTTATGAAATTTCAGTATGTGGTAGGAAACTACCTGCGCACGAACCCTATTGAAAATTGGCAAATTGGGGTGAAAAGTCAGGCAGGGCATAAGAGCGGGATTTATTCCATTGCCCTTGTGCGTCATAACTTGCGTAAAAATGGTTCGATTTCGATGAAATTTTGCCATGTGGTAAGGAACCACCTGGGAACGAAACCTATTGAAAATGAGTGGAATGGGGTCAAAGGTCAGGACATAAAAGCGGGATCCATTTCATTGCCGTTTTGCGTCATAACATGCGTAAATATGGTTCGACTTCGATGAAATCTTAGTATGTGGTAAGGAACAACCTGGGGACGAACCCTATTGAAAATGGGTAAAATGGGGTTAAAGGTCAGGGCATAAAGGTGAAATCCATTCCATTGCCTTTATGCGTCATAACATGCGTAAATATGGTTTGATTTCGATGAAATTTTAGTATGTGGTAGAGAACCACCAGAGCACGAACCCTATTGAAAATGGTCGGAATGGGGTCAAAGGTCAGGCTGGACATAAGAGCGGGATTTGTTCCATTGCCCTTATGCGTCATAACGTGCGTAAAAATGGTTCGATTTCGAAGAAATTTTAGTATGTGGTAGGGAGCCACTGGGGACAAACCCTTTTTAAAATGGGTGAAATGGGATTAAAGGTTAGGACACTGGAGTGGGATCCATTCCATTGCCCTTGTGCATCATAACTTACCAAAAAATGTTTCGATTGCGACAAAACGTTATCATGTTGTTCCGGAGGTATAGTGAACCGGTTCTGTTGAATATCAACGAAATGGGGTCAAAGGTCATTGCACAAAAGCAAGATTTATTCCACAGCCGTTATTCTCATAACTTGCGTAAAACTGCTTCTATCGCGACAAAACTTTAGTATGTTATTCTTGAGGTGTACTGAACCGGTTCTGTTGAATATCATTGAAATGGGGTCAAAGGTCAGGACACATGAGCGAGATTTATTCCACAGCCATTATCCTCATAACTTGAGTAATAATTTCTGGTATGTTGGAAAGCGTATCATAATCAATGCATTGCATGATTTTACTAACTTGTTGTATTTACGGTTGTTTTGTGACTGAAGATAGTCTACAGTATGTATTTTACATTGTGACTAGAGTTTTTAAAAAATTCTTAGGAAACGTTTTACTCAAAAAAGAAATATATATATGATCCGTGAATAGCGTAGAATAAATATAAGCTCCACCCTGCAAAATAGTTCTACGGCGTCCACGTAAAAAGAACTGATAAAAATCGAACTTTAGAGACCCCTCCAGGGAAAAAAAATCTATAGAAGCTACCTATCTTTATGACTGTAGTCTTTACCAATTGATGAACCATGAAGGGAGAAGTTGGATGGATATAGAGGTCTCTGGTTATCTCCGGGCCAGAAGAAGTGGCCGCCGGAGAAGTGGTCACCGGTGAACTGGTCACATTGCGATTTCAGTGAAATCAAATTGTTCTGAATAAACAAATATCGTGTAGCTATATTTTCCACCAGTTGAGCAACTATAGTTCACAAAGCTTTTTTTTTAATATTTTATTTTTAATAAGGAATTTAGACATGTCAATGATTTTCGGGCCAAAGAGAAAGCGGAAAACTGGCCACAGTAAAACTGTTCACAAAATCTCTAAGAGGCAGTATAAAAATTGCGTTGTGAACTGCTCCGTGGCCACGTCTCCAGAGGTTGGTTGCCTGAGACACATAAAGTTTCCGTAATTTCGAATTGTTCACCAACTCTCCAACTCTGTGATCACTCCTGAATGCACTGACCACAGAGTTGATGAAAAGAGTGGCTCGTTTCGTCGTTCTTCAACCCTGCGTGTTGTACCACGAACCTTTCTCAAGACGGTTTTCAAACCACTTGACTAAGTCTTCTGCTTCGTCATCAAACAATACTTTTATCTGGATAAAGGCATTAGCATTATCTTCAGGAGGAAGAAAAGCAAGGGCCGGAAGATGTAAAACTATCAAGCTGAATTCTTCATCACTACAATATCTCGTATGCAGGCCAGAAGAAGCCTGAACTTTGCGCCAAATGTTTTGCCCAAGATGAAAGAAGCATCCGCGATGTCTAGCACCTGCAAAGGCGGCTCTTACAGCGTTGGTGACAGACATCTCAAAATCAGTTATCACCCACTGTCCATCTAAAATTATATCTTTCTGAGTTGCGAATGCCTTTAGCTCTTCAAAAAATGAGAAGTAACTGGTTTGCAATTTGCTGGTCATCAGAGCGTAAACTAACAGCACAAATCTGCAGTTGTTCATAGGGCCCACGGGACCGTGAATTGAATAGAACTATCTAAAAATATTGGGCACCCTTTTAAATGTCCCATCTATCACCCAAAAATGCAGCTTCACCCAACATTTTAAGATTGTCTTCTGCTGAAAAAATTAAAAAAAATTCATTGCCTCCATAGAAGTCTTTTAATAGGAATAATTCCTCGTCCTCTATGTATTTTAAGAACTCGGGTATATTTAGTATTTTCACAGTTGCTGGTTCAGGTGGCATTTCAACCCTCCTAGTTCTTTTTATCACTTTCCTCTGTGCTTCTTTGGACGGCATGCTCTGATGAGCCACAAGAGACATTTCGGAGGCTACATCCTGAACAACGCGCAGGGGTAAATCGTTGGTGTTTCTGGCCTTCCCTTTGTTGTCCGCAATTTTCTGGGCTAGTAAGTAAATCGAGCACCTTCAGGAGCATGATTATGTTCCGGTGCACTTATAAGATAATGTTTTTCACCTGCAAGTAATGTAACAGCTCTACCTATGCAGCCATTACTCTTCTGATTGCATATCCAGTAAAATTTATTACTCCGTTGTCTTTCTTTGAGGAAAAGAAAACCATTTAAACTAAATTGTTTCCCCTCCTTTTTACGAATCGACAAACGTACATATTTCCGACATGGTTGTGCTTGGAACATCTTCAAAACCTCTGCTACTCATAGAACTAAGAAACAGACGGATTACAAAAAGACTAGTGCTTTCAGTTAGATCACGGGTTTGTTTTCCCGCATCAAGGAGTGGGGTTCGGTCAAAAGTTAATGAATACAACAACCTGTTCCAATCTCACCTTTCCCAAAGGAATGTAGGTAGAGGAAGGTCATTAGATAGGTGGGAGGTATGATCTTTGATTGTAAGATGATTTATCGGCCGCAGTTTGTTGCTTACCACTATCACACATCTCAATAAAGCGCATTGTGGGACTTGGAGAAACTGGGTTTCTCCTGTGGTTAAAACTTGTAGTACCCCGCGGCACCGTTGATGTTGCGTGGGCAGTGATGTCTCTGGGGTGTTTCCTGCTAGACCTTGGCTGAAGAAAGTGATCTCATTCTTTCTTAAATACATTGTCTGCTTATCTTTCCTATTAAATCTCTTAGCTTTCAAAAAGGCGGCCACAGACCAAGGCTACAAAAAGAGAAGGGCTAGGCCATTCTTTTTTTGCAGGATGAGTATTTTAAGTTTTTGCAAGGAATGGTTCATGGGCTCTCTGACGTCATAGCGAGGACCAGAGATGCGCCAATCAGACAAATTCTGAGGGATGGCAAGAAGCCCAAATCAAAGTTTGCCGTTAATAAATTAATAACAGAGACATGGCAGAAGTTAAGAAAACGTTTTATTGTGAAAAATTGAAATGTTACTTTGATTTTTTGTAAAACTGTAATTCATTATAAAATTCAATAGAAAACGACTTAAAATTAGAGAAAAAATTATTCATTGTTTTGTTCACTAAGGGATACCACGGGCAAAGGACGAACCATTTTATTTTTTTATTTTATTGGATTTCAGCTTTCATGACATTATATGAAGGAATAAATAGGGCCAATATAAAGGGAAAATACTATATATGAAGGAATAAATGGGGCCAATATGAAGGAAAAACACAATGGACTTCAAAAAACATAATTTTTCGGCCAGTACACTTAAGCATTGTATGTAAGTTCAAAAGCATCAACACGTCTTGCCATATAAACGTTATGAACATGATTACAGGGGATTAAGAATTGTTGTAGCTGCCCAGGTCTCTGTGATTAAAAAACACGAAACTCAAAACAACTTTTTCCCGGTGCTTCACGAAGCAGTGTAGCTGAGAAAAATCTGCAAAACCAAGATAATTTATATCGCAAACTAGCAGGGGTACCCGGTATTTCCCGGGTAAATATTACTATTCGTGAAAACACCAAGGTCAGCGGGTGAAAGTTAATAAATGAAAAAGGTATTCCTGTAATTTTCCAGTAAATTTATTTTAATTCATTTAGATTATTACTTTTTGGTAAACAATATTTTTGGTTTTTCCATTGGGATCAAAAATGCAGAGATTTTTAGGATTGCGAAATCCTGAGCTGGCGACATAGAGCTCTTCTTGTGAAAAGCAGGGTTCGTTCTAATTAAAGCCAGCCACTGCCAATGACTGCCTGATGCAGTAATATTTCTGAAAAAAAAAGAAAGAAAAGGAGCCGGGATGGCTGCAAATGTAAAAAATAAAAGATAAATTTTTCATTTAGTTAATTTACACTACGAAACAGAAAAGAAAGGAAGAAGATTGGAAATACCTTCGAAGAGACATCTATAGAACTGCCATACTTCTGGCGTGCGCTTCTGAGGATCCCGCGCCACTGAAATACAATGTAACTATGTCACGTCGCGTGCATGCTTCTTGACATTGGCATTTATCATCCCTTTGTTTACCGTTTTGAATTTCGAATATCTGGAACTCTCTATTTACATTAAATTGTATTTTTGCCTAATGAAGCAGCCCATTGGTGGTTAAATCTAACGTAGTTTCATTTGTGTTTTTAATACACCATTAAATGGACATTTTCCCACTTTATAGTTACCTACGGTCTCTAAATTAGACCGTTGATCAATTTTTCACATATGCAGCCATCCCGGGTATTGGAGTGCTGAATTGTGTTGAAGTTCTTAAAAGTAAAAAATGAAACTTTTACGAAAATTTTGTATGAGGGCACTTGACCTCCGGCGCCGACCCCTTCCCAAAACCGTCTACGGTCTAACTCAGAGTACCATGAGATGGTATATCAAATTTGGCGGTTCTAAATAGAAAACCGTAGAATTTACGGAAATTTTGTGTGGGGGCCCCTTGATGCCGGGCTCCGACCAACCCAGAGCTCCGTTCCCTTCCCAAAATCGTGTACGGTGTAAGTTGTACCATGAGATAGTATACCAAATTTGGTGTTTCTGAATTGAAAACTATAGATTTTACGAAAATTTTCTGTGAGACCCCACTGACCCCGGGCGCAGAGTCCTTCCAAAAACCGTCTACGGTCTAAGTTAGGGTACCATGAGATAGTATACTAAATTTGGTGATTCTAAATTGAAAACTGTAGATTTTGCCAAAATTCTGTGTGCGGGCCCCTTGACCCTGGGCCTTGACCCTTTTCAAAAACCATCTACGGTCTAACTTAGAGTACCATGAGATAGTATACCAAATTTGGCGATTTTAAATAGAAAATAGTAGATTTTACGGAAATTTTGTGTGAGGGCCCCTTGATCCCGGGCACCGACCCCTTCCCAAAACCAATTAAGGTGTAAGTTAGGGTTCCATGAGATAGTATACTAAAATTGGTGGTTCTAAATTGAAAATTGTATATTTTACCGAAATTATGTATGTATGTAAGCCAAGCGACCCAGGGCTCCGAACCCTCCCCAAAACCGTCTACAGTGTAAGTTAGGGCACCATGAGATAGTATACCAAATTTGGTGGTTCTAAATGGAAAACTAGATTTTACGAACATTTTCTGTAGGGGCCCACTAACCCTGTGCCATTCAAAAACCGTCTGGTTCTATTTGCCCACTAACCACGGGCCTTTCAAAAACTGTCTACGGTGTAAGTTAGGGTACCAGGAGATGGTATGCAAATTTGGCGGTTCTAAATTGAAAACTGTAGATTTTAAGAAAATTTTGTGTAGGGCTCCTTTACCCTGGGCCCCGTCCCCCTTCCAAAAACTGCCTACGGTATAGGTCAGGGTACCATGAGATAGTATAGCAAATGCGGTTGTTCAAAATTGAAAATTGTAGATTTAACAAAAAGTTTTTATGGGGGCCCACTGACACCGGTCCCCGACCCTTTCCAAAAATCATCTACGGTCTAATTTAGTGTACCATGAGATGATATACCAAATTTGGCGGTTCTAAATAGAAAACCGTAGATTTTACGGAAATGTTGTGTGTGTGTGTGGGGGGGTCCTTTAGCCTGGGCCCCGTCCCCCTCCCAAAAACTGCCTACGGTATAAGTTAGGGTACCATGAGATAGTATAGCGAATGCAGTTGTTCTAAATTGAAAATTGTAGATTTAACAAAAGTTTTTATGGGGGCCCACTGACACCGGTCCCCGACCCTTTCCAAAAATCATCTACGGTCTAAGTTAGTGTACCATGAGATGATATACCAAATTTGGCGGTTCTAAATAGAAAACTGTAGATTTTACGGAAATGTTGTGGGGGGGGGGCCTTGACCCTGGGCTCCGTTCCATTCCCAAAACGGTCTGCGATGTACATTAGGGCACCATGAGATAGTATACCAAATTTGGTGGTTCTAAATTGAAAACTGTAGATTTTACGAAAATTTACTGTGGTGGCCCACTGACCCCGGGCGCAGACTCCTTCCAAAAACCATCAAAGGTGTAAGTTAGGGTTCCATGAGATAGTATACCAAATTTGGCGGTTCTAAATTAAAAACTGTATATTTTACCGAAACTTTGTACGGGGGGCCCATTGATCCCGAACGCCAACCGACCCAGGGCTACGAACCCTTCCAAAAACCGTCTACAGTGTAAGTTAGGGCACCATGAGATAGTATACAAAAAATGGTGGTTCTAAATTGAAAACTGTAGATTTTACGAAACTTTTGTGTGGGGCTTTTTGACCCTGGGCTCCGTCCCCTTCCAAAATCCGTCTACGGTCTAAGTTAGGGTACCATGAGACAGGATACCAAAATTGGTGGTTCTAAATTGAAAACTGTAGATTTTACCAAAATTCTGTGTGGGGCCCCTTGACGCCGGGTCCCGTTCCCTTCCAGAAACCATCTACGGTCTAACTTAAAGTATCATGAGATAGTATACCAAATTTGGTGGTTCTAAATTGAAAACTAAATTTTAGGAGAATATTGTGTGGGGAGCCCCACTGACCTCGGGCCCCGACTCCTTCTAAAAACTGTCTATGGTCTAACTTAGACTACCATGAGATAGTATGCCAAATTCGGTGGTTCTAAATTGAAAAGTGTAGATTTGTATAGCGGTCACACAAGCAAACATTCAATTTTATATAGACAGATAAAAGTTAAATTTTTATATAGCTCCTTACTGCAGTTTTAACAAATGGAAGTTTTGCATTGGTACTGCAGCCCCGACTACTGTCAAAGAAGAACGATACAAGACTTGAAGTTTAAAACTTAGCGAATGTGAGAAAGTAAAATGTTGAGAGTTTGTCGGTGTTTTGTCCTGTTGGTGTTTTTGGTGTCGGTGTTTTGGGTGTCGATGTTTTGTCCTGTCGGTGCTTTGTCCTGTTGGTGTTTTTGGTGTCGGTGTTTTGGGTGTCGATGTTTTGTCCTGTCGGTGCTTTGTCCTGTCGGTGTTTTAGGTGTCGATGTTTTGTCCTGTCGGTGTTTTGGGTGTCGATGTTTTGTCCTGTCAGTGTTTTGGGTGTCGGCGTTTTGACCCAGATCCCAGCTGATCACCCCAGTCATTATTGTTGTTACTAAACAAAGAAGTGGACCAACAGACAGTTTTGAGCGGTATGCTATTTAGAGTGATTGAAGATTTTTGGGTCATGGTTGTTAAAGTGTTAATTGGCCGCAAGGTGTAGTTGTTTATGAAATCACCGCTAAATTACTCAGCGAGAATACGGGTCCCGAAACTGTCTGTTGGTCCAATTCTTTGTTTAGTAACAACAATAATGACTGAGGGTGATCAGCTGATCCTTCATAAGTCACGCAAATGTGAAGAATAAGTAAGGGTAGGAAATTTGACTCACTCTGGGCAAGCGTTTCGGGCGGCTATGGTTGCTTGTATGTACGGGCGTTATGGTCGTTAAATGGTTAAATAAATGAATAAATGTTCAGTCGTTTCTTCTGTTAATAGTTATAATTTCTGGGGTAAACACTACTGTTTAGAGAAAATATAGCAGTGAGATTTTCCCTCTCTCAGGTACTCATGTTCTAACTCATCAAAAGGCACATAAACTTGAAAACTGCACCGTGGAAACTCACAGGGAAAATATTTTCAGGTTTATCAATCATCAATATTTGTATTCCGAAAGTATGCCGTAAAAGTCGGCTTAACCAATATGTAGGGTCTAATTTCCATAATTTTTAATAGTCACATTCTATGAAAATTTGAATACATCCGATATGTTCTCAAAACATTTAAGAATTTTTTATATTATATAACACAACCATTTTTTTCCTAAATATTTATTTTTGGTTGATTAGTCTCATTTGTATCACAATTTGATTTTCATGAGAAGTTGGAAAACATTTGTTTTGAGAGAACGAAAACGAAACGTTTGAATAGCATTATGTAATTTTAATGAAACTTACCAAGCAAGCTCTGTGGTTTTTTAATTACTCCATAATTGCCTTTACGTAACACCCATGCTTCAGGAACAAGTGGGCATTTAATATAAATTTTAAAAGGTTTAGTACGATGGTGGTGAGATTAATGCTTGAGTTTTCTACTAGAAAAAATGTTTCCATTATGAGAGAAAATAATGGAACAGTTGCATCTAAAACGGATATTTGCATTAGGGGTGTACAACAAAGACTAAAGTGAAGGTTGCGCTGTACTACTCTACGTTGACTGTAACCATAGCACGAAGTTTCTTTTGAAGTTCTTCCCTTCACGAATTAATGCACCTATGTCAATCATCAAACTCGTCTGAGTCTTATCTTTGGAGAGGGTCTTAAGCTTGTTATTAAATTTAACATGTTTCAGCGTATTGGGAAGCTTACTTTATATGTCTGGGAATACAAAGGTTTGATGGAACTACATATGAAATGTAATTTCAGTAATTTATCCGGGTCAGAAGTTCAGTAACAGTGTTATAAACATGGAACGTTGGGTACAGTATTTATGGTAAAAGTGGAACTGTCAAGCCATTTTCATCTCTTGTGTCTCTTTGCAATGCCGTATGGAATATCAGAAGTTTTCGACAGTTGGCCGTACTAAGTCTGCTATGCCCAGGAGCCGTATCTGTACATTTACCAAAAACGTAATCGGCATTTTCGCCGATTTTTTTTTGGATGTGGGGTTTAACGACCACTGTGAGCAAGTCAGTAGGTCATAAGTAGTCGTCAGTCCCTAATTTAGGGTAGTTGGTTGCATGGAAGGGAGAGATACAGTGCGTTAATCCTCACCCAGGACTTTAACCGGTGTCCATTTCGAACAAAAGATCAAACGCCAGCGCTTATGTAAGTTTCCTGGGCTTTACCAAAAACGACGCTCGTTAAAATGGTACAGGCAAAACAATTTCTTGACTACAGCAATTGCTAAGTGTAACTATTCGTTGGCTTGTTCCTTAAAAGATTTATCTTCCACAAGGGACAAATTTCAATTCTCTCTGCTTTTAAGTGCGAAATGAGCAATCTGGAATTCCAACGTACTCAAAGACGGGAAGTAGTCAGCCGCTCTTTGAAACTGTATGAGTGTTTGTTGCTTAACTTTACTGCAGTTAATAACGTTGGTAGAGATGATCCAAGTGAAACGTTGCTATTCGGCGGTAACACATTCAATTTTAGCCTTCAATGAACACACGTTGTTCTTACACTACTTGCAGGAAGAAAGACACCAGGAAAAGCCGTAAATGCCCGGAAAATCGTGGCTAGGCTTAGCTGTGTGTGACCAAAAATGAATGTTTCTAATTTAATTTACAGAAAGCGAGACATCTTCTGAGCAGACAAAAGACAAAGCGATATCGTAAACATAATATTTGTTAACATGTATAAGTGTGTTAAAAGAAGTGTGAAAAGTTATCATTACAGTGCCGTGTATTTGAGGACATCGTCTAATCCGTGAAATTTCCTTTCTTCATAAAATATCTTTTCCCAGAAATGAGATTTCATTCAAAGATCACTTGCTTAAAAATATCGTCTTCTAAATTAAATGAATACGAAATGGGAAAAGCAACTAAATATTTGTCAGAAATTGCATGAAGTGAATCATATCTGAAGGACATGTTCATCAGAATTATGAACTTCTTTCGTCATAAAAATGCATGGGACGCCGGACACGAAGTGAGTTTTCAATATGTCATTTCTCTTCCATCTTTATTGGTTTCAATTTTACGCTCTCATTATCTGCCGCTGATAACCTTGTAATACATTCTTTCAACGAGATAAAGCCCTGAAAAAGTGCAGAATAGAATTCGCAGCGTCGACAAATTTCTCCCATTCCTTTAAATTGATTTCTCTTTATGTGACGACAAAATTGTGAAAAGAAGAGAAAGAGGCAGCATCTGAAAATAACACTCGTTTGGTTACTTTCTTTTATCCTTGAAGAAAAATGGGATTTCCGGATAATGTGCTTTGTAACCATAGCACGAAGATTTCTAGAGAATGCATTTCGTTTAAAGAAAATATATTCTGAAGTGTAACCTGCATGGCGAATTGCTGCGAGAACACGTACTGTGAATGCTGAACTCTTATTCTATGAAAGACGTAATTAAAGTAGATCTATTTCCAGAACAAAGTATTGTAATGCAATGCTCGGAACACGAAATTTCTTTGTAAAACATTTGCATATTTTGAACAACATCTGTGTGCAATTCCAAGTTCTTTTAGTCTCAGCGTTTACGTATGTCTACACAGATATGTCACTGAAATTGAACTGTGAAGTCCGTCTGCTTGTATGCGCGAGAAATATATAAGAACATTTCTGGAACTTCTCTCTGACAATTTTAGAAATATGTAAAAATGTCTAGAAAGTGATGCTAAAAAAGGTGTAAAATTAATAAAAAGTCTCAAAGTTTATGCACGTATACACAGATGTTACTCAAAGTGAATTCCGAAATCCGCTTAAGTTACAAAGCGATTGTTTACGAAAAACAGATTAGAAAATTTCCGCAGCTTCTCTCTCGCACTATTATACAATCAGTAAAACTGTGATAAAAGTAATGTTGTGGTAGGCGTATGCTATTGAAAAATTAAAACTGTTGTACCTACTTGATTTTTGATTTTATTGCTTAAACACTGTAAAAAATAAGTGGTGTGAATTCATGGGAAAGTCCTAAAAATAACGTGCAGCAAAGTTGGCGGCAGGTGTCCGTCTTTTAACGAAATTTCTGTTTTAAAAAGTGCTCGTATTCTTTATCTTTGGTATTATCACAAATTTTCCATGGTCAGTACAGGTTTCCTCAGCTATTCGAAAGTAGAGCGTTCCTATGAAACCGTTCATAAGCTGAAATGGCGTAAAGCGAAGAAGCAATTACCATTAATTCATACGGGGAAAATCTTTGAGAATTCCCAGACCCAAAACATTACTTGCCGCCCCGGTGGCGCAGTGGTCTAAGGCGCTGGCCTCTGATCATTCGCCCGTAAGGGGTCCGGGTTCGAATCCCGGTCAGGCATGGATGTTGTGTTTGTCTTGAGGCACTGGTTCCAGGGAAGGGAGAGAACCAGTTCTCTCCCTTCCCTGGAACCAGTGACCCTAAGTTAGGGACGGGCGACTGCTTATAGCCCATTGAGTTGCTCACGGTGGTCGTTAAACCTCCAATAAAGAAAAAAACAAAAAAAAACATTAACTACCAAATCAAACCAAGCAACACACAAAACATAAAATAACAATAACATATAGTAAAAACACGAATCATATGAAAATTACACAGTCTATCTAAAGTAAAAATAATGTATGTACATTGTAGTTTCACTAACCAGATTCAGGAAGACAGAGAGCACACTGGAATGCTGAGAGGAGGTATTGGGAGTGATGACGATGGTGTGTTAGGCTGACCTGTCGGAAATTGGGGTGGAGGTAGGTACATTAGACTGGGGAAGAGGGTTATCTATTAGCATCTCATTTTCGTTTGAATCCACCAGGGCAGGCAGGTCACTAACATCTACACATTCTTATATGTCTACCAGCTTCGATGTCGAAGATCGAGGTTTGTCGTCTGCTGTGGCAGGCTTGACATACAACAGTATGCTGGATTGCTAAACCTCTCGCATTTTGTTATCATACAGTTCTTTGTAGGCACTCAAAACATCCTGCCAACCTACCCAAAACCTAAGTCCTGAACCTACGTGCTCTTTTAAAATTGAAGTCATACATTTCTGCAATCATTGAAGAATTGTCAATCGTAGCGAAAATCTCGAGAAAGTGCTTCACGTTCAGTTCCTGGAAGACTTTACTTTCGGACCCTTCACTATTGCGTTCTGTTTCAATTCCCATCCTTTCCTCTTTAAATTGCACCAGTTCCTCATCTGTCAGTTCTTGGCCATCTCGGATGCCAAAGTCTCTTGAACATAATCTTCGTTAACTTGCACAAACCTAGTCTCCTTAGCCAAAGTCACTATTGCCATATTTATTTTTGTTAGTTCGAAGTCTTTAAAATTGTTCACTGCCGGAGCACAGTTTTCTCCAAACGCCATTTCTCTTCCAGACTGTTAGCCTATCGAGAGCATCTCCAAGGTTGGTGATTGCCAATTTGATAGTGTAGTCTTCTCATATTTCTCGCAAAGGCGCTTTAGATTTGGAGTTGCCCTCTCAGTCAATCGAACCTAAAATAAAACGCATCACATTTTGCTTGGTTACACGGTTGCTGCAACGACATCGTATTCGGCGGTACGAACACAACACGAATGTTACCGCCATACATCGTAATGCCAGGTGGATGAGCAGCACAGTTATAGATAATCACTAGACACCTGTTACAGATGTTATTTTCTCTACAGTGCTTTTCAACAAAAGGACTAACGTTTCCTCTCATGTACTCAGAAAAAGTCACGTGGTATTCTAACAGCTTGGATGTGAACGAAACACAACAGAATTGCATTCTTATCAAAGGCTTTAAGTGCCCTCGGATTTTCTTACTCTGGTAGAGGCCTAAGGATAGCATCAACAGTGGTGTTAGTAATAGGAGTTAGGGTAAATCTGTCTTTCGATGCTTCCTGTTCCGTATCCTGCTTTTCTTCTAGCGAAATAAATGGCTTGCTGGGAATTTTTTTCAATAAATTGCAGTTTCATCACATTTAAACACTTGCTTATCAGAATAACCACCTTCTGTAATTATTTTCTTCAATTCTTCTGCAACATTTCGGCAGCTTCAGTAACAGCCGAAGCACTCTCTCCAGTAACCTTTAAGCTTTGAAGCTACCCTCGCCTCAAAAACGGATCAAACCACTCATGACTACCTATAAATTCCACTTTCGCAACACTTTCATCACCATCGTCTAGTGCTTTTTGTTTCGTCTTATTAAAAAAACTGACTGATTTGTCCTTAGGTATAAGATAACTTAATGCAGCCTCACACTCTGTACACCCATCAATCTACTCAAATAGTAGACTTTCCATTTTATCTATTACTGAATGCCGTGTAAAAGACAACACTTTACTACTAGCAGAACCCAAAGTAAATTCAGCAGCTATCGAGTTTCTTTCTCTCTGTGTGTAAACAGTATGAATTGTAGTCGCAGCCAAGTTCAAGCACGCACTAAGTCTTTATTTCGTTCACACGATCGAAGCGCTTAATTACGTCCAGTTTTACTCTACGCGTAACACCCTTACGACATCTCTTTGGCTTTTCTGATACCTTAGGATACAACTTGCTAATGGATGCACAAAATAAATCGAGATAAAGCACAGACGCTCACAGAAACAGTTCAAGGCTATGGCTGTTTGATGCTGAGTGTAGTTTCCTGGGAAGGAGTTTGAC